>JAQSEB010000007.1:0-1200000 GCA_030063045.1 Pratylenchus scribneri
TTATACAGCAGAAGAATGCGATCACGGACTATAGAATACTCTACGACTTGTCCCATTTCTTTTGTATTTAAGATTTGAACTTGTACATATATAATATATATTATTTAATTTACCTTTTATTATGCGGAACTATAATAAATGCAAATGAATAAATATTTTCAATTGGCGAAATAATTGAAATTGTACAAAAAGTGAAATATTATATTTTCAAAATAAATTTATTGAATTTTTGTGTCATCTGCATTAAATTAATTCCAAACTATTCCAATATGGCTTCCAATTTTTTATTTTGTATTCAATTTTATGTCTAATTGTATATTATTAACATCTCGAAAGTCTCGCTTTTATTGTATATAATGGCTTTAATTGTATTTCATTGTTCTTTTCATTATTTCAGATTTATAAGGAAGGATAGTCGGCTGGTCAAATTTGCTGCCAGCTGCCAATGATATTGATTTTAGGTTAGAAAATATTTTATTCAATGCTTTTGTTTCATATTCATTCAATTTCATGGTATTAGAAATGGAAATATGCTTCACTATTATTTCTCCAAAATTCAAACCAAATTAATTAATATTATTAATAAATTTGAAAATTCATTTTTTAAAATAAATTCATTGTTTTAATTTTGAAATTTCAGAATAAAAATATTAAATTAAAATGTCAAGTCGACCAAAAACCGATAAATTTTGTCGAATTTGTGATGGGCCAAATGCCATCACCCATTATGGGGTAATTTCCTGCCGAGCTTGTGGCGCATTTTTCAGGTCAAATTTAGTTTCATTTTGAATAAAATCTTTACAATTTTAGGCGCGCCATAACCAGCAATCGATCATATCATTGCAGTTGTACAAAATTTGGTATAAATTAAAATTACTCTAAAGGCATATTTAATTAATTTTTATATATAAAAAATAAATTAAAAATATTCATAAATTAAAAAAAATAACAGATGAAAATGATCGACTCTTAAAATGCAAATTGTGCAGATTTCTAAAATGTTTGGAAGTTGGAATGGAAAAAGAATGTAAAATAAATTAATTTAAATAAATTATTTCAGACAAATTTTACAGTAGTCCGTGCTGTTCAACTCCAAGCATTCCATCGGGAAAGGAAAAGAAATTATGGCAAAAATGTTAAGAAAAGTAAATATTAAAAATTTATTAAACTAAGAAATTTAATAATTTTAAAAGGTGTAAATTTGGACAGTGAAGATTGTTTTGATGATGAGAATATAGCAGAAGATGGCAATGGCAATAATCAAAATTCATTGTGTCCAGCATCATCCTCATCAGCTATAGATTCGGTTTTTCGACATTTCAAATGTAAATAAAAATTGATTAAAAATGCAGCAAAATTTGTTGATTATTTCCCTAAATAATCAAAATGAATGCAATGCCAACATTTTAATGAAATTACTGTACATTGAATCCAATGTCCGTCGAATTCGGCATTCCTCAACTCCATTGGACCTTAATTACACGGAACAATTCCGAAATTTGGGTGAATTGTTAAAAGGGCAAAATAATTTGTTGACAAAATTCGAATCATTCTCAGTCAGTGATTTTTATGGTTACTTTTTAATTTGACGAAAAAAATGGCGAAAAGATCATAACGGTTTAGTGTTTTGTCCTTGACCCCCAAACCCTATATCCAATCGATAGATCTATTCAAGACGCGTCGATAGGTATATAATTTGTCATAGTTTGTTCAAAAATTGTGGATATTAAACCGTTTGAACCCTCTTCGGATTTTGGTTCAAAACTAATTAATAATTGGTTAAACTTAAGCTAAACCAATATACAAAGGTGCGTCTGATGAGATCTAATGATTAATATATGGTTTAATGGTCTAGAATAAGCTTCTGAACCGTTATAAATCATTATAATTTTTTCGTCATTTTAAATATTGCTGGAAATATTATTTTTTTAAGACGGAACCGCCACCAAATTGGAACAAAAAAGCGCATTTGGAAAGGGTGGAAAGGCAGGGCATTTGGGTTGGGGCAGATCACATAGAAAATACGGAATCCTCGGGGCTGAATCAACTTTACAAGGATTTGTGTTTGTGCATTGATATTGCACGAATTATTCCGGCATTCCAAAGATTGAATTTACATGACAAAGTTTTTTTAACAGATTATTTTATAATTTTATAATTGAAGATTTCCTTGTTAAATGCCGGAGTGCATTCGGCCACTCATTTCATCCTATTTTATTATTCCCTCGATCGGAACACAAATACTGTTGTTTTGCCAAACGGGGAATATACAATTGAAGTTTGCAATGCGGCATCCAAATATTATCGATCCAATATTATGTAACTATAATGAATTAACAATTAATTCGTATTTTTGGTTTTGTGACATTCTCATTAAAAATTATGAAAATTGCCTCCTGGCGTTAAAAATTTAGATCCTGTGAGCACGAATCTATACTTGATTGATTGGTGGTCCATTTCCCCAAATGGTTCCATTTCCCCAAATATTTAGCATGTACTAAATATTTCCGCTAGACTCCTATGCTCCGAAGCCCCTAAGTCCATAGTCCCTAGCCCCTACTCTGATTTGGGAAAATGGACCCTCCACCACTTGATTGACGTGTTTACATGAATTCGCGCACTGAGAAAATTAATTTTTTTGCATAATTAAACTCTCCCATCCAGTCCTATATGGCAAATTCAAATTCAAATTTAAATCATAATCCTAATCCTAAGCTAGGCTCTAAATACAAAATTAAAATGACGATAATTTTTTTTAATTTCGAGTTTTTAGCAAAATAAATGGTAGATTCATGCTCAGAGCCCATTTTTCTACTTACTTCACAATTAAATTACGTTCAAGTAATAATTAATAAATATATAAGTTTAATTTCTATAGAGATTTGATATTCCTCTTCAATTTTAATAATTTTAGTTTTAATATTTTTTTGGAGGATGCATTCTGGTGACAAAATTATACTTAAAACTTTTCTATTTTAAATAAATGGAAAAGTTAAGTAAAATAATTTATGGAAAGCAACCAGTAAAATTGAAAGTAATAAATTTATCATTTAATTCATTGCACTCTATAATCAATTTTTCTATTTCTCTACTCCCTTCATAATTCAATTAAATAATAAATGATATTTACAGAAAAGAATTGGCCTATCGAAGTTTCACTTTTCCAATGGAAAAATTTGCAAAAATTACGCCAAGCAAGGAGGAATTCTTTTTGCTGTTAATATTGACTTTATTGAATTCAGGTTCGGATTGGGGAATTCAATTAATCGACCATCGAATAATATCAATTTTAGCAATTTCGGATTGTCTTTCGAGCAATGCTGTCGACATTTTAAATGCCGAATGCGATAATTATGCCCGTTTATTGATGCAATTCATTCAAAGTCGTTTTGGGGCCGAGGCTGGTGCATTGAGATATATGGAATGTTTGGATTTGATTTCAATTTGCATTCGAGCCGCCAGAAATTCCCACAAAATGGTCATCTACATTGATGCGGTCCATCAACAAGGTGGAATAGAGGCCATTCAACCAAAGGCATTCAGATTTAATGGCTATAATTATAATTCTAATGATGACATCTAAAATTGACATTATTATTTTTACAATTTACTTTGCATATTATTGTGATTTTATGGAATTTTAAACCCCAATTACCGTATTTTTCCTATTAGAAGTTCACTCTCTATTAGAAGTCCACCCTCGACTTTGAGGTACTATACATCTTGGCATAATGAAATTTTTGAAAAAATTTTTAATGCATTTTAATTTTAGTGCCAAAAAGCTATAATTTGTCCAAAAAATCAACAAATAACAGAGTTAGGTCCCAAATTTAATCCATTTTTCGGACTTCTAAACTTATAAGCCCTCTGGGCTTCTAATAGAAAAAATATGGTACAAAGTACAATGTTTTATTGTTTAAATTTTATCACAATTTTAAAAAAATTATTATTGTCTAAAATGAATTTGTCCAATTAGTAAAATATTTATTAAGGAACAATCCTTCATTTCCTATATTTTGGTATAAATTCTATCGGAAATTTTTGTCCTCCATGAAGGATTCGATTGCATGCAAAATTTCGAAGCCTTTCTTCTGAGGCACCATATGGCCGGCACCACGGACTAAATTTTGGAATTAATCAAAAAATGATTGTATTTTTGAATAATTTACTTGTGATGAACGAAAGGCCACCTTTGTAGAGGGTTTTGAAACCGCCAACTTGGCCTTTGTAGATCCACGGTTTTGCGGGTTTTTCAAGCTAAAAATTAAATTTTATTAAAATTAAATTTTGGAATTTACCTCATGGCCAAGACTGGCTGCAAATTTGGCGCCAAGCAACAAATTACAACGCATATCCGTGTCCCCGTAGAAAAGCATCACTTTGACGCCAGCCTTCAGCGCTTTTTTCACATGGAATTCGACTCCATCTATTTTAATAGTTTCTAAATTGAATTTTATTCCCCTTTTCTCACTGTATTGTGTTTTATATGAATCAATGCCACTAAAGAATATATTTACCTTAAAAAATATTCCAATTTAATGAATTACCCGCAAATGCGCCAACGATCCTTTTCCGGTGAAACATGCAATGCTTCGCGAACTTAATTATTTTTTTGGGAAAATATCATTTTTGACCACCAACCATCTTGACGGTTCAAATATCCGCTCATATCATATTCTTAAATATTATTTATTAATTTCAAATTAAATATGAATGTTTTTGCTTACGATTTTCGCAAACCAATTCCGACAATTGGAGGACATCGCCACTTTTTTGTCCAGGCGAACGTGGAGGGAATTTGGCAGCCTTTCTTTGGGAAATCAACAATTCCAATTGGCGTGCTTCCGCGTCATCGTCGCCACCTTCTGTAAAAATGATTAAATTTGAAAGGATAATTGCCATTATTTTCACCGCATTTTTGGTAAATGTCGTAGGGGTTCAAGCCGAATCCAAAGCCAGATGGCACATCAATTTTGCCCAAATCGCAATCATCTTAAATCCACAAAAACATTAATTGATCATCCATTTTTATTCCTCTTTCCCACCAATATTTCCCCCGCATTCATCCTTCTTAATTCGTTGCCATTCCAATTCGTCCACCATTCCATGGGCATAATTGTATCGAATTCGAGTGTCCTCTTCCAATGTAATATTATGATATCCATTGCCAATTGCCATTCCCTATAAAATAATAATTTAATTACGGTATATATTCCCCCAATCATTTACTTTAAAATTAATGTGATATTCCTCCTGGCCATCAACAATTCGTTCGGCCAATGTTGGGAGGTAAATGCCGGCATAGGATTCGCCCATAATGTACAAGTCATGTTGACGATATTCAGGGAATTTTAGGAAAAATTGTTTGATGGCCTCATAATTTTCTTGGGAAGTCTGAATTCCATAAATTGATTAATTATTCCCCCAATTTTAGGCCAACACTGTCATCGCTCCATTTCTTATCATTTCCGGCCAGCGAAAAACCAACTCCGGCAGGCCCTTCCAAGTAGACCACCGATGCCCGTCGATTCCATCCACTCGGATTTTTGCTCACAGTTTTGCCATCGCGGCTGACCAAATAGGGGCCATGTTCGGAGAGGAGGCCCAACAATGAGGAACATCCGGGGCCACCATTGAACCAAAAAATGAGTGGATCAGTGCTGGAATTGTGGCGGGAAGTGGCCAGCCAATAAAAGAGTTGATGTTCAGGAGAAACTTTCAAATAGCCTAAAATTAACATTAAATTGCCTTAAGGGAATTTTGGATGCCTGAATAATGCTTGAAATCTGGCTCAAAGTCGAGTCCAGGCAAATTTTTGATTTCATCCTCTTCTTTGGTGGCCAACAAAAGCAAAGGAAGGAAACTGATGATAAGAAGAATATTCCACATTTTTGATTAATATTATTTTTGAGGTGTGTTATCCAAGCAATTCGCGCAGTCCATTTTTATATGGCCACATTGGTCCTTTCATCAACAAATTCTTTTCATTCATTTTATTGCCTAAAAATCCCCTAAGCAAATTCATTCATTTTGGTCATTCGATTTGTACAAAAATGTGGACAAAATGGGGGAATATCTTTTTTTGTTGTTTGTCAATGATTTTTATGAGCTTAAACACTAATATTCATTCATTCATTCACTGATTGGATGGCCAAATTTAATATTTATTTTACAATTATTGACCAAAACAGGCGCAACATTATTTTTTATTGAAGGAAGGAAATGTTTACAAAACTTTACTATTTTCAGCAAATTTGCAGAGGAATTTAAAATTTATTATGATTATTAGAAAAATATATTCAATTAATGAAAAATATATTATAAAAAATTAAAGATTTTAATTAAATTTTTCCGGAAAAGTCAATTAAATAAAAAAATAATAATTACTCAAATTAGTATATTGCAGCATGTACTGCATATTCCCATGGAATGGTATTGGAATTTGAATCGAAGGACACCACACACCAGCATTTGCTTCATTCAAAAATGTAAAATTGCCGATGAATCCCATTTATTAAATTTTACTTTTTAATCCACTTTTATTTGATTGTCATAGGGAAGGAAAAAATTTAATTAAAGAAATTATTTATTTGATTTATAAATACTCTTTTAAATATGGTGACATTTTTTTATTTCCTTCCGAAAAAAATATTCCAAAAGTTTTGTCACTTTCCAATTGGCAAGCGTCATTTTTTGTGAATGATCATAAATCGTCCATTCATTCATATTTTATCATTCACCTCTTTCTGAATTTGTAAATGTCATGATTTGATAAAATATAAAACGTAAATTTGCTCATTTTTAATTACAAATTTCTTTCCATTCAAAAAATTTTACGTCAAATTTAATAATTTTAAGATTTAATTAATTTTCATGAAATTTCATTTGTATTTCTTTTTATTTCGGTACATTTCCATCCATTCCATTTTCCATTTATTCATTTTCCCAATTTACAATATCAAAATCGCCTGTTTCCATGCCGACTTTCTTTATGGCCCCCAATTTCCACGAATCCACCCCATTTTTCACGCCACGTTCCTTTTCACCTCCTCTTCTTTTTTATTTGTTCATCTTCCTTTATTTGATTCTTTTTGTATTCCATGAATTTATTAAGCCTTTTTTTGTTGGCTTGGCCCCAAAAATTGATTCTTTTTTATTCAGATTACATCAAATTTTGCATTTTTTCAAATTATTTTCGCTCCCATAAATCAATAAATAAATCGTCCACTTTCCCTGTTAATAAATAATTTATGGCTTTAACACATTTGGTGGGGGCAAAAATCGGAAAAAAAACTGAATCACATTTTATTTAATTTTGGGGCCAAATTCCATCCAATCAATTTTTCCCCACCTTCATAATTTTTTTTTATATTTTTAATCTCTCCAATTTGTTTGGATTATCTTTTTGTCTGGAACTCACAATTAAAATGCCACACAAATTTTGTCAAAATAAATATTTTAGAATAATTCTATAGCCAATTAATTCAATATTATTTATTAATTTGTTTATTCAAATTTAAATTCATGCATTTTGTCCCAGCCAATGAATGATCAAATTGTGGCATTTAAAAAGCAAAATAATCAAGAAAATGGTAAAATTTAAAGGATACTATTTTTTGAACCAAAAAAGTCTTTTAATTTTGGGCCAAACCATAAAACTATATTATATACCAATCGACGAATCTTGACAAGATCTATCGATTGGGTATAAGATTTTTAGGGTATAAAACCGGTTTCTGATATATTGGAAATCAAAAACTACTTTTGATGTAAAAATATTTACTCATAATTAAATATAATTTAATTCATTAAATTTCTTGGCAGATTTGGGAATTTCGCCACAACAAATTGTTATTTCACCCGAAGAAAATGGAAATGATGGGCCAAAAGCGAGCCAAATGGATGGAACAGCATCCAATGGTTTGTCCAAAATTAATTAAAACAATATTTATTTGCATTATTTGCAACAGATTCCACTTCCTTCGGCAATAACAGCATTCTGGGTTCCCTCAATTCCCTTGGAGGAGATGAAATGGACAAAAGCAGACTTCCCTCCCCACGAATTATGTTCATTTCCCTCTTTTTGATGGCCCCATTCATTCTTTTCATTGTTATGCTCCTTTATTATTATTTCATTGGCCATTGCAATATTATATGCAATTCATGAATGATGTACATAATTCAATTGTCCAATTTATGCCGGTACACCAATATTTCTCCTAATAATTCCTTTCAACCATTATCCCAGGAATTAATTCTATTTTCTATTATTCCCTCAAAAATGCCTTCATCCACAATTTTATCATTTTTATTGTATAAAATTTGAATATTTTCCTCAACAATTTCATTTTTGTTTAATTGCTTTTTGGGGAGGGCAAAATAATTTCTTCGGCAATTTCCTTTTCGATTCCTTTGCGGAAATGGAAATATCGAACCGGAAATGGACTGTGCGGGAAATTGTTGTGGATGACGACGGTCACATTTTGGTATGAGGGACAAAGACGGGCAGGGATGTCCATACAGCAGAAATAGTCCACCTGAATTGGACAAAATAGGAAAATTAAACAATAATAAAAAGCATAAAAATGATATTCTATAAAAATCTAAATATTTAATTGATCATCTTGACATTTTTAAAATATAAAAATTTTGTACACCTACCTGATTATGGTAGCAGCAAATGCCGTTGGTGTCAATCTATGGGGAATAGAAAATTATTAATTATAAATTGATGGATGATAATATTTATTTTTGACTGACCAATGCGGAATCCTCGAGTGCATTTATGCAAAGATTTAATTGATGTGGCAAACATTTCCTTGGCTCACCATCCGGCCGCAACATTGGTCGAGAATATATTGGACAATTTGCAATTTTCCGTGGAATTTGGTCTTCTTCTGGGGTTGGCATCTCAGAAGAAAATGGCAACATTGAAAATACTCCAAAAACTAAAATTATAAATTATTTTTAATTAAATACAATAAAAAATGTTTACATGAAAGAAGAAAATGGAGAAGCATATTTATTGAATTTTATAAAAATATTTATGTGTATTTTCTGCTATGAATAATTTGGTGAAATCGAGAGTAGTTGATGAATGGTTTTCACGGAAGAAAGTAGCTAATTTCCTTTTCTTTCAGCACAAATATTTAGGTCATTTAATCAAATCACATTCAGATCAACTCTACGAATCCATTTTTGTCACCATCAATTAATTCAATTAAAATCAAATCATTCGATCATTTTACAGGAAAATTTCCTTAAAAAATCAAATTAAATGCAATTTTTGGATAATTTTAATCAAAATTAAATTAGGCATAATAAAAATGTTGTTAATAAATTTATACCCGAATAAATTACAAAAAAAAATAATAAAATATAAAAAAACACAAAAATAGTCAGTAATATTTGTTTTTCATGCCCATGTGCTTTTTTTAACGCAATCCCCTTGAATGGCCGTATATCCTGCACAACATCGATGTTGGGTGTCTTCCGAAGGGGATAATTGTTGTTCATCGTCATTTTGACCTTCTTCCCTTTCCAAATGCCAATCCATGCTTAAATTAAATGGATTAAATTTAAATATAATGAATAAATTAGAGTAGAACAGAGTCGATTTTTTGAACGTGTCGGTATTGAAATCTGGTTTTCCATTTTAAAATACAGAGTAGTTTTTCAAATGTATCGGTTTTAAACCCCGGTTTTAGGTTTTTAAAAATGTCCTTTTCGGTTTCGATTTCTCCTTTTGAGCAAAATTTCCAAATTTCAATTCGAAATTTCATCGATTATCTCAAACCGAAATCAATTCTGTCCAATTCTAAAATAAATTACCTAATTGTGAGCAATGTTGTTGGACAATGATAGCTGAAACGCCTGTAAATGGAATAATATTCCAATTAAATATCCCAAAATTAAATTTACTTTTCGCATAATTGTGCCCTTCGGCCTCGTTGATTGATTCCTCCGGCTCTTTTTGTTTGGCGTCGATGCCGTCGAAGAATTTTTGCATTATTTTCGGATTGCAACAACAATTGGGGAAAGGGAGTGTTTTCCATTTTATCCTCCACAACAATATTCGAGTCAACCATCAATGAGGAGGAGGCACCATCCAATGATACTAATTAAATAATTGAATTAAATTGGAATTTTTGTTAGTTCACCTGAATTCCCATGATTATGCCGAATTGAATCATAATTCAGGGCAGTACCAAAATCGAGTTGCTGCATTAAATCGCAGGGCATTACCTTAAATTATAATATTTTCCATAATAAATTAATATTTATGCCAACCATCCGTCCAGAACATCGAGTTGATTGCATTGGGAGAGGACAGGCCGAAAATGCGCATCTTTCCAATTCGAAGGCAAAACCCCTTCAAATTATTTTAATAAAATATTCCAATTTATTTATTTTTTTATTCACTTGCACTTTCCAATTCCAGCCAAGCATATTCGAGTCCTTTTCTTCTGGCCACATGCCCCACAACTTGCCGAACAACCCGACCATTTTCCCCATTCGCCCCAACCTTCTTCCTGTCAAATTAATTTATTATTGATTTATTTTATTTTATAATTTTGTCACCTTTCCACCAATGGGCCTGGATGTTGTTGTTTTTTCGCCTTCTGTTGTGCCTTTTGTCGTTTCTTCCGTTGGAGTAGTTATTGTGGTTTGTTCAATTTCGGTGGTTGTCGCAGTTGTGGTTGGCTCAGTTACATTCCACACTGGCGGCTGCAATTTGATGAATTTTAAATTAATCCATATTAAATTAAATTAAAAGCTAGTGCAAAACAAAGAAATGTGCAATAAATGATAAAAAGCATTTCATTAAATAAATTAATTTAATTGATTTTTTAAATAATTATTTTTTACCAAAATTCTCAAACCCTTTTTTCATTATGCAAATATGGATGCTGCTTTTCGGGCCATTCCAATTTTCCATTTTCATTTCCATAAATGCCAATTATTTTCCGGCCCCTTCCTCGCCATCCTCCCCTTCCATTATTCCCTCCTTTTCGCCATCCACCGCCGGTTGTGGTGATTGGAATTGGAGGCGGTTTTAGACCTCCACCCGTCCCTCCCCTTGATCTTGCCTCCTTCAAAAGTTCACTCAAAATTGAACAATTCGGTGGAGCTTTCTTTTGCTGTAATGCAAAAGTGCAAATAAAACAAAAATAAAATAAATTAAAAGCGGCAAAAAAACAAAAAAAAAGTGCAAATAAAAATTTGGAAAAAAAAACAAAGGAAAGCTGTGAATTTGAAATTAATATTACCTGAGTGACCGGTGGAACGACCACATTTTCATCCACTAAAATGAATAATATGAGAATATTTAATGAATTAAATTAAATTTTGCCTGTTTTGTATTGCAATTCAAATCCCTCATAGCCAGGATCCAATGCTTCCTCCGTTTTGAGAATCAATAAAATGTCGGTGCCAATTTCTGAGTAAATTGTGGCCGGAACATCGCAACAAAGTCGAGCACCTGAGGGCAAATATATATTTTCGGAATTTTTTTTATTTACCGGTCGAAACTTTGTCCCTTTTGTATTTGACTTCCAAAAAACTGATGCATGCATCTTTACAAGGAAAACTCAGTCTTTTGAAAGAAAGTTCAATTCGTTGGTTTGGATATTGAGGCTAAAATGGATGGACATCATTAAATACATCCATTTTAATCAGACATGAATTCTCCAATAGCACATTTGGCCCCGGGGCAATAATCCGGTGGATATTGTACCCGCCCATTGGCCAGCGGTCATTTCCCCGGTGGATTGGCATGCCGGATGAGCTTATAATATATTTAAATAATTTATTTATATTTGCTAATTTTATTTACAGCTTGGTGGAATTTGTTGACAAAACATTCCGGCATATCCCTAAAAATTAAAAAAAGAATAATAATTTCTCGAATAAATTCACATCCGGGCATCGACATTGACCGCATTTCAACGGATCCGTATATCCTCCATTTTCGCAATCAATTTGGAATTCACAATTTTCTATGAAAATAAAGGGAATAAATTTATATTGTATTGACCAACTGGTGCAATATCGCATATTTATCATTTTCGCATCTTTGAATGAGAGGCCACCCCTTTGGCCAATTGTTTGTTGATAGGCACGATCCTGGGTCAAAATTGTATATCTGTGAAATTGATAATTAATAAATATTATTTTATTATAATTGTCTATAGATAATATTGGAAATCGGCTAATTCCGGAATTAGCTAGGCGCCTGAGCTAAGCAAGCTAATTTCGGGAATCTAGGCTTCTAGGCATACAGAATCGAAAATAGGCTCATTCGACACGGCATGGTCAATTTAATATGAAATTTCAATCTCACACCGGGAATGGGGTTAAGGCGCCGGAAGTGGGATAGGAATCTAGCAGAAAATGTTATTAAACAAATTCAGAATATCTAAAATTGTAATTTCATATAGTAAATCGACAATGCCGAATCGAATGAGCTTACTCTCGAGTCTGTATGACACCTAGAAGCAGAGATTTTCTAAATTAGCCAATCAAAGAACTTGAATAATTCCGGATTTAGACAATTTCCAATATTATTTGTGACATGTGTTTATTAAATACGTTCTGGCATCCGTGCTGAATGCCTTTGAGCCATAATGCATTGCGGAACCCAAATCGTAAGGTTGGCCCATATTGTCGCTGGTGAATGGAGTTCGCTTCTCAAAATTGGATTCCGTTCCCTATTTTTCAAAAATATTATCATTTTGATTAATATTGTCGAAAACAGACGGGCATTATTGCATCCAAATTGATTCGAATGAAACTATCCCTGTCCGTTCTCGATTGTTCGTGCCAAAGGCCAAGTGCATGCAAAGTTTCATGGGCAATTATTCCCAACTTAAAGCCAATTTATTCATTATTAATTTGAATGGGAATGGCCCAATCCCTCATACAGCTTCGCATCCGTATCCAATCGAAATTGGTTGCCTTCCGCCCGTTTTGCCAACTTGCGACCAACATCCGGTGCCACGAAAATATTGCAAATAATCTTTGCCCTTTAGGTTATAATCTCCGTCATAATAGCGAAATTTGACGCAAGTTAGGCTTCTTTATTTGATAATTAAAATTTAATTAAATTATTAAAATTAATTTCACTCAATATGGCGATGGGCAGCCCGAATACTATTTTGCCAAAATGCTAATTTAAAAAAATATTTTAATTAATTTAAATTTAACATTTTTCTACCATTTGTTTGGGATGTTTGGAAAACATATGGAATTGTCAATGTGTCCCAAAATGAACTCAACGATGGATTCGCCTGCCTTTTTCCACGTCGCAATTTTGGGGCTTAATAAAATAAATATCCGAATAATATTCAGGGCACTTACATTCTTTGACCTCTGTCAAAATGTGCTG
The DNA here is from genome assembly GCA_030063045.1 of Pratylenchus scribneri. Classification (NCBI taxonomy): domain Eukaryota; kingdom Metazoa; phylum Nematoda; class Chromadorea; order Rhabditida; family Pratylenchidae; genus Pratylenchus; species Pratylenchus scribneri. Next base: position 13,388 of record JAQSEB010000007.1, read on the forward strand.
TGCTTGTGGCAATGTCAATAAAATATCATTTTCGAATAAATCTTCGGCCACTTGTCGATTTATTGTCGCCTCAGTGCCATCATCAAATGTGACCCTTTCAATCAGTAATTCACGTTCCTTTTTCCTTGTTGGATCCTAAAAAATTAATTCCATAAATAATTAATTAAATTCAATTTACTTCATCCGAAAATACTCCATGTTTTTTGATGGATGCAATTCGAATTTCATCCAACAATCGACGAACTTCAACAAATTCCCCGCCGGCCGCTTCATGAATTCCTGACTAAAATTGAAATTTAACAATTTTTAATTATTTTTATTGCCTTTGTTTCTGCTGATGAATTATTCTGTTGTGCCAATGAAATAATTGGAAATTGAAAAAGGAAATAAAATATTGATATTCTCCTTTTTATGTGAAATATCATTCTTAATAATTAAAATAAAATTATTTGGTGATCAATGAAATAGTGGACTGGTCAATTTGAAAAAAAATGACTTAAATGGATCATTTATTAAATTGGTGATTTATTTCATCGGCGCAGATTGGATGATGAAAAAGGTCATTTTGCGGTCCAGACAGATTAGACGCATATTTTGTTAATCAATTTGAATTGCTTTTATGATTAGAAGCGAAATATATCCCAATGATTTAATTTTAGGCAAGCACTGCCACTTTGCCGTGGGTATTGGACCCTTCAAGCCGGAGGGGAGACGATTAATCTGCCAGCCGGTCGTCTCGCTTTCCATGGGAGTCCTTTGAATTTGTTGATGAAAGAAAGGAAATTGGATGGATCCGAATGCTGTGGCGGTTTTTTTCTTGTGCAAATTTTGGACAGCGCCGATGGCGACGAAAATGAACAAAAACGGTTGCGCAAGTGGATTACAGGCATTGGTGAAGACAAACTATTCGAAGGAGGGGGTACAACAACTCATCATCATTTTTAGGGTTCTTCTCCATCACCAAAGGGTCATCATCAAAATGGGTCATCTCCTCTCCTCCTCCGTACATTGAAAAAGGGTAAAATGGTTGGAGAATGGATTTATCAAGAAAAAAAATACAAAATTAAACAAATTTAATATTCATTTATCCGCCGGAAAGAGGAGGAATAATGGCAATTTCGATTCCATCATGTAAATTGATTATTTTCTCATCGTTAATGGAATGTTGATACTCTCGATTGATGGCCAAAATGCAGGAATGTCGAATTGGCAAAAGCATTGGAAATTCCTGCAATTCATAAAAAAATGAATGAAAATATATTCAAATTTATTTTTACTTTATTAAAAATGAATTCATAAATTTCATTCAGCCTCATTTTTGGGGTCAATTTCCGTTTTAGTTCATTTTCACCGACAATTTCCCTGGCTCTGGCGAAAAATAACAATTTGACTTCAACTAATTGTTGATATTGTTGGTGTTCCAATTTGATAGATTCAGTCATTGTTGTTAAACAAATTGAATTGAAAAGGAAGTAAAATTGGATGAAATTTATGAATTAGTAATTTAAAAAAGGTAAGGAATGTTTTTATTTTAAACCACTTTGATGTAATAATATAAATCGATGAGTATTGAATTGAGGGGAGAATGAGCTTATCTTCTTTGTTCATTCATTCATATTATAATTTATTACGTTATGATGGATCGATTTTTTTTATTATTAGGATGAGAGAAAAAGAACCGATTTAATAACAATGGAAATTTTTAATAAAATTTATTTCATTATTATTAGGATTTACTTTGTTGACCTTTCTTTCAGACATTGTTTTTAAATATAAAGTATCTTTTAAGTACATTATATTGAATTTTCAGTGAAAATTATAAATGGGATGCACACAAGTGAAAAAATAGGAATCTTTTTGTTAGTTTGGGTCTCTCCATGTGAGACTTCTCTCTAGCCGGAAAGTGAATGTCTCTCCTCCATTCAGGCTTCTCCCTAACCGTAAAAAGAGTGAGTTGTGAATAATATTCTACCCACTTTTGTTGAGTAGCTTCTCTGAATTAAAATAAATTTTGGTGGTGCTTAAATTTTATTTAATTTACTTGCTAAATAATGCAACATAAATTAGAACATTTATTGACCATTCACCATTGATCGATTATAGATGATTTCAATTTAAATTAATTAAAAAAGATTAACAAAAAATAATCAAAGAAATGTTATAAAATCCATCCAGTCCCGATAAATCATTCAGACGAATTGGTAAGCTTCTTTTCCTTTGTCTCGATAAATTTTTCTGCCCATAGTTTAAAATCATTGAGGCTCCAATCTGCCAATAAATTGGTCGTTTTCCAATTCTTATCCAACATTTTGCCTTCCTCAATTCCTTCTAATTTAAATGCCCATTTTAAATGAAGTAAAGCATCCAAGTAATCTTCATCCTTGATGGCGAAATCCCAAATTCTTTTATATTGATCGCCGTCCATTCTGCGTAAATTGTCATGAAATCCACTGAAATATCCAAATTGCACATAATCTTTGTATTCGGGATAATTTTGGATAATCTTCTCGAATCTGGCTTGTTGATTGGGCATGACGGCTAAATAACCATTAGGCGGAATTTCTTTCATTTGGTCCCATTTCATTTTTTTCAAAGCAGAATCTTTAAATTTTACTAAGTTAAAAAATGTAACTTTTAACTTTTTTTACCTTTCTTTTGCCTTTTTTCCTTTTTCTCCTTTGTTTCGGTCTTTCTTTCACAACGCTTTCTTTCTGCATCTTTTGCCCTTCGAATGGATTTTTCTTCTTTAGTAAGCATCGCCCTGTACATTTTAGACCTTTGCGTAGATGTCTTTGCTTAAAAATAAATGCCTATTATTTATTTATTTTAAAACCTGTTTTTGTTTCCACTTTTATTGCTTCATTTTTTTCAGACCCGACTGGGCAGACATTATTTTCTTCAATGCCATCATCAGCATCAGTTATTTTGATTGATTCCATTATTTTTTATATTTTAAACGATCTATAAAATGGATTTGGAAAATGTGAAAAATTTTAAAGAATGATGATTATGAAATATGAAAATTCGCTTATCAATTTTTCCTCTTTCTATAAACATAATGCCAAAAAAATAATTTAAAATAATCTCAAATATTCTTTTAATCAAATCTACATATTTCATAGTGAAAAACGAAACCAAATGCAAAACCAACATCACCATCATCTTCAGCACCATCGATTACCCTAATTTTGACATTTCAATAATAAAATCTCACAATAATTAAATATTGCTTAACATAATTGTGGAATACTCCACATTTTTGTGGAATACTCCACATTCCATAGGAAATAAAATTTGCATATTTCATGGCCAAAACCTAAACCAACTGCAAAAAGATTATCACCATCATCTTTAGCATGGTCGATTACCCTATATTTCACTTCTCCATCATCAAAATCCAACATCACCAAACTTGGCCATAACGCTATGGCCAAGCTGCGCGAGACTTGAACCAAATGCAAAACCATTATCACCATCGTCTTCAGCACCCTCGATTATCCTATACTTGACATTTTCATCATCTAAATCCAAAATCAATACACTTGGCCATAACTTATGGCCTAGCTGCGCGAGGCTTGGACATATCAAAAAACTAACTATCTGGTCGTGATCAGCACCCCCGAAAACCCCCGAGTACAAAAATTCAGCTCAATCCATCCACACATCTCCGAGAAAATCGGGGGACAGACAAAACGTTGCGGACAGAGATCTCTAAAATTATATATAGGATTGAATTTCGAATTACAAAAATTACAAAAATTAAAATATGAATTATTCGTATTCATTTTAAAAAGCCCAGAGGACCAATATAATTTTATTGTATTTCTGCGCGTTTGTTGAATTTCTGTTTCATTTAATTGTGATTGTGACGTAATTCTTAAAAATTCTGTCTGGTTTTCTTAAGTAAATATTTGAGTAAACATTGAATTTGCTTAAAGGAACAATTTTGAGAATATGAAGTTTTAAAAGTTATAATGTAGAATGTTGATTAAAGTTAAAGATTAAATTTAATATTAATTCAATTTGAATCAACATTTTTGAATTTTTTGATGCAAAAATCCAAAAAAAAATTCCGTCCTTTTTATATGATAATGATGGATTTAAAAAAATTTTTTTGATGACCCTTTTTAATTTTTTTAATCAAAAATTTGATAGTTTTTTTTCTTACATACGCAGAATATTATTAGGTAATATTATTTAAAAAGAAGAAAGTTCATAATTATTATTCACAATTCACTGAACAAAAATAAAAGACGAAAGATAAGCAATAATTAATGAATATGACATCAATAATAAAATAAATGGTTTGCCATTGGCATTATTAATTGTAGAAGGAATCGGTAGATTGGGAAATGGATGGAAATGCCAAATGGATAATCAAAAATGGCTGTCTTAAAACCTGCTGCCCATTTTCCGCTTTAATCTTGTTGGCCTTACAGAAAATCTATAGCATTTTTGACACTAATGTGGCCTCGCCTTTTTGTTGTCAAGGCAACACTGTTTCCCCAACTCTAGATGGACCCAATTTATATTTTTTTGCAGTAATTCTTGATAAAATACTAAATTCCAGCTACGCTGAATGATTTTTGCAAATTCTGAGAATATGAAAAAAAAAGTTTTTATTGTATTTTATGATTTGGAATAGATAGGCAAATTCATTTAAAATGATTTTTAAACAATTCTCGTAAAACATAAGTATTTTTTGTCAAATTAAATTCATTGCAAAATGACAATATTCATTCAATATTGGTTGTTATCCGAGTGCAAATTTTTTCCTTTCAAAATTACCTTAAGTTACCCCCAAAATTAGTCAACTCTAAAATCACTTAAATTCATGTTTTTTCATCGTTTTACAATCAAATTTGATAGCCAACAAATATCAAATAAATTTTATTTGAATAATTTGGAATTCGAATTTATTTAAATTTAAAATATGAAAGGATGAGATTAATTTTGGGGAAATTAAACCGGGGATATTCTGGTGGGGTGAACATAAATTGTCAATATTCATCATTTCATTAATTAATAATAATTAATGTACAATTGAAAGTTTTCCCCGTCGATCCTCTTCTCCCGGAGCAATTGGCAAACTCAAATTTTTGCCAATTTTTGATTTCCCATTTTCCTCCTTTTCTCCCTCCTCTTCATCATCAATTCGATGGGTCAATGTTTTTGTGGAGGATCCTTCCACCGATGCAATGGCCATTCTAATTTTGTTGGGAAATTTCCTTTTTGGCGAAAGCAATGGAATCATTCGGCGATAGAATAAAATCCAAAGGGTCAAAGTACAACCGATGACCACAATTTCCATAATCCATGCCATTCTCGGTCCATACATTGAATACAGTGTACTATGGGGATATTCAAATTATTATATATTCATTTACCGTAAATCCTCTATTTAGAAGCCTTCTCTTTAATTTATAAGCCCCAGAGCATCTAATAGAGGATTTACGGTATATCAATTTACCTCATCAAAATTGGGCCAAGCAATCTGGCAATGCTGCCGGCCATTTGGAAAAAGCCCTGTTGGGTGTCCTGTCTTCGTGGGCCGAGAATATGTGAGAATAGGGTGTTCATGGCAATGTTCAAAACGGGGAATGCCAACCCAATGAAAAGGACATAGGCAATGTAATAAAGCCAAACATTCACTTGGGCCAAGGATTGGCACCAACTAAATTTGAGAAATTGAATCAATTTGTTAGCATTGAATTCACGTGAATTTGTCAACATTGCATCCAACTGGTTCCGGATCGGATTCCGAATATTCATAGGATTGCCTTTGGGATTCATTGTACATTGGAACGGGGGTAGTCAAAAATGGCCATGAAAATGTGATCAAATGGAAAGCGGCCAAAGCCAACAATGAAAGAATGCAACTGAGCCGGAAATTCAAACTGTACAAAAATGGGAATAAATCAAATTAAATTAGATTTATTTGTCATTCTGACTCAGTTTTGCTCGATTTCATATTAATATAAATGATGTAAATGGCGAATGTGAGGCCCCCAATCAATCCTTGCGCAATTGAAGTGATCTCAACGGCCCTGGCCTCGGCCCATCCAAACATGGTCATCGACAATGGACTACCAATTGTCTCCAAATTTGTTTGGGTGAACATTTGGGTGAAACGGGAAAGGTAACAAATAAAGCAGGCGATCAAATCGTAGGGAGGCAATTTTTGCTGAATCACTTGGATTCCCTATAAAATAATTGTTCATAAAATAATTCTTTTTTTAATTTTTTGACCAATTCTTTGGCAATGCTTTCTTCTCTTTCTCCTCCTTTTTCAACAACAATTTGTGGAATTTTCACTTCTTCCAATCCGGCATATTGTTCTTTGAAGAGGAAATGCAAAATTATGGCCCCGAATAAATTCATTGCGCAGGCCAAAAATGCGGGGGCAGTGTAAAGGTTGAAACGTAGATTGCCAAAAAATGTGAAGCCAGGATAGGCGAATGAGGTGAACAATAATTGGAATGCTAAAATATTCACTAAAATAATGGCAAAATTAATAATTTGGAATTGCCTGGTCCTCCAGTTGACCCCAATGCTTGTCCACATGTCACATAGGCAATTGCCCTAAATCGATCTTTGCTGGTGGATGCCGTCGATGCATATGTCCTCAAAAGGCAAACATTCCCTAAAAAAATTATTTTTTTAATATAAAATCCTTAAATCCCCACCTGATCCCATTCCTGTCACAAAGCGGCCAAAAAGGAGAATATAGAGTTTTGGAATGTTTGTCGTTTCCAAACTTAAATATTTCAATTTATTTTAATTGTTGGAATATTCTTCACCTTAAATAGCATAAATTTCCAATGAACATGAGTCCAAGCCCAACATAGAGAGGAATTCGGACTTGTCGAATTTTGTTACTCCACCAGCCGAACAAAGGGGCCGAAATGATTTGGCCAACACTGTAAATGGCAATAATCCATCCAAACATTGTTTCATTTATTGAACGGTCAATCTAATTCAAGCCATTACTATTTATATTTGGGTATACTCACAATTTGAACATATGGCCAAAGGGAGGAGAAATAGAGGGAGAATTGTACGGTGCCAACAAAGGAAAGAATGCTGGCCACATAAATTGAATGCCAATCCGTTTCTGGCATTGATTTTGTGCCCTTATTGGCCCCTTCTTTCAATGAATTTGTGGATGAAGACATCATAAATGACATTTTTGGTGCAAAATTTAATCCTACATAATCATCAATTTATTAAATTTTATGTAAATTATTTATATTTAGGAAATTAATTATTTATTCTCTTTAATAAATAGGAAATAAGATTAGAATGAAATTTAATTAATAATAAGAGGAAGTCTGGACTAGACTTGAAGGAATGAAATGAATGAATTTGAACTTTTGAAGATTGGAAGAATTAACAGAAAAATGAACCACCCAAAATTTCATTTTGCTGTTGATTTATAAAATGAAGGTCAACAATCGGCGATTGCAGAATTAAAAATTAGGCTGGGGCAGGACAAAAGCCAAAAGCAAACAAAAATTGGCGAAAGAGCAAAAAATAAAATATAAGGGTAAAATCAGGCCTAAATCAGCGGATGCCAAATTGGCAAAAAATAAGGGATGACGAAATTATAAATAAGGAGGAAAAGGGGAATTAACAGAGGGATTATCCCTTCAAGGGATGATTTGAAGGGAAATTTAGCTTACTTAGAATTTTAAAGAGTTTAGGCCATAATCTAGTGTAGAGGAAAATTAAGTTGTTGTATAATTAGGCAATCTAAAAAAAATAAAAATCACTTAAAGAACATTAATTCCCTTGACTGTGTTTTAATCGAATAAAAATGCACTTTTAAAAGCAAATGTTGGGAATGCTTCTTGTGAATTAGAAATGATTAAAATATGTCCTAGAATGGAAAGAGAATGTAGAAAAATGATTCACAACAAAAAATAGATGTTTTTAATGAATTTTGAAGGAATTTGTACATATTATAATATACATTTTAATGGATTGAGAAAAATGCAAATTTGGAAGAATTGGCCGGATATATCCTCCCACTTTCCCTTTTTATCAACAAAAATATTTTTAATAGTGAATTTAAAAATTGGAGCCAATTTCAATTTTGTTGGTTCAAAAATGATGAGGAAAATAAATATTTTAAACTTAAATAGACGGGTGCAAAATTGGATTCATTGGATGAGGAATTGGAATGGAATTTGAATTAATAAGCAAATTATTTTGTGGACAGGTCATCAATTCCCCCAAAAATATGTTGTGGGAGTGGGTTGGAATTGGAACGGGAATTTTGGATGGATTATGACGACACAACAAAATGAACCCAAAATGGCGATTGTTATTTGTTGCAATGAGTCCATTTTAGGGTCGCCACAAAAAAATACTAATAAACAAAAATATGATTCACAAAAATGTATGGTGGCCAACCAATCCAATGGAATTTGCATTCAAATTTATTCAAATCATTCTCCCCCAAATCAGTGTTACACGTCAGAGATAATACAAGCCCCTGCACCAAGCCCCAGATCATGGTGTCCGGGGCTGGCCTGGGTCAAAAGCTATTTTAACTTTTGAAAAAGTTATTAATGGGAACCGTTATTTCTTTTCCAAAAAACATATAATTTTAGCCTTTTAAAACAAAATAGTAATCAATAATCATGTTTTTAGTTAAAATTCGTGGCCGGTTCCGGGACTGGGTTCAGATTTTCAGCCTCAGCCCCGAAGGTGGAGCCCATGCAACATTGATCCTAATCCTAATCCCCAAATTTTGCATATTTTATTTGCCATTTTTAGAATGTACCATATCAAACAATAATTTGGACAATAAAATCACATTTTGTATAAAATTAGTCGGAAAATTGCTAAAGCCAAATTCTTAATCGTAAAAAAATTGTCGAGCTAGAGTTAAAAATTGTACGAATTATTTCTCTTTGATTTATTCAGGGAATTTAAATAAAAAATTTTCAGGAATTTCAACCTTTAACATTTAAAATGGGCTATAAATATTTTACCAATGCCAAATAAAAAAAATTTAATATTTCAAAGCACTGTCCACCAACAAATCCTTGTATTCTTTTATTTTAATATTTATAAATATGTACGGTACTGATGGAGAAAAGAAGCTGCTGGGAGGCGAATCAAACTGTCAATCAAATTGTCAATGGTGGGAGAAGGAAGATGGGCGGAATTATTCCTTTTCTCTTAGAAAATATGGTAATTTTTATCTCATCATTTCAAATAAAATAAACATCAAAATGGAACCAATTACTTGATCTTATTAATCTTATCTTACTATGCAAAAAAATTGGAAAAATTTAGCATTTTCTGATGCTGAATTGAACAATTGACTCTGTGATTTTGAGTTTGTAAATAAATTATTTTCTTCTCTCAGCATTACAATTTGATTGACAGTTTGATCCACCCTTATCATCTTTTTCCTCTGTCGAGGCCAAACTTCATTAGCTCCATATTCTTATTCCTCAAAAAAAATATTTCTCATTTTTCTTTGGCAATAATTCAATGAATGGGTTAAATTGGTTTACTAAACACTGTGACTAGCATATTGCATTTGCATTCCCCAATACTTCCATCATTATTCATATTTTCATTATTATCCTTTTGGTCATCATTCTTTTCATCAACATTTTCATTCATTTTCTTTCTGCGCAATTCAAACATTTTCGGGAAGAACAAACTTCGAAGGGTCAAAATTTCCTCGGAAAAATCATTTTGTTCAATAAAATTCCAATTATGCTCGAATTGATGGGTTGGCTCAGATCCAATGTAGATAAATGCAATTCGGAATTGGATTACTGTCGTTGATGATGGAGTGGCCAATTTAAATTGCTGAAAATCCAATCATTTTTATTCTTTCAAAATCATTTTTATATTTTCATCGATAATTGCGTATATTTTTACTTAATGAAAAATAAATCTAATTTGATGTTTACATTCGAATTTTCTGATAATATTGTAGAATTTTGATATAAAGGGAAATATTTATTGTGTATTTTTTTAAATTCTATGTATTTTATGGAATCATTTTCATATTTCCCGCATTTTAATGAATATTTTCTCTCGAACCTTTCTTGTTTTTTCGATCAATTCGTTGATCAATTTCTCATTTCCTGTTCGAAATTGCAACTTTTTCTCTTCAAATTTGCCATCACAAAGAAATGGTGTATGAAGCCAATTATTAATGATCAAATCCAAATATTCTGCTGGGATTGAATCATTCAATTGGAAAAGTCGAACTTTGGCAAAAATATTTGGGCAAAGCAAAAATTGTGGCATTTCAAAATGTCGTTCATATGAGTAAACGGAAATTGCTGAATTTTTTTGTCAAATTGAATATGAATTAATTCTATTTAAAATTAACATTGTTCTAAATATATGTGCGAAAATTTAAGCTAATTTGGCTAATTTATATTCAGAATTCAAAATTTTTTTGGTACTTGTCAGTTATCTATGCGGAGATTATCTTTGAATTAAAGGTCTCTCTTATAGGTGTGATTAGGTAGGGTTAGGGATACGTGAGATTAAACCCTATCCATTAAAAGCCCTTACCCTATAGCAGCAGATGACCCATAAGGATTACCGTTGCCCCTCTGGAGACCCAAAAAAAAATCTACGCACACAGAAAACCGACAATACCATTTATTAGTCTTGCCCAATAATATTTCCAAACAAACCATTGCATTTTTCGTTGAATTTTTGCATAAATTCATCAAATTCGGCCCTTTCAGTGCCACCGCAAGCAATAATACTTTCAACAAAACGAATTTCCAATGTGCACCCGGAAAGGAAGTGTCCAATGAATTTGTCCAAAAAATGGACAATTTGAGTGCCACTAAAATGACTAATCATCAATTCCTTGATGCCAACAATATTTTCGGGAAGAGAATGGCCAATTGGCAAATAATGAGGCTTAAATTGGATTTTATTCAATTATTTAGAGAGCTCTTTGCCAATACCCAAAACCTCATAATCATTCAAATCGCCCAATGCTAAACAGCATTCGCGCCACTCATTGGCCTCTCGCAAATGTCTCCCAAAAATGACAATTTTATTTGCCCAGTGTTTTCGGCAAATGTGCATTTTGGATTGGGCCAATTCATTGAAATGATAATTTACTAAACTTATTGATGTTGCCAGCACGGGGCGAGGAATAAATTCAAAAACTTCGAGCAAATCATCATCCAACACAAAAATTGGCATTTTTGTAATATCACTTTTTTAATGAAATATATAGAATAAATCCAAACAATCGGTCGCTGCACTGGCCAATGGTCACATTATATTATTAATACTTCCAAAAATCTTTATAACAAATATAAAATAATATTATTTATTCTGATGGGAATGAGATGAATAATTGTCATTATTGGTCAATAAATAATGCCAAATGCGTTAATTTTCAATTTATTTTTTATTAGTTCTCAAAATCTTCAACAATTCTTTGCACCATTTTTTGCTTCTTTTCCGCATTCAGACAAAGGAAATCCCCGGGTTCATTTGGCAAAAAGTTTCGAATCATTGAATCCGTTTCGGCCAATATTTCATTCAATCGTTTACATTGTACCCCAAGTGTAATATTCGGCGATGGTTTTGATTCAGCAAATTCCTTAAAATCCACAATTATATTTTTGAAAGGCACATTTTTACTGACTTTTATTTTTTGGAATGATTTCAGTGCTGATCCAGCCAAATTTTCCCCAGCCAATTTGAATAATTCCACCCTCCAATTATGATAGGAATTTTTTAAATTTTTATATTCTTCCTGGGATTTAATGAATTATTATTTCCCTTTCCATTTTCTCACCAAAACATTATTTTTCTTTGCAAATTCCTTCAAATCTTTTTCGAAATTGCCAACCAAAGTATTTGGATTACTTGTAATTTTGATGAATTCTTCACTTTGTTCGGCATTTAATCGTCTATATAAGGCAACCAATGGTTGGATTAATTCTTTATTCTCGAAAGCATCAAATGCAAATGTTGGCGAAATAATGGGAAAAAATATTGCAATTAATAATGGAAGAATATTTATGGATGAATTATTGAACATATTTTTTATAAGTTGCGAAATTCTTGCAATTTATTGCGATTTATTCGAAACTTCAAAATAATGATTGAAAAAAATGATCTTTCCATCGTTCCTTTTACATCATTTTACACACTGAATTGAGATCGAGGTCATTTATTTGGTTAATTGGGGAATATAACTGCAATGCTGGCAATTAATCATAAATTTTCAACAATTATTTCCAATTGAATCGAACTAAATTGGAGCAATCAAAAATTAAAAAATTATTTAATAAAATTTTTTTAGTAAAAAAATAATTTAGTATATACGGTAGTGGAATTTTATTACAAAATTGTATAAAATTGATTTTTTTCAATTTTCTATTCATTCTTTCATGGGTATTTTTCTGACAAAAATCATTCATTCTCTGTCAATTCTCTTCGTAGAATATATTTCATCCATTTAGCGATAAAAAAAATTAAAATTTTTATTCATTTTTATTGCCCCGTCCCATAGTCCACATTTTAAAAAATCCAACACATTAAAAAATAATTCTTTTTTCCATTAAAAATGTTAAAATTTATTTTCACCCAAATTTTTATTCTTTTTGCATTCATTTCTCTTGTCTATTGTGATATGCAATATTACAGAATAATTGGCACCCTTCGATGCTTTGATGGGTTCATGCCATTAGATGGAATTACGGTTTATCTTATGGAGAAACGTTGGGGACTGCCGGACCTTAAAATGGGCGAGACAGCAACAACCAAATATGGTTATTTCGATGTGAGCGGTCATGTTAATGATGATACTCCGCAGCCATATTTGGAATTCAAAGCATACTGCGTAAACCAATTAAATCGATTTTATGAATTTAAATTCCAATTCAGGAAGGCTGCACATTCAGTGTTGAAGTTAATCTCGTAAAAAAACTTGATTTCCAAAATGTTTGGATTGATGTGAGCAACCGCTTCGGGAAATGGAAAGCAAAACTTGTGAATGGACAGCAGCAGGATTTGGTATTTGAAAAATTGAAGTGCTGAAAATGAAGAACTATAAATTTTTGGAGTTTTTAATATTCATTCATGGAATTCCTTTGTTTAATCTCTTTTGAATATTTTCTGTGATAATAAAAAGTCTCGAAATGATAAAAAAAAATAATCTTTTCTTTTGTCCTTTATTGACCATTTTAATGTGGACAAAACTTTTTGGACTGAAATTAATTGACAAAATGAATATGTTGAATCCTTTTTCTCATTTTATGATACAAAAAAATGGAAGCAACTGAATTGAGATCATTTATTGGATTAATTAGCGAATACTGTTGTGCTTCAATTAATCAAATATTTTCAACAATTACTTTCAATTGAATTGAAAAAAAATAATAAACGAAATTGGATCAATCAAAAATTGAAAAAAAAAAAGAAAATTATTTAATTAAACATTTTTTGGATACATAATTTATTACCGTTTTTCCATTTCACTGTTCATTCCTGCATTGCCAATTTTTATAACAAAAACCATTCACTCTCTTCGTAGAATATATTTCATCCATTTAACGAGAGAAAATAAAATTAAAATTTTTATTCATTTTTATTGGCCCATCCCACAACCCACATTTTAAAAAATCCAACACATTAAAAAATAATTCTTTTTTCCATTAAAAATGTTAAAATTTATTTGCACCCAAATTTTCATTCTTTTTGCATTCATTTCTTTGGTCAGTTGTATTCATTACCGAATAATTGGCACCCTTCGATGCTTTGATGGGTTCACGGCTTTGGATGGAATTGAAGTGAAACTTTATGATAAAAATGATATTTTAAAAGACACTGAATTGGGTAAGACAACAACAACCAAATATGGCTATTTCGATGTGAGCGGCCAAGTCTTTGAAACTACTCCGGAGCCATATTTGTATTTCTTTGCAAACTGCGTAAATTCAAATAAATCAATTTTATGAATTTAAATTCCAATTCCAGGATGGTTGCACATACACTGTTTGGGTTAATCTGATACCACTACTTGAATTCCAAAATGTTTGGATTGATGTGGGCTATGGGAGAAGGAAAGCAAAACTTGTGAATGGACCGAATTTGACGGTTAAAAAAATGAGTTGCAAATGAAGAGGAGGACTATAAATTTTGAAGTTCGATATTCATGTCATGGATTCCTTTGTTTAATCTATTTCGAATATTTTTATGATAAATAAAAAGTCTCGAAATGATAACAAATAATCTTTTCTTTTGTCCTTTGATCTTTATTTCTGTTCATTTTAATTTTGCCAAACCCTTTTTGAATTGAAATTAATCGGCGAAATGAATTTTGTCGAATCCTTTTTCCCATTTTTAGGATACAAAAAATGGAGCCTAGAAAATTGGACGCACCTTTTTCTTTGTCATTCCAAAATGCCTTTATAAATGGGCAAAAATCACAGAGGAAATCAAATTAATTAAAATAATGAATTTTTCCATTGTATTCAATTCATTTAATCAAAAATTCCAATTAATATTTTAGATAATCAAAAATGCTTTTGACCTATTTATTTTTCTTTTTTGCTATTTTTGCATCGGCCTTTTCGGCACCATTTGAAATTAGCCTTCAACGAAAATCTGCCATCCTCCCCCAACAGCAGGAAATTCAAGAATGGTTGGGAAGAACAAGTGCCGGACAACGCGCGTGCCAATGGGCGCATCACATTCGGTACTTTGGTTGTTAACGAACAATGCCATAGTTGGAATCCGACAAATCAGAAGGAGGCAAATGCGTGGAATGTTCAAATTGAAGCATTGGAGGGAGTGGATGAACTAAAAACGAAAAATGCCATAATTGACACATCCAACGAACAAATTACTGTCCCAAAAGTAACATATAATTTTCGATTTACATTCATATTTTAAAATGTATATTTAATTCAGGAAGCATGGGCGAAATTGAATGAATTGATCAAGGAGGGAGAATGTGACCCATCAAAATTGTGGCCATTGAAATTCACAATTGGCAAATTGGTCTATGAAATTCCACCGGCTCATTACTTGAAAAAAACTGTAAAATTAAAAATGGCAATAAAATTTAAAGTTGACATTTTCAGAAAAAAGACAATGTAGACAGCTGCATTCGATTGTTGGCCCAAAATTCTGAAGAATCCGATCAGAATGTTCATTTGGGTTTGCCATTCATCCGTTCAACCTGCGTGGCCAGCGATTTGAAAACAAAGAAAGTTTACTTGAGTGGAGGAAAATTCGAGAAAGGAGGCGACAATCCGCCATCTCCTACCGGTAAAAATGATCAAAATGTTTTTATTAAATATTTAATTTAAATTAAAGATGATGATGGGCAAAAAAAGAATGGGGCAAATGGAGGATTGGCACCATCATTCACGATGATGATCGCATTTGTTATATTCGCAATCACGGCCATTATTATTCATTAAAAACAAATAATTAATAACATTTATACCACTTATCAAATTTACATATTTAATTCTCATAAATATATTTTTAAATGAATAATAAATATTATTTGTCCATTAAATTTTGCTTTTTTATATAAATTTTTAATGTTAAATTTCTAAGTTTTTACTTTATTTTTAGTATATGAAGGATTAATATAATGGTTATTTTAAATTTAAACTAATTAGAGAACAATCAAATTCAGCATGTTTATAAAATTTATTCCATTTTCAATGGTATTCGCTGGTCAACCATTTTTTTATTTGATTGCATTTTAAAAAAAATAATATTCTTTTGGACACGTAAGCTCACCATCATTGTTTATTCCCCATCATTGTTGCGCGAATTGTGCTCCAAAACTGGTTTATATTGATTCATCGTTTGGACCAATTTAGAGAAGGGAATGGGCGCAAAGTCATTCTCATTTCACCTCAACTTTGTAATTTCATATATTTTTATTAAGATATATTTTGTTTTGAAGAAAGGCAGAAAATGAAAGTTCCCCCACCCAGCTATTATGAGTCAACAAATCCACCTCCTTCTTCGGGACTTTATCCACCATCGCCTCAATTTCAAACAATGAATGCCATCCCGGATTATCCAACAACTAATCCAACAATGCATTCACCAAATCAAAATGGTCAACCACAAATTTATGGGCCACATCCACAACAAGTCAGTATAATTTAGGAGAATTCAATTTATAAGTTAATATTCCCATTCTATTTAAATGGATAATTCTCCAATCCCAAATGAATATTGGAATTGGAAATTTTATTTAAGAAGGTAATAAAAAAATTAAAAGATATTGAAAAATAGTTATCAAAAAACCAATCCATTAAATGTTAAATCTGCCTCAAGCAATAATCATTATTATGAATTGTTTTATTCAAAAATGCATTCGCAGGTCTATTGTCCAATATGCAAGCAGCATATTATCACGGAAGTGGAATTTGTCTCCAATATTTTGACGTGGATTCTATTCGCCATTTCTTGGTTGTTTCCCATTCCCATAGATTTATTCAAATTTTCTTCTTTTCATAAAGTTTACTTTGTTTTTGCTGTTGTTTCGTTCCACTTTGCATGAAAAGTTGCAAAGATGTTGAGCATCGATGCCCACAATGCAAAACATTTTTGGGTATTTATGAACGATGTTCAGGCAGAAAATATCGCCAAATGCCGTCTCAAGTTTGAAAGAATGAAATATTTTCTCGAAGGAAGAATTTTTATCATTTATCAATGATTCTATTGATTCAATTCATTCATATTTTTATCATTTCCCAAAATAAAAATAAATTCATTCAATAATTCTTTAAATATGTTAAAATCTATTGAAGAATATTTGATTATTTGATCATTTTTTAATTAAAAATAAATAATTTAGAACAAATGTCGCAAACATTCAACAAAATATTCTATTTGGGCTCATTTTGCAGTGAAAATCCATTCCAAGATGTAAATGGGAATAATTCAACATTAGTCAAAAGAAGACAAAAATCATTTGAAGAATGTTTGGTTGATCATTTAGAATTGGCCCAATTAAATGGTTGGTTGTTCAATTTTAATATTTAATTGAATTAATATGGCAATTTTTGGATAATTTAATTTATAAAATTTATAAATGATTTATTAAGTAAATTGCTTTAATATTTAAATTATTAAATTATTTGATCTCAGATCCATAAATTACCTAGTTTTATAATTTTAGGACATTTACCCCAAGGGAATGGACATGGAATTGAAATTGAGGTTGGCCAGAATTGCATTCGATTGCACAATTCAAATTCGCCATTCCCATTTGAGCGAATTCCATTGCATAAAATAATCCATTTTGTGGTTTATTCAAATGCAATGAATGAAATGAATGCGGCATTGATGGAGAATGGCCCAATTTCTGGTCAAAATCGACAACAACGATCCAAAATGGAATATAAATTTCATTTATTTCGTGGTGGTCAAAACGGGGAAGCTCAAATGGAAATGAAGAAATTTTGTGAAAAACTTCAGGCAAAATTCGATGAAATTAGCCAAAAAGTAACTCGAATTGATCCATAAAAATATAATTATAAAAAATAGTTGCCAATTCTAAAATGGATTCATTTAATGGTTTTGTTTTTGCCACACCGGCACTTCAATGAAATTCTCCCAAATGTTTATGACTTCCTTCCCTTCCCTCCACCCATTTCAATTCCAGCTAATCCTCTCCACTCAAATATGCTTTTCCACTTTCGAGACAAATTTTTGTGTCTGGATTATCATTAATAAATTATTTTCATTTTTGGATTCACCAAAAAAATTGATCAGAAGAAATATTCCATTCTGGCATTGAAATTTCAATAATATTTTTTCCTAATTTAATTATAATATATTATTCCTCATTTTTTTACTCAAATTTGTCCCCACAATCCAACGACCCGTTTATGGCCAATTGAATTCTTCACATTTGCTTCTTAAAAAGCAGCCGGCCGCCTTCATATTTTGCCAATTTTGGTTGCTTAGCAATTCCCCGGGGGGCATGGAATTATATGGGAAAGGGAGGGAGGGGGTAAATGGCGTGGACAGGTGAAAATGAGAAGAAGAAGAAGAAGAAGAAGGAGGAGGAAGAAAAGTATTTGAGAAGGATCGTCCAAAATGGTCCAAAGAGGAATATTTTGTGCCCAATGCGGCTTTCCTTTTTGTCCCTGAGTGGTTGTCGGCCAATATGGAAAAGGGGGCTAATTTCCCTCATTAATTGATTTGAAAAGGAAGGAAGGAAACCAACCACCACAAATCCGGCACATCTTAGGACATCCTTCCTTCCCATTTTCCTTTTACGGTTTCATCCTTTCCAACCGGCATTTTCCCTTCACTTCCTTCAACCTGGGCATTGGGATTCGGGAAATGTACAACGGCGTCATTTGAGAAGACTTTCCCCTCCATTCCCTTCCATTCTTGGCCAACATTGACTGAGAATGAAAATGAAGACAAAACAACCAAACAATTTCAACCCCCCCCCCCCCTTCAAAAATGGCCATTTTATACCTTCCCCGTCGATGCATATTTTTCGGCTCTCTCATCTTTCTTACCCTCTATGCCCCTTCAAAATGTCCACAGGTGTTTCTGGCCAGCCCCCAAGGGCACATTCCATTTCGGCCCAATATATTTTGTTGGCTGTTTTTGCCCACTCACTCAACGGCAAAGGAGGACATCGTCGGTCGACGTCGAAGTGTGCCACAACAATTGAAGGGGGAAAGGGGGGAATTGGTGGGAAAAAGGAAAAAAGGTGAGTGCCGCACAACAATTACCCATTTTGGCTGGGAACAAAAATGCGGGGCAGGGCACCATTCTCAACGAAAAAATGCAATGCTGCCAGCCTCCCCCTTCCCTTGTCCTTTTCTTACCTTTCAGCCTCTTTTGGAGCATTTTTGGCATAAGGCCATTGGGACAAGAAATAATACAAAAAAATGAACAAAATTCAACAAAATATTATTTTAATATTCAATAATTTTTTTATCGTTTTTCAATACTGCTTATTATTACTATCCGCCATTCTTTGACCCCAAAAAATTCCTATTTTTATTCATGTTATGTTATTTTAAGAAGCAAATTATGTTGAATCATTTTTTCCATTGTTCCGTTAAACATTGCATTTTATTCTTTCTCTCCTCCTCCATTCATTTTGTTGCAAATAGTTATCCAGAAGTTTTTTTTTACTTTCCAATTTGCCAAAATTCCATTTAAAATTGCATTTTTATTTCCTTGAAATTTTCAATTTTATTTGCGCAATCTCCCTCCCTCCCTTTAATCCTAAAATGCAAAACCAATTCACCAATTCAGCATATCGTCATTGAATATGTTTTTTGCAATTCAAATGAGTTTGCCATGGAATGGAGAGAAAAGGGCAACAAAATTTTGCTAACAAAATTTTTTCCAAATTTTGTATAAAATTATTTATTCCAAACTTTTTAGCCATTTATAGTATTTTGTTTCCACCTTTTTGTGCCTCTGCATTCATCAAATAAAATTAATATTAAAAATGGTTGCTCGAAGGGGCCTCGTGGCCCCACAAAATTTTTTCCTCGAAGCCGTCATTCGTCGATGCAATAATACTGGTCTGAAATCCCCTCATTCCCCCATCACTTTGCCTCTTTTATCACAGATTCCTCATTCATTTTGGCAAATGCTCAAATTTGCGATTATCCAATTGTTTATTGCAATGAAGGGTTGGAATTCATTAATATTTTCCTCCAAAATTAATTCATTGTAGTTTTGCCAAAATGATTGGATACCCAAGGGCAGAAATTATGCAGAAAAATGCATCGTCCGTTGCCCCACTAATTCGCAAAATATTCCCATTATATTGTTTAGACTATCTTTCATGTACGGTGACCATACTGACCCAATTGCCCTTCAAAAGATTCAAAGTGCGTTGGAAAATGCGACAACGGAACAAGTGGAAATTGGACTCAGCAAAAAGAATAGTTCTCTCCAACAAAATTTAAATTAATTAATTTAATTTCCTCTTCCAGAAACAAATGTTTGGCTTTTGATGAATATTTCGGCGAGTTTTTGCAATCCAAAATAATTTGAATATGAAAATTATTCAGCCAATAATGAACGGAGGAGGAAATGAAGGCCAAATGGAAACGGAGAAGAAAGGAGGGCCAATTGGATTGGCAAATGCGATGGTCACACCGAGCAGAGGGGGCGGAGAGGAGAACAAAAACAAAGTTGTCCTCTATTTGTGCCAATTCAAGGATATTACCCCACTGAAAGAACCATTGGAGGGGGAAAATAATAAAAGTTGGTGAAAAATGGAATTGAGGGAAAATCCAAAATGGGTTTAATTTATTGGAAAATTAGGTGAGCAAAATGATGGCATATTTGAAAATTTTATTCATTTTGAAATAACCCGAAACCCGGACCCAAATAATTTTGAATACCATTTTGGAAATATGATTGGTCCAACTCAAATTATTTTTTTTCATAAAAAAGGAAACTTGTACAGGCAGGAAATGGACAATTTTATGGAAAAAAAAATTCCAAAAAATTCAATTCGATCATAAATAAAAAAAAAATAAAGAATAAAAATAATGGAAATATTAATTTAATTTAGTGCTTGGCCTCTCCCGAATATTGCAAATTGCTCGTGTTGCCAAATACAGGCAGCAATTCACACCAAACCACATTGAGACAAAGGATTTGATGCACAAACCCTCACAAGGGAATATTGGCTCAAATTTTAATCAGGTGAATGCCCTAAAATGGGCCAATTTGATGGAACAGCCCAATTCATTTATATAAAAGCAGTTAATGAACCTTGGTGGTGATGTGCTGCCCCAATATAGGCACGAAACACCCAAAACATCGCCTCATAGTATAAATTAATTCATTTTTGGGAAATATTAACTTTCATTTAAGTTATTCTCCATTATTCCACCAGCAAAACAGGTCAGAATTTAAAATTTATTCAATTATTTTTGTCTAATTTCAGTCTGGGATTGGTCAATTCTGGCATTGACCTTTTACACGGTTCAATTCCCTACCCCCATTTCCTCCCATTCCACCAATTTCGTAGGCCTTCATGGTGCCCTTCAACATTGCCTTCCGTTCTCGTGATAATCCCTTGCCTTTGGGTCTGATCACCGCTCAAAATACTTCCACTCCATTTTCGAATCCACCGCCATTTTCGGGCAAAGGCATTGATTATGTGATTTTGTTGGATTCGGTGGTTGATGTGATTTTCTTTGCTGATATTCTCCTCAATTTTCACACAACTTTTGTTGGACCCGTTGGAGAAGTATGTTATATTTGGGAATATTTTAAATTAAATAAAATTGTATGAAGGTTGTGATTGATCCACATGCAATTCGAAGGAATTATTTCAAATCATGGTTTCTTATCGATTTGCTTTCCTGCTTGCCTTATGACATTTTCTACATGTTCAAACAGGATGATGAAGTTGGAAATCATTATTTCCAATTTAAGAATAAACATAAGCAAGCAAAAAATGTTTTTAAGCAAAGTAAAGAAAATGTTTGGAAGCTAAGTTAAACACAATGTTTTTAAGCTAAGTAAAACACAAATGTTTTTAAGCTAAGTAAAACACAAATGTTTTTAAGCTAAGTGAAACACAAATGTTTTTAAGCTAAGTAAAACACAAATGTTTTTAAGCTAAGTAAAACACAAATGTTTTTAAGCTAAATGAAACACAAATGTTTTTAAGCTAAGTAAAACACAAATGTTTTTAAGCTAAGTGAAACACAAATATTTTTAAGCTAAGTGAAACACAAATGTTTTTAAGTTAAGTGAAACACAAATGTTTTTAAGCTAAATGAAACACAAATGTTTTTAAGCTAAGTAAAACACAAATGTTTTTAAGCTAAATGAAACACAAATGTTTTTAAGCTAAGTAAAACACAAATGTTTTTAAGCTAAGTGAAACACAAATGTTTTTAAGTTAAGTGAAACACAAATGTTTTTAAGCTAAATGAAACACAAATGTTTTTAAGTTAAGTGAAACACAAAATGTTTTTAAGCGAAGTGAAACACAAATGTTTTTAATCTAAATGAAATACAAATATTTAATTGTCATTTTCAGAGAATTGCCTCATTATTCAGTGCCCTCAAAGTGGTCAGATTGCTTAGGCTTGGTGAAATTAATTCCACCTTAATAAAATTGAAAATTAATATATTTTTAGGTCGAGTGGCCAGAAAATTGGACAATTATTTGGAATATGGGGCAGCCACCCTACTTTTACTGCTTTGTGCCTATGTACTTGTTGCCCATTGGATGGCATGCATTTGGTATGTAATTGGCGAATATGAGGCAAGGCATAAATTCCACTATTTCCACGGACAACCAATGCCCGATGGGTTTGTTTTTTTTTCCTTTGAATTTCACCCCTAAATTCATTCAATCAGATGGCTAATTCGTCTTTCCTACGACCTAAAAATGCCATTCAATTCTAGTGCATCAAATTTGAGCAGATTGATTGGAGGTCCGGATCGAACTCAATGCTACGTCTCGTCACTTTATTTCACCATGTCATGCATGTCCACTGTTGGCTTTGGGAATATTGCCAGTACAACAATGAATGAAAAAATATTTGGAATGTAAGTTGAATTCACTCAAATTTGTAATATTTTGGTAAAAAAAGATGCATGATGATCATTTCGGCACTTTTATATGCTGCCATTTTCGGCCATATGACCACCATAATCCAACAAATGACTTCATCAACTCAAAGGTCTATAAATTTATTAATATTTTAAATTTATTAAAAAAACATTAAAATTCCAAAAAATAAGAATGACAAAAGAAAAGAGAATTAGTTTGATCCGATGAGGCAAGGAATACTGTATTCTAGAAAGTTTGATTTTTGCCTAAAGCAGAATTAATACAAAAACAAAAAGGGCGGAATTATTCCAAGTGAATAAATAGGCGGAATTAGAATAAAAAAATAAAAAACAGAAGGAATTAGTTAGGTGAAATACAAAATATGCGGAATTACTGAAAAAATTCAAAATCAGATTTGGGAAAAATTTTTAATACCGTATGCCTTCTCTCATAAATTGAAAATAAATTAATTTTGCAGATATCATCAAATGATCAGCGATGTGCGCGAATTCATCAGATTGCAAGAAATTCCAAAGGATTTGGCGGAAAAAGTTGTCGACTATATTGTTTCGACTTGGACAATGAACAAAGGAATCGATATGGCAAGGGTGCTTAGTTTTTGTCCAAAAGATATGCGAGCCGACATTGTGAGGGAGGATGGATTAGAATTCCTTTGAATATTACCACTTAAGTGTGTTCACATGAATCGAAATGTATTCAATGAGCATATTTGCTTCAAATTAATGTCCGATGGATGCAAAAGAGCATTTGCCAATAATATGGAAACAATCCATGCGGCTCCGGGCGATTTGCTCTATCACACTGGCGAATCGGTTGATGCCCTTTGGTTTGTTGTGCAAGGATCGCTGGAAGTGAAACAAGACGATGAAGTGGTCGCAATTTTGGGCAAAGGCGACGTTTTTGGCGATGAATTTTGGAAACATAACAAAACTGGGCAATCCGCTTGTATGGTTCAGGCACTCACCTATTCCGATTTGGTGGAAAAATTCAATAAAAATTAAATTAATTATTTTTTTAGCATTTTATCAAAAGGGAACCATTAATGCAAGTTCTCAGTTTTTATAAGCCATTTGCTAATTCATTGGCTCGAAATTTGGTGCTAACCTACAATCTCACAAATCGAGTAAAATGTTTTCATTTTTAAACTAAATTATACTCTTTCTTTTTAGATGAAATTTCGCAAAGTTTTGGATGTAAAAAGGGAATTGGAATTGGAGGAAAGGCGCAAAATTGAGAAATTAGAAATTCCCTCGGATCATCCCATTCGAAAATTGTTACAAAGAATGCAGGAAAGGCATGCTGGTAAATTGGGAAATAAATTAAATAAATATTAAATAATTAATAATAAGCTCGCCTCGCCTCAACCCGTGCCGAAAATGAAATTCATGTTGTTCAAAATGAGGTGAATGCAATGATGGAAGAGCCACAAAAAGGCGGAAATATTGTTGGAGTTTTGGACAAATTAACCAATTTGGAGAGAATGCTGGAGGCATTGATGAGCCGCCAAATGGAAGGTTAATTTTGTTCACCGTATTCCATTCATTTATTCCCCAATTCATCAGAATTACGATATACTAGTCCCATTCCACCTGCAACATTGCAAATGAATGCACCGAATGCAATAATTTTGCCATCATCAACAGTAGGGATACCATTAATTACGGCCAATCAACAACAGAATGAACCATCTTCTGCTGCCACTTCCACTCTTCATTCATCGAACACACTTTACAGATCCACATTGAGGAATGCTTTCGGCCGAATGCCATCCAGGGATCGATCATTGTCCATGGAGAAGGGAGGAGGTGGAGGCGGCAATGATCATCATCCGCCGCCACCTCCAATTCCACCTCCGGATAGGCCGGCACCAAAAAGTCAGTTTTTTAATAATTAAAATTAATATTTGTAAAATTAAATTACATCGCCTCTCTTAAAATCTAATTTTACAGAATAAAAAGCCAATTTTTTTGAGTAAGTTTCTGAATTTAGTGCCGTTTTTTAATTTTTTTTTAAATTCCATTTTTTTCTTGTTCGTTTGATTATTTTTTCAACAATCGAATTTAATTAAATATTTTTTATTTGATCAAAATTTTTATTCTCCTTTCTCTAATAATATTTCCATTATTCATTCACAATTATTTTTACCAGTTCCACCACTTCGTCTGACCGAAGACCAGCCAACATTCATTTTGACCAAGGATTTGCCACCAACAATGAATCATCAACAACAAAGGCAACAAATATTCCAACATCAAAGTCGTCAATTGCCCTCGCTGGAACGTTGTCCATGTTGCAATTCACCGGGAGGACATCAACAATCCAATGTGCCCGAAATTCACATTGAACGAGGATCGAGGGGAACAACTGCCGGTGAAAGCAGTGGAGATGATGGAAGTGATAGGGATTTGTTGAGCACGAATAATTCCAGAGGGAAACCCCCGTTGATCAGGCGATATTGATTCCCGAAAATAATAATGGAAAAATTGGTTCTGAGGTCCCAGACTCGAAATCATACAAATGATATACCATTCGATAGAGCTCGACGAGTTGTATAAGAAAATGCAAAAAAATTTGCGCGGCAACGACATTTGGCCAAGTTATAGCCATTAGAAAATCGCAAAAGTGAAGGGTCCCCCCTTTGGGTCAAAAAAGTTCACAAATATTTTTTGGCCATATTATATATCAATCGACGCGTCTCGACGAGCTGGTTAAGAAAATATTATTGGTTTAGCCTAAAACGCAAAAATAAAAAAGTTACAGTCGCGCAAAGGAAATACGGATTGGAACTGCTCCGGTGGGCATTTCAGAGTGGACTCCGGAGTGTGCGTAGCCGAAGCGCGGGAACTGGACGAGTGCTTGGCGAGCGAAGCGAGCCAAGCACTCGTCTGGTCGCGCGCTTCGGCTACGCACACTCCGGAGTCCACTCTTACATTCCTCCGCAGTTCCAACACATTCCAGCGAGACTAAAATGGCCATAACTTTTTTATTTTAGAGTTTTATGTAAAAAGGATAGCAGATTCATGTTCCGCTCATCGAGCCGCGTCGAATGAGCTATAATATGGCCAAAAACAAATTTTAAAAATTTTCGACCCATAGGGGGGACCCTTCACTTTTATGGAAAAATCCTTTTTAATGGCCATAACTTGGCCAAAAGTCGTTGCCGCGCAAATTTTTTTGCATATTCTTATACAACTCGTCGAGCTCTATCGAATGGTATATCATTTGTATGATTTCGAGTCTGGGACCTCAGAACCAATTTTACCATAATAATAATAAATTAATATTGTAATAAAATATTCAATTCCATCAATTTTTATACCGCTCAATTTTCATCATTAAAATTTATTAATAAAATTTTAAAAAGTGAATTAAAAATTTGTTTTTTATATAGTAATTATAATTATTAGGTCTATTTGAGCTAATCTCCCTCCAAAATAACCGCTGATTTCATATAAAAATTTAACCATTTACTAAGTTTAAGATGATAATCTGCTGCATATTATTTCAATAAAATTGGATAATAAATTAAACTAATTACTTTTGGTGAAAGGGGAAAAATTATGATGATATCATTTAAAATAAAAGGATAATGACTAAAATAAAAGCTTTTTACTTTTCATTCTCTTGAATGGCAATGTTAATTTTCTATAGAGGATTTTGGTTGGAAATGGGAGCCTGTTGTGCAAATTAAAATTTAAATTCAATGAATTTATTTAATACTTATTCATCAATTCATTTCGAAATTCGAACTAATGCCCATAGACCTACGTCAGAATAATTAAATTCATTTCCATAAAAAATATTAAATAAATGATATCCATACAAAAAGATCTTTTAATAAATGTTAATTTATTGCCCTTTTTGTTTAAGATCATCCAAATTAATTTAATTTTATGTGAGGTATTATTTTTTTAATTATTCCATTTTTGTTTGTTTTTTCATAAAAATTATTTTTAAGCCTGTTCCCATTGATTTGGTTGAACAACATGGGGAACAAAATCATCATGGACACGGTGATGTGATTGAGCTTTGGGAAGAGAACATAAAGTGAATAAATTCGCTCAATTATTAAAAAAGATACGATAAATTTATTTGATAAAATTCAGCAATACAAAAATGCGAAATGCCCTTCGGTCAAATGCACGAAATCGGTGGACAATTTACAGGGATATTTCCGATGGAAAATTTGTCATTCCTTATAAAATTAGTGGCAAATTTAGTAAATTATTCAGCAAATTATTCAGCAAATTAATGAATAAATTAAATAATTGGTTAAGATGAGGAAGAAATGAAATTAATAGAAGAGGCGATGGAAAAAATAAAACAAAATACTTGCCTAAAATATCGAAAATGGATTGATGAAAATGATTTTGTGGATATTCAAAATGAATACGGTGAAGGGTAATTTAATTATTAAAAATTCAAGTAAAATATTTTTAATCATATTTTTGATGCTATACAAATGTTGGCCGAATTTCTGGTCGAAATGTTCTGATGCTGGAGAGCACAGAAGATGAAACTTGTCTGACCAATTCAACAGTAATTCATGAATTAATGCATAAAATTGGACTTTGGCACGAACAAATGAGGGCAGACCGTGATGACTTTATCAAAGTTCATTTGGAAAATATTCCATTTTGTGAGTGATTTTTATTTCTTTAATATTTTTTCCATTAGATTTGCAAGCCCAATTCCGTAAAGTTAACAATTCGGTGGCCACCACCCACGGAGTGCGATATGATTATTTGAGTGTAATGCATTATGGACAACATGCTTTTGCCTCACCGGATGATGCCATCTCAATGGAAACATTGAATAAACGATTCCAGGCAAGTTTTCAATCAAAATGGCTGGCATTATGATTATGATATCGTATATACTCTAATTCCAATTATTTTTCTACCTCTCAAAAATTAGGAAAATTTGGGGTCTAGCTTCTTAATTTGTGGACATTTTTGAACTAATTATAGCTGGTTTTGTAGATTTAGTGAACGTAAAAATGCAATATTTTTTTAAATTTTACCCTACAAGAAGCCATGAGTCCTCAAAGTCGAAACTGGGGAATTATTAGGGAGAGGAATTCAAAAATAGTTTATTACGATTTTCACTTTCAGGATAAAATTGGGACAGGACAGGATGCCTCCCATGGAGATTACATCAAAATTTGTGCAATGTACAATTGTCCAGTTTGTATGGGTGTAGAATTTGATGCAGAAAAGGCGGCAGAAGCCTATGGAAAAAGTCAAGAAATTAGCCAAGAACAAAATGATGATCCACAAAATTATCTAATCGAAGAAGATGGTAATCATCTATTGGGCATTATTAAATTCTTTTATTTTCCAAAAGATTGTTCCCCATTGGCAATTTGTGGAACGGCCATAACCAAAGAGGCCAATCCGACACTTTACAAAATTGCATGTTGTGAGCCTTGCAGTGAATGTCGACCCGAACCACATTGCAAATTGCCGCATGCTCGACAATTTCCACATCTTTATAAATTCGATTGTTGTGGAAGATGTGAAGGAAAAACATCAAAAAAAATTATGATGAAAAATTAGCATAAATTTAATTAAAAAAACTTCTTTGCATTCCTTTGCCAAATTTATATTTTCTATTTACCTTTTGGATTTCAGTCCAATGAATAATTCGTTCCCCAATAAAGCATCCGTCAAGCCCATTGTGTGTTTAATTTAATCCGATTCGGCGCTGCTTGGAGCCGCCCTTTGCCCTCTAAATAACCCCGAATTGAAAAAATGGGCCAGCCAACTAATTTTGTCCGAATTAATCCACATTGTTCTTTTTTTACTCCACAATGTCCAAAAATTTACTCTGAATTTTGACCCAAATATCCGAAAATATTCCCATTTGACCAAAGAAAATTTCAAAATGTTTATAATAAACCTCTGCCTTGTAATAAATTATTCAATTAAAGGTTTCCCAAAACTTGCAAATGAAGAAAAAAGGACTGCGAAATTTATTACATTTTTCACCAAAACCCATCGTCATTCTTTCCTTTATATTTGCCTTTTCCCATTTTTGCATTGCCCAAGATGGTTCCAGTGAATTAATTTCGGAAAAGTCAGCCTCCGTGCTCAATTCTCGTCTCAGAGTCCGATGCACCGACGACTCACTTCGACTTTATCAAGTGAATAATAAATTCTGACTTTATTTTCTAATTTTCCACAAAAATTCATCCCAAATAATTCTCCAATTTTTTATTAAAATTTACATTAAATCATTCTTTAGAATGCCACTTCTTGTCCAGATGAACGCGATCCAGAATCTTGCAGGTACCTGAAGATGGCAAATTCCATCCCAAATATTCAAATTTAGGATGATTTTCACAACAACGGCCTCCAGCAATCCGGCAACAAGGGATCCAAAATGCGATAATCCTTTACTCAAAGATTTGTCTGAACAATGCCGGAGGCAATATTCATTTCCCTCCTCCTTTTACATTTTTAATACCGTAATTTATTTAGAACTTGTGCAATTTGCTGTGAGGATTTGACTTATGCGTGCCAAAATGATGAAAGTGGGAGATGGAAGGGATAATTTTGGGAGAAATTAATTTTTCTAAAAAGGTGGCATTGTGAATTGTAATCAAAACACTGAAAAATGTGGAATGTCCGAATTTTCGGCGATGATGATCAAATTTTGTCCGGCAACCTGTGGACTTTGTTTGACCAAAAAATGCAAAGATCAAATCGAAGATTGCGAGGATATGAAAAGTCTTTGCACAAATGGTAAAAATTTACAATAAAATTTTGAATGAAAATTTTAAAATAAATCATGCGTTGTAGAAATTTATGCAACTTTCATGGAACATCAATGCGCACGAACATGCGGAAAATGCCATTCAGATGAAGAAATGGATCCGGATCCGGATAGTGAAAGTTCAGAAGAAATTATTGAACCAATTGAAAAGGAAAAGAAGTCGGATGAAAGAGGCGGAGAAAGTGGTGAACAAATTCGAGGCAGACCCAGAAATAAAATTGGTAATTGAAAATGGTACAAAAATGGCATTTTAATTTTCATTCACAGTGAATGAAACTTGCGCGGATTTATGGAAGAATTGCAAACGAAATAAGAAATTTTGCCATCATCCATCGTACAAAGAAATGATGAAAAAGAATTGTGCCCGAACATGCGGATATTGCAAACCACAATCCGGGGAGAGGAACAGTGTGGAGAAGGTCCATTCCACCGGATCGAAAAGGGAGAAGAAGGATTGCAAGGATAATCATCCATTTTGCAAGGGATGGGCCAAAAATGGATATTGCGAAAGTGACGAATATTCGGAGGTAGGGAAAGGCTGGAGGGAATTGGAAAATGATTTAATTTTTTAGGAAGAAAAACGTGAAAAATGTGCCAAAACATGTGGACTTTGTTGAGAAAAAATAATAATCATAAAGGGAATATTGAAATGTGGTGATGGTGAAATAATTTATTTGGGTGGTGGCGGTTTGGGGTGGAATTGCCATGGATTATTGGGCCGGTGATGGGGGTGGTGGTTGATTTGATTTATTCACTTTAATAATTTGTAAACAATTTTTAGGATTTCCATCATTTTTATTTATATTTTTTATGATCTTTTTAATAAAATTATAATCAAATTTTTTTATTGATGGCATAAATTAATTTTGATTATAATTTTGACTTTTTATTCCCATTTTTCTCTTCAATTTCCATCAAAATTGGGGCGGCCCTTGGTATCCAATGGCCACTCATTTCATCGAATTTGAATGTTCCTCGCGCATTATGATGCTCGAATTGGCCCAATTCTCGATTAATATCCAAAACTGGGGTTACACATGCATCCTTATCTTCAATTTAATTGAATATTCTATTTTACTTTTATTCTTTTTTACCTTTGAATATTTCAATCCATTCTGCCTGTTTTTTACTCTCGAAAATTTTTTCCATTATTTTTGTTAGTTTTTCTAAATTCATTGGAATTTCCTGCAAATTGAGTGCTAATTTTAATGAATTTTAAATTTCCATTTTCAAAAGTCACTTTGGAATAAATTCTTCCGAAATTTTTCCTCCAATGCTCCAACGGCCATCCATTTCCAATCAGCCGTTTTATAAGTCCTTAGAAAAGAGTGTTTTTTACTGTTTATTTCTATTACCTATAAAATGGACAATTTCCTGAGAAAATTGCCAATTCATCATCCCACATCCAGGATTGATCTCGATAAAAATAAATGAATGAACCCAAATAGGCCACTCCCTCTGTCATTGAACAGTCCAATATACAACCTTTCCCTCCTGAAAAATAATAATAATGCAAAAAACAATTGTTCTACCATTTTGGGTACGTTTTAATAATGCCGAAACAACACCAAAAGCGGATAAAAGACCGCCGCCGGCACAATCGCCCAATAAATTGGCGGGTGGCCAAAATGAATGTGAAGAATGGCATTTACCAGAAATGGTTGGTAAAAGGCCAGAAAGTGCCACAAAATTAATATCATGTCCAGCCTTTTTGGCCAATGGCCCATTCTGTCCATAGCCCGTTATTCTGGCAACCACCAGTCCTGGATTTTCCTTAAAGGCATAAATATGCTTGGCTTTAAATTATTTATGGAACCTTAAGTAGATCGTTCGGATTTAGGCCAATATTTTCCAACGTTCCTGGTCTATATGGATCCAAAAGTACATCCGAATTTTGACATAATTCTCGTAATTTTTCCACGTCAATTTTGCATTTAAAATCAAGAATAATTTTATGCTTTCCTCGGCAAAGTCTCTGGTCAAATTCAGCCATAGAACTAGATTTCTAGAGAATATTGGTTATTTTTTTTTATTTATTTTTCCCGGGAATTTACATTAATAACCAACATAACTCTAGCGCCAAAATCAGCCAACAGTAATCCACAAAATGGGGCTGGAGCCAATCCTGCCAATTCAATGATTTTAATGCCATCGAGAAGGGCTTTTGAAGGTACAGATGAATCAGAGGACATCATTTATATTTAGTATAATCCAATTTATTTAAAATTTCTTCAAAAATATACTAAATATTTTGAATTTTTTTGTAAATAAAATATAAACTTTTAATTTTTTTAAGAAAGATTTAAGAAAAAATATAAAATAAAAAACTAATTAATTTTGGGTACCTTTAGAGGCTATAATTAGCCTTGTGATTGTGGCTTGTTCCACCCACCAACCCTCATTTTTATTTTTATTCCATTTTATTTCGTCTTCTTTCATTCCATCTAATATTCTACCATCTTCAGTCTTAACCTTTTGTCGCCACTCAATTGCTATTTTCCAATGTCCCAGTCCGATTTGCTCAACCAATTCAATGCTAGTGCTTCCTTCCCTGCTTTTTCTGGCCATCCAACCAGTCGTTGGCCTTCTTGGCCTTTCCTTTTCCTTCCGCTCGCCTCCCTTTCTTCATCCATTCCCGACCGAAAGGGGGTCCAAGTCCCAATGGTCTTGGTCCTGGGTCTCGGCTGCCCCCCCCCCCCCCTCTTCATCATAAAGCTGTTGGTCCATATTGGCCATAAGAAAGGAACAACCGGCGGGCCAAGAGAGGAGATGGGTAAAGGAAAAGCTGGGTAGAAGAAGGAATTGATGGAAGAAAGAATAAAGCCAGCAGGGACTAGCAGCAAGCAACAAAATGAATGGGATTCGGAAAGGGGCTGGTGGGTGAAAAGAGAAATAAAATTGGCAAACAAAGATGAGAAGAATAGTTTTGAGGGCACAAATCCAATCCAATAATAATCTTTTGGATGCCGTCAACATAGCCACAAAATATACTATTTATTTAAGCCACTGAACTAACTATTAAAGCCATCCGAATTATTCAAAATGAGTGATTGAAGTAAAGAAAGGTGTTATTGTTGGATGCTGGTGAAGTGGCGACTGGCGATAATTCTATCGGTCGGCCGGCCACCCGCTGACCCCGACCACTAAATTGGCAACAAAGGAATAAACCAATTGGTTGGATAAAAACATAAAAATCCAAAAATTATTTAAACCAAATAATAATAGTTTTAAATAGAAAACAATTCCCTTTCTCATCTCCATTATTTTATTATGCAATGCAATTTTTCCCACCTTGCCAATGCCAATTGACTCATCCATGAGGAAAGTGCACCGTTTAAAATAAAATTGAGCGTTGCATATTTTATCAGCACATTAACCAAATTGCGAACAATTTGAAACGTGTCCCTCTGTTTAAAAACCGCGAAGCCAATTGTCCATGACACCCACTTTTTTTCTTTTTAAATTGATGTGAGTTGCATTAAATAATAATGAAACGTGGGAGAATGTTCCTTTTGGAATTTTAGGAATTTCCCGGTAGTCATTTTGAGATAACTTTAGTTTTTTTTATATTAAGTACCCTCAATTTTATTGAAATCGAACTCCAATTACCATTTTTGGTTAGGCTAAATTGCAAAGGAGTTTTTGGTGGGAGTAAAAAAATGCCATTGCGGCGAATTGAAATTTGAAACCTCTTCTTTTCCCATGTGGGAATTTTCTTTAATGAAAAAATTTTATGGTATAGAAATTTAACTTTGAAAATTTATTATCCATCAAAATTGTATCAATCAAAAAACCAACTCTTTTACAAAAAAATTACTTACTTTTATTAGGTCAAGATCAAGGTAAAATAATGATTGGGGCGGCGAGTGACAATGACAAATGAACTAAATCTATTATTTAGCTTATAACGTCATTCAATTTTCCCATAATTCCATAATTAAATTGAATGCTTTCTAAATTAAAAAGGCAATTTTATCACACAATTTCCACATCATTAATTCATCATCTTTTTATTCACCCAATATTTTAATTTTATGCATTCATTTTCATTGTCCACCATTCAATAATATTGCCATCATTTATTATGCAAATTCCCATTTCCCCCACTTCTTTTCAGGCCATTTCTTTTTGTGCATCCAATTCGTATACAGAACTCAGCCTTCTTCTCATTCCTACCATACCAGTCTACCATTCAATCATAAAAATTCACTTCCTTGCCAAAATTTATCAGTGTGCCATAAACAAAATTTGCCTATTTACTTAATAAAAATGGCAGAAAACGAAACTGCTAACAATACTACTATGTCATCGATGTTGGTTGAATCAGCCGAAAATGCAACAGCAGATCCCGAATCGCCACTTTCCACCCATGAGGAATTTAATCGGATTCAGGTTAAACCATCCATTTTGGATATTGTTAAAATTAACCATTTTAGAGGGAATTGGCCAAAGAGCTGAAAGTGAAGGAAGGATTTGAGCGATTTTTGTCTCTTGCCACCGCAAATCAATTAAATCCAAGGGCATATACTCAAGGATTACTGGAAAATTCTCGGGAAATGTTTGAAGAAAGTAAAGCGAAGACAACATATTTGCGAATGCAATTGGAAAGGTCGAATTATTTTTGATGAATTTAATTTTAAATTAAAAAAATAAATTTTAGATTAAAATTGCAAGAACGGTCAAATATTGCCGGAAATGGTCAGGACAAGGAAAGTAGCCTGGAGACAAAAAATGAGTCGAAAATAGCCGAATTAATGATTCGATTACGAAAGGAAGCCGGTATTAATTTAATTTAGATTTATTTAAATAAATATTTATTTAAAGCATTCATTACTGGTGCAAATAATATGCTCAAATTATTCGGTGAACAGAAAAAGCCAGATCAAAAAAGTAATTAAAAAATAAATTTAATTAATTAAAAACCCAAATAAAGGTGTAATGAATGCACACGAGACTTGTGCTTTGGCCAATGAAAAATTGGATTTAATTCGATTGGCACTCAAAAAATATTCGTTCGTTTTTCCAAATTTTTAAAATTTTTTTAAACATTTTTTAGTGACCAACTTCCACAGGAATCGCCAAAAAGAGAGCATGTTTGTCGGGAAATTAGTGAATATGCACCACCACCTGCACCGGTTCAACAACGCCAAACTCCAAATGATTCGCCCACCCGCGAAAATACATCATCGACCGGCACCGGTGGAAGTCGGAAAGAATCGGAATCGGACTCACCGCAACATTGTTGCGGGCCACAACATCCGCTGTATACACAATATTTGTTGGCAGTCAGTGGAAAATTGGAATTGAGGTCAATTTTGGAAATATTTACCTATTTAAATTTTGTAATTTTTTAGGATATTTGGTTGTGAAAATTTGCTAAACAAAATTGATCTTCAACAATCTCGAAACAAAGCAGCCGGAAAATTGCTACGCCAGCAAAGGTAATTCAATGGATTACGCCCCATTTGTCGCCGTAACTCATCAAGGTGTGAACCAATTTTGATAATTTTATTACCAAATTAAAGAGCAGTCTTTTGGCAATTCATTGATATTAATTTTATTTAAATTGGTTCAGAATTGATGAAATTATGCACCAAAAACCATTGAGAATTTCACAAATCCATAGTAAAGGTCATTTTGAATTGTTTTTCGGCAATAACTCCATCAATTTTTGAACCAATTTAAATAAAATTAATATCATTGAATTGCCAAAAGTCTACTCTTTAATTTAACACCTAAATCACTGAAAATGGTACACACCTTGCTGAGTAAACGGCGACAATGACCCTAATTCAATCAAATAAATTAAAATAATTTATTTATTATTTAAAGTAATAGCAAAATGAATCAATCAGAGGAAGTTTATGCGTCCATTCGAATTGACAACAAATTGGTGGCATCCACAAAATCGAGGGTTCTCGGACCAAATTGTTGGGATCAAAATTTTTCCATTGTTTTGGATCGGGCCAAAGAAATGGAAATTGAGCTATTCTACAAGGACAAAAGGCAAATGTGCGCATTCGCAACACTCAAATTAGGTTTTAATTAATTTAAATTAAATTAATAAATTAATTAAAAGGTGATTTAATTGACAAAAGCCACAACACTGGAAAGCAAATTCATCTTGAACCATATGGGACATTCTTCTTTGAGGTAAAAATAAATTTATTTTTAATTTATTTTATTATTTTAGTATTATTATTTGGATCCAATTGTCAGTAGGAAACCGAATTTGCGGCGACAGGACAAATTGTTCATAATCCCAGCCAAAGAGGATACCCGAAAACAAATGGGCCCTTCGGTTTGGGGCCGGTTGGTGAATAAGCAAAGTCGGACGGACAAATTGGCGGCGGCCCGTGAGCCGGTACATTCGATTGGGACGGCGGCCAACGAAATTGCAAAACCAAGCAGCCGGGAAGAATTGACCAAAAAGAAAAAGGATTCGCTGGCCGAATTGTTGAAGGAACGAAAACAGGCGGAAATTTTGGGCATTGAAAATTTTCGGCTGATTTCAGTTTTGGGCAGAGGTTCGAATAAAAATTTGAATTTAAAAATAATTAAAATATTTTTTAGGACATTTTGGGAAGGTCATCCTTTCACAGTACAAAGGAACAGGCGATTATTATGTGAGAAATATAAAAATTAATTAAATTAAATATTTATTTTCGAATATTTTTAGGCAATTAAAATATTAAAAAAGGGCGACATTTTGAGTCGAGATGAGGTGGAATCATTGATGGTGGAGAAGAGAATTTTGGAAATTGCCAGGTAAATTAATTTATATTCAATTCATCCAATTTATTTATTTAGCTCATCTAAACATCCATTTTTGGTCAATTTGTTCGCCGGCTTCCAAACCAGAGAGCATGTCTTTTTTGTAATGGAGGTAAATTAAAAATGGAATTTAGAATAATTTTTATTGTTTTAGTACGCAATGGGCGGCGATTTAATGAGGTAAGAAAAAAATTAATTATTTAAATTTTAATTAATTATTTTAGACATATTCACGATGACATTTTCACTGAAGAGCGTGCCTGTTTCTATGCGGCCTGCGTCCTTTTGGGCCTTGAATTCTTGCACACCAACAAAATTGTTTATCGCGATCTAAAATTGGACAATCTAATTTTGGATAGGCAAGGATATGTTAAGGTAAAAAATTAATTTAAATAATTAATTTTAATTAAAATTTAATTTTAGTTAGCTGATTTTGGCCTCTGCAAAGAGGGAATGGGACCGCACGATAAAACGTCGACTTTCTGCGGAACTCCGGAATTTTTGGCACCAGAAGTGTTGACGGAGAACAGTTATACGCGGGCAATTGATTGGTGGGGTTTGGGCGTCCTCATTTTTGAAATGTTGGTCGGCGAGGTTACTAAAATTTAATTTAATTTGAATTAATTAAATTTAATTTTAGCCACCATTTTCGGGTAACGATGAAGAGGAAATTTTCGATTCAATTGTCAGCGACGATGTTCATTATCCGCAATTTTTGTCCATCGAATCCATTGCAATAATGCGCCGATTAATGCGGAAAAACCCGGAAAAAAGACTTGGTTCTGGGGAGGAGGATGCCAAAGAAATTAAAAAGCAACGATTCTTTGTGGTAAATTTGAAATTAATTTAATTTCCATTATTGATTGATTTATTTTAAGCATATTCAATGGGAATGGGAGAAATTGCTGAACAAACAAATTCGACCAAGATTTGTGCCAAATATTAACCATCCGGAGGATGTTTCCAACTTCGATGAAGAGTAAATTTATTTTAATATTTTATTCAATTAATATTTAAATATTTAATTATTTTTAGGTTCACTCGAGAGCAGCCACGATTTTCGAATGCAAAATCCAAACGTGAAATTACGGATGCGGACAACGAATTATTCCGAGAATTTGATTTCTGCAATTTGCGCTGTTAAAATTATTTTTGCCTGGACTTTCTTTGTAACCCTTCCCTACAAAATAAGGGCTATTATGCATGTTCCATGATTATTACAATTAAATTAAATTAACTATCAAATTTAAACCACAGCAATACTTTTCTTTGCTCCTCCTCTCATGTTTGTTTTTCTATCGCCATTTTTATATCAATAAAATTTATTCGTTTTTGCAATCAATAAATGTGCGGTAACCAATTCATTCTTAAAACAAATTAATTATCGTCATTGTGTGCTTCTTTGATTGTTCAATTCCATGCCTTTATTTTATACTTAATCATTGATCGATTAAAATATTTATTTATATTCAAATCCAATAATTAAAATAAGCCTCCGCCTCAAATCCATTTTGGAAGGGAAAATTCCATATTATTCCTTTCTCGCAGATGCTCACTTAATTTTAGTTTTTTGGCGATGATTATTAAATCCAATACTCGGAAATGACATGACCCCAGAAATACACCATTTTCGTCAATTAATTACCAATATTATTTTTTTGCAATTGTATGAATAAATTATTTTTAAATAAAAATGTATTTTAAAAATATGAACAATGCAATGGGTTTTTATATTAATTTATTAAGGTTACTTTACTGCTTTACTCGTTCTAATTATTCACAATTGTTAGACCATTATAAGTGGATTTAACAAATTTATTTGCATAGATGACATAACAATGAAAAAACAATTTCGTTAATTTTTTAAAGACATTATTTAGAATATAGCAGCCTAATTTAAATTGATTGATCCTCTATTGATTCTTGATCAAATGATTTGATGGTAATGGCCAACCATTTTCATCCGAAAACATTCTTCGAAGATTTGGATGCTCCCTCTCTTTAGTGTTAATTACTGAAATTTAATTTAAATTTATGAACTCCATTTTATTTACGAACCAGCATTTTCGTTCCATTTGCATAAATTAGGATGAGCAAAAATTTTGGACATTTGATAAATAAATTCTGAAACTCGAGAAATTGGCATTTGAATGGAATAGATTGAAGGAAGCCAAGCATGGAAATCTCTTTGCTGGAATATATGTTTGGAAATGAAAAGCTGGGGCTGGGGAAGCCATGCATGGAAATCTCTTTGCTGGAATATATGTTTGGAAATGAAAAGCTGGGGCTGGGGTAGAAGAATATCCGGTGCATTATTTGATTTATTTTTGCTGCCCATTATTCCATTATTTTTTGCACCATTGTTGTTTTTCTCTTCAAATGCAGATTTTTGCATGGCCAAATCAATCTAAAATAAATGTCAATTTTTGCAATAAATACAAAAAAACTGACATGGGATTTTAACACACTGATATAGAATACACTCTTTTGTTCACCATAAAGCAGTCCGGGTATTCTGTGCGTGTAAAGTTGTTGAAATATTCCATTCCCCAAATTTGTTTCTTTGAATCGATCCATTGAGAATTCGGTAACTAAAAATGATTTTATTTTGGAATTATTTTAGGGAAAAACAAACTATTTTTCTCGATTTTAAAATTCATTTTTGCCAAAAGTGTTAATCTTTGCATCATTTGCTGGGCCTGGTCAATTGGTAGCGAAATTTTTGCTATGTAATTCTTGTACCCGGCCATATTCTTAAAATATTTAGGTGTTTAATTTGTTTAGAAAAATTGATTAATTAACCTCGTACAAATCAATGAATAAATCTTTGTTATCATTATCACTTCTCAAACATAATCTCAATACTCTGTTTTGGTCCAAACGTAAAAACGGCGTAAAATGATTCGAATTAGCAATATTTGAATGTGAATTGTGTTGATTTCCATAAAATGATTGAAATCGAGTGCAAATTTTATTGTACTGACTTCGACGAGATAATCGGCATAGATAACTGGCGGGATTCATCTATAAATGGAAAAATGAAATTTTTAGAGAGGAAAATTTGGGCTTAACAAGTTTTAATGCTTTTAAGCTCTAGGCTTGCTTGGAGGAATTTCAAAATTTCTCTTTAGGAATTTTGGATATAGAGATTTTTGGAGCATAGATTTTAGTGTTGGGATTTTTCATTTTTCTAGCCATTGTTATTGCGGTTGAAGGAAGCTGAAAAATAATCATGTTCCTTAATCCTTATCCGTATCCTTACTCAATTATTACTCTTATTATTTAGGTATTTATAATTTAGAGTGAAAATAAAAATTGCTTTTTCATTTTCTTTTATTAAAAAACTAAATTTTCAGCTTAAAATTAAAAATCAAGCAAATATTTAAAAACAATTACATCCAATTATGTCGAACAATCAAAATGCAACCAAAACAAAATTAATTTCCAATTTTTGCAGTGAAAAATTCATCTGGAAGGTTTGATTGATATTTCTATTAAAAGCAATTACTTTTTGACTGTTAAGATTGACAACTTTTCTGAGCGGGCGGAGAAATGTGGCGAATATTTCCAATCTTCAGAATTCACGTATTAAATTATGAACATAAATCAACTTTTTTTGTTATTCTTTAAGTTCGACGGCACCGAATGGCAAACTTTTTAAATGGCAATTGGGAATGTATCCAAATGGACGGACAAAATTTTTCAAGGATTATGTGGCCATTTCCCTCCATCTCCTCGAATCAAATAATGAAGAAGTGAAGGCAAAATACCTGATCTCAGTACGCAAATCCGATGGTGAACAGAAATCTCGTAATACTTAATTTTCTTTTACAAAATTAAAAAAATTTAGTTGACAATGAATACTACGGCTTTAACGATTCGGACTATTTTGGTACTTACGATTTGATCAAAAGGGAAGAACTGCTCGATGAGGAAAATGATTATTGTGTTCGAATTGATTGTCCATCAGGAATCGGTAAATTTATTCTTTACTTTATATTTCGAACTTGTCTTATTATTGGTTTGTTTGCAAATAAGATTTAAATTTAAACATCGCCATTCCATTACAGCAGGATATTGAAGTGCCCGAATGTCAAGCTTGGGACGATATGAGCTATTTGTATGAGAAAGGTCTATTCACAGATTGCAAAATCACTTCGGAAGATGACAAAGAATATCAGGTTAAAGAATAATAATTTACGCAATTTTAAATTCCAACTTTTATTAAGGTGCATAAATGTATTTTGTTTTCGAGATCACCGGTTTTTCGAGCCATGTTTGAGCATCAAATGACAGAGAACATCGAAAATGAAATCAATATTGTGGACATGAAGGGCGTTGTGATCGAGCAAATGCTCTATTACATGTATGGTTAATGGTTTATTGAATTGATTATTAATTTTTATTTATTTTTAGATACAGCGGAAAGAAGCCAGATTTGTTGGAAGAAATGTCCGAAGATTTGTTGTTTGGTGCCGACAAATATGAACTCAGTCATTTGAAAGTAATTTATTATTCAAATTTTATTTCAATATAATTATTTTCAAATTCAAGCTTCTCTGTGAGCGCAAATTGGTCAATTCGATTGAAATTGCAAATGCCTGTCGATTGTTGGTTTTGGCTAATCGCTATTCGGCAAAACATCTCAAAGAGACGGCAATCAACTTCATCAAAATCAATGGGAATGAGGTGGAAAAATTTATTTTAGAATTTAATAAATAAACTTTTAATATTCAAAAGGTGATGGCATCGGAAGAATTGAAGGAATTAGCCGATTTGGAAGTGATGGAACAAATCTTGAAAGCCTTTATTGGAAAGCAGATTTAAATTTGACACAAAATGACTAAATAATTTGCGGGTTGATAAATCCGATTCATCTCAAAAATTGTTTTTCCCTTAAATCAATTATGGGTTTTCATTCATGTTTTGTTGCATAAAATATATGTTGACTTGAAAATTGTAAATTATTAAAATAATTTAATTTTTATAAATATATATTTGTGTGTTATTGTATTTAGAAAATTACTTTTTAGGCTAAAATATTTCGAGAAATTTCATTTTCAAATGATACCAACTCTACTCCAACTGGCGGCTAGATACACTGGCATAGGTTTTCATTTTTTTGATAATGTAACATTCATTTTTACATTATTTTAGGTGCAAATGTTGTCAGAATAATAGCATTCCCAATTGCGTGCGTTGTTGGAACTTGCGGTTATTTTATCGAGAAAAAATATTTTAACAACAAGACGAAGGACAATAAGGAATTGGAAAATTTGGCTACATCCACAATTGATAAAAGAATGATGCGACAAATTGAAGAATATCAAAAGAATTTGCCAGATAAATAATGGCAGATGAAGCTAATTTATTTTGTGTAAAAATACGTGTAAAAGATCTATAAATATTCAATTTATTGGCTCAATTATTTATGATAAATTCTTTGAAAATAATTTATTTAATCATTCCAATTCAATACCGATAAAAATGTTCGGTTTCATTTTCATAATTTCATTTTTAATTAATTTTACATTTTTTTTTGTTTAGCCAAATGCATCGAATCAGTAGTTCAATTGTGGAACATGGCACCGCCAGAATGGTTTTTAATGAGCCAACTTATAGTCTCAAAGTAATTTTCAATGAATTAAATTTAAAAATAAATTGATTTTAAGGGAATTTTGTTGAATAATGAAGGTGAAACTTTCTCATTGAGTGGACAATTGATGGCGAGAAAAAGTTTATTTCTTTTCATTTTAGCCATAAAAATTAAAGTAAACTTAAGGTAATCCTGCTGAGAATGAATTAACCCGTAAAATGCGAATTACAATTGTGGATGATGAAACCGGCGAGAAATTTTGCATCGAAGATGTGGTTTTGGAATTGATCGAGCAAGAAGGAAATGGAACACCCAAAAACCCGAAAATTTCAATTGATTCACCGGCAATAAAATTTAAAACAGAGGAAATTCTCATTGGAATGAGGTAAATTAATTTTTTAATTAATTTTAAATTAATTTATATTTTTAGGGCAGATGTTGAAATTCGTCGGTTTTTGGATCCAACGGACCCATTGATGCGCACAAATGGCGAAAAATCACCGGAAAGACATGTCGTCCACATTGGGAAAATGCAATTACGAATTATTGCTTCTCAACAAAAACCGGAACCACCACGGAGAACATCAATTTCGCAACCGGATGAATCCGTCATTGAATGGGTCCAAAATGATTTTCTCGTTTGAAAAATTGCCGAAATTAAAAGAAAAATTGCCAATAAAAATATTTTATTATTGCATAAATTTTTATCAAACTTGCCTAAAACAGATAAATCGCTAGTAAATTCCATTCATTCATTTATTTTTGGCTAATAGACAAAAGCCAATATTATTTTTTATATTTGATTATTTAATTATTATTTTATCAATTAATCTCATTAAATTATTGAATAAATTCTAATAAAATCATTCCAAAATGTCTTCATCGATTGATGAATTGTCAAATGCCATCATTGAATTGGAAGAATTAAGCAAAAATGCAAAACATCCAAAAAACCAACAATTTTTGGATGAACAATTGAAAAAATGGCGCACAAATTTGGATGAGGTAAATTAAATTAATAATAAAATATTTAAAATTTTAGTTGAAACGTTTGCAAACTTCCGGATCTCAAAATGTTGGCGGCACCAAAACATCTGCTGTTGAGACCATTGTTCGTCCTTTGAAGAAATTGACCAATTATGGTTTTTTATCAATTAAAATATTAATTTAAATTAAAAATTAATTAAATTTAGCATTTGACGAAAGTGACAAATTCATCAAATTGTATTACACAATTCCAGGAATTACAAATGTTTCTGCAGATTCGATTAATGCCAAATTCAATGAAAAGTACCAAAATCCAAATTAAAATAAAATTTAATGTTTTAAGTTCTTTCGAAATCCATTGCATCGATTGCGCCGGAATTGACTATGAAATCAATGTTTTCGGCTTATGCCGACAAATTGATGCGTCCAAATGTCAATGGAAACAGAAAAGTGGAGATATGTTGTTGGTTATGCTGAAAAAGGGGAAGGATGGCGAAAAATGGGGATCCTTGCTGAAATTGGAACAAAAGGAAAAGAAGTAATAAAAAGGGGCCAAAAATAATAAATATTTATTTTATTCCACCAAAGAATGCCCAAAATGGAAGATGAAGGCGGTGATGACCCGCAGGCGAGTATTATGAAAATTATGAAGCAAATGTACGATGATGGAGACGATGAAATGAAGCGGACAATTCGAAAGGCATGGACCGAGGCACAAACAAAAAAGAATGACACATTGAATATGGACTATTAAAAAAGACTGACTTGAAGGCGTTTATTAAAATGATGGGCAAATTATGGCGATATATTCGAAGGAAATTGATCATATTTTCACATTGACCAATTATCATTTAATTTGTTATTCGCATTTTGGAAATGATAAAAGAAATTATTAAAATTTTGATAAGAATTCTTATTCATTGCCTTTGAATTCATCCAATTCCTCATTAATTTGTTCGAATTGTTTATTATGCACTTTGTTGGATTCTGGCGACCTCTCCTCTTCCATTTCCTCCCCATCCGGTTGGGCACTAACACCCAATGAGGCCACCGACACCGCCAACATTCCTTTACTAATGCTCATTTTCTTTCGTTGCCTAATTCGGCCCAAAAGTGAACGATGCTTTTTTCTGAAAACAAATTAATTATATAAAATGCTCTTTCCCCTTTTATATTTACGTTTCTGTCAAATCCTGAATATCCACCACCCTTTGTAGTTGATCATTGTACCGAATTGCCTCTGCCTCCTTTTTCTCCTCGTCCACCAAATTTCGATCGGGATAAGACTGACAAATTGAAGGGGATAAAATGAATTTCATTTCCAATCCCTACCGTAGTATCGTGTCCGTAAAAGAGTGCCTGTATTTGCATTGTATCTTTGGTCAATTCTTCGACTTCCTTTTCCGTTTGTTCCTTTCTATTTTCCGTCAATTTCTCAAAATGTTCATCAATGATATTCACAGTTTTTGGGCCCCTAAATCATAAGAATATTCCAATTCATAATATTCCCCTTATTTCATTACTGTTCCGACATTCCTTCAACGGCCTTCTGATGGAGAATTGAAGCCTTGCACGGATTCAACCGAAGAGATTCCCTAAAGGAGGAACTTTAAATTAAAAGCTAAGGAATTTTTAACTGACTTAAAATTTTCTTCCGTTTCAATCATCATCAGCCGATCCTCTGTTCTTAATACCACATATTCCCTTTGTAGAATAGGTCGGACATAAATTTTGCTGAAATTACTTAGCCTTTTCTGCAAAAAATGTATTTTGATTCATTTTTAACTAAAAATGGACCATAATTGTGTGATCTTTCACACCAATAATATCTTCAATTCCTTGGGTCATATGATTGACCATTCCTTTGTTAAAAGCATTGAAAAGCCGAAAATTATCCTCCTTTTTAGCCAGTCGAATATTCAAACATTTTACAAATGTTTTTATGGTGCATCCTTGGCAAAATACGGTGAAAAGAATGATCACATAAGTTGCCGAAAGAATTGAAGATTTTGTGTCGATTTCATTGGGCAACATGAAAGCAAGTGAAAATGAGACAGCACCACGAAGACCGCCATATGCCTAAAATGATTGATTGAGAATATTGAAAAACAATATATTCAAAAAGATTGACCATTATAATTTGTTCATGGATTGAAATGTAGCGAACACCTCCGGTGAAACTGTTCACAAAATAGGTGAGCAGGAAGACAACTTTTGAAGGGAAAAT
This sequence comes from Pratylenchus scribneri, assembly GCA_030063045.1. Taxonomy (NCBI): domain Eukaryota; kingdom Metazoa; phylum Nematoda; class Chromadorea; order Rhabditida; family Pratylenchidae; genus Pratylenchus; species Pratylenchus scribneri. The sequence continues at coordinate 58,334 of JAQSEB010000007.1, forward strand.
ATTGAAAAATATTGAAACCGTACTCACTCACCCATGAATCGGGCAAATATACAAAATGCGAGGGAATATAGGCAAAAAAGTGGATGCCAATCATCCCAAGACCAAATTTGTTCATTCACCAACATTACACCCAAAATGATGAAAATGAGCGATTCACTGACATTGCTGACCACTTTGATGATATAATTTATTGAAATTTGCGATTTTGCCGACAAATTGTGCATTGTATAATGAATTTGAATGAGTCCGCAGGCAATTATGCTGGAATAGACTAAATGAATGGAATCAATTTGGAATTGGGACCCGATGATTCCAGAAAAATGGAAAAGTTCACTGCAAACATAGGCCAAATAGGCAATGGCAAAACAAATGACCGGTTCAACCACCCGAACATGGATGGTGAATTTTGTGATCAGAGAGGAGAGGATGCCGAAAAAACAGCCAATGAGTAAACCACCGAATGAGACACAAAGAAAGGCCAAAAAGCCGAGAAAACACTGAAAAAAAAAGAGGGAAAATGAGAAAATTTAATTTTATAATACATCAAAAAGTGTGATTGTTGCCAATTCCTTGAATTCATTGATTAAATTATAGCAGACAACAGTGACCGCATCTTCAAAAAAATAATTTGAGTGAATTAAATTTATACCAACCATTCAAAAGAGATTCACCAAAAACCATAAAATAAAGCATTTTATTTACTCCAACTTCTTTGAAAATTGCCAATACCTAAAATTGAAATAAATTGAATTATTTATTTCATTTTTGGTCATTTACAAACCGCCACTGGATCGACGGCAGCAATGAGAGAGGAAAAAAGGAGGCAATCAAGAATATTAATGCGAAATTGGCCAAAAAGATGGGCCCAATTAAATAAAATAGTGAGACCACCAATTATTGCAATATTCAGAACAGTGCCCTAAAATAGAGGAGAATAAGAAAGAAAAATTGGGGAAAAGGATTACTAAAACGGCATAAAGCAAAATTGTGCCCAAATTATCGACGAATGCACGGTCATTGAGGGAATAGGCAGCTTCCAAAATAATTCTAATAAAAACAATAATTGGAAGGAATAAATGCATGAATGAATGGATGGATTACGGTGGCAGAAGGAAGAAGAAGAACACTTTTTGGTCAAATTCCAAAAATCGCAATTCATCGGACATTCCAGTGCCTCTGTGAATTAATTTTAAACAAATAAATACTTATGAAATATACAGAAAGAAGAAGCCCAAAAAAGTGCCAACAATAATCAAACAACAACTTTCGGGCACCAAAGCTTGTGGATATTTGAATTGATGATAAACTGGAATTGAGAAATATAATTTTAAATAATTGTGGACTACGAAGTTTGAATAGGCCAATGACCAAAATGAATAATGCCAAAATTAATTCAGCCTTCACATAATCCAATTTGAATGAAGCCACTTTGACACCTTGATGATGATTATGGACATTGGTGGCATTTGGTGACAATTGAAGGGAGGAAATTTGACTGATAGAATTGACAAAAATAATAAATGGAAGAAAAATAAATAATAATAATTTATTTTTTATCATCTTATTTGGGAATAGATTTATTATCGGTTAATTCTAATGAAGTAAGGTGTTTTTTGGGTTTATTCATAAAATAGGGGGAATTTAATGATCTCATAAAATAATTTTGCTTACAAAAATAATTTTATTTTTCATCTGCTTTATTGAATGATTTGCTAAAAAATAATTCTTACTAATCCTTTTCCCTTATTTTGGTTTAAATTATTTGATAAGGAAAATTCCACCCAATTCCTCCCTTTCATTTCATCCACTTCACTATTTCCCCCAAATTCTTCCACTACAAATTGTGGCCAATACGATGAATTCTTTCGATCAAGTGTTCCTCAACATTTTTATTTGACATTCTCCAACAGTTTCAAATTTCATTTTATTTCTGCTGGATAATTCGACTGGAAAGTGGAAATTGAATGAATTAAGAAATTTTTTGGAGTACAGTATTTTATGTATACGAATTATGCTTAACCTCTTTATTTTGAATAAAACATGAGCGATCCAAAAATTAATTTGGAAGAAAAGGACATTTAAAGTTGAATGAAACCGGTTTAACCCAAAAATTTTGCGGGTGGTCAACTATGCTTTAGCCAAATTGGAATTGTTCTCGGAATAACTTTATAATTAATTACATTTTAAAATTTTCCAACTGGATTTAAACTTCGCAAATTGATTTCAGATAACTTGACTGCGCAATTCACCGAAAATGGATTGTATTTTCCCTTCCAAGCAAATTAGATCCAATCTAATCCATCATTTCCAATTTTCACTATTTCCCCTCGGCATCGATCAATTCCTTCCAATTCATTCAATTTCCAATTCTCCTTAAAATGAATGCCATCTACCATAATGCTTTCATCTTTTTATTCCTTTTATTTCAATTTATTTTGGTGCCAATAGCCAGTCAGCCCAAAGACACTTTAGGGCCTAAAGTGTGAGTTATAATATAATTATAAATATAATATCCACGTGCTGATTTTTTCTTCAAGTTGCCGACACGGGGAAGAACCAATCGGTCAAGGGCTTGGACATGGCTGTGAATTGGCCATCACCGTTCTATGCAACATTCATTGTACTGAAGGGCCACTAAAAGTGAGTGGATATACGAGTGGAGTGTGCAGAATATTCGACCCAAATTGCTATTGCCAATGTTAATTTGGTGCATAGAAAAGATGAAAATATCTCAAATGTTGATCAAAGAATATCAATTTATATTATTTACATTTATAAAATAGAGTTAAACAATTGTAATATATTTAATTAATCACTTAAATATAATTGTTGATGATAAATTCAATTAAAAATATGGTCATCCATCCAATGGTTAGCAACGCCGAATATTCCCATTTATTTGTGCCAGCTGAATTCCCATTATGATTTCTCCCTGGCTTTCCCATTATCACATCCCATTCTGGGAATTCTTCTGCTATTTTGTCCCAAAATTTGGATGCTTCTTTTATTGAATAATTTAATTTTTCATGAGGAATTGGAAGATCAATTTCTAAATGGTGAAATGGAAATTCTTCACTGATCATTGGCCATTTTTGGGTAATTGAGGAGGGATCACTGAAAAATGTCTGATTAAAATATAATTTGACCAATTATATTACCCTTTGGTCACAAAATTGGCCACAAAATCTGACATAATTGATTCAATTCTGAAAAAATAATAAATAAATCAAAAAAAAAAGATTTGATGACTAACTTTAAATCGTTTTCATCAAATTTATAATTCTGGTAAGGATGGCGGAATATATAACCGTGGTCAACGTCGTGGAAGCATTCTAGACAAGTTGTTAAATTAATTAATTTTGTGGTTAAAATTACTGATAATTTTAATGTCATTTGGAATTTTTCTTGGATTTATATATTTGTGGACATAAAGGAAAAGTGGCCAACCATTTTTGGCCTCAACTTCCCGAATAAATGGAACAGCAAATTGAATATCACGAAGTACCTGAATTGGCAAATGAGTCAAAATTAAATGAAACCAACGTGCATAATCCTTTCCAAATAGAACCAATTATTTGGTTCACCTTCGGGCCGATCATAGGCCAAATAAAATTGCATAATTTTGCCAATGATTTTATTCTGATTTTCGGCACAAAAAAATTCATCCTTGATAATTTTTTGGCGCAAATATGTTCGAAATTGTTGCCGCCCAAAATCAGCGAATTCATTGCGAGGAATGGCCAATTGACGGAGAGAAGTATTTCCGGTGATCAATGCTAAAATGTAGGGAATTGAAAATTTGTTGGCAACTTTACATACTAAATCCAAGTGGATCCAATTCAGTCAATCCCAAAATGGTTGGTTTGGCATTGATTTTTGAAATTAATTCAACAAAATTATCCATCAATAATTCATTATCCACAGTTGGGCCAAATAAATCATAATTCACATCTGGAATGGTTGGACCCTGAAATTATTGAAAAAGATTATTATTTTTCTTCAAATTTAGTCAATATCCTTTTCCATCCATTTTGTGTTTATTTTATATTTGACTTTTTGGTTTTATTTTTTACGCTTGGTCACCCTTTAAGGCCATTGAATAAACTCAGAGTCACCGAACGGAAAAGGCTGGCCAAATTCATTCATTTATAATCAATATTAATATTATTTTTATACTATCCAAATTCCCAAAATTCGGTGTAAAAAAATGACAAATTCCCATTATCGTATTTTCGTGATTATCCTCCCTTTGATGATCCTTTCCCTTCGTTTTTCGACAAATTATGCCTGCAAATGTGCACCTTCAGATTACAATAAGACAATGTGCGAGGCAAAATGGGGTCTGCTTTACTTTTGATGAATTTAAATCAATTTATTATTAAAGTTTCCCATGTTGTTGTATTAAAAAATGAGACTGCCACTGACAATATGCAATTGAATTACACTGTAAAGCATTTGGAAGTGTTCAAGGTAATTATATCAATAAGGGAATTATGCCAACCCTGGAATTGAATGTATTTCTAATTTAGAGTCCAAATGGGACCAATTTGATTGGCCAAAATCAAAATATTTTCACTCCATTTCATGAGGCCACATGCGGAGTTACTGACCTTCAACCAGAGGAGGAATATCTCTTAGCCGGTGAGTCAAATAATCATTTTTTTCAAAAATTATTTTAACTAATTTCTAACAAAGGAACTGTGGATTCCTTCGGGGCATTTCATATCAATCTTTGCCTGTATATTCCACGCAAAGATGGAAATGAGAATCCACTTGAATTGGGCTATTCAACGTGGGATGCCGTCGACGAGGAAATGAAAAGCCAATTAAAACAATGGGAACAACAAAGTGATGAGAAGGAAAAATGTGCTAATTAAACGATGAAGAATTTGAATGAATTAACTAATTCTAATAAATGCCAGTGAATTTGGCTAATGTTATAAATTAATTTTTGGAATTTTCGATTAAATAACAATAAATAAAATAAATACATTTTCCCCACTAACAATTTTGTCCATTGCGTCCATGAATTGGTCAATTGTTTTTTCCTTTAGGCATTTTTTCACATCCGCTGCTTGTCCTTTGCATTCAAGTAGAGAAGCAAGTCGTCGCGTGAAATTTACAACACGGTCGCTTGCCGCCCTTGAAGTAAAAATTGGGCCACTCATTTGGATTGTTTGATGGAATAAATCTTAAAAAATATTCCAATTTCATTGTTAATTTTTCTGTTTTTGCCTCTGCTTTGCGGTAAAATCCCCAAAGTGCCGATTGCTGTTGCGGCTGAACTGTAGCCAAAAAGGGTAATCCGATTAGTATCACCGCCAAAATATTGAGCATTTTTGTTGATCCATTTTAATGCCTCAATCATATCCCAATAACCCAAATTGCCAGGCAAATTCGAATCACCCAATGAAGAAAAGCCTTAAAATTGCACCTTTTCCAATCAAATTATCAAATTAAACCAAAATATCCAATTCTGAATTGGATGGCAATAACCAAAATGTTTCGGCTCAAATATTTCCTCCCAATATCCTCAAAGTCTTTGTAACGTCGCATTGATTGAAATTCGAATCCTCCGGTATAAATGATGACCATAATTGGCAATGATTTTGGCATTTCCTAAATTTTTGGCATTATTTCTGAAGTAGGTAAATTGGGGTATTCACATTTTGATGTGGTACAAAAATATTCAAATATAAACAATCCTCGCTGAATTCTTTCCAATCTGAAGTGAGATTGTCGAGTCGATGGTGAGGAACACATGTGTCCGGCATTTCAAAAGCATCCACTAAACGGTTTTCATTTGGCGGAAGTGGTTCGGGCTTCTTAAAATCATTTTTGGAAATTGATGAGAACAATTTTATGCCTCGAATCGAAGTTCTCCAATCGGTGGTTTTGCATAGGGAATTCCGAAGAAAACGTCAATCACAAATTTGTTTTCACCAATTTGTTTCGTTTTCCCACGAATATTGGCATTCAATGTTTGGACAGTCACAATTTGGTCATCAACTTTTTGCCCTTCGGCAAATGTTTGGATAACAAAATAATAAAATAAAATGGCAAAAAAATTCATTGATGAAAAATTAATGAGGAAGGAGAATTTTTAAGAATGGCTTCGTTAAAAAATTGTGTAGTAAATAAAGGCAATAAAATCAAATTCCTCTACACATTTATGGACAAAGTGCACTAAAATGATAAGGAAATGAACACTTAAATATATATGATAATGATAAATTCCTCCCCTCTATTGAAGATATCAAGGAAAATTAAAAGCCTATTAATTTCTATTAATTTTGGAAAATTCCAAACAATTGCTTCATGTCTTTATAAATAATTTATTTTATCGATTTGTAAAATATCATTGTCACTGGTAATAAATAAAAAAGGATTGAAAATAAAATTAGTAATTTTATTCCTCCAAAGTTGGCAATATCTGCTGTCCTCCCTTTTTCTTATTCAATTCGTTTTGCTTCGCTTCTGCCAATTTGACCAAGTCCAATTTATTTGACAAATCCACACCGGATAATTCCTCCTTTTAAATTAAAATATATTTTAATTTGATAAAAATACTTCTTTAAAATGTGATTGAGTAATGTTACGGATCCGTTCTGATAATGCATTCATTTTATTTGCCAAATCCGATAATTTGCTTGGTTCTGATGTAATTTTCACTTCCAAAGCTTCATAAATCTTGAAATCAAAAATGTTATTTTGTATTTTTTTTCCTCATCTCCTACTCTATGATTTGCTCGAATTAGTCCATCGAATTCTTTGAATCTATTATTTCGTTCAAATGAATTCTTTAATTTATGAATCTCGGATCGAATTATATTTGAATGTGAAAATATTTGTCTATTGCCAATTGGGATCGAACGTTCCACTTCGTTAATTGACATAATTTTAATCCGCTTAAATTGTGGTGTGGATCTTCCTGAAATTTTAGTTTTATTTTTAATATTTAATTAAATTATATTTACTGATGAGAATTAAAAAAGGGTCTATCTACCAAAATTAAACCTTTTTAGGTGATAGCGCGTTTAGTCTAACAAAAAGTCATTTTTAACGGTTTTCAGCAATTTTCATGTATTAAACGAAAAAATCAATGCCATTTTCTAATTTAATGTGTTGAAAAATCATTAAAACCAATTTAAAAACATGAATTTATAAATGTTAAACTAGCAAAGAATGGTTTATTTGGAATGTTTTAAATTTAAACCACTTTTCATTTTCAGTGAACAGTGAAGAGTGAAACATGCAAAGTGCAAACATGATCTTTATTATTTATTTAAAATTTTTCATATGATTTTTGGCACCTTGATTATTAAATAATTGGTTATAATGTCACTTAAACCCAACCCATATAAATAAATATAATCTAACCAAAATAAAATAAAAACCAAAATCCAAAAAAGCATAGCAATAGCATAGCAAAACCAAACCAAAATTAGATCGATTCGATTGTCGAAATAAATTCGAAACCATTTGTTTTTAGATTTAAGTATGATTATCGCAGTATTATTTCAATTGTTTAGCATATAAAATCATACGCTATTATCCATCCAAATTAGTAATCTTACCACCCATTTTAGCGTTAAAAAATAGCATGTCAAGTAGTATACCAGTTTCTGCATTAATTCGACAAGGTGGCCGACCGGGCACCGAAGATGGCATGGAAAGTGGAAAAAGAAAATCCAAAGATGAATACCGAAAGCAAAAAGATTTGGAAGAGCAGCGAAAGGCGGGAACAGCTCCGGCAATGGTGGATGTTGAGACTGGACGGGACATAAACCCGCACATTCCTGAATTTATTGAGAAGACTCCGTGGTATATTCCGCATAGCGGACCAACTTTGAAGGTTTTTAATAAACAATAGAGAATATAAAAATGTATAATTTTAGCATCAACGACCGCATGCCGAAAGACAAAAAGAATTTTCGACATTGGCCGAATGGTATCCGAAAGGGACCACCGACCGAGTGGCATTCAAATATCGAGATGGTGCCTGCGAAAATTGTGGGGCGATGGGCCATAAAAAGAAAGATTGCTTTGAAAAGCCTCGAATTGTCGGCGCAAAATGGACAAATTCAAATATTGCGGCGGATGATCATCAAATGCCAAAATTGGAATTGGGATTCGATGCAAAAAGGGACAGATGGAATGGCTATAATCCGGATGATTACCAATATGTTATGCAAGAATATGAAAAAATGGACGAAACAAGGAAATTGATTCGGGCCGAACAATTGAAGGAGGCGGGGGAGGACGAAACAAAGCTGGATGAGGAAAGGGATGAGGACATTTATGCGGAGGATGCATCCGCCCCCGGCCAATCTGTGGATATGGACTCAAGGACCCGAATTACAGTCAGAAATTTACGCATCAGAGAGGATACGGCAAAATACCTGTACAATTTGGACCCGAATGCACCGTATTATGACCCGAAAAGTCGTTCAATGCGCGAAAATCCATTCAAGGTTTATTAAATTTAGATAAAATTAATTCAATTTTTGTTTAGAATATTCCCGGAAAGGAACAAGAAGCCGCCCAATTTGCCGGGGACAATTTCACTCGATATACGGGCGAAGTGGCCGAAGCAAATGATGCGCAAGTTTTTGCTTGGGCGGCTCGATCCAAGGGAATTGATGTGCATTCGCTGGCAGAACCAACTCGGCTGGAATCATTGAAACGGGAATTTGAGAAGCAAAAGGGGGAGAAGAAATCCAGTGTCCGAAATGAATTATTGGAGAAATACGGAGGGGAGGTAAAATAGTCAATTTTAAATATTAAATTAAAATAATTAAAGGAACATATGGACGCACCACCGAAGGAATTACTTTTGGCACAGACCGAAAATTACGTGGAATATAGTCGAAAGGGAAAAGTGGTCAAAGGGGACGAAAGGCCGGCCATAAAAAGCAAATATGAAGAAGACAAGTGAAATTACCCGAAAATTAGTTATTAAATAAAATATTATTATTTTTAGTTATATAAATAATCACACTTCGGTTTGGGGTTCATATTGGCGAGATGGAATGTGGGGATACGGATGTTGCCATCAATTTTTGAGGAATTCATATTGCATTGGGGAGGCAGGAATTTTGGCAGAAAATGCGGAATTGGGACCGGTGAAAATGAAAGGAGGAAAAATTGGACAAAATGAAACGAAGAAAAATGTGGAAAAACCAAAAGAAAATGGACCATCGGAGGAAATGCAAAATGCAATGATGGCCGAAACAATGGAAAATAATGTGGAAAAAGAAAAGGCAAAAATGGAAGATGAATATGAGGAAGAAGAAAGGTTTTGTGCATTTAATTTTAATTAATTTTAAATAATTATAGTATAAAATCCGGAAATGAATCTAATTCGGGAACAGAGGATGATGTTGAAGAAATGGACGAAGAGGAACTCCATCAATATGAAGAACAATTGGAGAAGGAGAAACAAAAAAGTAAATAATTAAAAATTATTTAAAAAATATTTTAATTGTAGAAATTCGGGAGGACAAACGACGAGAACAACGAAGGGAAAAAAGAAAGCGCAAAAAGGAAAAAGCGAAGCAAAACAGTGAAAAAGGAAAGAAGAAGAAAAAGAGGAGAAATTCTTCGTCAAGTTCATCCTCAAATTCGGACGATTCGGGCAGTGAAAAATCATCAGATGAAGAGGAAGATGGTAATTTTTAATGAGGAAATTTTTGGATAATTTTAACAATTTTTCAGAAGATTTGGTTTTTGCATCCGGTTCGAATAAAAAATTCCCAAAAGATTTGAAAAAGGCCATCAAAAAGCAAATGAAACAAAAGGCAGAAGGCAAAGAAATGGCTGAAATGGTTAATTTAATTTTTTGCATTCATCATTAAATTGACTATTTTTAGGGCGATCGAAAACGAAAATATAATCATAGATTTGAGGAAGAGGAGGAAAAGCAATCGGAAGTGGACCGTGAGGCATACAATTTGACTCGAATTCATTCGGCCGATCCAATGGCCCGCTTTTTTGAGGAAAAGGAACAAAAAAGAATGGCAAAGAAGACAAAAACTGACAAATAAATGTGTGATTTTATTATGAAATATTACATATTTAATCAATCAATATTCTGAAATCATCAATTTTTTCCTTTTCCGAAATTAAATATTTTTCAAAAAAACTTCAGGTGATTTTTGTTGTATTGTTGCAAATTTTTAATAATTAACGAGGGCGGAAGTATGAGTCCATTATTCATTCTCCAATATCAGATCAATTTATTTGAAAATCGGTTAGAAATCGAAACCCTTCAATTCTTTCACTTATTTCACTGATTGGGTCGGTCTATCATATCACATGAAAACCTGGTAATAGTGTCGTTCGTATTCGTACCCCCCCCCCCTTTCTTTCAAAAAAAATTTTTTATTTTATTTTTGGCTAAAAACAAGTATTTAGGGGTTTTTGATGATGGGGAATCAGAATTTGACATTAGTTTTTCCTTAGCTATACTGGCTGAACCGATAGCGGTTCACAAACCGGTTTCGAAAAATTGAATTTCGGTATTTTGGGTCATATTATATATCATTCGACGCGCTTCGATGAGCTGATCACGAATCTGTCTTTTATTTCACCTAAAACCGAAAATTAAAAAAGTTATGGCCTTTTAAATTTTATAAGGTGGTTGTGTGGCCTTACAAGGGAAGTACCTCACCTTAAGGTGGCCCTTTTTAATGAGACTTTGCATATGTTTAGGGCATAGGATGCCTACACCTAAATCACAATTTTTATCTGCGGAATGGACACGCCTCGGATTTTATGGCCATAAAACCTATTTTTCAGCCATTTTGGCCATAGCTCATATCTCGGTATAGGGATGTCCTAAAATTATGAACTAAACGTCATATTATAGAGAATTTTATTGGCTATAATATTGGTAAATGTTTCCTAGGCCTAAAAATTTTTTGAAATTTTTTATCGATTTTTTTCAAAAAATCCCGAATTTGGCCAATTTTCAATGGTCCATAACTCGGTTAGATGGAATCGTTGGACTTTGGCTCAGTTATCTTTTTTGATCACCATATCATAAAGTATCTCTATGCAAATTTTCAGATTTTTCTGACTACCTGAAAATTTTTGCGAATTCGCAATGCTAGGCCTGTAATGGGCAAAATACCTAGAATTTTCAGGTTAAGGGAAAAACCTAAAAATTTGCACAAAAATACTTTATGATAGTGTGATCAAAAAACATAATTGGGCCATGTTCCAATATAGCCATATACCCGAGTTATGGCCCATTGAAAATTGGCCAAATTCGGGATTTTTTCGAAAAAAATCGATAAAAAATTTCAAAAAATTTTTAAGCCTAGAAAACATTTACCAATATTATAGCCAATAAAATTCTCTATAATATGACGTTTAGTTCATAATTTTAGGACATCCCTATACCGAGATATGAGCTATGGCCAAAATGGCTGAAAAATAGGTTTTATGGCCATAAAATCCGAGATAAGCTCATTGGGCAGATAATTATATTGCGGTTTACATAATTTTAATTATTTTATTTAATTTTTAATAATAAAACTCTAAATTTGTATTAAAAATGAGTTTAAGAAATTAAAAAAATTACTCGCCGATGAGAGGAATTGAACACATGACCATAAAAGTATTCTACATACTTACCCCATACACCATCCAGGCATCTGCCTCTCTCTATTTCCAATCCAATAAATCGTCAAATTAAAAATTTTTATTGGCCATAAAACAGTAGGCGAGCTCATTCCGCAGATAAAAATAGCGGATTATGTGTAGGCATCCTATGGCCAAAAGACATGCCAAGTTTCATCAAAAAGGGCCACCTTAAGGTGAGGTACTTCCCTTGTTAGTAACTAAAATGGCCATAACTTTTTTGGTTTTGGGTTTTATGCCAAATAAATTGCAGATTCGTGACCAGCTCATCGAAGCGCGTCGAATGATATATAATATTACCCAAAATACCGAAATTCAATTTTTCGAAACCGGTTTGTGAACCCGTAACGATTCAGTCAGTACAGCTAATGAAAAACTAATGCCAGATTCATATTCCCCATCATCAAAAACCCCTAAATACTTGTTTTTAGCCAAAAATAAAATAAAAAATTTTTTTTTGAAAAAAAGGGGGGTACGAACGACACTATTACCGAAAACCTTTTTGACATTTTTCATCCATCGATCACCCAAATAAAAATCAAAGAACATTGGAGGCAATGCAATGCCACCTCACCTTCCTTTATTATCCACTCTATATATCTCCTTAATCCTATGACGCCATTCTAAATCTCGTTAAGCAATATTTTGTTGAAGCAAAAACACAATTTATTTCAAACTATAATTTATATTTTATACTGACATAGACATGACCACATCCAATAAATGTCGATCGATCTGTGCCGCCTACCTAATTTAATGTGGATTAAAAAGATTAGTAGAGGGAGGTAATACAATTAATGAGACAATTAATTAATCAAAAATAGCACTTCTCAATTTTAAAAAATGTCATTAAAAAATTCCAATTTGAAATCATCAACAATACAAACATTTCGGCCCACCCCGACCTAATCCCTAATTTTGCCAAATTTTGAAATTATGTAGAATCGCCTAATCCTCTGGCCCATGAATTAGTCAGGAATTGGCCAAATTTGGCTGGGAAATATGAACAAACAAAGGCAGATTTAAATGTTTTGCAATTTTTTGGAATGGCCGACCAAACCCAAACAAATTAATCCACAATCATTCAATAGGTTTCAAAATAGGAATAAATGGGAATATTCATACTCGACTAGCGTAGATAGGCCAAATTTGGCCAATCCAATTTTATCATCAACAACAAATTACCAACAAACTATTCAATTCCTCACAAAACAAACAATTCTCCGCATTTTCTTTATTCACGTATGTTCGCGAATCAGCCACTGGCCGCCGTCGTTCGCCCCCCCGCCTTTCCTTCTTCCCTCTGTTCTTTTACCTTATGACCGCTCGCTTCACCAACAATTCGGGGCCAATAAAAGGCCGCCTAAAAACATTCATTCTCATCCATTTCCAACGTTCAACTTTCCAGTTTTTACCTAATTTATTTTTGGTAAAATCATCAAAGAGTGAATTCCTTTTGAATACACTGATTTGAAATAAATTCAAATTAATTAATATTTAATTTTCCAGTTCAGAAATGTAATTCAAATTTATTCCATTCCTTCAATTCGGCCTTTGTATATAAATAATCCATCCATCTTCAATCAGCAATAAATTAAAATGCCGAATTTTTGCTCACAAAAAAAGCCAAGACAAATTGGCAATCTCCATCCAATAATCATTCTCCCATAAAAATATTCCCTCATCAGTTGGAATAGAAGACCGACAAAAAAACAACAAAAATTCCTAAAAAATTGACTGGATACTCAACAAAATGGAACATCGCCCTTTTTCCATCTACTTTTTCTTTCTTTTGCTGGACTAAAACCAAATCTTCGTATTATAAAGGTAAGAAGAAAAAAGAATATTCCGGATTAAGATTAATCCATATTTTCAGAATTATTCCCAAATTGTACGCCTGCCTTCTCTTCAACTGTTCCATTGCGCAATTTTCGATGTATTCCATTGATTCTGGGGGACTTTGCCTGATTTCCGGCCCCACCTAATCGCAGAGTGGATCCATGGCCAATGGACAAGACGGCCGAGAGGAGCCCTAGGATCAAGCATCGAATGAGCGAGCCAAACCTTTGTCCCAGTCCCAGCAATTTTTCCCCTCAATATTTTTTTGTTCCTATCAAAATATTAATATTTCAATTTCTTATATTTACATCCATTTTATTTGTTTGCTTTAAATTTATTATTTTTTAAATAAATATTGAGCTTATTTTTTATAATATTGCAGAAAAATATAGGAAAAATATATTCTAAAAATATGAATTATTTCGATCGAACGAAAATTTTTCCTTTCTGTGTTGTTTAATCCTAGACGAATGTTTGCATTGGTATAAAATATTCCATTCCTCCAAGCCCCCAAAAAAAGTGGCAATTAAAAATGGAAAGAGGGGATTTTTATGCATGGAAAGGGGAAGGACAAATGAAATGTTAGATTTTTGCATGAAATTGCGTGATGTAAAAAAAAGAAGGGGAAATTTTATGAATTAAAATAACAAATTTAAATGCAAAATTTTTGGGCCACACATTCCACCATTTTTATTATGGAAAAAATTGAATAGAAAAAAGAAATGGAATAAAATATGAATTTTACATTTAAATATTAATATAAAATTATTTTCCTCATAAAATTCTGAATAAATTAAATGATTTTTGTTGATATAAACAATTTCATTAAATAATTTATTCTATTAAATCTAAATATTTCTTCGTCCTCACAACATTTTCCCAATTCCTCCTTTGTTCAAAAAATGTTGTTTACAACAATTTCGTTTTGTCGAGACGCAGGCGGAATTGATGGATTTTTATTTTTGAAAGTGTCCGGAAAAATGTAATGGAATGGCTCACATGATTGAATGAAGGAAACTTTTTTATTTCTGATTTAACCTTTCCCCTCCATTTTTTGATAAATAAGTCTATAAAAATTTTTCCGAAAAATGGGTGAAGGGCAAATCGCCGAGAACACAGCTGGAAAGAGCATAAAATGGGTTAAATTGTGGATGATCAAGGAAAAAACAAATAAAAAAAACCACAAATCCAAAATCCCCATTGACCTACAAATGGGAGAAAAAATGAGAATGTTTGAGCAAATATTTAGGAGAAATTTGTTAAATTTACGATTAAATGGAAAATACTTTCTAAATAAATTAATTTGGCTTTCTTATTGAATGATACTGATTTTGTTGATTTTAAATCCTGAATTTCTTGGTTTTTCACTATTTAAAAATGATGGGCAAACAATTGCCAATGGAATTACGATAAAAAATTGATGCAATATTGATTGTTAATGATTAATAATATTTTTCATAAATAATTCTCTGTTCACTGTTCATTCTCTATTTTTAATAGGTATTTTGATTGTTATACTTTTTAATATGTATATTTTGTTTATTTGTTCAGTCATTTCAACGTTTTGTTGATTCAGCAGCTGATAGTCATTTGGCCAAAAATGTTGGATAGGCCATAAGACCCATCAAGCGATTGGACCCTCGGAGTAAAAGAAGGGAACATTTTTGAAAGTGGAAGAGAGAAGATTAATGAGCAAAAAGGGAAAAATGTTCCAAATTGGGAATTGAGGTAAAAAATCATATGACTCTTTTTAGGAAGGAAAATTCAAAAATATAAATATTATAAAATTTTGTTAATGAATAAAAAAGCACAATTAAATAATTATGAATTTGGAAGATTATACAAATATACGGACCATTACAATTACAACAAATCATATACTCTTTTAGGAAGAAAATTTTAATGAAAATATATAAATGTATTGTAAAAAATTTTATTAATGAAAATGTAATTGCGTAATTATTCATGGATTAGTGGTGGATATATTTGATAGATTATATGGCTTCCTTCCTACTTCATTCACCAGTCCTGAATTTAGTCATAATTTCACCGAGCATTTTGTTGCACATTGCCGCATATCTTAATAATATTCATTAAATAAATCAAATCTTCAATTTGATTTTTACGGATTCATCGAGACCAGTTGATTTTTGGCAAAATTCGATCCAAGTTCAGCGGCTTTCTCGAATTCATTCTGAAAATTCCAAATCCACCAATCCCTTTTTCCTTTTTCCCACTTTGGCCAATTCCTCTTTGCCCTGGAATCGATAAACCATCGCCCGCTGGACAAAAGATTGGGCCGCTGTTCGTCCTTTCCCTTTGCTCAATTCCAGTGATTTCTCCAAATCGGCCAATGCCTCCTCAATTTTGGCATTCATTCGATGAAGTTGTGCCCGATTGTTATATGGAGAGGGATTACCGGCACAAATCTGCTGGGGAAAAAAGGCAATTTCACATATATTCTACATAAATATTTTCACTTGAATGGCCTCATTGAATTTTGCCAATGCAGCATCGAATTCCCCATTTTCAGCCAAATTTACGCCTTCCAAATTTAGCAATTCGGATTGTTTGTAATTCGGCAAATTCAAATAATCGGCTGAAAATGAAAAATGGATGGGAAAATTGAATGAATATGAAATATGAACCATCTTCAACACCAAATTGTCCTTCTTTTTCTGCATTATCGGCATTGATAAATGGCATATTCGGATTCATAATCATATTCAAAACATTCTTTAATTGGAATTATTGCATCTTTTTCCTTTTTATTTTACCTTATCACGCTGAGAAAACATTTTTTAATTAATTTAATGGCTGACAATAAATGAAATAAAAATGTCAGTGAGTGAGGACTGCTGCGCAATTTGCGAAAAATATACTGGAAAGAGTGAATCAATATATTTTGGGCATACTTGAAATATATTCTCCCAATAATTGGTAAAATTATGATTAGAAAAATTTATAAAAAATATTGCATCCATTTCATAATTAATTAATAAATTTATGCATTCTAAAGTAAATTAAGTATTTAATTTGGTTTCAAAAATTTCATCAATTTAGCCCGTTAATCCAATGCAAAATAAATTTAATTTCCATTTATTCTTCGATTTTGCCCGTTTCTTTTCTCTCCATCCATTATTCATTTGTACAAATTTCATCTGAGATTTTTCCAAAAAGTTCTTGGCAGTCAGTACTCCGCATCAAACGGTCTCCATCCCGCTGAAATGTTCATTATATATTTTCGAATAATTCTACATTCCCATCCCACCATTAAATAATATGTTTGGAGTAAATCATGATTGCCGGCAGAATTTGCCAATCTTTGTCCCTCCCCTTCGCCTCCATTATTCCCTTCTATTGCATCGCCACTTTCATCAAAAAGTCCCTGGGGGTCGCCAATTAGAAGGAATCGTGGATTTCCCATATCCTCAAACTTTCTCATACAAACTCGATTGCATTGACGAATCAAAATGGTCAAATGTTCTGTGCAAATTTAATTTTGACATTATTATTATATTTTAATTTTACCTGGTTTTAACTTTTCGTCAATATATTTCCATTCCAAAATTTGCACATTTTCTAGCATTTTGTATTCATTTTCTCCAATTCGTAATGTTCGAATAGAACGGTTACGAAATGTTATTACTGAAAAGAATTGTCCAATATTTTGCGAATTCGTTCTTTTTACCGAATTTATTCCCCTCGGGCCAGTTAATTTCTTTGCACAATTCATTGAATGAAAGTCGATCACAACTTGAACATTTCAAGGTGCAACTCAATTCGGCACAGGTGCAAACCCCATTTTGGAGGCAAACTGTCTCGACAACCTTTTTTGACAAAATTAGATTGATAAAATCAAAATGAATTACTTCGGAATGAGCTTGGTTCCTGTTTTCGGCAATCATTTGGTAAAATTGTTGTTGACCGGAAGTGACCGATGAATTTTGTTGCTGCAAATTATTTTTAATATTAATTTATTTTCATTAATTCAATTATTTCTGATTAAATTAGACTTTTGACAAACTTGTTGGCCGTCCAATTGTGTGAGAAATGAATTAGCCATTTTGAAATGAGCTGGAGGCGGTACAGGGGAAGGTATGGCCGAAGGGGAAGAAGCTTGTCCGTGTGAAAGTAAAAGATGGCCTCCGGGGCTGATTGACCGCCGTCTTCTGCGCGAATTCCCCGAAGCGAAATCCAATTCATCTGGCAAAACAATCAATTCGCCTAGTGGGAGGTCTGAAATAGGAAAATTATGTATTGATGTTGATTGCGAAGGGAATTCACTGACGATGATGGAGGGCACTGATAGAGACGGGGGCCAATTTATCTGGTTCATAACTGACTTTTGGCTCGATCAATGTAACTGGAAATGTGGGATGAATTTACTGTAGAAATGGATGAATTAATTACCTGAATAGATTACGGCCTCATTCCTACTTAAATTGGTGAGCACAAAATGAATGGCCGTTGGACTAATTCGCGGCTCCATTTGAAAATTGACAGTGTCACTCTTTGATGATAATATATAACTTATAGAATTTTAAAGATTTTTTGCTTACCAAAATGTTGACAAAATTCTTTTGTGAGGAAAAACCCGTGAAAAGGCCATGTTCAATTTGGATAGAGCGAAGAAGATGGGAATGGGGGCTTAAAATAGAATAATTTAATAAATGGCTGAGTGAGGAGGCGAACATTAATGTGACAGTTTGATTGATAAATCCATTCGAATTTTGTTCCTGTTTTAAGCTAAGACTGACTGGTTCAGACTCATTTGGGTCTCGACGCGATCTTTTCCTCTTTTCCATCAAAACTTTGACGCCGAGCAGCAATCTAATATGAAAATTATTTTAATTTATCCAATTTCGTAATAATTGTGAACGTGATAGATAAAAAAAAAATGTAAAATTATTGCATTAATTAAAAAAACAGTTCTCAAGAATTATAAAGGGGAATGGTTTGCAGAAAATTGGAAAATGTTTGCCAAGTTTTAATTCTTTCCGGAAAATGTTCGCCAAGTTTTATTTCTTTCCGGAAAATGTTCGCCAAGTTTTAATTCTTTCCGGAAAATGTTTGCCAAGTTTTAATTCTTTCCGGAAAATGTTCGCCAAGTTTTAATTCTTTCCGGAAAATGTTCGCCAAGTTTTAATTCTTTCCGGAAAATGTTCGCCAAGTTTTAATTCTTTCCGGAAAATGTTCGCCAAGTTTTAATTCTTTCCGGAAAATGTTCGCCAAGTTTTAATTCTTTCCGGAAAATGTTCGCCAAGTTTTAATTCTTTCCGGAAAATGTCCGCCAAGTTTTAATTTTTTCCGGAAAATGTTCGCCAAGTTTTAATTCTTTCCGGAAAATGTCCGCCAAGTTTTAATTTTTTCCGGAAAATGTTCGCCAAGTTTTAATGTTCGCCAAGTTTTATTTCTTTCAGGAAAATGTTCGCCAAGTTTTAATGTTCGCCAAGTTGTATTCTTTCCGGAAACCAAGTTTTAATGTTCGCCAAGTTTTATTCTTCGGAAAATGTTCGCCAAGTTTTAAAGTTCGCCAAGTTTAATTTCTTTCCGGAAAATGTTCGCCAAATTTTAATGTTCGCCAAGTTTTATTCTTTCCGGAAGATTTTCACCAAGTTTTAATTCTTTCCGGAAATGTTCGCCAAAATGTTTTTCCTTTTCCGGAAAATGTTCGTAAAAATTTTTCTCTTATATATCATAAATCAACTTTTTGAAATACCGTATGCCTTTACAAAAAATTATTCTAACTTTTTTAACTAGTACTTAGTGCGTCAATTTTGCATTTTTAACCGAAACAATAATTTTGCATTAATAATATTTATAGAAAAAAATCACCTGGAATCGCCAATTGTGTCCAATTCCATTTTCAGTGCCTTTGTCGGAATTGCAAGTGTAAAAGGCAAGTCTTGGTCTCGAAAATGGACACTATTCCCTGCTTCCGGCATGGAATAAATAGTAAAATTTGCCTGATGATTGAATACAATTACAATTCATTTTCCCATTACAAATACATTAATTGTGCCGGCCAATGCCTGACGCATTTCCCTTTGGGCATTGACCATCGAAAATTTATGCAATGCGCGGGTGGCGAAAAATGTGTCCAATGCATTTTCATATTGTCTTCCATTGTCCTGCTGCTCAATCAACCAATTTGCCATTGCTTCCAAGTCGAATTCATTCTTCCAAAATCGATAAATACTTTGATCTTGGCTGTAGGCCAACAATGCAAGGGCATTCACCAACACATTCGAACTCTGGAGGATCATTAATCTAATATTTTTGCCTTAAAATTCACCTTTTCAAAACTTTTTTCCAACAAATTATTAGCTCTCTGTTCATTTCCCACTTGCCAATATGGCACTTGATCATCATTTTGGGTTCGGGATGCTAATTTTGAACGCATTATGGACCTTCATAATTGTAATTAATATATAAAATTGAATTATTTTTTAACCTAGTTCCCGCTGTCGACATATAAGCCAATGCGGCAACCACCCGAACATCGTATTGGCTGTTCAAATCAATTGAACGATAGAATGATGAATGAAGTCGTTTCCACGCTTCCTTCGCCAAATAATTCAAAAAATTTTATTTTAAAGAGAAATTCCTTAAATTTACTCTAGTAAAACTCACTGCTGAACATGAATAGGCGGAACAATCCAATGCAACTTGTACCATTAAAGCCTCCATAAATAAGCGACGATCCGTTTCATTCTTCTTCAGCAGAATTAAAATATTTTATGCAAATTTTCCCCTCCCAATTTCTCACAAATTGCACGAATGAATCGAGATCCCATTCATTTGTTGGCAAACTACCATTCAAAAGTTGTTGAACGGATTGGGCCAAATATTGGATTGGGCCGCATACCTTGAATTTGTATTATTCAATTATTTAGAGGAAATTTATTTTTCCATACAAATTCATCAGAAGCCCTTTGTTCGCATAAAAGGGAAGTAGCCAAAGTTGTTAACATCTATAATGACATAAAACATTCAATGAATCCAAAATTGGACTCACCAAACTTCGTTCCTGTGGCACTTTTGGCTTTATGTATTCACCAAAACCACAGGGCAGATTATGGCCTTGGCAATCGGAAAAAGTGAGCAATTCGGCCAGCAAATTGCCGAGTTGACTTTCCCTTGCTTCCATCCAATCGCGATCAATCCTTTCCAATATGGATTCCTCTTCATTGTCCAATTGGCCACTTCCCCCAATTGTCAACAATGCTCGCAATGATTTCAATTCATAACTTGTCTGGGCTAATGCCTTCAACAAATTTGGCAAGGAATAACCTTAAATGATGTTTAAAATAAAAATAATTCAAATGAGATTAATTTACCTTGAAGTGGTCGATCCTCTTCAACCAAAATTTGGCCCATTTTCCTTCCCCTACTTTTCCTCTTCTTTTTTCTCCCATCTAAACTCCTTTCAACTCTATCCAAATTGGAATCAGCCAATGCCAGCGAATTGAATGAAGGTCGATTTTTGACCCGATGAAGTTGGTTTGGATGTGGAGAAAGGGGCGAAGAAACTGAAAGGAGTTCAGTGGAAAGTGCCGGAGGGAAGGATGCCACGAATTTGGAGAATTCCACGGCAACGTTGAACAGACGACGGCCAGCAGCGTTGATTTGAACCTGAAAGAAAATGGGACAAAAGTGCAAATATTTTGATACCTTTGTTTGGACTGGTCTTTGATGCCACATTTCCTGCCCTTCGGCATCATCCAATGGTTGTTGTTGACTGTAGGTGATCACATCCGGTGAAGATTGCAGCAGCCAATAATGATGGGCCAATTGTGGAATTGATGTGCTACTTGTGGTCCCGCCCCTCTCTCCTTCTTCGCCTAAAATCTCCTCCAATGTTGGCTGTTCAATTTTTCTTCGTTTATAGACCACAATTTGGCGATAATGTTCCTCCAAATCGACTCGACGACTCACTTTAATTTGCTTTACAATTCGATCAAATACCTAAATTAAATATATTTAAATTGTCCATCACCCAGATTCCACCTGAACATTTCCATCGCGGCAATGCCAATCATAGCCTTTCAAAACTTTTTCTGCCCTCAATTCAAAGGAAAGATTGTGCATTCCTTGACGCAAAAATCGCACAAAGAATCGTTTTTGTTGGACAGGATTTTGTTGAGTCAATTCGATTCGGGTGAATTCCGTCTCGCCAATTCCCCCATCTCGGCCAACATCGCCGCAAACGGCCGGCGACAATCCTCGAAAGCAAACAGCCAATCTCCTACCGGATTCAGTCAAATTCTCGGCACTAACTGTCACAGTCACCGGCACAGTTTCATTGATGTAAATGTGCGGGAATATGTCCACATCCATAAATACTAAAATGGAAATTTAGGTGAATAAATCCAAGGAAATATTCTACCATCTCTTTGGATGAACAATGATTGGCTTGGCACTCTGCAAACATCCGACCTTCCAGGCGACCAAAATTTTGGCATAAATCGCCACTCCGTCACGGAATGAGGAGCATTCAGCCGCAAATCCAATGAACCATTTTCGCCAATTTGAAAATCTTCAAAAAGCCAAACTTCTGGGAAAAAATCGCGCAAAATGAGTTCATTTTCCTCATTCATTTGTTGCTGTTGCCTTTTGCTTTCCTTCAAAATTTATTTTGTCAATGAAAATATTATTCATTCAATTTTTCACTTTTAAATCCGCAAATTCTTCATTATTTCTTCCCATTGCCGGTGTTTTTTGCGCATTCATTGTTGGCCTTCGCATCATCCACATCACTGAAGGGCCACTGATCTTCACTCGGGGTTCCCCTTCATCCTCCTGGGATGGAGGCGGTGATTGTGTTTGGGGAACAGTGCCTCCATTTTCCTTCAAAAAAAGATTTGCCGATTCCTTTTTCCGTTTTTGGCGTTCACATTCTTCCTTTAATGAATTGAACTAAAAACAATAGGGAAAATATTCAAAAATACCTTTAATTCACGTCGACATTCCTCTGAAAAACGTGATGCACTCATTTTGTGCCCTTTTTGGAAAGGAATTCGGGAATTTGTGCCGTCATTCCCTTTTTCTTCCTCCTCATCATCATCCGCCGGACATTGAGGTGCTAATTTGCCGGCCAATTTGCAAATGACTTTTCTCCTCTCAAAAAGACCATTCAAATCCAATAAATTGGAAAACCAAGCAAAATTTTCATTCAAATTTCGATCATCCGGATCCGGACTCAAAAATTCGGTGAATGCCCAAAGTTGGCCATTTGTTGAGGAAATTGCCGAACTGGGATGAAGAAGTGCTTCGAGGCGGCTATCTTCATTAAATAAAGGTGAATATTAATAAATTATTGTATAAATGTAGATTATTAACCAAAAACATGCAAAGTTGCCAAAGAATTTGGACGAGCCTTTAGGCTAACGTTCAATGCGGCTCCAACAGTCAAATTTGCCCGAGGGATTGTCAGTCCATATTGCTGAAAATTAAATTTATTAAATAATTTTTATTCTTTTTTCCCAATATTTTCCCTTAAATTTGGGTCAATTCCCCCTTTTTACCATCCAAATCCACACCGACTCATCCTCTTTCCATCCATCCATCCAAAGTGGCATGGATTTATTCGTTTCCCCCTAGGCGATGGATTTGTTGTGCATCCCTCTCAAATATAATATTTAGATCGATTCCTCCCATCCAAATATAAAATCGTTCTTTTTCTCGCCGACGGATTAATCTATGAATAAATTTGCAAATAATCTTTTAAAATGATCATTCAAAATATTCTTATTATTTCGATATTTTTGATCCACCAAAAAGGTTGGTTCATTAATTAAATATATTTTCTTAATTTGATTGCCCAAATTAATTATCTCTCATAAATTTAAGCCATCTCCGCTTCATCCATCTTTTATGGTGGAATTCCGGTGCCCGGCCGACGCATTCCGGCCATTCGTTCATTTGAACTTTTCATCAATACTTGCAAATCATCTCCAATGCTCGAAAAACTTTCCCAAGTCCAATGGAAACTCCCAAATTTAACCGTAAATTATTTTCCCTCTTTTTAAGTTAATTCGAAATGTGAATGCCGATCAAATTGCGGACAAAATGCAAAGGAATTTATATTTTGCGGTCGATGATTTGGACATTGGGGCAATAATGGGAAAATGGTATACGGTATGTGGGGACTGAATATATTTTTAATAATATTCATTTATTTTAGATGATTTATGAGCCAAGTATTCAGCCGGATCATTGCATTATCACAAAATGTACCATCGATAAATTTTGGTAATTTTCATTTAAAATTTTTCAGTCAATTTGATGGATAAAAATGAAAATTTTGGGGCATTTGCCGTCCTTCAATATTCCCTTCGGCCCAGCGATGCTTCCATTCGAATTTCCCATGGAATTGGCCGAAAATATGGACCCGATCCCAGTTCATTATTGATCAGCACTGGACAACAAGGAGAGCCGTGTCCATGTTTGTCTACTCAAAATTGATTATTCCATTTCAAATGTCAACAGATTTTCCAATTAAGGCTGGGCCAATTCGGCCAAAAGATGGGAAATATGCCTATTTGGTGCTGACCCAGGCTTTGAAACAGCCAACACTGGTTTTGGCCCGGGACCCGGATGAATTCAACGCAATTTATGGGAATGAAGTGCGCCAATATTTGACCCAATTTGGATATTGGAATAATCCGCTGACCGGAGGGGAATTGAGGGAGGCGAATTGGACAAAATGCGCAAAGGAATCACCGTTTTATGCGGAAATTGAGGATGAAGATGGAATATTGGATGGAAGGGAATAGTTTGGATTTATTGATTATCTATTCGTGTTTTGTTTTCCCAAAAAAGTAAAATGATGAGTTTCAAAAAAATATAAAAATTAAATAATATTTGAATTAAAACAATCTTGAACTAAAATTTTTGCAAATCTAATCTTTCTTTAACAAAAATATTTCCGGAAAAATTAACTATATTCCCATCAAATCAATTCATCTTTTCTTTTGTTTCTACACTTTTTGGGGAAGCCAAAATTTTGTATTTTTTTCGCAAATATTACTGTACCATTTAATTACCTCATTTGGACATTCGCCGGTGCGCACAATGAAAAGGCGCATATCCATCAACCATTTTCCATTTCCATTTTCCCCATTTCGTCCGAAAACATAAAGAACACAATGTCCAGTTCGCATTCGGCCATTGATGGGCAAAAGAATTCGGCCACCATCCGGCACTCTGTCCACCACAACCACTTCCTTTCCATTATTGCAAATAAACTTGAATTAATTTGAATATTCAGAAATTCCCATTTTAATTTGTGAATTTACCGCAAAATTGAAATTATTTTGCCTTTCACCAATTTGTGACACTTTTGCTTCCAACACTTCTCCCTCAATAAAATCCACTCGATTTGGGCTAATTTCAATCAAAGACATTTCGAGAAGGTCAAAATTTCGAATTAAAGGAAGCACAAGGGTTTCGGCCATACTAAAATTGCCATCGGCCAATTGGCGACGTGCCTTCAATATGAGTGAATGAAAAGTATATTTACCGTAAATTCTCTTTTAATACCCCAGTCTCTAATAATTCTCCACCCTCGGCATTGAGGACTCATATCTCTTGACACTTTTTTATTGCATTTTCTTAGTTCCCTAAAACTCTAAAAATCTGCCTTAATTTGTTCAGAAATGTCCACAAATTAAGAAATTAGACCATAAATTTTCCCAATTTTGTGGGGTTGAAAATAATTCCCCATGCGATGGTGTATTAAAAGAGAATAAAGAATATACGTATATTTAACTTACCCTAATAATATAGGCCAAACATTTGTTGTCCACTTCCAATTCCACAATTGTGCCCAATCTTTGTATCAATGAATGATTCAATCCATTTAGGCTGCTCTCTTCCGAAATGCATTGGCTCACCAATTCCACTCGACCTTCCTTCACAGATTCCAGGGAACTTAGCAATTTTAACTATTAAAATTAAAATCTAATATAATTTTGGGAATAAAAACTCACATAAATGTGCAGTTTTTGGGTTCTTTCTGTGTATGCCGGCCTCAATGGAATCTGAATAAATAAATTAATTTAATTAATAAATTCACTTCTCCAAAACCATTTCGAATCCGGCCGAAAATGGATCCCATTCCCTGGCCGTATTCCCAGTTTGCAATGTTCCTCTTTCGTACACTTCAGCAAATATTTTTATTTTCTGCCTATTCCCAGAACATCCTCTCAAATCCACTTGTCCTGACCAATGTCCAGCATTCAACTTAATTTATTTAATATTCCAAAATATTAAAAATATTTTTTAGTCCATTTTTATTTTTTACCCCAATTTATATTTTTTAGCCCCAAAAGTAGTTTTTTGACTTCTAATAAATCAGAAACTGGTTTTAGACCCAACTAACCTTATACCATTTTGTAGATCTCATCGAAACGAATTAAATGGTATATAAAATTTTAGGTTTTGGCCCAAAATTAAAGTGTTTAAAACCAAAAATTGTAAAATATGGTTTAAATGGTTTATTCAGTTTAGATTTAAATTAATAAGAAATTTATATGCCAAAAGAAGCGACTCGATGAGATCAACAAATTGGTATAGATAGGGTTTATAGATTTAAAACCGGTTTCTGATTGAAGTCAAAAAATAACTTTTAGGGTAAAAAAAATTTTAAAATGGGGTAAAAAATTGCCTTCAAAATATTAATCTCACGTGTGCTGTCAACAATTTCCTTGTCCCAACAATGTTGCTGTTTTCCCTTCCCACAGTAATATTATTGCCTTTTGGCATTGGAGCACATCGAAGGGTCAATTCCCCATTCACCGCCATCCCATGGGCAAATCTACCAATTGAATTATTTTGGGATTATTTTTTGGGATTAAATTTGCCTGGAAAATACATTGACCATTATGACCAACGGGGATTGGGCTCGAATTTCCGCCAAATCCATTAAAATATGGAATTTTGGTATTTCTAAAATAAATTGGATAATTTCAATTAAATCAAATTAATTCCATTTTTGACCATATTCCTCCACTCGAATTGTTGTTTGGAATCGATTTGAACTGCATTCATTTTTGCCATCACCATCCACGGCAAATGCCACAATTCGCCAAATTCCAAATCGAAGGAACTAAATTAATATGTCCCAAAATAATTTCCAATTTTTTTACTTTTGGTAAATCGAAATATTCGGCCAAAAATCCGATGCCATGTTTTTTCCTCCCTTCCTCCCCCTCCAATTGAACATTTCCATCATTTGCCAACAAATTGCCTCGATTTGTTTTGTTAAAAATGCGAAATCCATTTGGATCCTGTGAAATAATGGAATAAAAAAATAAAAATTTATTCAGACCAGCAATTGAAATTGGACCAATCCTTTGTAGATTTGGCCATTGTTGGTCAAAGGCAATGCCCGAATATTCACTGTGAATTTTGAATTTATTCTCAATCAATATTCCAATATTTTACCCCTTTCTTCCGGTCTATAGAACACTTTGTCGGTTTGTAAATGAATTTGCCGAATGTCGGATGCACCGGCCAAAACTGTGCTAAAATGTTGATGGCCATCCACTCGAATTGAAATGTAAAAATTTTGGAATGGACGGCCCCTCGGGTCCAAACGGGGAACCGGCACTTTGAATGCGTGGGTCCCTTCTGTGTTTTGGATTTAATTTATTTAAAAAAAAACAATTTCCAAATTAACTCGTTGAATGTGCCGTTTCACTGAATATTTCGCTTTTTTGCCCTCCAGCATTTTCGCCTTCCACTTTCAGCAAAATATTCACTGACTAAATAAAATAAGGGAAATATTTAAATGTCAAAAAGAATGCTGAAAATGTCGAAAGATTCAACGGATTTATTAGATCTAAATACTATATATCAATCGATAGATCTCATCAAAACACATCGAATGGTATATAATTTTCCATGGTTTAATTGGTTTTGAACCAAAGCCATGAGATGGTTTAACCGGTTTAATACCTTTAATTTTGACCAAAACCATGACAAATAATATACTATTCGATGCCTCTTGACGAGCTCTATCGATTGAGCAAAGGATTGGAGGTCTAAGACAAACCGATGAGCATGAACCGTCGTTATATATCTTTTTCAACATTTTAAATAATTTTTTCGATAAATTTAAATAGTATCCATAAAATAATATTAAATTAATTTCACAAAATATTTATTTATTTTATTTTGCTGACTTGTCCTTCATTATTATTTGTTGGGGTGACGTAAATGAAATTGTTTGCATCCCAATGAAAGACGGAGGGCAAAATGACAGCGGGTGGGGGAGAAATGGCAGAACTGTTGATTATTTTAAATTATTTTAAATTATTTTTATATTTAAATTACATTGTTGGCAAAATTTGGGTCAAAATTGAGATCATCAAGGGAAAGAGGGAATATAATTGGGAGGAATATTTTTGGGTCAAAATTTGCATTTTATTTTCGTTTATGGCACAAATTTGGTGGACAAAAGCAAATTCATAATTAAAATATCCGTAAAAATGTTGATTTATGAGAAAATGTGTAAAAATTCACATTTTCAAGAATTTTTGTCAAAATTTGCTGAATTAAATAAATAATTTTAATATTTTTTTTCGAAATGACGCAAATGAAAATGATTCAGAGAGGGGGAGGGGGGAATTGCTTTGAATTTGTTTATTTAAAATATTGTATTTTGTCGTATTTTTGAGGGAATGGAATTTTACATGTTCACAAAATGGATGAATGGATTATTCCAAAATGCGTAATTTGGTTTGATATTTGAAAATATTTGAGGAATTTTTGTTCGAGGGTGAAAGGGCAGAGGTTGGCAATTTTTAAAATAATATTTTATGTGGATTAGCAAATTTAAACAAAGGGAAAAAGATGAAATTCCCAATATGGGGGGAATGGGATGGGATGGGGAATGGGATGGTGTGAATAATAATAAATAAATAATAGGGGAGGGAGGGGGGGGGGGGGGGATAAAATATATTTGATCAATGAATGAATGGAGGGAGGGAGGGGATAGACTGGATTAGATTGGGTGGAATGGACGATGGACTTCCCCATTGCCGCTAATATTAAAAATGGGGGAATTATTGACAGCTGCCAGCAACAGAGAGTAAAAGCCTTCTGCCCCCCTTTGTTTCCATTGTTCAATTTAAAAATCTATTCTAGACACTTTTTGGCCTCATGATCGAATAATATAGAGAGGCCAAATTGATGGAAGCAGTGTATTTATTTTGGTAATTGCAAAAAAAAAATAAATTAAAATCATTGGAATTAGCCAAGAAAATATAGTGAAAAATAAACAGCCGGATAGGGCTGAATGGCGAATTGGAAGTGAATGAAGGGGGAGAATGAGTCATCCGAAAAAATAAAAACCCAGGTAAAAATGAACTGCTGAAGGAAAGTTGAAAATCGGGAACACAAACATTTGACTTAAGGTTAAAAGGATTTTTGGATAGAATATTAAAAAAAAGGGGAAATGGCAGTGGAAAAATGGCAAATTGAAGGAAGGAAAAAAATGTGGAGTAATTTGTTTATGGCCGAATGGACGACAATGCAAAAAATTGTTTAGCCACCATTTGGTGCTCCAGTGGCAAATCGATGTGTTCCCTTTTTTATTTCCTTCCTTTTCCTTCCTCCACTCATTCAATTGCCTGGAGCAAATTCGCCAAATTCCTTGTCATTTTATTCCTTTGTGGGAGACTGTATAAAAAGAAATGAATACTACTATATTGGCAATGGGCATAATGGAAATAAATGAGGGAATAAATAATTATGAGAAAATTCATTAAATTAAAATGTATTTATAATTAATTAAAAAATGCCATCTTTATCGGCATTTATCATATTTGATATAAATATTTTCAAGTTGATTTTTTTGCATTAGCTTTTTTAAATCCATATGTGATGACAAAAATAAATTATTCCATTTTATTTTTAAAATCCAAACAAATTTGCCAAAATGAACAAATCCTTCTGCTGATTTCAGGTATAAAATTGAAGGATGGATGGGCCTAAAGCAGCTGTAAAATGTCTTCATCGTGTATCTCTCTCGACTCTCGACCTCGAGAAATGATAAATCGATTTGTTGGGTGGATTTCCTGTTTTTCATCTGCAACAAATCCAACAAAGAATAATCATTATTCGGGATGAAAAATGATATACCCTCCTCACTCCCCTCAACTTCCTCAATTTCCCTATAAAAATGGCAAAAGTCACCAAAAACATCATCGGGTGCTCGGAAATTGCTTTTTCTCCTGCCGATTTCTCCTCATTCAGTGCTTTCGGCCAAAGGCCATTTGTCCCTCTGTTATTGGATTGATTGGTCAACAATTTTAATGGGCTCAATCAATGGACAATTGACCAATCTCAATTTAATCGATTTGTGCTTTTTGACAATTTAAAAATATCCAAAAATTAACCATCTCATCTAATCCCCCCATTTCCATTTCCCTGTTTTTTTTCTGCTCAATTTGTTCCATCCAAATAGAGCGGATACAATTGCAGTCAGCCGATCCATTCATCAGGCACACGATTCACTCCACAAATCCCCTTTCCACTCTTTTCTTTCTATTCATTCGATCCAACACTGCCCTCACCCACAAATATCCGCGGATTCGAGAGGGCAAATCCATTCCATTCATTCACCCTTTTTCTCGCGCACCAAACAATTGATGAGCGGCTAAAGGGGAGGAGGGATATCCCTTCGTTTTTTATTTGTGGAAGCCAATGGGTTCACATCAAAAATACACAAAAGGACAAAAGGGTTAATGGAAATTGTGTTTTTTTTTATATACAATGCTCATTCTTCACATAATCCACATAATATTATTCCTTCAATCCACAAAAATATATATAATTCTTATTTGCCTCCCAAAAAATGCAAATCCTCCTTTTTCCCCTCATAATTTATGGCCCATTTCCCATAATATTTATGGCAAAATGTCTTCCAATAATTCCCATTTTTTAATTTATGTTCATCCTCACATTCGGTCAATATTCATTGAATTTGATTTAAATTTAGGAATATTTTTGTTGTAAATATTTTTGCCATTTTCCTCCTCAATGCATACGGCCACAATGAGCACTGCCTCGGTGCTGCCTCCCCCACAGCAGCATTCCGCCTCTGCATCGGCCATGTCCACCTCCCAACAATATGAACCGGGAGGAATGTCTCAACAAATGCAAATGTTCCCAACGGCCAATAATGGGCCACAACCACACCAAAATGGGTTTGGGCAATCAGGTTTGAGTGGTTTGGCCAAATTTCCCCAATTCATTTGGCCCCAATTCCACAGTTTCGGCTCAGCACATTTCCTCATTTTATGGGCCAAATTTCCCCCAACCCAATCCTGCCTCCCAAATGATTTATCCACAAAATGTTGCGGCCTCTTCTGCCCAACAACAAACAACAAATAGTTTTGATCCTCGCAATTTGGAAATTAAAACGCGTTCAGTGGAACAAACTTTGCTTCCACTAGTTCAGCAGGTTGATATTTTAGTCCTCTTGGCCAATTTCATCCATCATGATATATTTAATTAGATTTCCACTTTGGTCAATTTCAAGGAAAGTATAATTGCCGGAGGGGGAAGATCAAAGTCCGGGAGGCCATCCAGAGCCGCAAAGAAAGTATGAAATTAATGTGGGAAATGGAAATGGTCTAATTTTGATTGAATTAAATTATTTACCGTTCATTTTTAGTTGAAAATAGGATTAATTGCATTTATAATCAATTTATTAGCTAATATTATTGCCCAAATTATAATTGTAAACATTCATAAATTATATTAATGAGAAAACATTTTTTGCCGAAAGATTTACATTCTTTTGCAGAAAAATCACATTCTTTTGCCAAAAGATCGGTTTTTCTTGAATATATTGTTTATGCTTGATCCTAGACCTACTAAAACTTATACCCTTCGATAGTGCTCATCGAGGTGCATCGATTGATTTATGTTTATCTCGATGTGACCAAAATTCATTCAAAGTATTAAACCTCTAAACTATTTTTGGTTTATATCTCTTTTAGTTTTGAGCCAAATCTCAATAATCTATTTGCCTATTGATGCGACCCAACGAACTCTACGAATGGTTTAAAATTTATGGGTCTCTTAAGTTCAAGTACTGTAAAACAAGTTATTAAATTTTCGGCAAAAGAATGTGATTTTTCGGCTGACATCCTTATATTAATTTGAGAATACTACAAATTAATTCTCATTATCGAATGGCTCTTGTATTAATTTACGATCTTCTCAGATTGGTTTTGCCGTTGAGGCAGCTGTTGAACGTTTTGTGGTGGTTGGGGAAACAATCGCAGACGAGAATCCCGACATCCAACCCGAACTTTATGATGCATGCCATGAGGCTAGGATTGCCGGTTCCTCCATTGCAAATTTGCATAATTCAATGTGGATTGACCAAAATGACCATCAAATTGGGGGTGGACAGCCCGAAAATGGAGGTGGTGGCACAATGGCCACTGTTGATACCGCCCAATTGGTCAGGGCGGCGCGCCAATTGCTTTCATCCGTTACTAGGTTCACCCAAAACATTCCTCTCATCCATAATGACTGATTAATTTCACTTTAGGGTTTTATTGTTGGCCGACCGGGTCCTTGTTAAGCACATTTTGCGTGCCGAAGACAAAATTGCCTATTCCCTCACCAAATTGGAGCACACCTCAAATTTCTCGGAATTTGTGCAAATTTTCACGGAATTTGGCGGTCAAATGGTCGATCTGGCCCATCGATCCGGGGACAGGCAACAGGATTTGAAGAGTGAAAAAAGGCAAGCACAAATGCAAGTGGCCAGGGCCCAATTGGAAAGATTGACAATGCTTTTGTTGACTTCCTCAAAAACATTGCTTCGGCATCCGGATGATCCGGCAGCGAGGTCCTTTTTAATAAGAAAGGGCTAAAAATATATTTCCCCATTTTATTAGACAGTGCCGTGACGGTGTTTTCCATCAAATTCGTTCGGCACTTCAGCTCATTTCCGTTTGCGTTACGGATGGGGTCATGAATTTTGATTATGGGGCGGCATATCCATCACCGATGGATGAAATTTCGCGGAATAGGGTTTTAGAATGGGGAAATAAATGAAATTGAATGATCATTTTGAAGGATGGGCCATTGGATATTGGCATTCAATTGACTGCGTCCGTTGCCATTCGCCAACTCACAGAAATGGTTTTATGGAATATATTCTAAATCCTCTATTATTAGCTCTTCTAATAGAATTTTGGATGGTCTCTGAAATTTATTAGCCCCTCTCCTCTAATAGAACCCTCCTCCTCTAATAATAGCCTACTCCCAAAAAAAATTTTTTTTGATCTTTTAGTTCTATAAACATCTTTTGAATGGTAAAAACATAATTAAAAGAGTAAAAATATTTTGTGAATCCTAAAAAATATATTTTAATTGTGAGAAAGTTTTTAATCATATAAATATCCTATGATTTGTTACAAATTTTATTGTATAAATTTCATCACTCTGTGCAAATTAGTAGCCCCCCCCCTCTTCCCTCTAATAGAAGCCACCATTGGAGGTTCTCTGTCAGGGCTTCTAATAGAGGATTTACGGTATTCATAATAAAACAATGAATGAATTAATTTAATTTAGTTGGACATGTGCCGAATGATGTCAATGATTGGTGCAGGTGTTCGGGAAAGATTGGTCTCAGCATTGGGAGTAAAAAATTAATTGGGGGAATTTGAATATTCTTCCATTAATATTTCAAGGCTCTTTGCGAAATGAGCGCCGATTTTACGGAATCCGCTTGGACTCCACATCAGCAAAGGGAACAAATCTTGGATTTATTGGAGGAATGCCGATTTGAAATGGGCAATTTGGTGAATCCGCCTCCAAATGAATTGGGAAATGATGAAAGATTACGGAGTGAAAGCATTGAAGTGACCGTTGAAAGATTGAATAGACGGCTCAAAGATTTGCGAAAACAATTGCAAGTAGTCGCATTGGAACAGGTCAAAATGAAATTCATTCAAATTGGTTTGATTGATGAATTGGTCAATTTAGATTGCACAAGTTTTTCGCCAAAATGATGACCAAACAATTCTTTCCTCAATGAAAACTTGTTCAATTTCCGGCGACATTGATGGGGTTGAACGTTTTCTTGAACAATTTCGACTTCATGCCGAACATCTTCAAGAAGTTTTTTTGTCCCATAAAATATTTTTATTTACAATTTCCCAGGTTTGTCGCCTTCTTCACCATATTTCCCTCACCGATGCCCTTCACGTTTTTACGGGACATGCCGAACGAAATTTACGAGCACTTGCTCCTTTGGTCTATTTAAATTAATTGATTAAATAATAAATCCAATTTATTTTAGACACTTTTGGCTGGTCGAGTCCTTTGCGTACATCCATCTTCAAGAATTGCCCGGGAAAATTTGGAAGTTTTCTGCGATACTTGGGCAACAAATGTAAGAAAGAAACGGGGAAGAGCCGTTTACGGTACTTTTCGGTTATCGTACCGTAATATATACTCTTTTAATTTCTCATGAAGAATTATTTTTCAGTTTTCACCCTTTCCAAAGTATGGGGAATTATTAGAGAATGGGGGAATTGTTAGAAAGTGTGGAATTAAAAAGGAAGCATTTTTTAATTCAAATTTTATTCTTTTTAACCCAAAAGTAGTTTTTGACTTCTATATAATAAATCAGAAACTGACTTTAGACATACATACAAACAACAATATGTAATCTCATCGAGACGCATCAAATGGTATATAATTTGTCAGGTTTTGGACCAAAATTAAAAGTATTTAAAATCAGAAATTGGAAATATGATTTAAAAGGCTTAGCTCGCTCAGTCTCGATTGCAGATAAGAAATTTATATGTCAAAACACGCTTCTTGATGAGATCTACAAAATTGTATAAAGTTTGTAGGGTCTAAAACCGGCTACTGTTGACTAATTAGAAGTCAAAAAAAGATATTTTATCATTAAAATGGTATTATACATAGATATCTATACTACTACATTCTATATTCAGTTTAGAATTTTTTCAAATTGTTATTTTTCATATTTGATTGTAAAAAGATGGAAAAATATGAATAGAGCTTAGAATTCTTATTCTTACACGTGCGTTTCTCCAGAAAATGCAAATTTGTTGCTTTTTTTTCAAAAAATGCAAAAATATAATAATAATAAGTAATTAAAAAACACAAAATGATTTGAAAAGTAATTCTTTCCGGAAAATGTTCGCCAAGTTTTAATTCTTTCCGGAAAATGTTCGCCAAGTTTTAATTCTTTCCGGAAAATGTTCGCCAAGTTTTAATTCTTTCCGGAAAATGTTCGCCAAGTTTTAATTCTTTCCGGAAAATGTTCGCCAAGTTTTAATTCTTTCCGGAAAATGTTCGCCAAGTTTTATTTCTTTCCGGAAAATGTTCGCCAAGTTTTAATTCTTTCCGGAAAATGTTCGCCAAGTTTTATTTCTTTCCGGAAAATGTTCGCCAAGTTTTAATTCTTTCCGGAAAATGTTCGCCAAGTTTTATTTCTTTCCGGAAAATGTTCGCCAAGTTTTATTTCTTTCCGGAAAATGTTCGCCAAGTTTTAATTCTTTCCGGAAAATGTTCGCCAAGTTTTAATTCTTTCCGGAAAATGTTCGCCAAGTTTTAATTCTTTCCGGAAAATGTTCGCCAAGTTTTAATTCTTTCCGGAAAATGTTCGCCAAGTTTTAATTCTTTCCAGAAAATGTTCGCCAAGTTTTAATTCTTTCCGGAAAATGTTCGCCAAGTTTTATTTCTTCGCCAAGTTTTATTTCTTTCCGGAAAATGTTCGCCAAGTTTTAATTCTTTCCGGAAAATGTTCGCCAAGTTTTAATTCTTTCCGGAAAATGTTCGCCAAGTTTTAATTCTTTCCGGAAAATGTTCGCCAAGTTTTAATTCTTTCCGGAAAATGTTCGCCAAGTTTTAATTCTTTCCGGAAAATGTTCGCCAAGTTTTTAATTCTTTCCGGAAAATGTCCGCCAAGTTTTAATTCTTTCCGGAAAATGTTCGCAAGTTTTAATTCTTTCCGGAAAATGTTCGCCAAGTTTTAATTCTTTCCGGAAAATGTTCGCCAAGTTTTAATTCTTTCCGGAAAATGTTCGCCAAGTTTTAATTCTTTCCGGAAAATGTTCGCCAAGTTTTAATTCTTTCCGGAAAATGTTCGCCAAGTTTTAATTCTTTCCGGAAAATGTTCGCCAAGTTTTATTTCTTTCCGGAAAATGTTCGCCAAGTTTTAATTCTTTCCGGAAAATGTTCGCCAAGTTTTATTTCTTTCCGGAAAATGTTCGCCAAGTTTTAATTCTTTCCGGAAAATGTTCGCCAAGTTTTATTTCTTTCCGGAAAATGTTCGCCAAGTTTTAATTCTTTCCGGAAAATGTTCGCCAAGTTTTATTTCTTTCCGGAAAATGTTCGCCAAGTTTTAATTCTTTCCGGAAAATGTTCGCCAAGTTTTATTTCTTTCCGGAAAATGTTCGCCAAGTTTTAATTCTTTCCGGAAAATGTTCGCCAAGTTTTAATTCTTTCCGGAAAATGTTCGCCAAGTTTTATTTCTTTCCGGAAAATGTTCGCCAAGTTTTAATTCTTTCCGGAAAATGTTCGCCAAGTTTTATTTCTTTCCGGAATTTTTTAGAAACGCAACAATTTTGCATTTTTGGAGAAATTCCACAACACCAAGAAATGATCAATTTTAGGAAAATATAGGGTAACTTTTTGGGTTTTAAAAATCTGCCATTAGATAAATAACAAAGTAATCCTTTTTCCATGGAATTTTTAAACAGGTGAACGATTTGGCCCGATTGACCAAGGAATTAGATGCGGCTTGTTCTGGTCGTTTGGCCGCTGAGAAGCAAGCATATATGTCATTGCCGAGACCAGGCGTGAGTCCATCATCCATCTCGTTCCCCCCACTGCCCACCACAACCAGTCCTTCCTCCTCAACCCCCTCATCAATCAGTGGTTTTTGCCGTGAACATTTTAGTGGTGCTTTTAATGGTGTTTTTGGTGTTGGTGGTGTTTTGCCTCAATATCCTGTTCCGCTTATTTATGGCAATAATGCCAACAATGTTGTGCCAGTTCTTTGCCAACAATCCCCGAATTATTTGGCCCAAATTGCCCCATTGATGTGCCAATCTTCATCATCAGCGGCAATTGGACCAAAAGGGCCAACAAATGGAATAGCACAATTCCACCCCGCCGCCGATCGGAGTCCAATTCCAATGCAAAGATTGGCGAGAGTTGCTTCAATTCCTTCCGCCACAATGGCGCAAAATGAGCAGAAAAATGATGAAAGAAGGGCAAAAACGCAGGTGGGAGAAACAAAAAAGCAGCAATTTGAGGAAATTGAAGAAAAAATGAATGGGAAAAGGAAGGAGAAGAAAAAAATTAGAAAAGAAGAGCGAAAAATGGATGAAGAAGAGGAAAATGGAGAGGAGAAGAAGGGAACAAGCCGAATGAGTTTTTCGGCACTTTTTCGGAGAATTCGACGAGAATCAAGTCAAGGAAGAAAGAAAAATGCAAAAAAGGAGAAAAATAAAGATGGAAAAGGAGACGAAGGTGGGGAATGTCATTCGGATGGAGAAGCATTGGAACAGGAGAAAAATGGAAGAATGGCCGAAAAAGAAGAGGAAAATGAGGCAAATTTAAATGAATTTTCGCAATCGAGTCAATCACTTCGATTGGAAATAATTGGCAATGAAAAAGAGGAGGAGAAGCCAAAGCATTCGACACTTTATGCCCAAATTAAAAAGATGCCAACACAAACAACAAATCATCATCAACAGAATGGAAATATTGTGGAAGAGGTGAATACTGTAATTACAGTATATATTCTTTTAATTCCCCATGGGAAATTATTTTTTTAATATCTCTCAAAAATAGGGAAAATTAGAAGTCTAACTCCTTTGAGAACATTTTTGAATGAATTTCAAATTTTGTAGAGTTTTAGGGAACTAAGAAAATGCAATAAAAATTTTATTTAATGTTCACTCTGCCACTCTGCCTGGAGCTAATCGAGGGTCGGGAAGATTTATATACTGTAATGGGGAAAGGGCTTGATTGGTTTAAATGATCAAAGAATTATTTTTAAGTCCCCAATGACAAAATCGGCATTTACACCTTATGGCCAATTCCACAGTCAACAAAAAGAAAAACAACAAATTTTATTGTCTCCTCCAAGGCCAAAAGTTGAACAAAGTGTTGAGGAGGAAAAATGGGAAATGAAATTTAATCGAATACAAATGGGGGAATCCGTCATTGTAAGGCAAGAATCGGAGCCAAGTATCAGTGTTCAGGTGGGAATGGGATAAATTAGAAAGAAATTGACAACAATTCAAATATGTTTCAGGAATCAAACAATTCAAGCGGATACGGAACGATGGGAAAAATGCAAAATAATTTGGAAAAGAAAAAAGGGCAAAAAGGATCATCAAGCAGTGGGGAAACTAGCCGAAAAAGTAGTCAACAATCCAGCAAAACAGCAGAAGAAGAACAAATTGTGGCATTTGAAGCAGCAAATGGGGATGGAGATGATCCGGAATATGCAACAGTTTTGATGGGAAAAGCACCATTGGCAAAATGCGAAGAAGCGGAAGATGAAAATGAAGAAGAGGAGGAAGAAAATGGACGGAAACAAA
Source organism: Pratylenchus scribneri (assembly GCA_030063045.1). NCBI lineage: Eukaryota > Metazoa > Nematoda > Chromadorea > Rhabditida > Pratylenchidae > Pratylenchus > Pratylenchus scribneri. The sequence goes on from JAQSEB010000007.1 coordinate 96,448, forward strand.
ACAATAAAATTGAGGAAAAAGTGGAGGAATTTGTGGTCAGAATGCGCGACAAAAAGTCAGCAAGAGCGAGAAAAGATGAAGGAGGAGGAATTAAAAATAATAAATTTGAGCAAAGAATCACCCAAATATTGGAAAGTTTACAAGCGGAGGCAGCCAGTTTAATGCGATTACAGCAGAATATTGAAGTGGAAAATGGAAATGGAGAAAGATATTGGACCCAGAAACCATTATGATTAGATAATTATTTGTTGTTTTTTGTGGTGTTTTTGTTTTTATCGTATTTTGTATTAATTTTAACCAAAAATGCTTAATTCAATCAATCAAAATGGATTTCAAATTTGCTCATTTCAACTTTTGGCCTTACTAAATTATTTTTTTTTGTAATGAATTTTTGGAATAAATTTAAATATTAATTTTATTGTTTTGTGATTGGTGATTTGATCTTTTTATTGTATTTTTAAACGAAAATATGGGAATTCCCAAAATGGCATTAGGATCAAAAAAAAATATGGGCAATTTCAGCGACATGGGACCACATCGAAGCCGACAAAGCCAATCACTTTGGATGCAGAGGATCAGCAGAAAATTGCCAAAGTTGGTTTGGAAATGAAATTGTTGACGGACGAAATGGAAGCGGAGGCCGAAAATTGGGATAAATATGCCGAAAATGACATTGTGAAAAGGGCGAAGGTAAACCAAAAAATTAGGGAATTTAAACAATTCATTTCCATATATTAATCCCTAAATGAGATGCACTCAATTTTATTACCTAAATTTGAAGGCAATGTCCTACAATATGTACCTTTTCACAAAAGGGGATGGCCCCTTGAAGACTACCCACGATCTTTTCACGCAAGCAGAATTTTTTGCTGAACAAGCCAATAAAATGCACAAAACTGTCCGAGAATTTGCCTTCGAGGTAAATTGATTCCAAATTGCTTAATACAATACCATAAAGGTACCTGGAAGCGCGGAAAAGAATGAATTGTTGCAAATTTTGGAGAAAATCCCAATTCATTGCCAACAACTCCAGGTGCTCGTCAAAAGCCCAACAGTGGGCAAAACGGCAACATTCACAAAAGTATCGGATAGGGATGAACATTGCTTTATTTTCGAATATACTGTAGGTGGATGCGGTCATTTCCGAAACAAAGGGACTGATGAATGAAATTGCCAAATTGGTTACGGCTTGTTTTGTTTGCGCCACAAAAGTGAGTACAAATTAGTAATTTAAAGTTGAAATTAATTTAACAGTTCGAAATTGAATTCCGCGGAAATCTTGGACCACGACCCGGAGTTGGGGAAGGCGAATTAACGGGAGATTATTCGCAAAGGGCTAGCCGAGAATCTAGCGCCGTTTGGCGTCGAACACCTAGCATGAGAAGGTGAATGGAATGCCAAATTAGACCAAAAAAGGCTATTTTTTTCAGACCGGCTGCAGTTCAACAAAATTATTTGACGGCCAGTGGATCGGCAACTGCTACCGCCGGAGGCGATGACAGATGAATCCCCAAAATGGATGTACAAAATGCGATGAATAATCCACAAATGTTTATAATCAATCAATCAAATCAATATCCAACAATTTTAATCCGCAAATATCTTTTTTTTTCCCTGAACATTGTCCTGAAAATAAAATGTATAATTTTATTTGTCCAAAATAATGGCGAATAATTTTATTATTGGGTATTCGAACAATTTGAAATTCTTCACAACTTTTTCCAATCTCCGCACAAAAATTCTTTGTCGCCTCAACAATTCCTCATCATCAAGAGGGGCTCCATCGACTGTTGTTCAAACAAAATGTCCACCGCCGGACTCGGGTGATGGACATTGAGGGGATGGGGAATATATTGAGGAGATGGGACCAGCCGAAAAGGGGTGAGAGCCATTTGCGCACCATTTAATATTTGGCCGTGGAATCGATCGACCCAAAAAGGCGGAATAAGCCCAAAAATGGCCGACGAAATGATTTTTGGGGAGACGGATTGGATAATGGAAAATGGCACTTTCCCTTGTGAAATGATTGATTCCGAAAATGATCAGCAACAGCAGGTTTTCCTTCGATTCAATTTACCTTTTGAGTTAATTCAGTATCCATTGGCCATTCTGTGGTGGACCAATGCCATTTGCCTTCCGCTGATTGCCACAATTGGATTAATTTGTAATGCAATGAATTTGTTGGTTTTGGTTGGCAATGAGCAGGCAAGGAGAATGCCTTCATGGTTTGCGCACTTTTACCATCCAATTCCATTCCGTTTTTAAAGGCATTTGTTGGTTGCCCTGGCCCTTTTCGATTCCCTTTTCTTGCTTTTTGCCGTCCTTGAATTGGCAATTCCCATCTCCCTAAATGGCCATCCATTCCTTTTGTTGTTCCACAATCGAATGGTCCTTTTCCTACGGATGTTGGCTTCTTCCTTCTACAAATCCTCAATTTTGTGCCATTTCCCCTCTTTAACTCGGAAATTAATCCAAAATTATTATTTAAAAAGGATTGTTGTGGCTTTCAATGTTGAACGCTACCTTTGTGTTTGCCGACCCCTCTGGGCCCATCGTGCGGGAATTTTGCAACGGAGAAGCAGAATGGGCGGAAAAGGAGGACTTGGAGTGATTGGAATTGCTTTTGGCTTTGGACTATTTTGCAGTTTGCAATGGCCTTTGGCCTATACCGTGTTGGAATGTTGGCACAAAAATGTTCCCTATTCCATTGTGGTCATGCGTGAATCACAAATTTTGCAGGTTGTAATTTATTTTCAACCAAAATTGAGGCTAATTTTAGGCATATTACCGGCTAATGGATTGGTTCTCACTTTTTGCCTTTAATCTTTGCCCAATTGTCCTTCTCTTTGTTCTCAATCTTCAATTAATTCTCACATTGAGAAGAATTGTTCGTCGAGACTCTTCTGCCTCTTCCACCCTCCAAATTGAGGATCAACCAAATTGCCAAAGAGGACAAGCTGTTCGTATTTTCTATTAGCCTAAATTTGACCACTTTCCATAAAAAGGGTGGCACATTGGAAAGTGCGAATAGCCTAAATTCCAATGCAATGTTATTCGCCGTTGTTTTCCTCCTTTTCATTTGTATTGGCCCTCAGGCACCGGCACGCCTTCTCTATGAATGGCATGGCCATTATCATGTGGATGCCATCCTTTACACTTGCATTAGCCAACAAGTTTATTAATTTTAATTATTTTTGATTATTTTATTATTTTAGTTGGTCTTCCTCAATGCCTCATTGAACTTTTGTCTTTATTGTTTGGTTTCTCGTCGATATCGTTCATTGTTTAGGGAATCCATGGAACGATTTGGCATTGGAAAAAGGCAAAATATTCTTTGGACTGGGACAACCACCGCTAAATTCAATGTACAAAATAATGCGCATAGCAATTCAAGCAGTGCTGGGGCAAGCAAAGATGAAGAAAATCAGCAACAACAACAACCATTCCTACAATTGGATTTGATGAGAGAAAATTGAGTTTGAATAAATTGCGTCAATGGATGAATCTCCCTCGATTAAATAATCAAATTTTTCTTATCTATTTAATTTAATTTTTGCTTAAATTAAATATACTTTAAATTATATTTTGTTTTTCCTACTAAATTCGGTTATCTTTGCAATTAAATGGGTCTTAAGTTAAGCTTTAAAAATAGATTCAATCGAATCGTCATGGTCGTATTAACTTAGAAATATTGATTTTCAAATTACAGTAATCAAAAGGAATAAAAATTTATTTTCAGATTACAGTAATCAATGGAAAAAAAGTTATACCTACCAAATTATGTTATTTTTATTGTTTCAAATTGGTTTATCTTTACATCTAATGGGTTTTATATATTCTAGAAATAGATTATTCGATTAAGCGTAAAGCTAATTTCCAGCAGTTCAATATTTTATTTATGACTTATTTATATTTCTTTTTATTAAGCTTCTATTAAATAAAACAAATAATACTCAAAATATTAACATGGCTAGTCATGCGGAAAGAATGGGCAAAATGTTGGAAGAGGGTTTATTCACGGATTGTACCATCATAGCTGCGGACGGAGTAAAATTCCAGGTGAAAAAAGAAGAGATAATAATTCTTATTCTATCGCTTTAAAGGCACATAAAGGCGTTTTGGCCTGCCAATCATCAGTTTTTCGGGCAATGTTCGAACATGAAATGATCGAAGCGAAGGAAGGAATCGTCAGAATTAAGCAGAGATTGGTATACATGGAAATTTTCTAACTATACTCTACATTTACATATACATGACCTCATGTATATCTAAGTATACATTTACATATACATTTTTTATTTCATATATATGTAGAGTATATGTATATGTAGAGTATAGCAGTTTTCCTATACATTTTCCTATACATTTTCGAAAATTTTAATTTATAATAAAAAAATTTTCTTTTATTTAAAATGACAATAAATGTAATAAATATTGCAAAATTTATATCGAGTAACAATTAATCAAATTTCCTTTGTTCAAATGGATAAATATTTCTGGTTTAAAAGTTCAGAACAAATTCTGTATCTGTTCCTTCTTTTTTCCTTTTGTTCAAATGGATGAATAATTTATGATTCAAAAGTTCTGAACCCATTCTGTTCCTTCTTTTTTCAGTCGCAATTCCTGCATAACTGAAAATCCGCTCTTGTGCCGCCGAAGTTGCCGGAACTGACAAAGTTTGAATGGCTGTTTTCATATTTGGATCAGTCCAAATATCCAAAATGCCACTGAATTTTGGTGTCATGTCCTCAAATCTTTTGGTAAAATGTATTTTCTTCTTGGTGTAAAATTCGCTGATCAATTTTTTTATTGGTTTATAATCCGATGGAATCTATTGAAATTTGAGACAATAATAAAAGCAATATTTAAATTAAAAATAATACATTTAATTGTGAATCGGCAACCGAAAATAAACCTCGAAATTCATCCGATTTTAATTGGTAAATTGTCACATTTGGTTTACAGCAATAAAATATAATGGATTCATTGAATTTTAATTGCCTTAATTAATTCAAATATGTGGGCAAAATAAGTTTCCTACTTTGGATTATCCTTCGAATATTTTTTTGCAGATGCAAATGTCAATTTTTGTTGTTTTGGATCATCAATTTTTCGCTTTTTTACTGTTGGACCAGCAGCTGCATTTTTATTTCTCTCTTCTTCGACAATTTTAAACTCTTTTAGATGTTGCGATTTTAAATGTAAATTGGCCAAATTTGCACTAGGGCATTCTGTTGTGTATTTATATGTTTTTGTGCATTTTTTGATTAGGCATTTCCATTCCTTTTTCTCTTTATTAATGTCAAAAAATTGCCAAGCTGGATCTGTTCGTTTGGATTTGGTTTTGGAAACCTCTTGTTCCTGATTTTCATCTCTTTCTTCATTCAAAATAATTTCATTCAAATTAGAGCCGGCATTTTGCTGATTTCCATCTTCTTGTTCATTAATAATATCATCCATATCCATATTTAAAATTCTGAAAAGATATATTAAAATATATATTCAATAATTATTTTTAATTATTAAAATATAATTGCTTTTATGAATAAAAGATATTCGAATATTCAACTTTTACACTTGTGCAGAATGGAAGCAATAAATAAATTGTCACTTTTTGAAAAAAAAATTACAAAATGCCAGAAAAAAATATGAAAAAATAAGGAAATTCCCTTAATTTTGATGTATAGAAATCAAGCTATATGTATAGCAAAATGTATAGGAAAACACCTCTACATATACATAATATTTTCCAGCTATACTCTACATCTACATATACATGGCCTCTTGTAAACGTATATGTATATGTATAGAATTGTATATGTATATGTATAGAATCACCTATACATATACATTTTCCTATATATATACCAATCTCTGGAATTAAGGACATCAAATCTCCGGTGCTTGAACAAATGCTTTTCTTTATGTGGACAAATCCTTTTGACAAATTAAAAAAATAAATAAATATTTCAGTTATACCGGAACAGCACCCAAATTGGGAGATAAGCCCATTCAATTGCAAATGCAATTGTTTGAGGCCGCCGACGAATATCTTCTTGGCGAATTGAAGGTAAATCAAATTTATTTCTATATTTACTTTTTTTTCATTCAGGCCCTCTGTGAACAAAGTTTGGTCCGGTCGATTAAGACCAATAAGGACATCATTGATCTGTTGGCATGGTGTGATGAGCGCGGAGACAAGAAATTGAAGGCGGCTGTCATTGAATACATCAGACATTCAGTGAGAATTGGTAAAAATCAATATATAATGAAAAACAAACAAATTTCTCCTCATTTCATTTAAAGGTGATGAACTCCGATATATACAAACAAAAGGTTGATTGAGGAAATCATATAAAATAATGTTTGCTTCCTATGGAATGCATTCATCAATGAAATATTCACTATGTGAAATTGCTAGAGAGCGGATTTTTAGGTTTTGACTTTTGACCTATTTTTGTATGAATCAGATTTGATGAGAAAAGCACAAAAATAGCGTTTTTTCATTTTTTTACAAAATTTTTTTGACCTAATTTTACATATTTTGGCATCTTTTTGGGGGAAATTTCATAATGCAAGAAAAAAACCCATTTTGATGTTTTGAAACCTTTTTGGAAAAATTTTCCAAAAACCTAAAAATGGCACCTATTTGCGATTTTTGCGACCTAAAAATCCGGTCCCTGGTAATTACTGAAATGTTTTGTTCTCTTTTTGTGATATACCATTTGCATAATTTTTTTATATTAATTTTTGCACAAAACATTAATTAATATGCTTTTTTTCAGCAATGAACTAATTTTGAAAGCCTCAACTATGACTGTAGGGCATTTATTGAAGTTTTTGTCATAATTTTTGCATAAAATCGGTCTTGAAAATGGATCAATAACATCAGAATAATCCATTTAGCAGTTTTTGTCGGGGTTTATTAAAAGTTTTTTTCGATTTTGGTTTAAACTTTATATAAATTTTGCAAAACGCTTTCAAAATATAAAATTATCCCATTATTTTATTCTCTAAATGAAAAAAGGAACATTTGATATAAAATTAAAAAAAATGCAATGTCCAAATCCCTTAAGGTGACATTTTTATTTCAAATTAGCCGAAAATGAATTCATTTCTCATTCAGATTTCAAATTTAATATCTTCATTGTTTAGTTTCTTTGTATTTCTCCAACTTTTCCAGTGATGTTCCATCCACAAATTTCGCATCAATTCCCAATGCCCTTCGCATATTGTCTCGATTATCCTTTGCCACTTTTGCCCTTGAATGAGTGTTCCGTAAATCCAATTGTTCATCCATATTTAATCGACCATTCTCGAATTCGTTAATCAGCAATTTGCGATATTCATTCACTTTGGCATTTATTTCTTCCTCACTGAATCCCTGCAATAGAAAATATTAAATTAGTAAATGAAGGCAATTATTTATTTTTTATTTATTATTAATCCTAGGATTATTCATCATTCTCGTAAACATCAAAAACATTTATCTTGAGATATTTCTTTCAAAAATTGAGTGTTAAAAAATATTTCATGATTTTATTTCCCAATATATTAATTTTACGGACCTTTCCCTCCATCAAATCCTCAAATTCGATGCATTTTATCTCGATCGCACGTTTGTATTCATGATCCAATAATTCCAAATTCGGTTTTTTGTTCACTTCAGCCTCTGCTTTTGCAATATCCTCCTCTGCATTGCAAACAATTTTATTCTAAAAATAAATTTATTAATTAAAAGCTTCCGCCACAAACCCGTGAAAAGTTTAAATTTGCGGCATTGGATTGAACATAGGCATTTGTCCCAGAACCACGGGCCGTAGAAAGACCAATATTGTTATACATTCTTTATGAAAATAATGAAACTAAAAATTACATTTTAAAAGAATTTTTATAGAATCGAGATCCATCCAGTATAGTTTAATAGTTTAGTTTTATTAGTCAGAATAAATTATTTATGCATATTATGCAAAAAAGAAAGCCCAGAGTTTTTAGAATTTTTCTATGAAAGAACAAATATTTAAAAAAATTAATTTTGAATTATAATAGTATAATTTAAATAAAATTGGTCAAAATTATCGTTTGTCGTCGGTTTTGTCGTTTGTCGTAAGTAATTGTGATTGTCCGCTGAGCTAGTATAAAAAATATATATAGGTTTAGATTTAGGTATAGAGTATATTATTTATTGTGAAATTAAAATTATTATTAATTATAAAGTTGGAATTTTCTGGTATATGCCATCGATATAGGTAACTTTTCAGAAAAGATGGCTAAAAGTGGCTGGCTAGATTTTCGCCAACTTGAAATAATTAACGAATTTCAAATTTTTTATATATATATATAATTATTTAATTAATCTTTTATCACTTTTTTATTTAGTGATTATTAAGATTAAAATTAAAACATTTAAGTAAAATCGGAATATTTTTTTAGTGAATATAGGATTTGAAAATATTGGTTGAATGTTTATTGAAAAGAAAATAATTTTATATCAAAAGGGGCGCTTATCCATTCTCTTTTCTATTTTTTCTTTTCTCTTTCCCTTGTTGATTGGGCAAAGTGGCGATCGCTGGCTGTTTCCTTCCTTTCATTTTGGTCAGAAAAAATAAAAACATTCGTTTCAATGAAAATTCACTTTAAAGGGATGTTCACTAAAAAAATATTCCGATTTTACATACAAGTAAAACATACGACATACCTGACCTGTATTATGTTTTTTTTTGTAATTTTAATTTATTAAAACAATAAAATTTATATTTCTTCTACTTTAACTCATTCTGTTAAGTTCAGAGTTCATTAATAATTAATCATCATCAAATTTCAAAATTTTACAAAATGCGTGCAATGGCAAGCAATTGTTCTTTCCCATTAAATTTGGAGGTTTGTAATAATTAATAGGCAAATGAATGAATATATTTAAAACACAATTTAAAGGTTGATACAACGGATTCACTCTCTGCGGTTGCCGGCCATATTTGTGTTTCATATAGAGGCTGTTTGATTTGCTGGGGAGGATATTGCTATGATGAGAGAGAAATCCATTATAGGGTATTTTTATAAAACAATTTAGCAATCTATTCTGTGAATTGCAGGAAACAGATTCGCTTTACATATTCCCATATATGCTTTGTGGTGTAAAGAATAATATTTGGTATTTTATTTATTATCAACAAGCAGAATTTATATGAATTTTTAGGCTAAAAATTCGATGTGAATCGGATTTACAATTACGCCCAAATTCCGGAGCAACAGCAAATGTTCATCAAGATCAACTCTACATTTTCGGTGGTTGCCTTTTCGATGATTTGCACCGGAGAATGATTAATACTTCAATGCTAATTGCAATTGACCTCCAAACGGGCATATTAAGGGCAAAACAAATTCCCCCGAATGGATGCATTCCAACACCAAGGGATAAAACTACATCATGGATTGCCGATGAAAAGTAATTTAATTCAAAAAATAAATTTAAAAAATTATTTATTATAGATTTTACATTTTCGGTGGCTATGGAATGAGCTATCATCGATTGGATCATGGCCAAGAATATTTCTTCCAGCCTTGGAGTTTTTTGGATGATGATATGGGCAGTTGTTGGTGAATAAATATTAAATTAATATTAATTAATTAATTAATATTTAAAATTAGGAATAATCAATTGCTTTATTACGATTTGAGAATGGAATGTTGGCAAGAGGCAAAACAAGGAGGAAAAAAGCCAAGTCAAAGGGCAGCGGCCGCCTCCGTTTTTGTGCCACAATTAAATCAGGCAAATATCAAATCATTCACAAATAATCATTAAATGTTAAGGTTTTTCTATTCGGTGGCCGTCATGACCAAACTCGGCTGAATGATCTTTACTCGTTGGATTTGGCCTCGCACATTTGGACTCAAATGTTAATTTACACATTTATTTAATTTAATTAATATTCTTCAGTGATTCTCCAACCACAACTCCCGAAAATAACATCCTTTGTCCGGTTGGCCGTTCTTGGTGCACAATGGTCCATTTGAATGAAGAGAAAAAAGTATTTTAAAAATATTTTTTGATATTTATTAAAAATATTATTATTAGATTTTGTGCTACGGTGGACTTTCTTCAACCGGTGAACCATTGGGCGATTTGTGGGAATTGGATATTGCTCAATTTTATGAACAAAAGAATGTACAAAAAAGGTTAATAATTTAATAGGGCACAGGGGGTGGATTTATATTGAAAGCTTTAGACCCGTGGAAAATATGTGATTAAGTATATTTTAATCTATTTATGCCAATATTCATAAATATTTTACCCTTTTTGGTTCGGTATTTTTGGCCTTTTTTTAAAATTTTCGAAGAATTTCTTTAAATTTTAGAATTTTTAGAAAAAATAAATAATTTTGGCATTTGACAATTTTTTGCAAAAATTTTTTAATACATAAATTTAAAAAAAATTAAATTTGCAAATGAATTTTCAAATTTTCTGATAAAAATTTTCGAAAATAATTTTTGATTGCGGCTTGCGGGTAATGAAAAAAATTTTTAGTTTTGATAAATTTTAAAAAATTTTTTCATCAATATTTCAGCAGAATTTATCGTCAATATAAATCCATTACTCTAATAATTAAATATGAAAATAATTAAATTGAATATTTTTTAGGGAACATTGGCGCCAAATCCCACCCTTGGAGCATCAATTGCCGAATCGTCTTTGGCATTGTTCAATTTTGATGGGAAATGAGGTCATTCTAATTTACGGTGGAATGAATGAATCACCTTCATCCGATTCTCCATTCGTCCGGACACTTTTGGTTAAGCCAATTCGGCCGCCAACTTTACGCCAATTGGCCTTGAATTCATTGACCGAACAAATTATTGGCCAATGGAGGGAGGAAATGGCCTCATCCCGGAATGCACTTAAATCGGTAAATAAAAAAATGGAATATTCCAAATTTCATTTTTAATTTCTATTATATCGGAAACCGGTTTTAGACCCTACAAACCGTATACCAATTTGTAGAACTAATCAATACCCGTGTTTTGACATATAATTTTCTAACTTTAAATAGAAATTTTGTGAGTTAAACCGTTTAAATCATATTTTACAATTTTTGGATTTTAAACACTTTAGTTTTGGGCTAAAACCTGACATTTTATATACCTTCCGATGCATCTCGATGAAATCTACAAATTGGTCTAACGTTTAAGGTTTGTAGACTCTAAAATTCGTTTCTGATTTATTAGAGGTCAAAAACTACTTTAAAAAAATTTGTAATTTTATTATTATATTTTCAGCCAATTTGTGGTCAAATTTCGTCTCCACCCACTCCTCATGTGGATCTTCAATGTTTTGCCAATTCCACCGGCATCATGGCCTCCCTGCCTAAATCACTCCATCCAAATATTCGAATCCTTTTGTCCATCCAAAAACATTCAAAATCGCTTAAACCCAGTGGAGGGACCACACCACGGTCAAATTCACCATTTCCATGGGTAAATTTGAATATATTAAATTAAATATTTATTATTTTTAAGCAACCAACTCCAAGCAATTTTCATTTATTAAATTTGGATGGAATTCGAAGGGAGATGGAAGAAGATGGCCAATCGAATTCACTGGGCCTTTCTCATCAGAGGAATTCATCAAATCCACATTGGAATGTTCCGCCGCTGTCGCCAAAATCCCAAAAGCGGTCGCTGGCCGATGAATTATTCAAACATATTTGTGAATGCGCAAAACACCGGGGAACTCCATTTTTGGAGGCACTTTTCCATTCATTCGACCCACTTTGATTGAATATTTGCATTCAATTTTACAACAAAATAAAAAAAATGCTCACCAAATTCTCATTTTATTTTATTTTTCCAAATCCAATCATCGCCCATCCATTACCGTATTCTTTCCCCCTATTTTTGCTTCATTTGTGTAATTGTTTCCATCAAAATAATTTGCCTTTCATAAATCCCAAAAAATCCAACAAAAAATGTATTTTTCATTTTGAAAAATGATTGTTTTTGCTTTAATATTCCATCATTCATCAATTACAAAAATAAATTCTGCATAAAATTTATTCAAAAAATGCGATAAATTAACAAAATATAAAAATGAATTGAAAGATTCAATGAAAAGTGTCAAATTTGTACATTATTCATAAATTGAAATGGACAGCGAGCAAATTGTTCCATTTTTGACTAGACAATTCTTCCAAATATATTCTCAATTCCATTATTCCATATTTAACTTCTACAGCAACTTTGTTCGACGCCATTTTCCTGTTGTTGTTGTTCCAAACAATGGCCGCTGCAACATTTTCGGAGACCGTTGCAAAGTTGAAGGCAAGGAGCCGAATTCACTTTTCGCATTCTAAAATATAAATTAAATTATTTTAATCCAAAAATTCACCCACCAACTAACCTTTCTGTGCCCACAGAGCATTGTCTCCGGCCATTGGCTGGCAAAAATTCCAACATTTCCGTTGGTGGATGAATTATACTGATCATTTTTTGGTTGAGGTTTAGGAACTTTACTGAATTTTGTGATTCTTTCTTTTAGGACTTGGATTGGAAAGTCGCGCGATTGGTGTTTGAAAGGAAAGAAGTGAAGGGGAATTGGTCTTTTATAGGCGACAAGGGAAGGAATTGGGGGTGGATGGATGGTGTGGGGGTGGAGACTGCCCCTTATTGGGAAATAATTGGCGAGAAGATGGGTTTTGGTGTTGGAGGTGCGAGGCACAGGGAAAATTGGGTGGTTGATCGGCGTGGGAAAAAGTGGTTTCTTTTGACCCCATGACGACATAAGAGCGCGAAAGATTGGGTACGGGGGTGCCTGAGGGGGGAATGGACAATTTTGTACTGTTCTGCTGGCTGCCCCCAAATTTGAGAGATCGACGGACAAAAAAAAATAGAGTCGAGACATTGCGCACTTTATTTTTATTATTTTAATCAGCGAATTTAGTTTGTTTTTGGCTCATTTTTAAAAGTGCAATAATTCATTTTAATATTTTTTTAAATTAATGGCCAACCCAAAAAAGGCACAATTAAGCACAAAATTTAGCCAATTTATTTATTAATCATTTCCGACGAAATATTTGTTTAGTCCAATCCAATTCAATTTTGGTCCAAAAATAGTCCCCTATATTGTATTTGTTTGGACGGTGATTGATAGAATTGTTGAGATGATGTTTGGTTGGTTGGCTGATTTGTATTTTGGAATTTGATTGAGTTTTGGAACATTGGAAATGGCCATGGAAATTGCTCTTTTAACGTCATTGAACCATTGAAATTATATTTTATTTGTCAAATATTCCCATGTACGGATTATTATTTATTCAATTTATAATTAAAATAGTGCGACTTCAAATTAAATGATTAAATATATCATAAATGAATAATAATCAAAGAAAGAAATATGGCCATAAATAGCCAAACCATCCATTTCCCATTTATTTTTGTCGCTCCATTTCCATAAATTCCACGGATTAAATCATATTTTTCACCGTATTTTTGTCGAATTTGCATCCAAAAATGCAATCGTCTGATTTCCCCATTCATGCCTTCTTTTTGTGCCGGATTAGTGCCAATTTCCATATGAGAAATTGATTCAGAATTGGTCAAAGAAAAGTTTCCGGTTGTTTTCCATTTGATTGAATCACTGCTTGGATCACTTTTAAATTGAAATTTAATGTAAAGTGAGTCCATTGAATTTAAATTTACCCATTTTTCACAAAGTTTACAATGGATTCGATCAAAAATTCCGAAATTCTCTGATCATCCATATTTTTGATTAAATTCTTTTTAAAAATTAAATCATGGTCATAATCGTGATAGGCGACTAGAATGAGGGGAATATTAAAATAATGAACATTTTTGTACCAACCGTGCACTTTAACCCGTTTTGGGAACACCGCCGGATTAATGTATTTGTACTCATAAATGTACATTGGCCAATTTGCTTGAATGCGTATTTTAGATTCCCAGAGAAGGGGAACCACCATCATCAAATCTGAGCAGACCTTAAAATACATTTTTAATTAAATTATGGCCATTCATATTATCATTATTGACCATTGAATAAAGTCGCAAAAAGAAATTGGCATCTTTCTCTTTCTCCTCTCGATGTTCATATTTGTTCACATAAAAATCGAATATTTCCGATTGAATTTGTTCAGAAATTTGTTTGCCAAAATATTCATTTTTGGCCACAAAATCACGGAGGAATGCTCCAAAACGGGTTGGGCCATAATTTTCCACATCTTCATCGGTTAATGCCAACATTGAAACAGATGAATTCTGATTCATTATTAATGCTAAAATTCATTCCATATTTTAATATTTAATATATTTTGTTAACTCATTAAAAGAAAATCCAATTCGGTGAATCCCAACATGGTCCTTTTAGGAGGAGATTTGGCAATGGCCTCCGGATGGTCCAATTCGAATAATTCCTGGTCCATTCGATTTGGACCAAATTTGGCAAGTGTATACGAAATTTGGGCAGCTCCCTTTATAAAATTGGAAATTAAATTTTAAAATCACTTTTGCCAACAATTTTTTCAATGCCATCAAAAATTTCCTCAATTGATTTTGCCTGAAGGCATTTTTTCAAGGAAGAAGAATTTGTGGAGGAACAATTCAATGCTTCAGCCAATTCAAAAGTGGATTTTGGCACAAATGTTCCGGCACCCGAACTGGACAGAATTGCCCCACTCATTCGAATAGTTTGTTGGAATAAATCTGTTTTAATGAATATTTTTGGCCCAATTTCAATCCTTGCCTTTCGCTTTTGGTGTTGTGCTCAATAAACCGATACTGCCGGACCCAGCACTGTACCCGAGGACAGTAACCCGTTCTGGGTCACCCCCAAATGCCCCAATATTCTCTTTAATCCATTTTAATGCCGCAATTTGATCCCAAATGCCAATATTTCCTTAAATATTCATTGAAATATTGATGAATTAACACAAATAAGTTACCCGGTAATTCCTCATTTCCAGTGGTGGCAAAACCTTAAAAAAGCAAAAAGGAAATGAATAGATTTCAAAAAGATAACCATAAACTCCCAATCTGTATTGAATGCTGACCAAAATCAATCCTTTGGCCACAAACCGAGAACCCAACAAATCATAGTCAAAATAACGAGCCGATGAACCAATTTCATAGGCACCCCCGTGGATTAACAAAAGTATAGGATAAGCATTCGCATTGGAATCATTTGCCTGAATTGTGTAAAATACAAACAATAATATTCTTGACAGACTTTATGAGGTGCAAAAATATTCAAATAAAGGCAATCTTCGCTGAATTTGGCCGCCGGCTCAATCGGTCTTCCATGGGGAACGCAGGCTGCGGGTTTTGATTCCTCTCCGGCATCCCTCACTTCTTTCCAACTTGGAGGAGGCAGTGGCTTCTATTTAATAAAGCAATTAAAATATTTTTGAGTTTTGTATTAAACTTCGAATCTGTAATTTCCTAAAGGCGGATAGGCAAATGGGATGCCAAAGAAAATGTCAATTTTTTGTTTCAAATCCACCAAATTGTGGACAATTCCTCGCAATTTACCATAATTTGTTGAAATAATTATTGAATCCAGATTTTGACAGTAACATCCAATTGATAGTACAAAAATTATGGAAAAAGCGATGAACAAATTCATTTTTTATTATCAAAAATGAAGAAAAATAAGTGGAAATTGTTTGACTCAAAACTAATTAAATAATTGTGGGAATATTAATTCCATTCTTATCAATTATTTATCATTTTATTATATTTATTGCTTCTTTCCATGTTCACAAGAATTGGCCAAAATAAATAATCATAAAATCAAATTAACCAATTCATGGCTTTATTCAAAAAAAATAAATGATAAGCTAAAAACAAGTCAATATCCCTTTTTTGCTTTTGGTGATAATTTAATCCACAAACTGGTTTTTGGCTTTTCCACATCTACCCTCTAAACATATATAACCAAATTAATTGACTTCATATTCATTCTTTGCAAAAATATTACCCCAAAAATTCCATTTTATTTTTCAATTATTCAATGCCATTAAATTATCATTGTCTTCTTTTTTTGCTTCTCATCATTTTTGTACTCAATATTTCTTCAGAATTGGCAAGTGGAAATATGGGTAATTTTAAAATATTTACATTGGGAATTAATTAAAATTTTAAGGAAAACGTAGTGTTCAATTTCCACAAGAGAAATGGATGTTTATGCGACATCGAAATTTTGTTAGACGTACGTTTTGTTGAAATTGAAGGGAATGAACAATTAAAATTGAATTTTAGATTACGGTCATGGATGCTTTGGATGCGGAGATAATTCCTTCTTTGACTATTACAATTAATGAATTGGCCATAAATGGATTGAATGAATTAAAATGGATTGCATAAATACATAAATAAATATATTTTAATTGGAATATTTTCATTTAATCCATTTGCGAATTCCACCCCTTTAGGCTTTGCTAATGTTCTCACCCCCCAATTTTACCCAAAATCCACCACCAAATATTCCGTATTCAGCTTTTTCTACTCATCCATCCATTCCACTTTGGGTTTCATCTTCTTCCCATTCTCCCCCTCCTTTTCGGCTGCCCATTTTTTGGCTATTCGTATTGATGGGCAGCCAAAGGCACTTTTCCCCCTTCTCCAAATGGTCCTTCGCCTTTTCCCGAATTTGGCCAATGTTTTCGCCTCTTTTTGCCGCTCTTCATTTTGACAGACTGGCTCATGGCCAATGTGAATTCATCCAACCCCCCCCCCCCCCCCCAATCCATGTTTTGTGTCCAAATGAACTAAAACTATGAGTGAAGGAATGGATGGATTGGTGGATTATGGATGGATGGCATGCCAAAATAATATTTATTATTTTGTGCCCTTCACATTCAAAAATAATGGAATTTGGCATTTTTATATAGGAACTCCTCCATCTGGGCATATTTTCAATTCACAAAAATGAAGAATGGCCCAAAAGGCATTCTCTTGAGGGCATTTATGCATTTTTGGGATTATTCCAATTGCCCCAATCCATCGAAAAAAACATTCATCGAAAAAGGCGATGAATTTGCCAAAGGGAATAAAAATTTAATTTATGCAAATTTTTGAGAGCAGCAGTAGAGAGATGAATTCTTTGATGAATTAAAATAAAAAGAATGAATCATTTTAAAAAAGAATTTTTTTTGGAAAATAAACAAATTCAGTGTTCAAATAAATAAATAAAGGATTGCAGTCAATTTCACAACCAATTCCCGGTCCATGTCCAGCCACCATTTCCATTTCCAATTTTCATCCCATTCATTCATTCTCATTCTCGCATTCCCCCAATCCCAATATTCATCCATCCAGCCGGCCACTTATTTTTATTTTTATTCCCCCAATTCCAATTCCCCATTCCCCTCATTCATTCAGTCCACTCTATCCATTTTCATCCATTTCCCCCACACTTGTTCCCTTCTAAAATGTCCCCTTTTTTGGTCTTCAATTTCTCAATTTCCTGAAACAAATTTATTTTTGTTTTAAGTCAATTTTTCCTTTTTTGAATAGATCTTTGGTCTACAAATTTGGAAATTGCAAAAATTAATTTATTAAAATTCACTCATTAGTACAATGATCATTTTCCCTGTTGGATTTAATGCCAATAGAGGGAAGGGTGAATTAGTTGGACTAAATGGTAAATGCCAACGACATCCGGCAGCCGCTCTCATATTTTTGGCTTTTCCTCCCATTTTGGCCTTTTTTCACTTCAAAATGTACCCTCAAATGTCCCAAGGGATTGTTATTTTTATTGTTGCCGGCCATTCCCCTCTTTTGGCTAATAGCCTTATGTTTTTGCTTGTCAAATGGGGAATGAATGAATATGTCCATAAGCAAAAATGACAAAAACCCCATTTGGCTGTTTTTTGTCTTTTTTCCTCAAAATTGCCGGAATAAAGTGAGGAAAATGAGGACTACAAATTTTACATGCCGGTGGCCAATGAGACATATTTTAGGGCCAAGGAAAAGTCCATCACAAGCTTGAATGGGCTCATCCAATCCATTTTGAAAAGGGAACAGCTGTTTCCATTCCCCTTCCTTTCCCTTCATTCAATCCTTCTCCCTTTTCTTCCTTCCGTTCTTTTTCCCCTCAAAATTGTCCAAATGCAACCGCCTGGCACTTTGGCCAACAAAAAGGTGCCAGTTGCATTCATCCCCCCCCCCCCCCCCCTTCCTTCTTAAATCCGCCCCATTGGGTGGTTTTGATGACCAAAAGTTGACTTTGGATTGGACTTAAATCCCAAAATGTGCCAATTGTTCATTTTCGACTCCCACAATTTCCGCCAAATCCTCACCTAACAAAATGCTCCATAAATTCATCGATTTGCCAATCAATCAATGATTTATGCTTCTTCTTTAAAATTAATTTCAATTCCCCAATTTTAAATTGTACTTTTTCAATTCACCTCATTTATTCCTCTACCTTCGTCCCATTTTTATAGGATCGCCGCTGGAAATATTTCCCAAAAAAAACATTTCCTCCAACTGTGTTTATTTTGGTTAACAAAAACAACCAAAAATATATTTTGGAAAATTGTCCAAAATTTTGCTAAATTTAAAGGAAAACCCATTATAGAAATGCAAAGAGGCAAATGAGACAAGAAAGCACAAATTGATGTTTTGGGGCAAATATTTCAATGTCAATTCCTTTTTTTAACAATGGACAGGAAATGAGCAAAAAATAGAGGGCCGAAAATTACTTTCCTTTTAAGCCAAATTCCCATTTTAGAAAATCAAAAGAATTGCCAAAATGCATTGAAAATTTTTGTTTCCCATTTTTCTCAAATTTTTTCCCATTTTTCTCAAATTTGCAAAAAAAACAAAATTTGATATGGACCAAAGAAAATGTGTAAAATTTGGCACCAATTTTGCCAATTGCAAATTATTATGAAAATATTAAATATCATCAACTTTTTGTTATTCTCTTCATTCATTTCAGAGGCTCATTTTTCATCCACAAATCCCTCATTCCCACCTCAATTGGTTTGCCAAACAAATAATAAAGCAAAAAACACCACCTTCCCTGCCATGCACAAACACAAACATTCACACATTCCCTCCTTGGATTGAATGAATGCATGGATTAGAAATAGAACAGAATGGATTAATAAATGCAAATGCAACATAATTCCAACATAATTTTCCTCCATCCCATTATTCTGTTCATTTGGCCAATGATTTTTTTTCGGCATTTTTTCACCTGGCTGTCTAGGCATTTTTTTATCCGCCCACTCAAAAATCCTCCTCCCTTCTTGAACATTGTCAAAAATCATAAATTTGGCTGTTTGAGCATCGAATGTTTCTCCCCCTCCCTCTCCAAAAGACAACTTTCGCCGTCATGTGAAAAATATGGCCAAATGGTTTTGGCCAGAAGGCCCCCGGGCAAATCCAATCTTTCCTTCCTATTTTTCTCCTTTTCAAATAAATCGATTTGCCGAATCAACAAATAATTTTCATCATTTTATTATATAATTGTCAATTTTATTTAATTTACTATTTTATTTAGCTAATCCATATTAAAATGACCGCAGTTTGGAGCAAATTCACAAACCAATTAAGTGAGAAAAAATAATATAAAAATTTACAATTATTTCGGAAATTTTTAAAGGCAATTGGATTGGTGAAGGGGCCCCGGGGAAATGGAAACGACGAGAAAGTGAAAGTGCGGACCAAAGGAATGGTAAATTATTAAAATTAATTTATTTAAAATTTAAATAATATTTGGTGAATAATTGAAGGTGGACTTCGTTCATCCGGCTCACTTTCCACCATCAATTTTAATCATAAACATTTCCTCCGTAATTCGGCCGTTCGATCAAAAAGTTCTGAAAATTTGCATCGAATTGGGGGTGGCGGAAAACAAATTGGGGTTACTAAAAATGCGAGGAAATATTCACTTTTGGATATTTTAGTTGGTGGTGAACAAAACCAAAGTTGAATATTGCCAATGTGAATGTTGCCCTCCATCCACTGCCTCATCCACAACAATGGCAATTTCCTAATAATTAATAAATTATGCAAATATTTTTTAGCAAAGAAATTCAATGAAATCTGGCAAAAAAGTGAACATGAATGGCAGTGGTGGAAATCATCGATTCCCCTCATTTTTCCTCCAAAATGGTCGACAAATGGGGGAAAAGGGAGGCGGAAATGAAAGTGGATATTCCAGCGCAAGTCCATCAAGGCAAAATAAATAAAATTAATTTTATTTTAAATTCATTTATTTTGTCAGGAAAAAATCGGCCATTGGAATTGCGAATTCAGCATCCTCTTTGTTCTTTCAAAATTTACGTGGCCGAAATAAACAGCCAAAATCAAAGGAAAGGGCAGAAAAGGATGGAGGTGGGAAAATAATTTAAATAAATTTATTATTTTAAATTTAGCCGGGCCTCCGCCTCAATCGAATGCATCCTCTTCTGGGGCATCATCGGCGGCCACAACAAATGCCACATTGGAATTGACATCCGGCGAGGCACAAAAGAAGAAATGGTGGCGATTTTCGGGCGCATCATTGCTTCCATTTGCGGACGAAGAAATCCAACAATTTGAGGAGGAAAGGGCAAATCAGCAAGGGCCAAAACGGTCACGGAGACCGTCGGAGCCGGGCGGAGAGCATTCACCGATGAATTCAAAAATGCATGGTAAATGAAATGAGAGCAATTTTCCTTTTCATTTTGCTTTTGCTTTCACTCTTTCCATTTTAATTTCCGTCTTTTTAAGGCCATTTTGGGCCAAATCTATGAATTTTCATTTAATTATTCCCAATTTTAGTGGATGAACCAAACCAACAACAATTGCAAAATTATTTGATTTCACCGCCCAAAAAACTTGGCCCAAAGAAGACCAAATCCACATTTGCCATTCTTTTTCCGCACAATGTATGAAAATATGTTCAATTTTATATTTATTTATTCGCCCATTTTTAGTCGCATTTGCCAATGAGCCTTTCCTGGAGCAATAATTTGTCCAGCAAGGCGTCCCCTCAAAAATTGGTCAAATCACCGCCTAATCCGGCGCCCACTTTTGGTCAATTACATTCATTTTTTGATCAATGAGTGAAATTCTCGCTTTTATAGCCCAAAAAGAGGATGATGGATTGACGGAATTGGCCAATGAGGATTTCCATCATTTTCAGCGAAGACCATCCCAAATGACGGAAAACAGCGATTCAAATGCCCAAAATCCACCGGCGCATTCGCCAAGCCAGGAAACTGTTCGGCAAATTCATCAACAAAGGCATTTGAAGAGTCAGTCAAAAAATGAATATAAAAATGAGGATTAATTTAATTAGATTGGTAAATGTTTTACTGAATGCCGGTGGCCGATGGCGATCAAATTCAAAAGTGAAAAATATTCATCAAAATAATCAACAGGGAAATAATAATAAATTGGTGGATGAAAATGACCGTCATCAAAAAAGGTCAAGATCGGTTGGGGCCAATCAACAAATGCGAATTTCAACGACGTAAAACCAAAAAAGAGAAATAAACAATTTATTCATATTTATTCAAGAATGTGTTCTGCATTTCCATTGGATGCAAATTTGGACAAGAAAAATTCGACCGGATTGGCATTTGATGATTCCTCCTCGGCCACAATGTTCGGCAATATGACATTTGAGGATGCCCATCCGGCATATTGGGGTGAAAATATTCAAACATATTTTATAATCCTTATTCCCTCGGGCCTTCGCCGGGAACCTAAACCCCCAGTGGCCCAAGGAAGGTGATTGGGATTTAGTTGGATTCAACTCCTTTAAATATATTTATTTGTTGTGCGGAAAAAAGTGATAACAGAATGCCTCGCAAATATGTGGGGAAAAGTGAACCAAAAAGTGAAGTGAACATTTATTGGGGAAAAGAGCGGGCTTAAAAAGGCACATTGAGGCTATATTAGATTGATAGGATGACGGAGTGATTAGGCAAAAAGTGGGGGTACAGTAGGATGAATAGGAGAAACCCTTAGGCATTATTGGCATTGACAATATTTTACACTCAATATTTTCCGATTAAAGCGCCACTTGGCTTCCGTACGCCACAAAGTGATGAATATTATTCATGCAATGGAGGCAGTGGAACAATTGAAATTGACAAAAAGGCAAATTTAATGGAATATTATTGAAGCAAATTTATTGTTTTAGTCTTCGCCTTCATCATCGGCTGCATCCTCTTCTCGAAATATGGCCAGGATGGACATTTTCAGGCGAATTGAAAAAATTGGCGAAGGCAGTTATGCGGTTTGGCCAAAAATGGTGGAATTAATTTTTTTTTGTGCTTTTTTGTAGACAGTTTGGAAGAGTGAAAATCGAATTGATGGTTCAATTGTGGCATTGAAGGAGATTAGATTGCAGGAACAAGAGGGATTACCATTTACGGCTATTCGAGAAAGTAAACAATTAATAATCCATCCCTAAATTGATGTATATTTTTGCAGTTTCATTATTGCGTGCCCTTCGCCATGCGAACATTGTTCGTCTCTATCAAATTATAATTCAACAACCAAAATCGCTAATTCTCGTTTTTGAATATATGGTCAGTCCAAAATAATATTAAAATTAATTAATTTAATTTATTTTATAGAGAACTGATTTGGCAAAATATTTGGAGCAATATTATCCACATGGATTGGACCAATTTCGGGTCAAAGTTTTCCTCTTCCAACTCCTTCGGGGCCTGGCCTTTTGCCATGAACGAAAAATATTGCATAGGTGAATAAAATGATGGGAATTGATCATAAATATTCGATTCTTTTGAAGGGATTTAAAGCCGCAAAATTTGTTGGTCTCCAATGAAGGAGAATTGAAATTGGCCGATTTTGGATTGGCCCGGGCCAAATCAGTGCCAAGCCGAACATATTCTCATGATGTGGTCACATTATGGTAATAACAAATTGTCAATTGATTTTATGAAATTCTGGCAATCGTAAAGAATCTGTATCCCTCAAAAAAACAAGTAGTCAATTGATCGAATCGACGCCTTCGATAAGTTAGAGTTAAGACCGAATATGCCATTAGCTTTTCATAAAATTCCAAAATAAAAAGTTATGACCATTTGTATTTTACATCTAAGGCAAGGATTAAGGCCTAAAATTAGGGTTAAGGCTAGGATTTAGGGCTTAGGGTCATTCATGGCATAGAAATCTTAAAGAATTGTAACATAACGCCGGGGTGCAATTTAGCCAAATAAATAAAATTCTAAGTTACGAGGCAACAATTCCAACTTTTTAAATGTTCCCGGGCAATTCGCTGCAATTTCATCCACTCCTAATTCGACTGTGCTCGCCGAGCTCTCTCGAATGAGCCATCACTCTCATCGATCAATCCACTAATTGTCTTTTTTTAGGTATTCAAATTCTTTACGATGATCGAAACGGTACGCTACAATTGGGCGATGTCGCTTGTAGCTAATTAAGGGCTAAACCGATGTTGATAATTTTGGTATCAAATTAAAGAGCGCACTTCTGTCTATCGATAGATATATAAAAATTTATTTGGATTGATTAAGATTTGGTGTAATTGTGTTCAAAAAAACCATGAAAAATTCGCAAATTTATAATAGTAGTCCTTTTAATTGTTTTTAAAGTATCTAATTCTGAACCAATCCAAATAAATTTTATATCAATTGATTGACAAAAGGCGCCCTTTAATTTGATACCAAAATCATCAATATCAATTTAGCCCTTAATGCGCTATAACGTCATCGACTAGTTGTAGCGTAGGATACAGATTCTTTACGATTACCGAAATTCCATCCAAGGTATCGTCCACCGGATGTTCTGCTCGGCTCCACAATTTATTCCACTTCATTGGATATGTGGGGAGTTGGATGCATTTTTGCTGAAATGTGCACC
The DNA here is from genome assembly GCA_030063045.1 of Pratylenchus scribneri. Classification (NCBI taxonomy): domain Eukaryota; kingdom Metazoa; phylum Nematoda; class Chromadorea; order Rhabditida; family Pratylenchidae; genus Pratylenchus; species Pratylenchus scribneri. Next base: position 120,310 of record JAQSEB010000007.1, read on the forward strand.
GGCATTGCACTTTTCCCTGGGGCCAATGAAGTCGGCGATCAATTGTAATGAAGCTTATAAAAAATGCACAAAAATATTAAATATATTTTAGGGAACGTATTTTCTCTGTTCGAGGCATTCCCTCGGCAGAATATTGGCCAGAGTGCCGTCAATTGCCAAAATGGGCCCAATTCAATTTTCCGGCTTATAATCAATTGGATTGGATCCAAGTGGAACCATCACTCTGCCAATTGAATGAGGAGGGCCAAAAATTGTTAAATTTACTTTTACAGGTGAATTAGTGCCAAATTTCCATTCCAAAATTAAATTCCGAATTTAGTTGAATCCTCGTTTTCGAATTTCTGCTGAAGGTGCAATGTTGCACAAATATTTCGACGAATTGCCAAAAACATTACATGCCCTATTGCCAACTGGTATTAATATTTGGAAAATATTTTATTTGTAGAAAAAACATTGAATTAGCAGAAAAGAATATTGAAAATGAAGAAAAGTTTATACCGGTTTAGTGGTTTGTCCTAACCTTCAAATCTAAACCCTCAATAGATCTCGATGAGACGCATCATTTTTAAATGATTTATTTGGCTTGGATTTAACCAATTTTAATTTAGCTTTGAACCAAAAACCTAAATTGGCTTTAATAATACCATTTAATTTTGACTAGAAAATAAGAATTATTCTATGCTCTTGATGTGATCAATCGAATGGGTATAAGGTTTGGAGGACCCCTAAACCGGTATAACCTTTTTTGCAATTTCAATACCCTTTTCTATATATATAGAAATTCTTTTTTTTCTGCAAATTAAATACTATCATTATTAATATTTATATATTTCCCAATTTTAATTCAAAAATTAATTCATTTTTAATAGAATCGGTGTTCACTGTTTTGAATTGTTCCTTCAAATGGACGGTGCCCCCTCCAAATTCGGCCCCAAATCGGCATTATTGCTTCGAATATGACACTAAAGTTTAGAAAAATAACAAAAATGATTGCTTTACATATTATTTTTGTGCTTTTTATTTTATTTTTGTTAATCTGTGATACTCAAAATTAATTCATCAAATCGCAAATTTGGCCAATAATTTTAATAAAATTTTACATAGATTTATTTTACATATTTTTATATAAATATATCTAATTGAATGTTTTTTCGAATATTTTCATCAATAAAAAAGTTGGATTTTGGGTGGGCGTTGAAAAGGATGGAATTAATTTTATTCCATTTTTGCCGGGTGTCATTTCCTCTGCTCAAATTCTTTCCAATTTGCTTCCTTCTTCCATTACGCCAATTCCTCCTATTTTTTTATTCCCCTTGGGGGCAACAGGAAGCCGTTCCACGAAATAAGAAATAACCAAAAAAAAAGATGGCATCGGCATTGACAAAAATAAGTTTGCAAAAATATTGAAAGTATTGGAAATGATTATGGCCTTTGGCCAATTTCCATTCCACCATTTTCATTCTCCTTTAAAAAACTTATTTTGGAGAGTTGATTGTTGATTTTACGATGCCGGAAAAATGGTTTTTAATTTCATATTTTTCGAATAATATTTGTCAAATACCCAAAAAGGAGTATCCGTCCAAACATTATTTGCATTTTTAAAAATTGTGTTTTGAACTTAAATAAATACATATTAATATTTATGATATTTTTTGTATTGAAGAAAAAAAATTGTATTTTTGTTCATTAAAAATAGTTTCTTTCATCAAATTCACTCAATTAAATTCCTCCAACCATCATTTTATATTCCTTCAAATTATTCACAATAATTAATATTTAATTTCATTTGAATATTTTTCATCAGGTGATTGGCAGCCCCATTTACATTCTTGCCACATCCACAATTAATTTCATTTAATTCATTCCTTTATTTAAAAAAAAGATTTCTATTTTTGGAAAAATCCATTTAAAAATGGATTAAATATTCCGCCCCCTTATTATTATGATGAATCCATTAAAAATTGAAAAATATTCAAAACATAAAAAGGCATAATAAAATTGTCAAAATCAAAACATAAAAATTGTAATGACGAGATTTTGCATTTTGGGCCAAAAAATTTCATGGAATCCAATTTTGTCATCCATTTTTAGAGGACATAAAAAGAAAAGCAAAATGGATTTGGGCAGACTAATCCAACCTAAAAATGTCCTTTTCCAAAAATGAAATGAAACGACAGCGAGGATATATATTATATTCCCCATTTCCGGACATATTTCATTCTAAAATATTCGGACAATTTTTATTGAATATTTATCTTAAAAAATGACCCAGACTTTTTCAATTAAAAGAATTTGTTTATTAAATTTTGAATGGAACTATTAAAATCCGCTATTAAAAATCCTCCAGGCCTAATATATCCACCTTTCATCTTTTATTTGATTGTTCTGACGGCAATGAGAAAAGTGGATAAAATTTCCTGAAAAAGCCAACAATTGCTGCTTTTTTCCATTTTATTCAGTCTGGGACTAACAGCAGGAAAAAGAAGAATGGATGCGCATTGAATTCCATTTTTGGTTGGGACATTCTTCCACAACATTGGCATTGGCATTTGCACACATTTTGATGAAGCCTAAATCCATTCGAGTGGAAATTTTTAATCCGAAATCAATTTTACAACAAAAATGGCATATTTTTGTAATTTTTTGAACATAAAATTGTAAATAGTAATTGAATACTCACAAAAAAAATGCATAATAATCCCCAAAATTGCTTTCCGCTACAATTAATCCACAAATAGTAATAAATTAATTAAAAAATTTATATATAATTTTGCTTTTGGCATATTTCAATTATTCCCCAAGTGTTGCCATTTATTTTATTTTGTATATAGTAATTTAAGTACACAAAAAACAAAAAAAAAAGAATATATCCTTTCGAAGGGGAACCAAAAATGTTTGAGACTTTATCGAGAAAAACAAAGGCAAATAAACCGGGAATAAAAACACAAAAAAGTTGGGATAAAAGAGGATCATTTTCATTTTTTTGATCTAATTTTAGATACATATTGTTGGGAAATATATGCCCGAAAAAATTCAGTACAATTAAAACAAATATAAGAAAAAAACATTTAAATTAAAATAAATAATAATTATGAATAGCAATAAATAAACCAAAAGCAAATAAATAAACTTTTTTTACAAAATAAACAAAGAAAAACAGGAAGGAAAATATGTCCAATAATTTCCATTTCCTTCCTTCCGTTTTTGCAAATTAGTTTTAGCTACTAAAAAATAAATAAATCAAAGAATCCTTTTTAGCATTTCCTTAATTTCCCATCCAATTTGGCACATTTGCCCATCCTTCTTCAAATTACCACCTCCTCAGTCCTCACACATTTCTTCTCAATTTTCAACATCCGTTTTTCCATTTTATTTCCATCCAACAATTTGGAAAAAATCTGAACATTGAATATGCCAAAATTCAATTTAATTCAAAATGAAATTGAAAGAATGAATAAGCGCGCAAATAGGACGCCAATGGCGAAGACGTGAAATATGAAGGCGGATTAACAGAATCCATAATTTATTTGAGGGAAGCCAAAGCCCAAAAAGCCATCCTTCCCATTCCTCCTTCAAATAAATAACATCTCCTCCTTACATCCGTGCCATCTTTCCATTTCCATTTTGCCAATACTTTCCCCCTTCCCCCCTTCATCCACTCCCGAATATATTCCCTTTTATTTAAATCAAAACAATGCACAAATTCATTCAAATTCATGGTTGTTTTTGAATACATTTCCCCCATTCCAATTCCAGAGTTCCTTCTTTTTTCTCATTTCCTATTTCTTCGCTAATTTCCGCACTTTTCTTTTCCAATTTCCCAAATGGAGGACTTCTTTTTTTTTCACGCGACTTAATTATCGGCAAAATTTTTGTCAAAAATTTAAACAAAATTATCCAATCAGCATTTTGGCATAAATGCCTCTAAATATAGAGCCTGAATCCTTTTTTTTGTTTACAATTTTAAAAATTCGTCATTTCACTTTTTAATATTATTTTTCAGTCTGCCTTCCATATTAGATTGGCCTAATTTTGAAGATAAGGAATTCCGTTCATTCAGCAGCCATTCAATTTTTGCCAATAATATTGTTTTTCTTAAATTTTGTCACCGAAATGAATAACCCAAATGAAATTTGTTCCAATTTATTAAATTTTAGCAATTTAATTTACACAATACTAACAATTTTTGGGTACCAATTAATTAGATTATCTAATAATATCAAATTTATTTAATTTGGTTTAAATTAAACGAGTTTTGCCCAAAAACTATTGAATTTTGATTTACGAAAACAAAAATTCTGATTTGCTAAAAACGCAAATTCTGATTTGCTAAAAACACAAATTCTGATTTGCTAAAACACAAATTCTGATTTGCTAAAAACGCAAATTCTGATTTGCTAAAAACACAAATTCTGATTTGCTAAAACACAAATTCTGATTTGCTAAAACACAAATTCTGATTTGCTAAAACACAAATTCTGATTTGCTAAAACACAAATTCTGATTTGCTAAAACACAAATTCTGATTTGCTAAAAACACAAATTCTGATTTGCTAAAAACACAAATACTTTTATTCATAAAAATGTTATTCATTTTGATTGGAATTTGTTGCCATTCTTTTTATATTCTAATTTCCAATCATTCGGGAAATCTTCCATCATTTCCAGACCATCAAATGAATGAATTAATAACAAATAAACCAACCAAAACCAATAATCTTTCTATTCCATTGGCCAATTGCTTTTGCCATTTTGCCTACTGTTGTTGCGCATAGCATTAACAAACATCATTCATTCCATCCATCTATTTTCTTCTCCTCCTCATCATCCCTTTTGATCGCGTGTTCCTTGTCAATTTACACTTTTTTCATTTTATACTTTCCTTGAAGGCATCTCTGAATGAAGGCACTTTTTCTAGACAACACCCTCGAGGGGACAAAATGAATGGAATTTATTGGGGGGGGGGGGGGGGGGGGAAAGGGCATAAGCAGTTGTTCCTCATTTTCAAATCAATTTATGATGTTTTTAACAAAAGTATCATTTTCTCCATCATTTCATGTTAATTTTGCATACAAAAATGTCCACAACTGCATCCCCAGCTCCAATGCTCCAAAATAATGGTCATTCGCCTCCTCCACATTCCCAACAATTGAATAATAATCCAACTTCCCCAACCCAAATGGCCATTTTCATGTGCGGAAATGGTGGAGGATTGTTGAATCAAGTGAGGGAATAATTAACATAAAATTATTATTTTTATTTATAGAAAATTGATGAGCCCGAAGATAATTTAATAATTCACCCACATCGGGAACAAATGCATCGAAGGGACGCAATTGTGCCCGAAGAACAACCATCGGAATCGTAAATAAATAAAATAAAAAAGAATTCATTTATTGTGCTTTTTAGTGACCGCGAAAATGGCGGCGATTTTGGGGCGGATTGCAATTTAATAATTGTTCCACATTTGCAAGTCACCGCCGACAATGAATCACCGCATTTATATAATCGGGCCATTTCGGCTGGGGGAGGATTGTTGGCAGGTGGAAATGGGAAAAATGGAAGACATAAATTAAATTACTTTTTAAAGATTTGCAAAGGGCCACATTGGCCACCCATCATTTTTATGCAGAGAATAATGGGAATGAATGCCAATCGAAGGCACGATCCCCGTGGATATTGCGAAGATTGGTGGGCCAATTTTTTAAAATTTGGCATTTCCTCACATTTTTCTATTTTAATTTCCAAAATTGGGATCGATGACCAACTGTAAATCCCCCTTTCCGTTTTTTTTCTTTTTTTCATATCTCATTTTTCCAATTTCCGTGGCAACCTCCCCTTCCCAATTTGCCTCTGGATATCGAAAAATGGGATGGTGGAGGGGTGGCACAAAGTTGGGCATATCCATTAATTTGGAGAATGGTTGAGATGGAAGAAAATGGGGGAAATGGTCCGAAATTGGCATAAAATTTCAATTTGAGCCAATAAAAGGCGGGGGTGGATAAAATAAAATTGAGGGGAAAATTGGGCGAGGATATTCTCGAATGGAATGGATAAAGGCAATTTAAATTTCCAATTTATTCCCGTTCATTCAAATTTAAATTCTCAAATCCATTCCCCAATATTTTATAGTACGAATGGTCAAATAGGGCAAAATCGCGTGAAATGTTGAAACACGTTCATGCCGCATTGGATAGCACAACAAATGGAACATGTTCGGCGACGGAGGGAGCCGGTGATGAGGATGAAAATTACGAAAAATTATTGGTAAAAATTATTAAATGGAAAATAAAAATAATTCCATAATAAGAATGTTCAATGGGAGGAAATGTTTTTGCCATTAAATGGGCAAACAAAGGATTTGATGTTGGAAAGGGACAAAAGGCGGCTGAAAGCAGTTTGGGAATTATTCCACAGTGAATTGATTTTCCTCATTCGACAATTACTCGTTTTACGGTAATCAAAATTAATTTTATTGGCATGACCAATTTTCCCTTAAGCAATGTTTACAAGGAACCATTGAAGAAATGCCAAGTTGAGGGCTGCCTCCTTGGGGTGGAACCAGAATTGCTTTTTGGCAATTTGGACCAACTTATTCGAGTAAAAATATTTATTTAAATTTATTAAATAATATAAATTGTGTAGATAAGTCGCCGATTTTGCCAATCATTTTTGTCATTGCTGGAAGAAGTGAAATGCGCCGGTGCACCCTTTAGGACAACGGAAATGATCGTCCAATTATTCAAAAGATTTGCCAAAGGCCCATCCACCATTTCCGCCTATCAAGCATATTGTATAAATTATAAGGTGGATTAATTAATATTTTTTGTGGTATAATTTAATTTTGAAGGCAACCATTGAATATTTGGGCACAGTCCGCCAAAAGGAGGAACGTTTTGTGGACTTTGAAAGGGTAAGAATAATTCGTCCTTTTAGGCAAAAGTAAAGAAGTGTGGTCCCGCCGGGTTTTGATTTTAAAAATAAGAGAAACACATTTCTAAGGGTAATCGGGGGCGTAAAAGACGAATCAGAGCTCAGATTTTTGATATCTTGTCATCTTGGTAAGATATTGCCAACTTTTACCAAGAAAAAGCATAGGGGGGACCAAGGGCATTTTTGGTGAAAAATTTTTTAGAGCCAATATATAGCTCATTCGACGCGGCATGACGAGCGGAATCCAATGGTACCAATTTCAGATGGAAACAATTTGATATTTCAAAGTTATGACCGATAAAAATTTTTCATCTTGGTAAGGTTTTTGACTTATAACTTTCCTATATTGCAATATTATCTAATAAAAATGGTACCATTGGATTCCGCTCGTCATGCCGCGTCGAATGAGCTATATATTGGCTCTAAAAAATTTTTCACCAAAAATGCCCTTGGTCCCCCCTATGCTTTTTCTTGGTAAAAGTTGGCAATATCTTACCAAGATGACAAGATATCAAAAATCTGAGCTCTGATTCGTCTTTTACGTCCCCGATTACCCTTAGAAATGTGTTTCTCTTATTTTTAAAATCAAAACCCTGCGGGACCACACTTCTTTACGTTTGCCTCATTTTATTCATTTCAAATAATGTTTTGATTCATCATTTTATTTTTGAACTGATTTTACGGATTATTTTGAGTTTGACCATTTTTTGAGTGGATAAAAAATGATGTTTACGATTTGAAATGAATAAGAAAAAAAAAGAAACAAATATTAATCCTAATCCACAAATGGACATTGACGTATTTAGAATAAAATTGGTGGGAAAAATGGACAAATATTTATAATATTTATTAATAATTTTTAAATTAAAAAGGTTTGCATGAATGATCCTCGCTGTGTTCGCCTTCAACTCGAGGATTTGTTAATTTCTCCTCTTCAACGAATTACTCGGCTTCCAATTTTATTGAGGTACGGTCATTCAATATATTTTGAATTGAATTAATCGTTAGGGAAATTCTTCGGCACACTGAACCACAGGAAGAAAGACAATGCCTTGAGAAAGTTTTGGAACAAATGAACGAAAGTTTGAGTGAGTTTTTTGATTTAATTCAATTTAAAATTATGCATAATTTAAGGATCCATTGATGACAGTGTCCAATGGCTGCACAATTTTGAACGGCTCCAGCAACTTCAGCATCAAATTGTGTGGCCTCCAGTCAATGAATTGGAGCCGAAAACATACATTCCCGATGTAATAATAAATCAATCTACCCTTTATATTTTCATTTAATTTTCACAGTTCCTGAAGGGTGCTCTTTCCAGACAATTTTGCGAAAATCTACTGGCCCATCCCCGTCGAAAATTGGTCCATGAAGGCCATTTGGAATATATTGGTTAGTACAAAATATTTTATTTTAATTAATATGAATGTTTAGAGAATGGTCGAACATCGGATTGTTATTGTTTCCTCTTCAATGATATGTTTTTGATAACCAAAATGAAAAAAGTGACACTCAAATCAAAGGTGAATTCATTCTAATGAAAGAATTGTTCAATTAAATTGGAGAATTTTTTGCAGAAAAATGCATCAAATTTGAGCAAACAGGAATTCTACATTGTTCATCGTCAACCAATCCCATTGGATTCCTGCGTATTTTGTGATGCCGAATCCGATTTGGAGACTCAACAAAATGGTTTTCATTTTACCCAAATAAATGCCATTTGAATTTTTTGTACAGTTTCATTGAAGAATGCATTTGTGGTCATTCATTTGACTCGTTATTATCAAGTTTTGAACATTTACACTATGCAAACCGTGAACAAAAGAGAAAAGGTAATGGAAAAGGGGGAATTTCAGTAATATTTTGGATTCAATTTTAAGGAAATTTGGATCGAAAAATTCCAGGAAAGCATTGAAAATTATGAATCAATTCAATTGAAGGATATGCTAAGGTAAATCATTCAATTATATGTTAATATTCCATTCATTTTAGATCTACACCATTGTTCTCCAGTTTGAGTTTGCGCCGTTCATCCAGTGCCCGTTCCCACAATAGTAGCAGCGGAATTGGAAGTCCGGTTAATGGGATCGAGAACGGAGTCAATGGTGGTCAATCCACTCCACAGGCCATTCCAATTCCCACCGCAAATTGCACCCAAAATGGCCAATTGAATGCCACAAATAGACATTCTTTGAAATAAACTATTTGAATGAATAAGAAATTCAAATTCATCTCGAATATTTTTATATGTGTAATTCTATTCTATATTCAACTCGATGATTCCACCCTAATCCCTAATGCATTCCCCACAAAGTCATAATGAATTTACATATTCAACATTTTGTACTATATAAACTGGTTTTATTGCATAAAAATAAATTTATTATATGTAATTTTGGTTTAAAGCAGGGCTGGAACCGGAACTCAAAAAAATCGGAATCGGAATTTCTTTCGGAATCGGAATTCCGGTTCCAATCGGAATTCGGAATTCCGGTTCCAGCCCTGGTTTAAAGAATGGAAGAATTGTATTTATTCTTTTTTTAATAATATATTATGGATATAACATTTTAATATTTAATTAAAATATCGTCCATCTATCAATCAATTATCATCCGATTCAATACAAAAAAATTACACTTTTTCTTTCAATTCAATTAGTTTCGTCCTTCTTTCCCTTGTCATCAGCCCCTCCAATTTCGCCTCGGGCCTTTTTCCATTGTTTGTCCCCGGATCGTCGTCCTTGATTCTGTGCCTCACTTCCATCCCTTAATTGGGTTTTTGCCGTTAACATTTCCACCAATTCTGCCAGCATTTGATCCCGAAGCTGTTTTCTTCGTTCCTCTGCCATTGTTTTGGCCAACCTTCCATTCATTTTCTAAATTTTATTCAAAAATTCATCAGTAAATTTTCATTTTTTACGTTAATGAAATTTCGAAGCACCGGTTCCCTGACTGCAATTCTTCTTTTTATTGCGGCCGCATGGTCAAAATGGTATCGCCATGTCACATCCTGCATATGGTCAATGGCAAATGCGAACACATATGCATGTTTTTTGCCCCATCCCTTAAGGCAATATAATATTAATTCAAATTATATTCTCTCAAATCCATTTCACCTTATCATACATGAGTGGAGTGTCAATGACATTCTCGCAAGGATCACAATGAAGCCATCGCCCTAATTGATCCGACCAAACTTCCACCCAAACATGATCCAAATTGTCCGTCACCCAACTAAAATATATAATATTTTATTCATTTTCCCCCAAATTTCCACCGTGTCTGAAAGCCCATTGCTCGGCAACAAAGTGCAAAACAATTTGCATATTCCCCACAACGACCTTTCCTTTAAAATTCAATTAATTTTAGGTAAATTTGTGGTGAATTTGAACCCACCGTGTTTCCAATAATTTTGCTGGATTATTATATCGAGGGAAGCGAATTTCTTTTCCACATTCTTCGCATTTGTACAATTCAACACGACCGGCTTCATTTTGTGCCTCTTCCTCTGTTGGCACCCCAGGACCAACTAAAATTGTCAAATTTACTTAAATTCATAGATTTTCCCACTTTGTTTTCCCTCTTTTCCACATTGTTCACATTTTGGGGCATTCACCCATTGAAAGAATTGATGGAACCATTGGAGAAGGCCCTTCGCTAATTCATAATGATTTATTTCGCCTTCATCCATTGTTGCCTTTTGACGCAATTCTTCCGCAGGGATCACAGATAGTGCCAACATTTGGTTCAATTCATCCTCATAAACGGACATCTAATATTAACAAAAAGTGAATAGGATACAATTTTTAAAAAATTTATATTAAAATTGAATAAATGCAGTAAAAAATAAATAGGATGATTAGAAATAATATTTTATGGCCTATTATTTATTAATACTGAATTCGGATTTTTATTTTGTCTAATTCTTTTTGTATTTTTAGTTAATTCTGATTTTTGTATTTTTAATTACATAATTCTGATTTTTGTATTTTTAATTAATTCTGATTTTTGTATTTTTAATTAATTCAGATTTTTGTATTTTTAGCTAATTCTGATTTTTTGTGTTTTTAACTAATTCTGATTTTTTGTGTTTTTAACTAATTCTGATTTTTTGTGTTTTAGCTAATTCTGATTTTTTGTGTTTTTAACTATTTCTGATTTTTTGTGTTTTTAACTATTTCTGATTTTTTGTGTTTTAGCTAATTCTGATTTTTTGTGTTTTTAACTAATTCTGATTTTTTGTGTTTTTAACTAATTCTGATTTTTGTGTTTTAGCTAATTTTGATTTTTTGTGTTTTAGCTAATTCTGATTTTTGTATTTTTAATTAATTCTGATTTTTTGTGTTTTAGCTAATTCTGATTTTTGTATTTTTAATTAATTCTGATTTTTTGTGTTTTAGCTAATTCTGATTTTTGTATTTTTAATTAATTCTGATTTTTTGTGTTTTAGCTAATTCTGATTTTTTGTGTTTTAGCTAATTCTGATTTTTTGTGTTTTAGCTAATTCTGATTTTTTGTGTTTTAGCTAATTCTGATTTTTTGTGTTTTAGCTAATTCTGATTTTTTGTGTTTTAGCTAATTCTGATTTTTTGTGTTTTAGCTAATTCTGATTTTTGTATTTTTAAATTTTAATTAATTCTGATTTTTTGTGTTTTTAACTAATTCTGATTTTTTGTGTTTTAGCTAATTCTGATTTTTGTGTTTTTAACTAATTCTGATTTTTTGTGTTTTAGCTAATTATCATTTTTGTATTTTTAATTAATTCTGATTTTTTGTGTTTTTAACTAATTCTGATTTTTTGTGTTTTAGCTAATTCTGATTTTTGTGTTTTTAACTAATTCTGATTTTTTGTGTTTTTAACTAATTATGATTTTTTGTATTTTTGGCTAATTCTGATTGTTTTTATCTAATCTGATTTTTTTGTGTTTTTAACAAATTCTGCTTTTTTATGTCTTTTGCGAATTCTGACTTGGTGTTTTTAGCTAATTTTCCTACTTTTTCCACCGAATGTACAAATTGTTCCAGCCATTGTCGTTCAGCCGGATTTGCCGCATTTTCAGCCGGCACCACCTTTGCCAATCCATTCACCACCATTCGTTCCAATCCATTAGGATCGGCGCCTTGTAATCGGCCAATCTCATTTCGATTTACTAACGCAATAAATGTGGGCATTGCCCGGACAGAATGCAATTGGGAGGTGCCTATATTCAAAAATGTTTTTGAAAAAAAATTTGTGCTTAACCCCGGCATTGATCAACATCAATTTTGAGGAAAATTGCTTTGGAATATCGATCCGATAATTGTTCAAAAAAGGGCGCAATGGCTCGGCAAGGTCCGCACCTAAGAATTTTGATGATTTTAATAATTTTAGTAAAATTTAAAAAAACAGATGACTTAAGTTTAGCTTATTAGGTATATATGAGGCTAAAATAAAAATTTTAAAGAAATTGTGATTTTGATTTGACTAAGTTTTAGGCCATAAAATGTTCATTTTTTTAAATAAATTTTTTCCATAGTAAATTAATTATCCTACACAATTTAATAAATATTCTAAATTTCGTTTATTCTATTTTTTTTATTTTTATTAATTTTATAATACTGGAAAGCGTAAAACGCTTAGAAAAATAAAATATTAGAAAAAATTTCCAACTCATAAATTATTTCCATACTCATATCCATAAAATAAAGCATATTGTTTTGAATTAATATTAAGACTTGGAGAACCCCGTATTCATAATAAAATAATTAATTGATAAATCAATAAAAATAAAATTATCAACAAAAAATTTAAGAGGAATTTAATTAGACAAATATTAATGAAGTATGAAATTTTGCCCTTTTAATATCTATTAGATAAATTAATATTTCAAATTCCATATTTTATTGAATTCAAAAAATACTTACCAATCTGCAAAAAAGTCACAAATAATTAGGCGTTGGCCTGCATTCTGGATTGCCGCCTCAAATTCCATATCACTATTTATGTGTTGAACAACCATTTTATTTATTCTAAATTTAATTATTTTAATAATGATTAAAAATTAATATTAATAAAATGAAAAATAAAATAATTTTTGCATTCCAAGAAAAGCGAGAAATTAAATAATCTATTTTTTAAATAAAATATTTATTTTCATAAAAAATAAAATTTAAAAAATTATCACACAAATTATTAGTTGGAATTGGAACCGTCAAAATATAATTAGGCTCTGAATTGATAATTTTGTTATAGAGAAAAGGGGAATAAAAGCAGGGAAAATGGACGGAATGAATATGTAAATTGAATATTGAATGAATGAACAAACAACGGGGATAAAATAAAAAATGAGACAAAAGAGAATAAATAAACTGCAAATTTAAATTAAATCCACAAATTGATTGGATATGCTTTTCATTCAGCAGCAGAGGGAAAGGAAATAATTTAGTAAATTCTGAATTAAACTATTTTTAACGAATTGTTTTTTTATCACTTTTAATTGAATTTAACATGCTTAATAAGGCGAAAAAAGAGGTGGAATTGAGGATTAAATAGAAAATATAATGAATAGAAAGGCAATTTAGGACTATTTTTGTAAATATTAATTTTCCTAATTCCTCAATTTATGTTCGAATTTGATAGTCGCCATTTTGGGTGACATATCGAACCCAAGGTAATGCCTGATAGCCGCTTTTCTCGATGATTTTCAAATAACGAACCTTTGGAAAGAAATAAATATTTTTAAAATTAATACCCAACAAAAATATTTACTTGCAATCCGGAAGTGGTGAAATAGGGAATTTCAAATTTAACGTTTATTGGCACTTTTGCTTCGGCATCGTCCCCTTCAACCGAAGGCAAACTGAAATGGGCGCGCATCAAAAATTCACGACCTCCTAAAAAATCGCGGAATTTAAAATATTAAATATATTCTAATTTGCCTGGAAAGCTTCGAATTGTCCAAATGAAGGCGCCAACCTCGGGCGCATATCTGGCCGAGCCAACAACGCTCTTAAATTTAGGCGAGTCCGCATCACTTTGGACTGGGACATGAATTTCCACATGATTTGCGATGGATTGCCTTTTGAATTGGGATTTGGCCTAAATTCAAGCATATATGAGGATCAAAAATATTTGAATTACTTTAACAATGTATTCAATTCGAGAATGTGCATATTTTTCCATGGAAACTTCCACCCAAATGAGTGGTTTTATTGAGGATGCCGAAAGTCGGTAACTCATCAATTCAAATTCCCCATCCGGTGGAATGAAGCTAATTGTGCGTTCACTTTCGAATCGAGAAAGTCGAACACATTGGTGGAATTTTACGTCCTCCAATTCGACTGCCTTCCCGCGACTTCCTTTTTTAATATTTCCATTTTTTTGTGGTTTAATGAGGGAAAAACAAACTTCCAACAGTTTGAAAGAGCACTTTATCATTGAGTCCAAGACGAAGTTCGGGCATTCCCGAAAGGATTACACGCATTCGAATTGAGCCGACAATTTCGCTGCGCAAAACTGTTCCATTTGCATTGGCCTCAAAATATAATTGAGGAATTAAATTCCAAATGAATTAAATTACCAACAAATTGACCGATTCAATCACATCCAAAAATACTTCATTTTTTCGATATTTTATGCCTTCCGAACGCCATGAGACGGCATTGGTCACGGCCATTGGGGGCCGTGGAGCAATTTCCAATTGATGTGTTTCTTGGGTGATATATTCTTGCAGAATGCGCGGTTCCGTTGTCTGCGGATAACTTTACAAAAAGTACGAATTCATTTCCCAAGTTTTGTTCAAATTTATACCCAAAATCGAGCATTTCATCAAGCAATTCATAAATGACCACAAAATTGTCACGAACCGATTCCTCCTCCAAATCTTTGAAATAGCAAATGAAAGTTTCCACACATTTGTAGAGGAATGAGAGGATCATGGCCACATTCGGGTTCTTCTTGGCGAGGGCAACCACTCCAATTCAATTCAATTAAATATTTATTAAATTAATTCTACTCACAATAAATATTCATATGTTTAATATAAATATAGCATAATTCGCCATTTTGCAAAATTGGTGATGTCCGGCCCTCATCCTCTTGTTCCATTAATAATGGCATAAATTTTTCGATGCAGCCAACATCAATGTCGCCCCGATAATTTCGAGACATTATCACCTTTTTTGGGGTTTTCAATCAATTCCGAAATAATTTTCCCCAAAAATTTGGCTTACATTGCCCTTTTGATCGAGAATAAAAATTGCAGAACAAGACATTTTTTTGTGGTATTTTTAGAAGGCACTTTGGGAAATATTAATTTAAAATTATCACAATTCTTGAACCAAAAAAAATGAAAATTAATTGGCAAAATCGGCGGGTTATTTGATATCTAAATATACTAATCCGCAATAAATGCAACTTTGAAATTTTTTCCATTGGCGTTTTGTTTTTTTTAAATTTTGGATTTTTTGTCCATAATTTAAATGATGTAGTGAAGGAATAAAGAAAAATAGTTTATAGACAAGAAGTATAAAGAAATAAAGAAAAGGAAATATTTTTATGATAGAAATAAACATTTTGAAAATTATATTGGTAAAATAAATGAGAAGATTTTTAATTATTAATGGAATAGAAGTAGAGAAATATTAAAAAAATCATATGAATTTATGCGATTTGTTGTGAATAATTGTAAAACACTATGAAATTATGATGATATTTTCAGTAAAATATCAAATCAGAAAGCATAAAGTGTAAAGAAATAAAAGAAATTGAGAAAAATATTTCAGTAAATTAAATGAGAAAATGGGAGAAATTGATGTAATGTAAAAATGAATGATTAAGATTATGAAAATAAAATGATAGGAAAATTCCGTAAATTGAGTCAATGAATATTTTTCAATATGATAGCTGATTAACAAATGACAATGGGAGCGGCCGGGAGCCGCGCAGCGGCGACCGGGCGCTCCCTTAAGCATTTAAAATAGTCGAAAAATAAAAAGATTATAATTTATTAATTAAAAGAACAATAATGAATGGGTTGAAAATAGAAAAAAAAAAGAATAAAAGGAGAAAAACATGATGGGATGACCGATGAATTAAGAAGATGAATAGGAGGATGAAAAGAGTAATAGGATGGTGAAAAGTGATTAGGAGGATGAAAATGGATGAATATGAAGATGAGAAGAGATTATTAGGAGGATGAAAATGGATGAATATGAAGATGAGAAGAGATTATTAGGAGGATGAAAAGGGATGAATATGAAGATGAGAAGAGATGATTAGGAAGATGAAAAGGGATGAATATGAAGATGAGAAGAGATGATTAGGAAGATGAAAAGGGATGAATATGAAGATGAGAAGAGATGATTAGGAGGATGAAAATGGATGAATATGAAGATGAGAAGAGATTATTAGGAGGATGAAAAGGGATGAATATGAAGATGAGAAGAGATGATTAGGAAGATGAAAAGGGATGAATATGAAGATGAGAAGAGATGATTAGGAGGATGAAAAGGGATGAATATGAAGATGAGAAGAGATGATTAGGAAGATGAAAAGGGATGAATATGAAGATGAGAAGAGATGATTAGGAGGATGAAAAGGGATGAATATGAAGATGAGAAGAGATGATTAGGAAGATGAAAAGGGATGAATATGAAGATGAGAAGAGATGATTGGGAGGATGAAAAGGGATGAATATGAAGATGAGAAGAGATGATTGGGAGGATGAAAAGGGATGAATATGAAGATGAGAAGAGATGATTAGGAAGATGAAAAGGGATGAATATGAAGCTGAGAAGAGATGATTAGGAGGACGAAAATGGATGAATATGAAGATGAGAAGAGATGATTAGGAGGATGAAAATGGATGAATATGAAGATGAGAAGAGATGATTAGGAGGATGAAAATTGATCAATATGAAGATGAGAAGAGATGATTAGGAGGATGAAAAGTGATGAATGGGACGATGAAAATGGATGAATAGGAAGATGAGAAGAAATGATTGTGAGGATGAGAAGAGATGAATGGGACGATGAAAATGGATGAATATGAAGATGAGAAGAGATGATTAGGAGGATGAAAAGTGATGAATGGGACGATGAAAAGGGATGAATATGAAGATGAGAAGAGATGATTAGGGAGATGAAAAGGGATGAATATGAAGATGAGAAGAGATGATTAGGAGGATGAAAAGGGATGAATATGAAGATGAGAAGAGATGATTAGGAGGATGAAAATGGATGAATATGAAGATGAGAAGAGATGATTAGGAGGATGAAAAGTGATGAATGGGACGATGAAAAGGGATGAATAGGAAGATGAGAAGAAATGATTGTGAGGATGAGAAGAGATGAATGGGACGATGAAAATGGATGAATAGGAAGATGAGAAGAGATGAATGGGACGATGAAAAGGGATGAATAGGAAGATGAGAAGAAATGATTGTGAGGATGAAAAGTGATGAATGGGACGATGAAAAGGGATGAATAGGAAGATGAGAAGAGATGATTGTGAGGATGAAAAGTGATGAATGGGACGATGAAAATGGATGAATATGAAGATGAGAAGAAATGATTGTGAGGATGAGAAGAGATGAATGGGGCGATGAAAAGGGATGAATAGGAAGATGAGAAGAGATGAATGGGACGATGAAAAGGGATGAATAGGAAGATGAGAAGAAATGATTGTAGGAAGATGAGAAGAGATGATTGTGAGGATGAAAAGTGATGAATGGGACGATGAAAATGGATGAATATGAAGATGAGAAGAAATGTTTGTGAGGATGAAAAGAGATGAATGGGACGATGAAAAGGGATGAATAGGAAGATGAGAAGAAATGATTGTGAGGATGAGAAGAGATGAATGGGACGATGAAAATGGATGAATAGGAAGATGAGAAGAGATGAATGGGACGATGAAAAGGGATGAATAGGAAGATGAGAAGAAATGATTGTGAGGATGAAAAGTGATGAATGGGACGATGAAAAGGGATGAATAGGAAGATGAGAAGAGATGATTGTGAGGATGAAAAGTGATGAATGGGACGATGAAAATGGATGAATATGAAGATGAGAAGAAATGATTGTAGGAAGATGAGAAGAGATGATTGTGAGGATGAAAAGTGATGAATGGGACGATGAAAAGGGATGAATAGGAAGATGAGAAGAGATGATTGTGAGAATGAAAAGTGATGAATGGGACGATGAAAATGGATGAATATGAAGATGAGAAAAGATGATTGTGAGGATGAAAAGAGATGAATGGGACGATGAAAAGGTAGAGAATGAAGCAAGGAAAGCCGGGAATAGTCGAGAATGAAGCGAAGAAAGCCGGGAATGGTTGAGAATGAAGCAAAGAAAGCCGGGAATAATCGAGAATGAAAAGAAAAATCCATGGAATTATTGAGAATGATTTGGATAATGAAGGGAATGATGAGGAATGAATAAATAACTTAGTAATGATGAATTAGAGGCATAATTAAAGTAATGTCAAGAATTAAATAATCTGATTTTTTCAATAATATTTAACAAATATGAGTTTGAGGAATTTGTACATTTGTTCAATTTATAGAGTACTGAAACTGAGATTCTAAAGCTTTCCATCATTTTTATTTTAAAAAGTTTTAGCGAGCGTTGGGATGCCGCGAAGCGGCATTCCAACGCTCGTAATTAGCTAACTTTTAGAATGCGCTAATTTTTGGATCAACTAATCCTTTTTTTAATTGATCCTCCATCCACATCAAATGAATCACATATTTGGGATCATTTAGGGCAATAAATGATCATATATGAATTTCTCATCATCCTAAAAAATATATTATTGTCTAAATTAACATTCAATTAAATATTGTTAAAATATTTTAGGCCCATTTGTAATCATTCCTTCGTATATTATAAAGCTTTTTAATAGGCAATTTATTTGTATTTAAACAAAAAAATTTAAAATAATGTAAAATGAAAGAAAGGGCAAGAAAATGATATGATTTTGTGATAATATAATAGGATGAAATGGCATGTCCATGGATATGCTTTTGCTCCTCTTTTCCTCCTAGTCCATTTCCCTCCAATTGAATTTATGGCCACAATTTTGCTTATTTTCCTCAA
Organism: Pratylenchus scribneri; assembly: GCA_030063045.1. NCBI lineage: Eukaryota > Metazoa > Nematoda > Chromadorea > Rhabditida > Pratylenchidae > Pratylenchus > Pratylenchus scribneri. The sequence goes on from JAQSEB010000007.1 coordinate 139,324, forward strand.
ATATAATCCGCGCATTTTTCGGCAAATATTTGGCAGCAAAGAGTGGGAACATGGGGGACGGCACTGAGCAATTTGCATGCCTGAAAATAATGCAAATTTTTTGGCGAATTTCGTTCAAATCCACTTTTGGGAATTGATTGTTCATTGGCTCGCCATGTCGTTCCGCCCAATCCTTGACCCTTTCCAAATATGCTCCCATATAGGATTGGCAAATGGGCAAATCCGGCCTAAGGGCATCGCATTTAGCTAAATTAATTAATCAAATCAATTTTGGCATTTTTCCATTTTAAATTGACTTGTTGCCACCGGTAATTTAATTCCCCTCTCTTCAAGTTCGCCGGATCCATTGGGGTCAACCCAAAGGACCTACTCCTAAGGACCTACACCCAGAGGACCTACGTCCAAAGGACCTACAACCCAAAGGACCTACAACCCAAAGGACCTATGACCCAAAGGACCTACGATCCTAAAGACCTACACCCAAAGGACCTACACTAATTTATTATTTTTCAGATTTAATATCAAAATAAAAAACAATATTAATTTAACAATGGCGACGTTTATTAAATCACAAATGGGAGGTCAAAAACTCATTTATCATGGCTTTATTTACATAAAAAATCGTAATGGAGCCAATGGGCAAACTTATTGGAAATGCGAACAACATCGCAGCACAAAATGTCCAGCCTCTGCAATAACCGATGCCAACAACGAAGTTACCATCACAAAGCTGCATAGTCATCCTCCATCACCGAATCGAGTTGAGCTGGCTCAAATTAAATCCAGAATAAATCAAGCGGCATTAACAACGCCAATCGCACCACGAACGATTATAAACCAGCAATTGGCAGGTGTGAGCGATCAGGCCAAGGTTTTTCTTATTATTTTGTTAAAAATGTAAAAATAAATCAAAGGCAACACTTCCAAAATTGGTCAATTTGCAAAAAACAGTAAGCAGAAAGCGACGGGCCAACGGCCAACAATTTGCAATTCCACAAACCCTGGCCGAAATCAACATTCCTGCTCAACTTGGACTCACAAAAACCGCCAATCCAGAAAATTTTGTCCTAGCTGATACCGGACCTGCAGATCCGGCACGCATCATAATATTTGCATCGAGGACTGATGTTGCGCGCCTTGCCTCTTGTGATGTGTGGGTGGTGGACGGAACATTCAAAAGTGCTCCGCAATTATTTTACCAATTATGGGTATTTTTTTAAATTTAAAAATCAGTAATTGTTAAATATTAAAGGTCATCCATGGTCGCTATCGGCAAGCTTCCATTCTGCCATTCATCTACGCTCTGCTCCCTTCAAAAAGGCGTGAATGTTACCAACGGACATTGCAACTTATCGTCGAAAAAATTGACGAAATCAATCCAAATGCCAGGCCCAATACAATCATAATCGATTTTGAAGAGTCGGAAAAGTTGGCCATTGAAACTGTTCTTCCCACAGTTCGCCTGCATGGATGTTATTTCCATTTCATGGTTATTTAATATTCAAAAAACCAAATAAAAATATTTTAAGCAATGCATTTGGCGCAATATTCAAAAGGCTAATCTTGCAACTCGCTATCTGCATCCGGAGGAGGTGGAATTCAGAACAATTCTAAAAATGTTTGCCGCACTTACATTTGTCGATATAGGTTTATTTTAATAAATTATAAAAAGTTCCAAAAATTTTCTTAAGCAAATGTTCGCACGTGGTTCAGGGAATTAGCCCACACATTCCTTGACGTATACGGTGATGAAGAATCTCATTTTAAATTTATTGACTACATGGAGCGAACATGGATCGGGCGAGAATTTTATGAAGCCAAATTCCCATTGGAAATGTGGAACAACAAAAATATAACAATGGATCAAATGCCAAGGACCTCAAATTCAGCGGAATCATGGCACAATGCATTTGCTTCAGTTTTTAGTCGCCACCATCCAAATCCATACAAATTGTTGGACGCACTTTTGGATGAACAAGTTTGTTATATTATTTTTAATTTATATTAATATATTTGAAAATAATCAGGTTCGTGTTGACACATTGGCCGTTCGAATTGCAGCTGGTTTTCGGCCGCCGCTATTCAGCAAGGACACATACCGCCAGAAAAATGAGAACCTTTTGAATGTGTTGCGAGATGTTGGAGGGCCGCAAAATCCAATTGAATTTCTCACCTCTTGCTCATATTATATTAGCTTTAACACATAAATTTATTTTGTTTTGTTTTACTTTTTTTAGTCCATTATTTTAACTTTATGATGTATAAATTATTTGGTTTGCAAACAAATTTACATATTATGCTCACATCATACTATATTATTGGCATAAATACATTCTTTTTTATTTATTATTATGGAATAAATTTTATGATTTATCATATTCAAATCTGAAAAATAATAAATTAGTGTAGGTCCTTTGGGTGTAGATCTTTAGGATCGTAGGTCCTTTGGGTCATAGGTCCTTTGGGTTGTAGGTCCTTTGGGTTGTAGGTCCTTAGGGCGTAGGTCCTTTGGGTGTAGGTCCTCTGGGTGTAGGTCCTTAGGGTGCGACTCGATCCATTATCCGATGTTTGGGGTGAAATTAAACCATTCGGTTTTTCCAATGTATTTCCATTGTTTCCTCCAATTTCAACATTCTCTGAACTATTCCCAGCAGCTTGCGATGTTGGCAATTCATTGTTGTTGTTTCCTCCATCCTCCAAACCATTCGAATTTGATGTGGGTCCATCTCCTTCAATGGTCATTCGATTATGAGTAACCGCATTGGCCGGTGTGGATGATAAAATTGATGAAGTTACGGTTGGTGAAGTGGATTCTGGCGTTGATTTTGTTGTTGGAGTCTAAAACAATACCAACAAAAATATAAATAAATTTAATGAATTTTACCGAATAAATTTCATTTTCATCATTTTCAGTGCCATTTGAGGGTGGACTTAAAAACATAAATATTAAATTAAACAAATTCCTCCAAATTACGCAGTATTCGATGCTGAAACTGAAGAAGCAATTGGAGTTGATGAAGGAATTGGCGAAGAAGTTTGAAGGGTTGTTTGAGCAGCCAAAATGGTGGATGTAGTATTACCTTCTTCTAAATATTTCCATCAGAATAATTAAAACAAAACTCACCTCCGGCGGATGCGATCAATTCGAATCCACCTTAATTATAATTTTATTATTATTTTAATAATAATTTTCCAACCTGTTGATGCTGTGGATTCATTTTCTTCGGGTGTTGCAGTGATGTTTGGCACCGCATAAGTGGTTGCGGCATTTTCTGTCTCCGTGTCAACCTCATTGGTGTTGGATTCAGTTGGATTTGTTGAAAATGGCCCAACAGGCGAATTAGCCGGAGATGAAATGGTCGGTGGGAGGGAATTATTCAAAGGAGGTATTTGGGTATTTCCTCCAATCATTTGAGGCCCTTCTTCGGCAGGATGCCCTTCAATTTTAATAATCCATTATAAAATATTCAATTTTATATTTTACCTTCCTCCTCTGCCGATGATGTTGGAATTGGCTCATTCTCCCCATTGGGGGCTAATGTGCTTGTCAATTTTGATGGCTCAATTGATGTTATGGCATTTGTTGTTTTTCCATCTTAATTCCAAAATATAATTGGTAAATAAAATAAATGACCATTTGTGCTTTCAACGGCCTCTTCCCTTCCCGAATTGGTGCTTCCTTCACCGCCAAACATTTGATTTATGCCAAATCCATTTCCTCCTGCCGGAGTCGTTTCGGCATTTTCGGCGGATGTTGCTTCCCCACTGATTCGAACAATCGAAGTTGATTGGCCAATTTCCCCTGAATTAATGAATTATTGAGGAAATTTACAGAATATTGTGAATACCTCCAACATTTGGCCTTTCACTCGTTTTATTTGGACCCGCCTCGCCAACGGGCACCAAATTTTCTGGATTTGTTTGTTCGCCGCCAAGGAAAGCATTCAATGAAAATGGTGAACCCGTATTCGGTTGTGGGGCGGCGACGGGAATTGCAGTATTTTGAATTGGGTTGGCTAAAATTTGGGATTGGATTAATCCACCGATCCTTTCTAATAAAATTTTTGACCTATTGTTGAAGATGTTATTGGGGAGGAATATGTCTCCTCCAATGTGCTACTTCCCTCTTCTCCTCCTGAAGTAGATGAAATTGGAGCCAACGAAGTTGTTTCGGCATTTGAATTTGTATTAGCCTCAACCTCATTTAGTTCTTGTCTTTTCTCTCCAATTGGTTTCAATTCGGGTTTTCCTTTCTCCTCAGAATTCCTTTCTTCACTTTCAGTCAATTCCTTTTGGCCATTTCCATTTTGTGTATAATTCCCATCCTCCTCTACTCCATCTTCTATTATTGAGAAAATTGTGGCTGATCCGGTTGCTGATTCCTTCACCCCAAATGGGCCAATTGTTGTATTTTTATAATCGGAATTGGCTGCTTCTGATTCTGAAACTGAACAAAAGGGGATTTGAATTCTGCTGAACCTTAATCAATGATTTCTTGCCTGTCTTCACAATTTGTGGGCCCAATGATTTCATCAATAAATTGATCACTTTGTCCCCACTGCTATTTGGTCCTTCCTCAATTTGTTGATTCGTTGATTTGGATTGTTGATTTCCTCCATTTTTGTCATCGGTTGAATGACTTATGACCGGCAAATTATCTTCTGAAAATAAAAATAAATAAAATAATTTTCTTGAGGATTTACCTTCATTGCTGCTTTGCCTTTTTTGTCGAATGCATCTTTTCTTCAAATCGCATGCTTTGTATAAATCTGGCCAATCCTCATGTTTATGGATCCGATTCCCAGGTCCATATCTGCCGGCATTTGCGGCGAATTGGAACAAAACGCAGCCATCCAATGTTCGATCCTTTTATTCAATTATAATAATTATTTAAATATTCATTCACCTTTTCTTCATCATCTGTGATTAATTTTCGTGAAAAATGCAATTCAACTTCATTTTCACTCCATTTACTCTCCTTTTTGTCCAATTTCCAATCTTGGCTACTGTCCTTGTCCGGCACATCATAACTGGTCGAAAAATAGTCGGACATTTCCTTCGGTGTCCCATCATCCAAAAATATTATCCCAATGTCCATATCCTAAATATATTCGAATATATTTGTTAAATAATTATTTTAGTACACTCATATTGTCGCCAATTCCAACTGCACTCCACCATTTGCCCTTTTTTGGCTTTTGTTTCATTATAAATTCCACCGAATCCGTTGCTTTATCATATGTCCATCGAAGTGCATAATTTGTGCCCGAAAAACTGCATGGATCGCCTTTTCCACTGACATCCACTGATTCACCCAATTCCGGGGCCTTCGAATTGCCAATTCCATTATCTCGTTGTGTATTTTTTGTAATTGTCGAATCCACTTTTTTATTCTCCTCTTCTTTAATTAATATAATTAAATTATCTAATTTATTCATTCATTTTACCTTTCACATTTTGGCCATTCACTTCGCGAATGTCCAAACTGCATTTTTCGGCCAATGCACAAACATTACGGCGAACTGTCGCCGACATTGGCAATTCATTCCTCTCTGCCCCATTTTCATATTCAATCCATTTGGTGACCAAGAAAAAAGTCTTCAATTATAATATTTTTCAATTCAATTTAAATTATTTTAATTTTCCACCCCCACCGTGCATCCGGACAAATCCGCCATTTTATGGCCTTCTCCTCCATTCAATGGTCTTGCAAATTCGGCAATAACACTTCCGTCGACATTTCGTTTTTTCAACGAAATGCTTCGAATTCCATTGGCTCCTTCTCCTTTGCCATTTGCCACTGGGCTCACTTTAAATCCTTTTCCTTTTTTATTTCCATTGTTGTGGTTCCCATTTTGGACTGCTCCTTCAAGGTGGCCACTGACCAAATCCAGCTGATCATTGATTGACATTATCCCAATAAAATCCAATTGATCCTTCAATAATATTTGGCACAAATTAAAATATAATAAATATAATTTTCCTCCACCTCAGTGCCGAATCCAATTCCGGTAATCAATTGTTTGTCTCCATCCGATTTCAAATTGAATTCCTCTTCCGGCAATTTTGCTTTCAGCACAAAAACAACATTTTGTGTTTGTGGCTCAAATGCCCATTTAATTGTGTAATTTTGGGATTGGAATCCACAACGGGACTTTATATAGGCCGAATCAATGGGAAATATCCTCGAAAGGGAGAATAGAATGAGGACAATGAAAAATGGAATTCTTTGATTGGAAAACATTTCCTGAAATTAAAATAATAAGAAAATTTTAGAATAATTTTTGATTAAAGTATGAAAAATGGAACAAAACATTGCCGGTGAATCGGCGAATACTCATTTTTGGAATATTCGCCGTTAATTAGAATATCCTCAACACTTTGGAAAAATGTTTTTGGAAAAAAAGTGAACACAAAATTAGAAAAAAGGCAAGGCTGGAGGAGGGGAATTGGAATTGGGATGGCGAAAATTAGAAAAATTGGCGCAAGAGGAAATGGAAGGGTGGGGGGGGGGGGAGGATCTCATCTGCTTCCAATTCTGGGATTGGGGATCAACCACAATTGTCGGGAATGAATCGCCCACAAAAACTTTCCCTCCTTCTGCTAATTTGGCTGATTCGATTAAGAACGCCCTGTTGCCCTCTGAATCGGAATCGGGAAGATTTCATTTTCACTTCCCCCGCAGGCTTTTGGACTGATTTTTTGGTGTTGCTCGATGACGGCAAAATAATTAATTTTAAGGAAGGATCCACTGATCAAGAGTTCAGAAAAATGATGGTGGAATAAACATGAATAAATGTTTTTATTATTTCTGGACAATGTTTGGTTTAGGCTATCACATTGCCTGCGGGGCAATTGTGCGCGAATTCGGGTAAATTGGAATGAATGTCCCTCCTTCTTCCCTTTCATTATTTGATTATTGTCTTTTTCTCACTCACTCGATCGTCAATTTCCTCTCCTCTGCTGCTTTTCATCATCTTCATTCACTTCTTTTCCTGTCGCTGATGAACTTGTTAGCATCAAAAAATATGCGCGAATGTTGGCGGCAGCCTTTTCCCATGCTTTCCGCTCTCCCTTTACCGCCAGCCACCAAAATGACCGCTGCTAATTTGCAATCGGAAGGAAAGGGGTGAAGAGGAAGAAAGAATCACAAATCGAGTCCTAGTCCCAGCCAAAAGCATTCTCATTCAAAGAAAGGGCGCAAAGGGAAATGAGGGAAGGGAAGTACTTGAATTGAGCAATCATATGCAAATGATGGGGCCGGAGGGTTTATTTTATTAAAGGGAAATATTATTTGGCAAGAAAAATATTTCAGAATTACGGTAGGATAAATTCGGATTCGGCTTCAAAAATGGATGAAATTAAATTGTAAGTTTTAAAATAAAACTAATTAAATAATGAAATCAGAAGAAACATTAAATCTGAATTTTTTAGAAGAAATAAAAATTAAAATTTTGGAAAATTCTCACTTTAAAATTGATGCTTTATCCTAAATTGGGATAAATATTTAATTATTTATCCACTGAATGGGTTGGATTGGTTCATTCAAAATTATAATAAATGTTTATTAGGAATAATGGAGAAGAAAATGAATTGGATGGATGGATGAATGTTCCACTAAATTGCCAGCATTTCCTAGCTCAGTTCTGCTGGTTGCGCGCCATTATTGCCCAATTCTGGGCCACCCATCGCAAAACATTGTGCAAATAAAAATAAAAATAAATGCCTGGGAAATGGATGTTCTTTTTGGTGGATTGGATCATAAAAATAGCCGCCATTCGACGAGAAGCATTGGACGAATGAATGCGGGAAATGGGCAATGGAGAATAATAAACAAAGAAGGAGGATTGGGGGAATTAGGAAGGCCACCCAAATAAAAGGAAATGCCGAAACTGGTCCAAACTAGACAAATTAAAGTTTATTATTGTTGGTATTGCATTGGTGGAAATTATGCAAGGATCAGCAGGACTGAATGGAGGAATATTTTTAGTTAAACCCAAAAAAGTTTAGCATCCAAGTTTCCTTTTACTTTTTGATGAATATGTAATTTTCAGGTGGCTATTCCCCTTTTATAATTTTATTTTATTACTCCGTCCAATACCCTCAACAATATGTTGTTATGACAGCGGCGAGAAGTAAAATAAAATAAATTGAGGGGCAAAAGTCGTCGTTTTGTTCAAGAAAATTGATAAAAATTATTCAAATTTGTAAAAATAAATAAATGATATATTAAATGACGACAAAAATGAGGAAGATTGAATATTTTAGTATATGAAAATAATTTCAGCAGAGGCAATTTTAGCATTGACTATAATTATAAAATTACCCAAAAGAATGTCGACCAATTGAAAAAATAGGTCAAAAGCTTATTTGAAGGTTAAGAAAAATTGTAAATGGAAAAGAATGTCAGGAAGGAGGGTCTAGGCACATTTTTGCATGTTTCGGGTATTATCTTTTTGGGTATTGGCCCATCAAAGAGGTTCACCGCCCTCCCCTCATTATTGTATTCCTCTTGAATAGGAAGGGCAAAATGAACAATACCCCGGAGGTGAACCTGTAATTTTGATGAGGATGGGGGGGGGGGGGGGGGGGGAGAAAGGAAGGGCACAGCATGGTTTTTATTTTACAACCACTTGACTTGAAAATGGGTGAAAGGAAATGCTGCGCAAAATTTGCAGTAATTTTTCTGCAATGCCTTTTTTAATCATACAAATTCTAAAATAATTTAATAATGAATTTTTTATATTTTCAAGTCCACAATTTTCGCGCGCCAATGTCCTTGGAGGATGGACAAAAATCTCATTTATTGGGCACATGTCCATTAAAGCGTGCATCTTTCTTCTTCTTCTGCCAGTCACCGCCTTTTTCAGCCAGCCGGCCTTACTTTCCTCGGGCCAATGATTTTTGGCGCGCCAATTTATTTATTATATTCCGGCTGGCACCGAACATTCGATGACATCTTTTCTTCTTTTGATCCTCAATCCTTCATATTCATTTTAGTCCATCCTATCTTTTGCCTTGATGAGGGATGTTTAAGAAATGCATTAATTGAATTTTTGGATTTAATAAATTAATTGGAGAAAAATGAAAAAAATAGTGCTTCGAATGAAATCCGAAAGATTCTCGAAAAAAAAACAAATTGAAAAATGAATTCAAATGACAAAAAGGGGTATTGGAGCGAATCAAAAAGGTCTGCTTGGATTGCATAAGCGGCAATGTGAGAAAACCATTGTTGGCTTTTGGGTTTAAAGTGTGGATTGGGGGGGGGGCGACCCAGATTAGTTTCCCTCCTTCCTCAAATAAGCAAGCACATGGATTGATGGCCGACAGGTTTTTTGCATACAGCCGGTCCCCACCCTTGGGGGATGTTCTTCTCCCCTCATTCCTTCCATCGTCATGCCCTTTTTTGACAGCAAAAGTCAGGAAAAGACGATTTGACCTTGTTTGCCATTTCGTTCGTGGATGCTAATATGTTTGAGTTTGATGAGCATGAACATCCATGAAAGAAATCATTCCGCATATTGTAGATGGAACATTGAAAATTTTTAAATCCATTCAATTGGTTGGAAAAAAAGATCCAAAAACACACATTTAAATTTTGTATAAATTGGAATTCTTCTTAAATGTGGCACACAAGTACGTTGGTTGCTATCTGATTCGCATACCGTATTGTCTCTATTAGTGACTCATTGCAAGATTAACTTTTCTTAATTCCATTGGTTCTATAAAAAGTAAAAACACTTATTGTTCAAAAATTTAAACACTAACAAATAAGAGTTTTACTTATTAGACTTCAATTTTGCCGATTTTTGATGGTTTCGAAATAGTGCCCCAGGCTATAATAGAGAAATTCGATAATTTAACTCCCATCTTTATTTTTTACAATATCAAATCTTTTTATTGTTAGATTTTGCAAATCTTTCACCATTTTATCAATAAATTGAAAATATAATGGAAAAAATAAAATGAATATCAATTGGATTATTTTCCCTCAAATCGAGATTTTCTTGAAGTATCCAAACTGCTTTGTTGTTGCTTTTTTCGTTTTGCTTCCATTGCCGCCTGGTGATCACCTTCAAAAATAAAAAAAAGCAATCATAAAATGAATATTTTTGCCCAAAATTCAATCTAAAATTCCCTCCTATTAATACCTAATGCATCGTAAAAATCTTCAGGTCTAAATGCGTTCGGGTCGAATACTTCCGCTGGAAAATTTGTGCCTTTTTCGTCAATGCCAAACTAAAATTACCACATATAAAATATTATTAAACCAAAAATTCCTCACCATATTAACCAATGTTTCATAGCAAGAAGGGTTTTTGAAATCTCTTCGGCTTTTTATCATCGAATTTGGATCCCATCCGGCACTTTTCCGCTCAAAGAAATGCTCAAATTTCCTCTGAAAATTAAATAATATCAATATTTAAATGGGCTTAAGAATTAAAAACCTGAAGTGTTGGCGAGCATTGACCCGGAGGTGATGGCGGCACCGCTTTTGTGGATATTCCCTCCTCTTGGTCCATTTCCATTTGTTGTTCTTCTTCCTGCATTAATTCACCATCTTCCAAACCATTTACTCCTCTTGGTGTATAGCCAGCACCTCCTGCCGGTGTTGATGCGCCCGTCGTTTGATTATCAGCCTAATAAGAATTTAAAATTATTAAAATGTAATAATTTTTGGAATTTAGTTATGTTTTTTGCCAACATGGCTAATAAGATTGAATATATATTCAGAATTATATATAGTTAATTTAAAATGTGTTCAAACCATCAAAAAAGAGGACAAGTTTTGTCCGGTGCGAAGAAGTTCTTCCTCTGTCTCATTGCCTTCTTCATTATCGCTATCATTTTCGCCGTATCTATCTCTTGAATAATGCCCGCCACTATCATCATCCTCGTATAAATCAGACTGCCGGCGAGGTGGCCGTGGTTCGACCAAATTAAATTGTTGTTCTTGCTGTTGCTGGTCAGAAATAATAGCACTTTGATCCTCTTCAATTTGCGTAATTTTGCCTATAAATTATTTAATTTAAATCGATTAATGTTGTTTCTTATTAAATTTCATTAAAACAAAACCAAACCTTCGGCCTGAATTTGATTGCTAATCTGCTGCTGTTGTTGCTCCTCGTGTTCATGTTCACTTTCGCTGTCATCAGAACCATATGCAACAAGCGCATTCATTTTCAATTCTACCTTAAAATCTTTAAAATAAATGTTAATTATTTATTTGTATGATATAAATATTGGATTAAAGATTTGGTTTTTGGTGACTAAAAGCAGAAGAAATGATTTAATAATTCGTTTTTCATACATTTTTATTCTCTCAAATTCAACCAAAAAGACCTCTACAATGCAAAAAAAATTAACAAAATTTTTACCACAGAACCTTTGCTTTTCAATAATCCAACCCTAATGCCTATTGCCTAATTCTAAAACACATGCCTGGCTATAAGCCTATCCTAGCTCGAGCCCTAAAAAATAATGTATACCTAGATCTTTCGTTATGTACAGGTTTTCTCGAGTAGATCTTTTGGTGCTTCCCCATTTTTATATTATCGGCATCGGCAATCGGCATTTGTCAATAATATGAAAATTTTACGAAAAATGGCCGCCCCAATTCATTTATTTAGAAAGTAAAATAGTTTCAGCAAATAAAATTAAATTTTCAGCGAAGTAAAATGTCGACATTTAATGGAAGAATTAATAATGGTAATGATATTGTCGAGAATTCCACCTCTCCAACAACAGACGGTCAAACTGCGCCACCAACCAAAATTCTTGAACAAGCGGCAGAACAACAATTGCGAATTATAGCTGAGCCAGAAGTTGGAGGAATCTTGTAATTTCAATATATAATTAAAAATAATCTGCATTCATTTTAAGTTCATGGTTTCGATGGAGCCAAGCATCAAATGCAAAATTGATTGATGCGGAAAATCGACTGTTTCGGCGGGTCATTTCCCACATTGAACAGAAATTTATAACAGTAAATATAATGAATGAATTTGTCTCATAAATAATTTGCAATTTAGGTTCGTCATTGGAATAGTTCTGTTGCGACAATCACAGTTAAACCAAATGCAAATGAGCCAAAACACAAATGTCCATTTGTTTTGATTCATGGATTCGCTGCTGGCGTTGGAATTTGGGCAGCCACTTTGGATGAATTATGCAGTAAACGGACAATTCACGCATTTGATATACTTGGTTTTTTCTTTTTTAAATTTTAATTTTATGATAATTATTCAGGTTTTGCCCGTTCAAGTCGACCTCAATTCAGCAATGACCCAACAATTGCCTTGCCGAACTTGAATTCGTTGGATCCATCGAAGATTGGCGAAAAGCAATGGGCATTGAGCAAATGATTTTGATTGGACATTCATTTGGTTTAAATTATATTATAAAATTTAAAATATTAAATTTATTAAGGTGGCTATTTGGCCTCCTCTTATGCACTTGAACATCCTTCCAGAGTTCGCCATTTAGTTCTAGTCGATCCTTGGGGATTTCCGGAGCGACCCAACATTGAACAGGTTCAATAATAAAAATGGCATTTTTCATTAATTTAATTTTTTAGCACCATATTCCAGTTTGGATGCGCGCAGTTGGCAAATTACTCTCAATGTTCAATCCATTATCCACTTTGAGGGCAGCTGGACCATTTGGTTGGAGTTTTTCAATGAATTTATTTAGCTAATTAATTTTCATAGGTGTTAGCCTCGTCAAAAGACTTCGTTCCGATTTGGGTTTGAGATATGCCCATCAAGATCCGGAGGCAATTTATGAATATATTTATCAATGCAATGCTCCAAACCCAACCGGTAAATTAATAAATAATAAATTATTAAATTAATTGAATAAAAGGTGAAATTGCATTCTCCTCAATGACCAAACATTTTGGCTGGGCTCGTCGTCCAATGATTCGCAGGTGAATTTAATTTAAATTCATTCACTCCATCTCCTTTTTTTGCAGATTTAATGGGATTAATCCTTCCGTTCCGGTCACATTCATTTGGGGTGGGAAATCTTGGATGGATCCAGCGCCTTCATATGAAATCCAAGCCCGCCGCCAGGAACAATCATATGTGGATGTTCAGGTAAATTTTAATTATTTTTTAAATTAAACTTTGTTTATTTTCATTTTAGATTGTCTCTCGTGCCGGCCATCACGTTTATGCCGATGACCCTGCAGAATTTTGCCGTTTATTAACTCAAATTTCGGATAAAGTGGACGAAAATGCAGACTTACCCGGCGCAATGGATTGTGATGAATGGCGAGATCGAGTTTTTAATTAGAAGAATTTTGACAATTTTCGAATTTGCTCATTTAATGTTATTCAAATTTATTTCTCATTATTTTTATTTTTGTGACATGAATAAATAATTCCAAATTTTGAGCCTATTAAATTCAAAAAAATTTTGATTAAATTCATCATTTTATTGTGAATGAAATGACCCGATCAATATTTCATTTTAGTTTAGCAATAAAATGGCCACGTGACACCCCAGCAGCAAAAACAATCCTTTTCGCATTGTGATCATCCAAACACAAACATACATCACCCCTCCGCCATTTTCCATTCTTCATTCTTAAAATAACTATTTATGCTGCTAATTTTTTAATTTTTAAGGAAAATTGCAACTATTTTATTTATTGCAAAATTTCCCTATTAATTAATTAACTCATCAATTTGGTCCATTTAAAATTCATCCAAATCTTTCTAATGTTCCACTTTTACAGCAATTTTTCCAATTTAATAATAAATTTTGCTGGCAAAAAATATCATTCGATCTCATTTCTGATCAAATCATTTAATTCCTTTTCCAATACTGTGATTGAATTATAATTGCACAAAAGTCAGCAGCACAAAATTGGGCGGATTGATTAATGTTCGCCAAGGCCATCCAACCTTCCTCTTTAATGTTGCCTGCAGCAGCCATACTTCGATACCGACGATTTTTGCCCCATACAAGTGGGTCATTTCCTTTCATAATTACTATAATTAATATTTAAACTAATCCAAATTTAAAAACCGGACAAAAATTTGCAAAAGAATTTTCTTTTCAAATTTCCTTTCTTTTCAGCCCCAATTTCTCGCATTTTTGCCCATCATCCGTGTTTTTCTTTCGCCACATCAGCAGCCACCGAAACTGAACCAATGTTCAATTATTTGGATGCACTTTGCCTGGATGGCCAATTGACGGAGGAGGAAAGGACATTGAGGGATCAGGCACATGCATACTGTACTGAAAAGTTGATGCCACGTGTTGTGCAGGCATTTCGAGATGAAAGTAGGTTATTCCACATCATTTTTTTGCATTTTAACAAGATTTTTTTCTAGAATTTGATCCAACATTAATTCCTGAGCTTGGCAAAATGGGTTTCCTTGGTGCCCCATATCAAGTCAGTGGGAAATCATCCAATTATCATTATATCCCCTCTTTTTAAGGGTTTTGGTTGTGCCGGTGTCTCCTCAGTGGGTTATGGCCTTTTGACCCGCGAATTAGAGCGAGTTGACAGTGGATATAGGTCGATAATGAGTGTACAAACTTCGCTAATTATTGGCCCAATTTACAATTATGGTGATGAACATTTTAGGGGAATTTATGATTGACTTATTCTTTTTAGGTTCGGATGAACAAAAGCAAAAATATATTCCGGCATTGGCTAAAGGAGAGAAAATTGGTGCCTTTGGGTTAACTGAACCAAATCATGGCTCAAACCCTGCGGGAATGGAGACGAAAGCCATTTGGGACGAAAACTCAAAAATATATAGGTAAATTTTTGTATTGAAAATGAATTGTAAATGTTATAAAAAGATTATCCGGCACAAAATCATGGATTTCAAATTCTCCAGTCGCCGATTTATTCATAATCTGGGCTCGCAGTGATCGACACCAAAATGCAGTGAAAGTCCGAATTTATTCAAATTCCATAATTAATATTTAATTTTCAGGGATTTATCTTGGAACGAGGAATGCCCGGATTGGAAACACCAAAAATTGAAGGAAAACTTTCATTGCGAACTTCAATAACCGGGCAAATAGCAATGGATGAAGTGCCAGTGCCCGAGGACAATATTTTACCAGGTCAATCTATTCAAATGGAATTCAATATTTAACAATTAAATTTACACAAATATTTGTATTTGTTATTTTATTTACAGGTGCCCATGGCTTAAGTGGCCCATTTGGTTGTTTGAATAATGCTCGTTTGGGAATTGCTTGGGGCGCATTGGGCGCCGCTGAAGCATGCTTCCATGCGGCGCGGGATTATGCAATGGAAAGGTGGGATAAAGATCCGGAAAGATTTTTAATTACTTTTTCCGGAAAGAATTTAATTACTTTTTCCGGAAAGATTTTAATTACTTTTCCGGAATGATTTTAATTACTTTTTCCGGAAAGATTTTAATTACTTTTTCCGGAAAGATTTTAATTACTTTTTCCGGAATGATTTTAATTACTTTTTACGGAAAGATTTTAATTACTTTTTCCGGAATGATTTTAATTACTTTTTCCGGAAAGATTTTAATTACTTTTTCCGGAATGATTTTAATTACTTTTTACGGAAAGATTTTAATTACTTTTTCCGGAATGATTTTAATTACTTTTTCCGGAATGATTTTAATTACTTTTTCCGGAAAGATTTTAATTACTTTTTCCGGAATGATTTTAATTACTTTTTCCGGAATGATTTTAATTACTTTTTCCGGAAAGATTTTAATTACTTTTTCCGGAATGATTTTAATTACTTTTTCCGGAATGATTTTAATTACTTTTTCCGGAATGATTTTAATTACTTTTTACGGAAAGATTTTAACTTTTTCCAGAAAATTGTAATTCTAATAAATTATAACCGTATATTTGATTAATTAAATTTTATTTATAGAAAACAATTCACAAAACCCATTGCCGGCACCCAATTGGTTCAATTAAAATTGGCCGATATGCTCACTGAAATCAGCCTTGGCCTGCAGGCATGTCTACGGGTTGCTCGATTGAAGGATGAAGGAAAGTGAGTGATAAAAATAGAATACTGTAAAATATATTTTTGTATATAATTTTATTCAAGTGTTTCGCCAGAACAAATTTCATTGATTAAACGAAATTCTTGCGGCAAAGCTTTGCAAATTGCCAGAAATGCTCGTGACATTTTGGGAGGAAATGGAATAGTCGATGAATTCCATGTAAGGAGGAAAATATGAATAAATTAAAATTATTTTATTTATTAGATAATGCGTCATTTGGTCAATTTGGAATCAGTGAATACATATGAAGGTGGGAAATAAAAAAAAATTATTTTATAGAAAATATTTTGATATATTTCCAGGCACCCACGACATTCACGCATTGATTCTGGGCAAAGCAATCACCGGAATGCAAGCATTTCAATAATAATAATGAAGGGAATATCTAATATCAGAAATCAGAATTTGAAGAATGAGCCTAGATTTTCTCCATTCTTTTAATCCTATCTAATAAAAATAATCCTTTTTATTTACCATTTCTTATTATCCATTATCCAATTCACATAAAATTAATATTGATATTTAATTATTATTTTATAATTAGAAAAAATTTTATAAATCTATAGTTTGTTATAGCTTGATTTCCTATCCAATTTAATGTATCAAAAATCGATCTAATTCGGGGGGGGGGGGGGGGGTGATGAGATGGGAATGCTGGTGGCACCCTTCAAGAGAAATAATTCGGCTAAATCAGAAGGAAATAATGCATTTATTATAGTGATGGGTTGGATAATGGATATTTGGGTCGATTTGCGATATTTGGGTCGATTTACGAACTCTCCAATAAGTGCCATTTTAAAAGGCAGAATTTGCTCTCATTTTCTCGCATAGTCGACTAAGCAATTGGCCAAAATGTTTTCCATATTTTTGTTCTTCTCCTTTTTTCTTCTCCCCAATTCCATCCTTTCAAAACAACTCGATTTTGTCTGTTCTCAATGTGGCAACAATTTTGATAGTTATCCGAAATTCAAACAACATTTCCTTGAGGCATGGGGATTTGAAGATCATCATCCAGACGATAAAATGAGCTATTTTCGACGGTAATTTAAATAAAATTTAAAAATGAAATTCATTCCCAGGGATCCAATGAAAGATTTGAGAGATTGTGATGAAGCATTAGCAGCAGAGCTCGAAAACAAAGACCGAGGGAAGGAGAAGGTTCCTCCCATTTACGGGGAAAATTCCACAAATTGATAAACAAAGATCGTTCCCTTGATTTTAAGGGAAGATTCCGGTGGTTTTCCCGGTTTCGAGGAAAAGATTCAGCAGCAGAAGGCAGCAGCAGCCGAGGAAAGCATTCGGCCCATCATCAACCCCTTCCTCCCCCTCCCCATGCCAATGCAAATCATTGTGGCCATCACCATCTTCCGCAGGAAACATATCCACCTAATCAAATTTTATACTTCAATACGCCAACCCCATATCAACAAGCGACTTTTTTCAACCAATATTGTGCCCTGAGAACTGTGAATGTCAATAACCGATGGTGGGGTTTCGACTAGGGTTGCGCCCCCGCACTGCGGGGGCAGAGTTTGCGGGGACGGGGATATGCGGGGATGGCACTTGCGGGGACGGGGACGGGGATGACCCTTGCGGGGATCCCCGCGGGGACGGGGATAGACTGAATTTTTGAAAAAGGTCTTATTTTTCAGAAAAAAATTTCTGAAGAAAAATTTACTAAAATTTCAATAAATTATAATGGGCAAATTAATTTTAAATCATAATTTTCTCTTTAATTACTTTATCTTCTGGATCATTTGAATTTGTTGGTACTACACATAGTTGGGTCATTAGCGTTGGGCCACTTGCATCTAAGCTATTTTGACGAGCCGTAGTTCATCAGCCAATAAACCAATTTAAATTATCTAAAGTGCATTTAATAGCCCTAAATATTGGCAATCCATTATTATATTGATCATCAAAAATGTAAAGTCTTGACTCTTTTGGCCAAAAACTTTGAAAAATCGCCTTTTTTGTATGTATGGTCATATCATGGTTGAAATGAAATATTACATTTTTGGATGATCATTAAACCATTGGATAGCCAACATTTAAGGCTATTAAATGCACTATGGATCATTTAAATTGGTTAATTGGCTGATGAGCTACGGCTTTTCAAAATCGCTGAGATGCTAGTGGCCAAGACGCTAATGTCCCTCGTCAGTTGCACATTATCCAAATTTGTTTTTACAATCAAGATCTGAGATAATTTTTTTGCCATAAAGTTTCTTATATACATAAATCAACAATATGGTATGATATAATTAAAAAAAGGATATCAAATTCTTGATTATCACCATAAATTAACCATAAAAAGTGAATTTCTTAATTTTTCATTGTGGGGTCTGGGCCTGGGCTCCATAACAAAAGATTACAAATAGCCGCGCAGCGAAAGAATTAACTAAAAACGACTGCGCAGTGAAAAATTTTTAATGAAAATTTAAAAATTCTACTAAAATCTGCTCAAAATTTCTTTGTCATATTCCATTTTCCTTGAAAAATCCAAAAATATGGGGTGCATGTTCATCCCCGCGGGGATGAATCCCCGCGGGGGTGGCTCTTGCGGGGACGGGGATGTGCGGGGATGGACTTGCGGGGACGGGGACGGGGATGAGGCCCAAAAAGTGCGGGGATCCTCCCCCGTCCCCGTCCCCGCGGGGACGGGGGCGCAACCCTAGTTTCGACTTTCATCATTGGGGGGAGCAATTTTGGGCCAATGGAGAAATTTATAAACCAACTTCATTTGAAAAAATCATAGGGAATGGAAATTGTCTCTTCAGGTAAGAATGAATGGATTACATAAGGAATAAATCATTTTTGCAAATATCGTTTTTTTCTATTAGAAGCTCACTCTCTAATATTGAAGTATAGAAGGGCATGGGGCATTCTAATAGTAAATTTTGGTGTTCTTTCCAATTCCGAGCAAGCATAGAATTCGGCTTTCTTTTTCAGTGCAATTGCTTTAGCCCTAATGGGACATGTCGAATGTAGTTTTGTATTCCGGGAATATGTGAATCATCCAGACGATGTAAGTGAAAAAATGCATGGCAAAGATGAACATCCAATTCGGCATGGCGAAATTGAGGACATTATTGCATTGGTCAAATTTTACAAAATGAACATTGTCATCTATTATAAGAATACAAAGGACGATTCAAAAAGTGAATGGCTCTTTTACTCGCCAAAATCCGAAACTCAGGTGAAATTTGGATGTGGAAAAATGGACATTTTTGGGTACCAAAAAAACATATGCCAGATGATAGTAGCCATCCATATATCTAATAAATTTATATAAAATATTAGTAAATTTTGAAGTCATATGTCAAAAATATTTTCCTTTTTAGGAACAAATGCGCTATGATCCAGAATATCCAACGATTCCCTTGATTCTATCAAGCAACAACCATTACGATTTGATCACTAATTTAAATTTTCCATCAGAAGATTGATCAATTTTTGGATTTTTAATCTATCACTTTCAAAAAGTTCGGCACGAGTTCTATTGTTCTAATTTTATCCAAATTCAATTTATATATACTTTGCGCAATATTATATTGATAAAATATGATTCTTTCCAATTCTAATTCTTACTCATCATCATCAGAGGATTCACTTGTCAATTTCCATTTTACATTTACAGTTAGAAAGAAATTAGAATTAGAATAGAGCTATAGCTATACTATATTAATATTAAATATTAATTATTAATATTATTCAATTCAGTTTTACAAATTAATAAAAATATATTAAACAAGGAAAATAAATTTTTGAATATAAATAATAAAAATGCCGAATCCAACAATAAAAATGGAAAAAGTTGAAATGGAGGAGTCGTCAAATTTTTCTGCTGAAAATAGCCATGAATTGGCTTCTACTGGAATTGGCAATGAAAATAACATTGATTTGGCCGCAGAAAACCCGGCAGATCCATTAGGTTGGAATTGGATGGGGATTTGAGAATATTTGGCAAAAATAATTGGAGAAGGTGGTCCATGCCCTTTTGATGACCCGGTTGAACGAACTCGTTGTTTGATCCAATATATTCGATTGAGAAATCAACGGGCAGAAGCGGAATTGGCCAAAAGGAATGCAATAAAAAAGCAGAAAATGGATGCGCAAGCCACCTTACAAAACACTCGAGACGAATTGGCACAAGCACTAAATGAACAGAGAATTTGGGAACGGTTCGTTGGGAAATGAGAGATATTGTCTTGAAAATTGAATTGTTCAGTAAATCCGATGATTTGAACCGAGAACGGCACGAAGTGCTGAATAATTTGAAGGCACTTCACCAAAAAGAGATTGAACGAAAACGACAACGAGAAGAGGTTTTTTGTTAGCATAGATTCAAAGCAATTTAGGAAAGGGGAAATGGATTTTAGAATTTTATTTAAAATTTTAACCAAAAATATAATGCGCGATTTTGAAGGCGGAAAGGCAAAGGCGATTGTTGGCGGTGGCTGCCGAAGAACAACAAAGAATTGCGGCAGCAGCAGCGCTGGCCGCCGCCCAACAACAACAACAATCATCGACATTGGATGCATATTATCAGCTGAAACAAGCACAACAATATTTGAATTCACTGATTGCTTCGGCTGGCACCGGGAATTCACAAGGGGCAAATGCAACAACCCAAGGGGGAAATGCAAATTCATGTAAATTTTTTTATTAAAAATGTTTGAGTACTAATGGAGTTTGGCCCCACAAGAGGAATAGGATGGTGGTAGGCAAATCAAATTGTCAATCAAATTGTTAATAGTGGGAGAAGGAGGACTCATCCAATCAAAAGAAGAATAATTTATTTATATTTAAATTCACAAAGCCAATTGTCAAATTCTCAGCATCAGATAATGCTAAATTTTCCAAAATTTTGGAAAAGTAAGAGAAAGATCAAAGTAATTGTTCCATTTTAAAATGTCTATTTTATGTGAAATGATGATTGGTGATACAAATTAAAATTACCGTATTTTTTAAGAGCAAAGGAAATGTATTCCCGCCATCCCTCCTATTCCCATTACTGACAATTTAATTGACAGTCTGATTGATTTGCCTCCCATCATCTTTTCCTCTTGTGGGATCTATCCAATTCCGTACCGTACCAATATTTCTTTCAGTGGCCAATCTTTCCCCATCCCTTGCCCAATTGCTTCTCTCCTCAATGGCAGTTTCAACGGCATCCGGCGGTGGTGGCTCATCCACTTCCCAATTATTGGCAGCCGCAACTCAACAACAAGTATTAAAAATATAAATTCCATTTCAAATTAATTAATTTACTCCAATTCTCTAGCAGCGTTCCGCTGCCCCCTCAGTCTCCTCCCAATCCCAACAATATTCAACCGGCCAATTAAACCAACAAAGTCAACAGCAACAGGCATTTTCGTTCCCAAAATTCCTTCAATTCATTTTCCCATTTAATTTAGGTCCAAAATGCGGTGGCCAATTTGATTCGTCAACATTTCCCCTCGAATGTTGCTTCTTCTTCCCTTCCCTCTTTCCAACAACAATCCAATCAACAAACAAATGCCAATGCCACATATGCTGCCTATGTTCAACAACAACAACAATTGGAACAATTACAATCGGTTAAAATCATCTATTTACTTTAATAATTCTTCTAATTTTAAGCAATTGGCCAATGCCGCCGCAGCCCAACAACTCCCAAGTGGCCTAACCATCCAAACTGCATTGGCGGCCGCTGCTGCGGCTGCCGCCACTCCATCAGCCAGCATTTTGCCCTCCCCAAATTCGGCAACCGCAGCCCAATTAGCCGCAGCAATTCCAAATTTATCTTCCGATTTGATATATCAGGCTGCACTTTTGGCCGCTGCAAATACAATTGGGTGATTTTCCAATCTTTTAATCCAAATTATTTTTTTTTAATTTTAGTGCGAATCCATCTAATATTTCTTCTGGCCAACAACAATCCCAGCAACAACAACAAAATCGACATAAATAGATTTAAATATATTTATGTGATTAATTAATTTAATATATTTGATAAATCATTTTTAATTATACATTTATTTTAATAAACTATTAAAACTTTAAAAAAAAGATCTCGGAAATTTGACCGGATAGTTTTTGCAAACTTGAAACTTTTAACGAAACTCAATTTTTTTTAATATAATGTAAATTTAAAATAAATATTTCCTCTATATGTATGTTAGCGCTAAAACTGAAATTTCAGCTAAAACTGAAATTAGCTAGCTAAAACTGAAATTCCTCTAACTGTCTGCCACACTCTCTAACATGCTCTCCTTTTCTTTCTTTCTTTATATTTCCTATGTCTGTCAAAGGAATTCCCCGATGAATTACCCAAGACCTATAAAATGTTGAAAGAATAAAAAGTTTATTCAATGTTGTAAATGTTTGAAAAATGATGAGGAATAAAAAGGGAGGGAAAATGGGGATGGAACAATGGGAAGAATGAAAATGGGTGGTACAATCCCCGGGGGGACAAGGCGGCTTTATATAGTGCCGCTGCGCGGGAATGGAATGTGGGGGTGGGCACGTGGACATAGAATTGAAAGGGAAAAAAGGAAGGGAAAATTAGGGGTCAATCTGAGGATCAAAAGAACGAAGGGAGAGTCCAAAATCAAAAAGGGAATTGTCCACGTGAATTCGAGACATCCATTAACATATCCGCCATTATCCGCCGTATTTGCCTCAATGGATGATGAAAGGCCGCTAATGGATTTTGTGGAGAAAGATGGTGAAAAGAATGACTCATCATATTGATTTTAATATTTTCTTTATTTAATTCCATATTTATTTATTTATTTTAATTATTCATATTATTCGCATTTTTATGCGACACTGCGCGCCCGGCGAGTGAATATATAGTTTCGTCTTATTCGTCTGTTTTGCCTTTGCTGATTCTGCGTATTGACTCCTGAAGGCAAGATATTCAATTCATATATAGGATGATCATCTACACTGATATTAGGGAGTATATTATCAAGATATTGATCAATATTTGTGTATCTTAGTATTCTAGTCATGATCATGGGAATCATTTCAATCATGACAATTAAATATGTACTGTAGAGACAGCTTATACAAATCCAAATTTCTTTCCAATTATAGTTTAAATCGAATCCTGTCCATGATGGAAATAAATGATTAAGTTTTTCCTTAGATTCGTGCATATATTCATTCCATCTTCCGATTTTCAATTCTGATTCTAGTTTCTTTTCTTCAAATCTTTGATCTAATCTATAGGCTTGAAACATTTCCATTGTTTTCTGTCTGGGATCGGTGTAATTTGTTATAATATAGTTGTAAAATACCGTTGGCTCCAATTCCAACTTATTATTACTGTCTTTTGTGCCCAGTTTTAATTGATGAATTCTTTTTTCTTCTATCTCAACATATTTTCCAGTCAATTGATTCACTCTTATTAATTTTTCTCCCATAACTAATGATATTAATTTATTATTCTCACAATCTACTTCTTCGTATTTTTCTGTCAGAATTAATGTCTTAGGGTCTATAGTTGCCTCTATATTTTTATCCAAAATTGTGGCATTTACTTTTAATCTGTTGTAACATTTTTCAGAGGCAACAAACGAGATATTTTTAATAGGAATAGGCAAACAATGAGTAGTCTCCAAAATATTTTCAGATATCCATTTTCCTATTAAAAATGTGTTGTTTAGTGCGATTCGAGCTAAAGTAGTTGGATCCATCCCTCCGAATGTTTTTCCAATTATCTCATTCCCTCCTTTGGAACAAATTAATGATGCTATGTGATTGAATGCTCGCCTTGTTGTATTGGTAGATAAAACTTGATTTGCGGTTAGTTCTGCCGCAAGTTGGCTTCCTCGGACTATACCGTCTTGCGGTTCATTGTTTGATCTTTTTACTCTTCGTCTGATTTTCATTTTCATCAATTCAAATTGATTTTTAGGGACTGCATAATCCTGATTGGTCATAACAAATTTATTAGAACAATCATTAATCTCTCGTGGATTTTTATCAAAAGTGAGCGCGAAATTTTTATTATCAGCGATCCATATATCACCCATGAATGTTCCAGTCCATTTAGCTATATTTTTGAGTTTGCATAATCGTTTGTCTTCATTATTGATTTCCCAGATCAATATGGATTCATCCTCTAGAGTACATGTCCCTAATGGATACTTGCAATGACCAATTTCACTTAATGGTGAAGATAGAATTTTGCTGCCTGGTTTTACATATATTAATGATTTCATATAAAAGCAGTTAGTTATTGATGCATTTTTATATCCAATTTGCCAATAAGTGAAATCTACTTCTGGTTGATTTTGGGTTCTCTTATTATTATATTCTCCCATCAAAATTCCTTCAGAACATCTATTTAATTTCCACATTCTATTACACTCTTCTTGAGTGACTGATTTATTTTTATACTCGTAATGAGAGTGAGGAATATTTACTAAATCTGTTTTATAATGAACAATTTCCTCAATTATTGAGCAATGAGCTGCTTCTAAGCTAACTAAGTCCAAATTTGGTTCATATACATCAAATGTGTGGACAGTTGGTAATGGAGGATCGATTGTAAAATTAGCACAGGGTAGCATATCGTCTTCTATTCTCCAATATTGGCTGGAGTCAGTGGATGGACAAAGCATTGGATTCTGGCCAAATACATTGGATATGATAAAACAAATGCTAATTAAACAAATTACAAAGGGATTAAATTTCTTTAATTTTTTCAAATGAGTTTTTCCACACGTTAAGCAATTTTTCCGCGGATTATTAACATATTTTAATTTTTTTGAATTCGAATGATTATTACGTGTTTTTTGCACGTTCTTCCCCCTCAGCTTAATTTTTCTTGTAGCAATATTCGCTTCTTCACTTATTTCTATATCTGCTTCTTCGTATGCTTGGATATCTGCTTCTCTCGGAATTTCTAGTGAATAAAGGAGAGAGGGAGGTCTGTGAACGATATTGCCATTTGGCAATTTTACAGCTATTCTTCTCGGTGAAATAACTTCAACAATTTTTCCAATTTTCCAAGTCCCCTTTACCATATCATCTTCTTGTATCATCACAATCTCATTGACTTTTGGCAATGCTTTGATTAAATTTTTATTATTTTGTCTATGAAATTGAGTACGTTCTCTTAAAATATTTAGATATTCGACTGCCCAAATGTCCCAAAATTTATTTATAGTAGTCGATTTTTTATTCCAGATTTCTAAAAGTTTCTCTGCACTTTCAGCATTTTTGGGCAAATAAGTATCATCATCCTCTGGATTATTATGGTTGGGTAATCCTGGCATTGCCCCTGGATAGATAAAATCGATCGGTCTTAAAACAAATGAGTCCAAATCATCTGTAACTGGAATAATCGGTCGGCAATTGAGTACGGCTTCAACTTCACAAATAAATACTCTAAAGTCATCTTCCTGCAAAATTTTTCCCCCTAATGCTTTTCGGCAACAATTTTTTATGAGACCATTAATCCTCTCAAAAATTCCCCCTTGCCACGGTGCAAGGGGCGTATTAAATTTCCAGTTTATGCCCTCATTAGCCATGTATGTTGTAACTCCTTCATCATTCGGTAGATTTTTCCATAATAAGTCTAAAACTTTCTTTCCCAAACGGAATTGGGCTCCATTATCTGATACAATAATTTTCGGCTTTGTCCGTCTTGCAACGAACATTCTGAAAGCCTTTAGAAATGAAGTGGTTGTCATGTCGGTTACAATTTCTAGATGAACACATCTACTGACAAGACATGTCAATAATAATATCCATCCCTTAATGAGTTCTCCATTTCTTTTCATGTTAATTGGTCCCATAAAATCAAGGCCGGTATATTCAAATACTGTGGCCTTTTCCAACCGATAATTCGGATATGGTGGCATCTTTTCAAGCTGATATTTTCTAAATTCTCTACAATTCCCTTTGCATTCTTTGAGTGTCTTTTTTATAGTACTTCTGGCTCTTTCCAAATAAAATCTGTTTTTGAGTGACGAATGGACTAATGAAGCCGATCCATGCAATAATAATCTATGTATTTTCAATATTAAAAGTTTAGTGAATGGATCATTATGTGGCAAATATATGGGATTTGTAAAGTCAAAAGAATATGTATTATTTTGTAATCTACTCCTACATCTTAATATTCCGAATTCATCTTCATATATTTGTAATTCTTTTTTTCTTTGATCTGTCAACGGGTGGCGATTTTGAGCTTCTTTAATTAGAATTTTTTCAGCTATTTCTATATCTGATGCTGTGAATGGTTTTTCAATTTTGAATTCATCATTTCTTTTTACTAAAATATTTGTTTCTCCAGCAGTAATTTTATTTAATCTTTCTATTTCTGAAGGCAATTTAGAGCATTTTCTCCAAACAACCATTTTACAAAATCTAAGTACAAACATTAATGTATAGAGCAATCTCCAAAATGAGCTGAAACGAGAGGGGTCAATGGTTGAATTTTCGAAGTTTAATTCAGTGATAAAAGAATCCTCTTCACCGTTTTGATGAATCTGGATATCCTCTTCCTCATTAGTTTCCTCTTTCGGCTCAATTTGAATAATGGCTGGCCAATAGGAATAATCTTGTTTAAGCCATTTAGGTCCAAACCACCATAGGCTATTAGTTCTGAGTTCCATAGTTTCACAGCCTCTACAAGAAATATCTGCTGGATTTTGCTTGGTAGGTACATATCGAAATATTATATTCTTATCTGCTTGAATTTCCATCAATCGATTTTTTACAAATTTATTATTCTCAAATTTTTTATCATTATAAGGAGTACCAATCCAGTATAATGCAATTTGACTGTCTGACCAAATAGTGATATTTTCAATATCCAATTTGAGTTCTTGTTGTACAAATTTTACGGCTCTAAATCCGATAACTGCAGCTAATAATTCCAAACGTGGAATAGTTAAATTTTTATCAAGTGGTTTTATTCTATTTTTTGAAAAGATTAAATGCGATTTAATAAAATCGCTGTCAATTTGAGAACGAAGATAGATTACTGCCGCATAACAATTCATAGAAGCATCTACAAAACAATGCAAATCTTTTTTCCCTCCATAATCAATATTTCTAGGGAATGAATAATGGCAGTTATCCCAAGTTTTACTTATTTTATCCCAATTTTGCATTTCTTCTTCGTTTAATTTATCTTCCCATTTAACTTTTCTATTACAAACTTTCTGATATAATAATTTAGCTGAAACTGTTACTGGTGATAATAACCCATGAGGATCAAAAACACTATGAATATATGCCAACAAATTTCTTTTACTAATAATTTCTGCTTTTGGGATAGTAGGCAATTTAATCAGTAGTGTGTCTTCATTGGGACTCCAATGAACACCCAATAATTTAATTAATCCTCCCTTGATCCCCGGATGTTGGTCCTTTTCAGGAATATTATCATTCACTTCCTTAGAGTTAGATATAAATTCACGAACGTTCATTTTTGCTTTACTGAAAATATCTTTGATTTTATGATAGTTCTCTATCGCTTCTTCCACTGTATTGGCTTTACTAGCCATATTATCCATATATAAATTTTTGATGAGTTCTCTGGTTAATGGAGTATCAAACTTCCTTAAATGATGGATAACCGTGGCAATGAGTAAAAAAGGTGATGAAACGAAACCAAATGGAACTCTAGAGAATCTCAAGATTCTCAAATTATTCCCTTTTGGCGGTTTATTTATATCAAAAACCCAAAGGAATCTTGTGGCATCCCTATCGGCTTCCCTCAGTGCAATCTGTAAAAATGCTTTCTCTATGTCGCATATTAATAATAATGAGTAGGTCCTGATGCGGAGTAAAACTCCAGCCAATTTAGGCAGTAAATTTGGTCCGGTTAATAATTGTTGATTCAACGATAGTCCTTCTCTGGTCCTGGCTGATGGATCGAACACCATTCGAGCCTTAGTAAATGAAGAACTTTCTTTCAAAATTACTTGGAATGGAATATAATGGCACAATTCCCCAGTTTCAAAAGGGGCATCTTCTACCATTCCCAGTGATAGTTGCTCATTTATTATTTGTTCGCATTTTTCCATAATTTTAGTACCGTGTTTTTCATATAAATTTATAAATCTTCCGTATGTTTTCCCAAAATTTGATGATAATTTCGGTATTCCATTTTTCCATGGCCATGCGACCTCATATCTACCATCATTTAATTGTCTTAAATTGTTCTCAAATTGTTTCATGGCTTCATCCTCTTCATCTATTCGAGTAGTATTCGGATTTTCTTTAATACCCAAAATTTCCAAATCCCAGAAATTCCCAGGATAGGATATATCCTTAGGATTCTTTCCCCCAATTTCATATTCATCTTCCATTACATAAGCATAAGAAGTGATTGGTTTATCAATTTTCATTTCCCCACAGTCAAAAGCACCCAATTTAGTAAATATTCGGTATGTTCTTTGAGATATTCTCTTTTTGCGCTCAAATACACGCCAAAAATCGATAACCCCTAACATGAGGTCAGGTTTGACTTTCCTTGTTTTTACTCTGGGAATTCTTTCATCAGTGACATAAGTCACCGTTATTAGCATTTTTTCCAGCGCAGGTGATGTTTTACATAGAAGAGGATAATAATTTTCATCAACTCCTTTTACATATACTTTTACAATCCCTGATTGGAAGGAGGATTGACTTCCCCCATATCCACTAACTCTTGTATTTTCCCTTTTCAAAATTGTTAATTTTAACTTTCTTGCCAATGAATTGGTGATATAATTTGATGTGGAACCGGGATCATATAATGTTATCCCTTCTTCACCATTACCATACATTCCATTTTTAAATTCGTGAGTATTACTCATTAATACTACTTTATTTTTTCCCTCTGATAAGATGACTTCATCATCTACAATGAATGCCTCATCCTCTAGGAATAGTGATTCCTGAGTATTTTCATCATTTTGTTCCGGATTATTTTCTTCCTCAGCGCAATTAGCTGTCCCTTTTCTCCAGGATTCTTTATCTTTACTTTGAGTGAAATTTTGTTTTCCCCCACTTGAATTGCCCATTTTATTTATTTCCTCATGATTGATCTTTGCACAAACTGCTACAAAATGTGGTCCCTTGCATTTTTTACATTCTATTTTCTGAGTACAATTTTTGGATATATGTCCCTCTTTAAAACATTTCATACATTTTTTTAGCTCAAATAAACGTTTAATTCTCATGTCTTTATTTTTGTATTTTAAACATCGATTGGAAGTATGATTAGTTCCCGAACAAAAAACGCATGGAAGGCGAGATTTACCATCTGTGTTCTGGATTTTTTGATTTTTGGATTCACTGTTTTCTCCAATCAAGGTTTGTTCATTCTTTTGAAATTTGGTATTTTTGAAATTTTTGGTTAATTCCCAAACTGTTTCTCTTTGGGTTAAAATCTCATCAATTAAAATGATGAGTTTTTCGGTATTAAACTCAGCAATTCCTTTTTTTTGCGTTATAATATCCAGTAATATCCAACCAGGGAATTTCTGTTGGATTAGTTCTTCTGTGGCTTTATTATTTATTTCTTCACCGGATGCTTTTAGTTGATTCAAAATTCGGTTTATTTCTGTTAACATTTTCCTTATGTCCGGGGTTTTTTGGCTGGCAAATGAAATTTTCCTCAAGTCCCCAAATAATGCGGATTTAATTGATTCTTTATTCCCAAATCGGTTTTTTAAATGTTTTACTGCATGAGTATAGTTTGTCCCAATCACATTATAACCCTTAAGTTCCCTTTCGGCATCTCCTTTCAGACAACTAATCAAATAAGCCATTTTTTGAACGTCAGGGATAGATAAATCATCATCAATTGCTGCTTGGAATGCAGACCAAAATTGCTCCCAATTTGCCATTTTTCCATCAAATGTTGGCAATGAAAGTTGAGGTAACCTGATTTTAGTTCCATTCGTTGTAGGTAAGTTCTCCTCAATCCAATTTTCTAACTCAACTGCCTGAATTTTACCACGATCTATTAGATCAATAAAATTGTTAGTTGCCAAAAAATTATTGTATTCTTGCATTTCTAAGGTCCTAGCTTCCCCCGTCATAGAGGACATAATTTCGGACCATTCAAAATTTTTACAGTCCAGAAAATTTACTGATCTATTAATTTTGTTTAATAATCTCTTTACTTGACTCATGTTCCGATTTTCCGGTAAATTTTCCGCTTCTGTAAGATAAGTGCTTAATCTGGTGCTAGTGGGTGTAATAATTTGACGCAATGGACCTGACATTTTTTTTTTCAGTTTCAAATAACCCCAATAATAAAATTTATCTTTTCAGAACTATAAAATGTGTATATGGAATGTTATTATGTCAAAAATGTGTATGGCAATTTCAATTAGATAAGTTTATCAATTAATTGTTGCTTGTGTTTTCTTTTTTCCTCTTTTCCAGTTTACAAAATCCAAAATGTGAGGAGGAGAATGGCAATCAATGCAAGACAGAACCAATCACAGGCTCCCTTAAAGTGTGTCGATGATTTTGGCAATCTTTGAGAAGGCTTTCTTATAACGCACAAGTTGCTCCTCCTTCAGTTTTGCCGACGAGGACGCGGAAATTTCACTCGACTGCCCTCCGCGATTTGCTTCAGCTTTGTTCGACTTAACTAATAAATTAATACTGAAAATTTCTCTTTTCAGTACTTTGGGGGCCGGCACAATTGGTGGCGGTGTGATGACCGGTTCCGGAGAAATTTCGTCAAGACCCAAGGGATCAGTTGGATCAATCGGCTTTGTTGCTCGCTGTCGGCCAAGTCCAAGAGAGTTTCGGATAATTCTATCGGCAAGTTTCTCCGGTTTTTGAGGTTTGCCAATTTCTGCCTGAATGTATGAACGAATTCGATTTGTAACAGCAAAGCGATTTCCCCAGCCCTTTTTAGACAATACTTCGATGTCCTCGCCTCGTTTCACCAGATCAATTGGATTTGCTTGCCAATTGCGGCTGAAATATTCAAGGTGATCAAAAGCTTTTAAAAAATGATAAATTCTATACTGCTTCTTTGCGTCGGGCGGTTGTGATGGACCCTCCTCCTCTAATTCTTTGCGCCTCTTTTTCCTTTGATCCACTTCGTCAACAAAGGCACAAAAGCGGCAGTTGCAGTTTTGCCCAGGTTTGTGACGATTAGAATTCGTCTCCTCCACAAGGAGCTGGAACTTTCGTTCAACAATGGCAGGGTTATCACTCACTAAAAGTGAAATTTTGAGGAAAAAGGGGTAAAAATTTAGTCCAAACTAATTGCGGATGGCCAAAAGCAGCAAAAATGCACTGGATTTGTTCAAAAACTGAAAATGAAATAATTGGGAACCAAACAATCCCAAGATCCACTTCAAAAGATGGGCAAAAAACAAAAAACACTGATGGCAAAATCAAAAATTGGTTGCTGAAGGTTGTCTGCTGTCAAAAAACCCAAAAGTGTGTAGAAATGGCCACCAAAAATGCAGAGGTTTGCCCAAAAAATCGGTTGAAACTTTGCAGTTGGCTGAAAAATTTGTTGAATTTGGTTTTCCTCTGAAAACCCTCAAATTCACTTGTTGAAAAGGCCCAAGTCGTTGGTTGCCGTTGCACCAAAATGTCAAAGGAATTCCCCGATGAATTACCCAAGACCTATAAAATGTTGAAAGAATAAAAAGTTTATTCAATGTTGTAAATGTTTGAAAAATGATGAGGAATAAAAAGGGAGGGAAAATGGGGATGGAACAATGGGAAGAATGAAAATGGGTGGTACAATCCCCGGGGGGACAAGGCGGCTTTATATAGTGCCGCTGCGCGGGAATGGAATGTGGGGGTGGGCACGTGGACATAGAATTGAAA
This sequence comes from Pratylenchus scribneri, assembly GCA_030063045.1. Classification (NCBI taxonomy): domain Eukaryota; kingdom Metazoa; phylum Nematoda; class Chromadorea; order Rhabditida; family Pratylenchidae; genus Pratylenchus; species Pratylenchus scribneri. The sequence continues at coordinate 171,159 of JAQSEB010000007.1, forward strand.
GGGAAAAAAGGAAGGGAAAATTAGGGGTCAATCTGAGGATCAAAAGAACGAAGGGAGAGTCCAAAATCAAAAAGGGAATTGTCCACGTGAATTCGAGACATCCATTAACATATCCGCCATTATCCGCCGTATTTGCCTCAATGGATGATGAAAGGCCGCTAATGGATTTTGTGGAGAAAGATGGTGAAAAGAATGACTCATCATATTGATTTTAATATTTTCTTTATTTAATTCCATATTTATTTATTTATTTTAATTATTCATATTATTCGCATTTTTATGCGACAATGTCACTCTCACTTTTCTCTGCATCTCTAACCAAAAAAGTGAGAAATAGTGTGTGAATTTCAGTTTTAGCTAGCTAATTTCAGTTTTAGCGGGTTTCAGTTTTAGCGCCCACATGTATATAGTTTCTAAAACTATTTATTTCATCTAAAGTAATATAATAGTTTTTAAATAAATAATAAACTATTTAAAATATATATATCTATATGTATTATATAGCTTTAATAAATTAGTATTTATTTTTATTTCATCTATGTAATGTATTTATAGTATAGATCAATATTCCATCTTATTAGTCCATTCATAATTATTAATTAATATTAATAATATATTTTGAAATTGAAACTTTTAAAAATTTTTACATAAATGGTAATGAAAAATTTAAATAAATATAATGGTGAGGTGAATAATTAAATGAGGAATCGACTGTCCACCAAGCTGCTTCTGGCCAATTGATGAGTGAAATAAACATTTGTGAGTTGAATTGTCATTTTTGAGCATAAATATGTGCAAAATGCGGCCAACACTCGATTTTGCCAAAACATATCAATCAATGAGAAAAACAACATTTCAAAGGACATTATGGCCCATTCATTCCCGTAAAGGAATGCAGAACTGTAGGCCATTTCGGATGGATCCCTTCAGGGGAATAAATGATTAAAAAGGCAAAAATTAATTGACAAACTTTTTGAATGTCCCAACTCTGCTGGTGTCCGCCAATTCAATGCCCAACAAATCCTCGATGAATCGTGAATCCGTAATTTGATATTCCCCACATTGTGGGTCCACTCGATTGATAAAATCCTTGAGGAAATCATTCAATTCCCCGTAAACTTTTGCCTGATGCTGCATTCGAATTGTGGTCCGGTCAAAATTTGCGGCTCCTCCCGCTGCCCTCGTTCCCCTCAAATTCATTGCCGCCGCTGCCCCTCCCGTGGTTGTGTTCAATCCGGCCAATATTTGATCGACTCTTTCACGAAAAAGTCGCGGCAAATTGCACAAAAATGTTTGCAAATCTGATCCACTTTCCAATCCTCTCAATGCGCACAAATTCTCCTTTCAATTTAATTGAATTTAATTCGGTATTATTGATTATTTGGTACCACGGATTTTTTTGGTCAACATAAGAATGGTTACGGTAATCCTAACTCATGGGTCTTCCGGCTTCAGGTATAGAGTTGAGGTCATTTATTAGGAATAAGTTATCATCTGCCGTATACCTAAACCTAGTCCAAATCACCCATAGGGACCCTTCATTTCTCATACATCTGTCACCGGGTAACCCGATAAGTACCTATAGACCTTCATTTCATTGTTATTCATTAATTAGTTTACCTTTTCCCTTTGCAAAAATGTATTCATTTGGAGCATATCCGTGTCCGCAAATCCATGCACCGATCGTCCGTGAATGTAAAATCCTCTCTAAAAATATTAAACATTAATAATTAATTTCAATAAGTCCAAAATTCACCAATGGATTTGTCATTGCCAAAACACTGATATTGGCCACGGAACATAAATCCATGAAATTTCGGAATGGATCGACCAATCTTTCCATGATGATCACTTGCAAAAGCCATTGGCCCATTCCAATGCAAAAATAAAAGAACAAATCCACACCAAATCGACTCATTCTCGTTTCCGCAATTTCATTCGGCTGATTAACTGTGCCCAAAATAAATAATATTTAATTTCAATATTTAATCTAAACTCCTTTCAAATCCAGGCTGAACTTTTGCCCAATTGCCAAATTCCAAATATTCCATCAAAAATAGCATTGCCACCAATTGTAATCCAATATGTGTTTTCCGATATAATTGCAATTCATTCCATTCATTCGCAATCAAATATGTTCTCCTTCAATTCATTCATTATATTAAAAATTAAAATATTATTAAAATATTCCAACCAAATGACCACTGAATTTGCGTCGCCCCTTTTTTGTGGTTTTGCCACCCCTCCCCCTCCATTCTCTTCCTCCAAAAATGTTGTCTCATTTATGCCCAAAAATCGAGGCCTTTCCCAGTCGATGAAAAATGTTTGAACGAGGAAAAGTGTTAAAATTGTGTGAACCAAGGCAATCCCCTTTAGGGCGGTTGCCGAAATCATATAGGTAATGAAGGAATTTTCCTGTAATTTTGAGAATAATTCAAATGTTTCTCTTCAATTTTGCCTGATTTCCACTCAATGGAATGTAATAAATGTGGGATTGAAGTTTATAGGCAAAAATGAGCCAAATGGCAGCTGCACCCATCAAACAAAGGAAAACATTGCCAATGCATTCCGCACCAAAAAGCAACAATTTGACAATGGTTGAAGCATCGATGACCATTTTTCCGGAACGACGACCCCAACTAAATGTAGAATACCATAAATTCACTGTTAATACCCCAGTCTCTACTCTCTAGTAATTCCCCACCTTTCGGGAACATGGAAAAATAATTCGCCTGTCTCTAATAATTCCCCAGGTCCTCACCCTAAAATACTCTATTAATTCCCCACCGCAAATCTATATTAATAATTATAAGTAGGGATTTCTTTTTGTGGATATTGAATTATTAAAATAAAAATATTCCAAATTTATATCAGGTCTAAAAGCAAATTAGATTAACAAGGCAAAATAAAAATTGTTAAAAAGTAAATATAAATACTAAATATAATTGCGCAATGGAAAAAAATTTCTAAATTTTTCACCAATCTTTCAAGAATAGTGAAAAATAGAAAAATAATTCTCCATCTCTAATAATTAATTCTCCCATGGGGTATTAAAAGAGATCACCTATAAGTTTGAAGTGCAGCCCAAATGGCTGCTAACGAACATGAAATGGCCATCAACACTTCAATGGTTTTGTCAAATGAATAATTGTCCACATGATATTCAACGGTGAATTCAGTGTCCAAAATTGTTTGACCAAGGGCATTTTCTGATGAATTAGTTGGGAGGAAATATTGCTCATGGGAAATTTGCAAATATGGAATGAAAATTCGGCCATCACCATTTGGCTAAAATTCAAAATAAATAATTTAATTTTGATTGATTTTACCTGAAAATGAATATGCAAATTAATTCGTTTTGGCACTCGGATCATTAATATTTGTTCAGATTGTCCATCCTCTGCCAAATTGGGCGCACTTTTTTGAATATCCAAAATGTAAAATCGTTTTGTCAACAAAAAACGTGAATCGCGTCGAATTTGTTCAATTCGATTTGGGTATATTCCGCCGGTGTATTGGTCACCTCCTCGAATATTTTCATTCAGCACCGGAATTGGATGCAACTGAATATTAATTATTTTATTAATTTGAATGAATTCCTCGCACCATAATTTGTCCCTGTCCATCTCGATATCGAATAAATAATTCATAAAATATTGTTCCATTAAATTGTTCTCCATCCTTTGTTGGCCGATTCCAATTCCAACTTCGATTCCAGTGGATTATTTGGACAAGGGAAATTTGGCATTTTTGACGATAAAATCTGCCAAATTGTTGGAATGGGCCAAACTGATTGGAATCACCTTTGAATAATTTCACCCAATATTAATTCAATTTAATCAAAAGAGACCATTTGATGGGCACATTTGAAGGAATGGATCATTGTTGGAAAATATTTGGCCCAAAAATATTCCATCCTGGTCAAATGCCGTTGCCATAATTTCCAATTGGCTATTCTCCCTTTGTGGGAGAACATTGAATTCGGCCCCAATTGCATTTTCACGGAATATTTCCACCGAAGCTTCAAAGTTTGGGTAAAATAATTTTGGCAGAATTTGTTCCCTAAATTGTGAAAATTTATTTAATTCATATTCTTTTCGAACATTTCTGGTTTTATTGTCCAACTTGTCCGAATTTGGTCCAAAATATTGCATGCGCCCTCCCTTTCCTTGGAATAATCCTGGAGGACACAAATATTTCCCAATTGTTGACAATTTTCCACAATTCCCAATTTGCATCGATATTCGGCATTTCGAAGGGTTTTCCACAAAAATTCGGATTGAAATTGTTGCAAATTTGTAGTGGAAAATGGAGAAATTGGGATGGAAAATGCGGCCGATGAAATTGGCAATTCGGCACAAATTGTGGACGATGAATTATTCTAAAAATGGAATTAAATTAAATTAAATTCAAATAAATGAATTGAATTAATTGAGGCAAACATTTTTGCAAAAACATTCCAATTGAGTGGCACATTCCAAGCATTCATTTTTATTTCCAATTGGAATCATTCCTTTTGGGCATTTTATGCATTTTTCCACAAATTTTGATGAATCATTTTTGGCCAAATCCAATTGAATTATTCCATCCTCACATTTTGGGCATTTTCCTCCCTCATTCACTCTGCCACCATTCGTGCCAAAACATTCTACACAATAAAGGCCATTTCTGCTTTTTGCCAATCCTTCATAATTTATTATAATTTTAATTTATTTTTTTTTCTGACCATTTTCGCATTTTTGGCATTCAATGAAATGATTTGGCCCACCAATGCGGGGAATGGTCCCCCCAGGGCATTCGCATTCAATTCCATTGCCGGAGGGCACCTTCCCCCCAGGGCAATTTGAGCATTGAAGAATATTCGGATTGAAATATTTTTCACCCTAAAATAATTAATTTTGTACTAAATTATTCGAATTCTTCACAATTTGTTGGCATTGTTTTGGCGAATTCCATTGTTGTGCATTTGTTTGCCCACTTCCAGTGCCCAAAGATTGTTGTCGAATGAAATTAATTTGGATAAAAATAAATAATAATAAAATTGGCAAATTAAAATTATTCCACATTTTTGCAGCGAAAAATATATTTTAAAATTCAGGTAAATTCATTCTTACTTTTATGACCATTTTATTTATTCAACATTTTGTTTCCATGGCAATAATTCTTTCTACTGATAGAAAATTGGTCAATGAGGAATATTCTCAAAATTAGACAAAAATCATTCTCCAAATATTTAAATTTATTTTATTATAGAAAATTGAACATTTTTGGGACATAAAAATTAGGAACTCTCAATGGCATCCGCCTCTTCTTCAAAGAAAAATGGCAATAAATAAAATGAACAATTGAAGGTTTTGGCAGAATTTGTTCACTAAATTGTGAATTTGCTCCAAAATGTTGCATCCTTTTTCCTTTCCCTGCTATACAGTAATCTTGGCTAAATCTCTGAGGCATGCTGGCAAGAAAATTGGCTATTGGAGGGGAGGGGGGGGGGGGGGATTCTTCCAAAAATTAGACAAAAATCATTTCTTCAAATAAATTTATTTTATTATGGAAAAATTGAAAGAACATTTTTTGGGGGGATAAAATTGGAAATATAAGAGATCAAATGAATTTGAATGGATGAAATAAAAAAAAATGAGCAGAGGCAAAAATATTGTACAAAAATGGTCAAATCAGCAGATTTAAGTGAAATTTATTGATGGAATTTTTTGAAAGGTTATGGATTTATGAGGGAATTCAAATGTAATTTAAACATTATTGTTCAATTGCCCTCTGATGCTGGATTTGTGCTGAATTGGACTGTTCGGGTGGTGATTGTTGGTCTTGATCCGCCGACTGTGAATTCTTCTGCTGATGTTTTGGGATTTGCTGTTGTGTTTTTGGCTGCCTGTTGTTGTCGCCCATCCCCGTTATTATTGTTGCTGGCTGAGTCGGAATCACTGCTGCTGTCTATAAAAATAAATAACAATAATAATAAATATTATATTATTTAATTTAATTGATTAATTTACTCATTCTATTTCATTCATTCATAATTTTTAACTTACTGACTCTTGGCCAATGCTCCAACAGAATTCGTAATGCTTGTGCCGCCTGCTGTCCATTCAAAGGGTCAACTTGAATGGAACTTTGGTATAATCCACCGGTGGATGTTGGCAATGGATTGGCAACATTTGTTGTTGTGGGCGCCGGATTGGCAGTACAAAAAATTAATGGACCAAAAATGTTGGTCAATTTTTGCATTGTAAGTCCATTATGCGGTTCAGAGCCCAACAAATTGTGCAAATGGTCCATTATAAAAGCCAACGAATTCTACAAAAAATCATTAATTAATTATTCTCAAATATAAATTAATTACTTTATTTGGTGTTGGCAGGCAATCGACAATTCGCATCACCAATTTTTGGTTGCCTTCTCGATCGGATGGTGGCATTACGCCGGCGGCATCCAAAAGCATTGCATAAATGTTGATTGGCACCAATGGGTCAGGCAATTCCCGGAGAAAATCCTTCAAAAGGCAGGTCAACAAATTCACATCCGGCACCGGTCTTTCGCTAATATCCGCCTCCCGGCTATTTTCATTGAATTGCAAACGCAAATGTTCTTTCCGTTCGCTGGCACCACACACTGAATAATTAAGTAAAATAATTGTTAATTAATTTAGACACACAATAATATAATCCGGGTGTATCCAATCCCCTTCTTTCAATCTCCTTGATTAGCCTGCTCATCACCAAAGGCACATCCACTTTTTCCCTTTGCAGCAAATTGCCAATTGATTGGCCAAAAACGCCAATATTCGGTTGAGGATTCCTCAATCGACCAAAACAACGACTCATTTCGGAAAAGGCAATCTTAATATATTTTCATTTTAAATTGGAATATTACATCCTTTTAATTACTTTCAACAATAATTGGCCCCTTGGCTCCAAATTGAGGGTAAAAAGCCGATTCCCGCTGAGGCCATCCACCAGAAAAACGTCCAAAAGTCGAATGTCACCTTTATGGCAAAATCTATGCCTTAAAATGGGATGAAATTGGCCTAATAAATTATCCATTTAATTTTGTACCTCAATTGTGGATGCCAGGCATAAACAAAAAAGGATGCATTCGTTGCGGCCAAAACATCAATTTCAAATCGTTCAGCCCATCTATTTCAATTTTTATTATTTTTAATTAAATAATTTGCACCGAAAATGTTGCTCTGGACTGGAAATGCCCGTTCTGGCCCTGTGCATTTCATTCACTTCCAAAACGCAATAAAGTTGTTTGGAATGGACTCTGTCCGGCACTTTCAAATTCCTTCCCTCCACAATCTAAAACCAATTATTTTGACAAATAATCACTAAAATAGGGTACCGTGACACTCAATATGCCGGACAATGCGGCATTCGTTTGTCCATTCCCACTCAATCTATCCACATCGAATCCGGGTCCAGCCGTCCTCAATGGGACACGTCGATTCATCAAAGGGGAAACATGGAGTCGATCGAGGATGTCCTTCAAAACAATATAAAGACATTCTAATTTAATTGGAAATTTATTTGGCTAACTGCTTTTTCAGCGGAACTCATATTTTCAGAGGCCATCATCGCCGCAATTTGTTGAAATTGTTGCTGTTGCTGATTTGGGCTAGATGAATCCAAATGCTGAAATTAAAGTCAAATATATTCATTTCCATTTCAAAATACATTTGCCATAATTGTTTTTGATGGAAGTGAATTGGCCCGAATTGAGGCACCTCCTCCTTTTGCCCCCAATGTATTCCATCGAGAACGATGCCTTCCGGCATTATTCCCGCCAACATCTTCATCCTTTAAATTAATATTTTAATTAAAAGGAATATAATAAATATAATTTATATTTCACCTCACTGGCCCAATTCCTATATTCCTGCGCGGAGAATATATCGGCCACTGTCCTTCCCCCAAGCACATTTCCATTCGGCAAAAATTGACGTCCTAAAATTTGGCAATAAATTAGAATATTTGATTTTGATTACCTTTCCTTGGCCCAATTCTGGCATCAATATCGGAAAATGCCCCTCTATTTGTTGTGCCATAACCAATTTGTTGTTGTTGTTGAGAATCGGTGGCATAAAATGGAAATGATGAACCAGGAAAATCATTTTGCCCTTTTAGAATATTCAAATTATTTACAAATTATTTTATAATATTCTCACATTTGACCGTCCTTTGAAGCGGATTTGGAATTGTTGAGGCCATTCTAAAATAAATTAAAATATTAAAATTATTTTAATTTACCTTCTTGGCAATGAATTGCTTTTATAAGATGGCATTGGACCATAAAATTGGCCAACATTTGTCGTATTTTGAGGAAATGAGGAAGGAATTGGCATTGGCATTTGTTTTTGACTTCTGCTATTTGGGACACCAATCACAGTTCGAGATGATTGAGGAAATGAGTAGATGGGAGGGGGATAGGCAGAGGATTGGAGGGAATGAGGCCCTGCGAAATTAATGATTTAGGCCAATTAAATTAACATTTATTTCCTCACCCATTGTTCCTTCATATGCGCCGACGACGGATTGAGGTTGGCCAAAGAATCGCCTTTGGATTGGGGCAGAAGCGGGTGGCAATCGGCCAAGGGTGGCCGAGGAATAGGCCGGATGGCGAGGCACATACGGAGATTGGAATGGCATTTGGGAAGGATGGAAAGGTGGCTGAAAAAGATAATTTGATGGAATATTGTCTATATCAATAATGCCTAAAGGCCTTTCCTATTCATCCTACTGTACCCCCACTTTTTGCCTAATCACAATGTCATACTATCAATCAAATATTGCCCCGAATCTGCCTTTTTAACCACTTTCTTCCCCTCCAATGGTACTTTACCCTCATTTTCCGAACAATTTTAATAAAGAATAATTTAAAGTTGATTGGCCTCTAATCCCTATCCCATTCATTGGGCCATTGGGGGTTAAGCCTTAGGCGAAGGTCCAAGGCAAACAACTTTAGCCCTAGATTAGGACTAATAAATATGAATGAAAGAGTAAATAACCTGCTGTGGGATTGGTTGAACCCGTGGAGGCGGAATTCGGGCTGTTTGAGCGATTGCATCCCTTGATGGAGGTGGATGGCCAGGTTCATTTTGATGGGCGGGGAATTGGCGTTGTCTGATTGGCTGCTGGGCCATCATATTCTCATGAGACTAAATAAATTAAATAAATATTATTTAATTGACTGATTCACCTTTTCCTGCTGTTGTTTTTGCTGTTGACGAACTCTTTTGCCAAGCCAACTTGCCGCCGTACTCGCCGGTTTTGATAAAATCCCAGAACTGGATGCCTTAAATTCATTTTTTAATAATTTTCTCTTTTTTATTTATTTACTTCTGAATCTCGCCGATCCGAATCTGAATTCTTCTGAAAGACGACAACCGTCTTTTCCGTAATTTTTAGCCTCAAATGTTGATCCCTTTGACTTTTCAAAAAACTTGTTCGTAGCAAAAGTCGCCTTGGAATGCTCAACATCAAAACAACTGAATGTCAAATTTATTCATTCATTCCCCCCAATCAAAGTCCAACCATCGTCAATTGCCATTTCCTTGACCAAAACATTATTCACGGCCAATATTTGATCCCCTGGCTGAATTATATTCCCACATCGTTCCAATTCGGAATTGTCCCCAAATCGGGAAACGAATACGCCCGTGAATTGGTCGATTCCTTAATTCATGTTAATTTAATTTATCTAATTTCCATCCAACCATTTCCTTCACGCAAATATAGCCCCAGGGATTGTCCCGGTTTTTTTGATGATTTCCACCAATTGAACAACCCGAATATCGTTGGAATAACCCCCGGCTTTGTATTCTGTCCTGAAATGGTCAATTGGAATATTCCTTCCAATTTTGGGGCAAACCTATCAAGCACTCGGGCAGAAAAGCCTTGGATTCCTTTGGCCGTTAGAGTGCTTTGTTGTTGGTCGACTTGCCGAATTTGTCGATAAACTTCTTCCGATAATTCGCCTCTGGACGCATATGGGCCTGATGATGTGCCCGGCACTGAAATAATATCAAGAATATTTCGGCAATTTAATACTGAAAAACCCTTGGGAGTTTAAAATTAAAAATTGCTATTTTTATATTTTTTTTATTTACTGAAATTTTTATTGTTAAATTTATTTTTTGATAATTAATTTTTTCCAAAAATTATATTTTCTTTTTTACCCTGAACACATTGGGAAGAAAAAGGAGGTTGCTGATTTGTTGTTGGTCTTTGGGCGGTGCCATCCCCTCCTCCAATAATTGGCCTCCTTTGCGGCTGTTGTTCTACTGATGATTGTGACTGTATTGTTTGCTGCTGTTTCTGCTGCTGCTGAGCACTATTGCTCCAAGGCATCAAGTGAATCTGAAATATAATTAATTAAATTAAAATAATATTATTGAAATTGATTTAAATGCATTGAAAATGATTTTTATGAATTTATTTTGGTGTAAAAATATTTTATCATAAAATGGGAAAACTCTTTTTGAGGAATTTTGGCCCCAATTCTTGACTTTATGGCTCTTTTCCCCAATGCCATTTGGAAGGATGGGCCCCGGTGAGCCATTTGCCCATCCTTTGGCCAATATTCAGACCATCTTTTGCCGCAAAATTGCCTTCCCTCCTTTTTGGCAGCAAAGTGCCGGCCTCTTCTCCCGAGAGCACTTTTTGGGTGGGAAAAGTCAAGAAAGGGGGAAGGGGAAAAGAGGGTGGGGAATTGGCTGGGATGGGTGGAAAGAGAATTGGCCCAAATGGCCAAGTGCCTTTTTGATTGATTAATGTGGACATTGGCTTTTCCCTTCCGAAGGGGATTTTGGGCCAAACATTTTGTAGGGAATTGGAGGAATAGACGAATTTGTTCATGGGAATTGGTAAAAAAATTATTCCGAAAACATTTTTGACCATTGATTAATTGTAAAAAATATTAGAAAATAATTTTATGTACATTTTAGTATTGGATTTTAGACTACTATAAAATGGAAAGTAATTGGACTGCTAGCCGGAAATCATTTTTGAGTAAAATGAAGTGAAATTAGTGGGTAATTAGACAAGTATTTGTGGTGGAGAGAGAAATTGAGATACTTTTTTAGAATTTAATAAAAGTTAGTTTTTGGAAGAAAGGCAAAAAATGTTGGAATAAAATTGGAACAAAATATTTGGACATTTTCAAAGGGAGGAAGGGGGTGGAATGTGGAATTGGCCAGAGTAAATCCAAAACCTTCCATTTTGGGCATGGAATTGAAAGGAATGGAGGTTTGGTCCCGGGTCGATATTATTTCTATGGATTCGAGAGGGGGAAGGCCACAACCAACAAAATGGTCTTTTAAGGCTAAAATGGAAATGGTCGAGAAGGTGGTTGGTGTGAAAAGTAGGAAGGGGAAATTTAGGTAAATTGAAATGTTTATTGCTTGCTTAAATTGGGGATCCAATTAAAAATCAAGATAATTAATTTAGTATTTCATTGACCCATTAGAAAATTTCCAAAATTAACTTGAAATCAAAGATGATTTTAGAATTAATGAATAAATACTTTTTAAAATAAATTTGACTATTTTTGCACTTCAAGATGAAACATGAAAGTGAATAGGAAAAGGACATAAATAATAATAAATAGGCCACAAATGGGGGAAATATGAATGAATAATATGTATGGCCAATGTTGCTGAAAGGAAAGGAGGAATTTGGGCATAAAAGGCGTTAAAAAAGCTGTGATTGGGCCTGATGGGCAACAACATAAAACATTGTTGGCCCCATCACCGACAATACAAATACAAGCATGGCGGCACCCTTGCTGGCAGCACACCCAAATGCCCAAAGGGAATTGGCAAAAGCATTGGCATTGATTGGCACAAAAAGGGGGAGGGAAGGGGGTGGCACCATGGAAAAGAGTGGAGGGATAAAGGGTGTTGACTGACCGCCGGCAGCCGTTGCCCATGGCCCAGTCGAGACTCGAGACTTGGCCATAGAGGGAAGTGAGGGCGCTGGCCGGCTATATGAGAATAGAAAGAAGAGAGCATGCATGGATGGGACAGTCGAAGATGGGCAAAAGGGTTGTGCCGAGTTTAAGTTGGCAATGAGGAAAGGGAAGAGAATATGCCAAAACTGATAGAAAAGTGCTTTTAGAGAATTGTTGACCTGAAAAGAGGGCGAAAAGGCCATTGGGAAAAGCATCCAATCTTGACTGAAAGTCAAGGATTGGTCTAGACCAATAAATAAGTTAATCGCAAGAGTGAAAGCATAAAATCTCAATGATTTAAGGAAATCATCGCCCTTTCTAATCAAAAACCAACATTAATGAACCTGAACCATCAAAAAATTAGAATGAATTTTAATTCTTCTCCTCCAAAGTCCAAATTGTTTAAAATGAATGAATTAATTAATTTGGCTTACCCATTTATCTTCTTCTCCATTCTTTGCCAATAATTCAGTATCCCTTCGCCATCCCTCATCTATTCCAATATAGTTTTTACCGCATTTTGACCAATTATGACAATGTCGTTCAAAAATTTGTACACAACAAGAACTGTATTAAAATTTGAATAATTTTTTAATGCAAATAAATAATAATAATAATAACCGAATCAAGCAATTCCAAATTGTCGATGATTTTTGTTTGTTTCCATGAGGTGAATTGTTGATTCTTTTGCTGATATTTTTCATTCATCTACTTCAAATTAATCACATTTTTGAAAAGATGGAGAAATTGGAATGAAATTCAGGAATCGCATAGTTTATTTTGAAACAAATTCATCAAATCCTCCAAAGTCCAAATCCAATGGCCCTGCCCATTCAAATATTATTCAATTGTAATTATGTTGGCAATGAAATGGATGAGAGGAAGAAATTTCCCATTGGCTAATCCCCTTATTGGTCAATTGTTAATATTCCCGAATTATATCTCTGAATGAGATAGGCCCTTTAAACCCTCTCCCATTCCCCAAATTTATATTATGTAAAGAAGGAGGATTTTGGGCCGAATAAGGAGGATTAAATGGGTCAATCCCATATAACCACTTTTGGTCGACTTGAATCCAATGCCAATTCCCTTTTTGGATTTGAATGAATTGTCCTAAAGGAAAATGAATGTCGTGGGAAATTCAATGCCCCACCCACCAAACAATGCAATTAATGCAAATGAATTTTCAATTGTTCCCTTAAATTTTTAATACAGTAAATGTCATGATCAATAAAATAAAATAAAAAATAACATGTAATCAATGAATGTGAATATTAATTAGCCACACTGCTAATTATCATTTTTCCGTTTCGTCTTGATTTGGATCCTCTTCTGCTGCTGGTTTAAGTGCGAACATCCAAACCTTTAAATATTAAAAATATTTTATAATTTCCCAATCCAACCGGATAATTTTTCTTTGGAAAATGTAGTTGCTTTCTTGTCAAAACAATTTTGAGGCCGGCATTCTCAAAAATGGAATTTAATTCGGCCAATGGCCTTGTCCATGAATGATCGATGTCATCAAATTCTTTGTTTTTCCCTTTTGTCACATTGTCCTTCACCACAATGCATCCATCGCCCCGAAGTGCTTCCTAAAATGCTCAATTAATTAGGTTCAAAATTAATTCCATTTTAGGATATACTTTGCATCTTTTCAAAAATGAAATGAAATGTTCATCGGAAAGATGTCCGGTCACCCATTGGACCCAAATTAAATTGTAATGGCCTGCCTCCGGCGAAAATGTATGGAGTGATTCGACAAATTTTCTACCAATTTTTGAATTATCTTGATCACCCAAAAATGACGTGGATTGTTCAATGAACTTAAAAATTTAATAAATTTACGATTTTAATAATATTAATTCACTTTTTCAGCAAAATCGACCATATCAACAGATTGGAAGGCGGGTAGGAGTAAATATTTTGTCACTCGACCAATTCCACTCCCACAATCCAATGCCTTCACAAATTCGTGCAAAAAATTCTAATAAAAAATCAGCATTCCTTATTAAGAATTATGATCCCAAAAATTCATAAACCTCCGTAAGATAATGGAATTAAAGTTTTAAAGAAACCAACTAGAAACAGATTAAGCTATATTATGGAAACTAATCGGAAGATTTAGATTAAAACTTTCCGGAAACTAACCGGACGGAATTAGATTAAAACTTTCCGGAACAACCGGAAATAAGTTAGATTAAAAAATTCCGGAACAACAGGAAAGAAGTTAGATTAAAAATTTCCGGAACAACCGGAAAGAAGTTAGATTAAAACTTTCCGGAACAACCGGAAAGAAGTTAGATTAAAACTTTCCGGAACAACCGGAAAGAAGTTAGATTAAAACTTTCCGGAACAAACGGAAAGAAGTTAGATTAAAACTTTCCGGAACAACCGGAAAGAAGTTAGATTAAAACTTTCCGGAACAACCGGAAAGAAGTTAGATTAAAACTTTCCGGAACAACCGGAAAGAAGTTAGATTAAAAATTTCCGGAACAACCGGAAAGAAGTTAGATTAAAACTTTCCGGAACAACCGGAAAGAAGTTAGATTAAAACTTTCCGGAACAACCGGAAAGAAGTTAGATTAAAACTTTCCGGAACAAACGGAAAGAAGTTAGATTAAAACTTTCCGGAACAACCGGAAAGAAGTTAGATTAAAACTTTCCGGAACAACCGGAAAGAAGTTAGATTAAAACTTTCCGAAACAACCGGAAAGAATTAGATTAAAACTTTCTGGAAACTAACCGAAAAGAATTAGATTAAAACTTTCCGGAACAACCGGAAAGAATTAGATTAAAACTTTCCGGAAACTAACCGAAAAGAATTAGATTAAAACTTTCCGGAAAGAATTAAATTTTTGCAAGAGGTATTGCCCAAACGGTATATTATGATTATGATATACCCTTGAAACCCTAGAAATAGAAAGTCTTTTTTTAAATTTTTTGGACCTCAGTTCGTAAGAATAGACAAAAATCAGTAAATAAATCATTCAATTGATGGGGAATTTCACCTTTTTTGCAATTTCATCCAAAAATTGTTTGGATCCATTTATATCCGGTGAATGCAATCTTTCAAATCCGCCGAGCATTCCATTCAAATTTGAGGCCATCGACACCCAATGTTGATGGGCTTTCTCATAATTATTTTTATTATTTTCCATTCAAAAAAGAAAAAATTGGGAATAAATTGATTGATTGATTAAATTTAAATATATATTCATTCGAAATTATTCAAATAAAATCCAATATTTACATTTATTAAAAATTTTATTTATTTAACAAAAATATAAATCAAATCATACTTAAAATAAATTTACATAAATAAAACAATGAATAAATGGATTGATGGGAATGAATTGAATGGCAAATTTTAATAAATTGTTTTTGTTTTTATTTCCATAAGCACACAGTTTTTCGTTTGTCTCCACTGAGAAGCATATGGCCAGCCGGATGCCAGGCGAGTGCCAAAACCGCCGAATTTCTGGCAAATTAAAAAGGAATTAAAATAATTTATGGAGGAATATTCGCACTCATGTCCTCCTTTAAAAAGCACTTTTTCCAACCGGGTGCTGTGCAAATTCCACAAAAAAATGTGACCATCGGCTGAGCCGGCTGCCACAAATGTGTCACCCGGACTCACAACCGCCCTGCTAAAATCGGATGAAGTTCGATATTGTTCGGCACTGAAATAATTGAAATATTTTAACGGAATTAATCCCCCCCCCCCCCAATATTATACCTATAAACATGAAGAGTGTCATTGTTGCGCAAATCCAACAATGTTAATGTTTCGTCCCGGGCCGAACAAAGCAAATACATGGAATCTTTGATTGATTATTAAAATTTTTAATTGGGCATTGGCAAACCTGAAGTGATTTGAAGGGAAGTGACTTTGGCACCGAATTTGACAATTGTTGTGGGCGAATCGCCGGAACGAGTGTCCCAAAAACGAACATTTTTATCGAAATGGGAACTAATCTGAAATATAAAATATTAAAAAGTAATTCAAAAATAAGGAAAAAAAAACCAATGGTGCACCAAATCGATCATTTGTGACCAAATCGCAAATTGTTGAGCCAGGGAAAAATGTTTTTTGGCCTAAAAAAACAAATCAAAAATCAGTAATAAATTAAATTATTGATTTTTACATCGATTTGTGACCGTATCCCATATTTTGATGGTGCGGTCGTGAGAGCCGGATGCAATCCTCAAGCCGGATTGCATAAATTTTGCCGAGGTCACTTTGTCGGAATGGCCGGTGAATGCAAACTAAAATTGGAATTTGGTGGCATTCCAATTTTAATTTTACCCACCCTTTGCCGTTGATCCTCCAGCGACCAAACGCGAATGGCAAAATCATTGCTTGCGCCCAAAATGTGTCCATTTTCGATGTGAATGTCAATTCGGGTGATCCCCTGGTTGGCACCGGTGAATTCCGCCCTAATAAATTTATTTTATATTTTTAATTATTTTATTTAATTTTAACCTTTTTGCGCAAGAATCATTCCCCGGTTCCCACATTTTGATTTTCTTGTCCATTCCAGCGGTGAAAAAGAATTTCCCATTTGGATGAAAGCGAACATCGTTCACATCGCCCAATTCATTGCATTCCTTCAAAATTCAATTTGTGAATTAATCAATAATTTTGGGTTTTAATTACAAATTTAATTCTGCATAAATTTGGGATAATATCGCCAAATGATTGAAGTCTTTGTCGACCAGAAATGCCGGCCTCCATTCCGTCATCAATGCCAACAATTTCGAAACTTAAAGATTAAATATTATTTTTGTTTTTTATTATTTTATTTTACGCTTTTGCATCCAAAATTGGATTCGGTTTTGATGCCTCGGCCAATTCACATCGCAATTTTTGGAGTTGTAATCTATTTATTTTGAGAATTAATTTAATATAATTCTCAAAACTGTTGTTCCCGTTCATTCATTTCGTTCACCAAACTAATTTCTCTCTCCTTCAATTCCTTCATTCGATTGATCAATTCGGCCCTTTCCTTGTCCGCTTGAACATATTTTACCTCAATTGAGGAATACGTGACCTAATCAATATTATTTATTTTCAATTAATTAATTAAAACCTGTAATGCGATATGCTCATCTAATAAAGTTTGATTGTCCTCTTTAAGTCGTCGAATTTCATCATTTGCTTTTGTCAATTCCTGCTTAAGCACTTCCACTTTATGCAATGCCGTATCCCGTCTAAAATGTTAATAGAATAATTTTCCCAAAATCATTTGACAAAATTACTCCATTTGGGTTGTTTTCATTTCTCGTTCCAATTGGCCAAGTCGATTATTCGCATCAATCAATTGTTGATCATTCAATGCTTTTTGCTTGTATAAATCAGCCAATTCTGCTTTCAATGATTCGCATTCTTCGTCAAAATCCTGCGAATTACTGAATAAATTCAAGGATAATTATTAATTAAATTTGATTATTTGATTTATTTGGATACTTGTCTTTAATGCCGGATATGCTCGCAGCAGTGGATCGGCGTGTTCCGGCCATCAATCGACTATTCTTTGCCATCAAATGTTGCATTGAATCGGCCAAAGCCTGGTCTAAAATCCAAAAATAAATATTCGAATTAATGTTAAATTGTTGATTACATGATTTAATAATCCGTTCAAACTGTGCACAATGCCGATCCCGTTCACGTAATCGACTCAATATTAGATTTCGCCATTCTTCTTGATTCATTTTTATTTCTTTAATTTATAAATTTCTTTAATTTCAATTTTTAATGGAATTGTTCCACGAAAATTGGTGATGGTGACTCCGACCATGACAATTCGTAAGTTTTTTAAAGAGAAACATGGAATAATTGCATTTTATTAATTCTTATTAGAAATGTCTAATTTAGGAAACATGTTGAATAAAATTCACTGAAATGAGTCCAAAAATGTTGAACCCATCCAAATTATTCTATTTTATTTTTTGAAATTACTAGTTCAATCAAAATCAATTTCTCAAAACTTCATAAATCATAATACATTTACTAATAATTTTTTGGGATTGGGACCTTCCAACCTTCAACCTTACTTTATCCCTTTAAGACTAAAATGAGAATTTTTTTCGTATTTTAAAACGAATTTTTATAAAAAATACGGTACCGTTTACTGAACTGCTGAACGTTGAACGAACCAGTTCTACACTCGCTACTTTTTCAGTCATTATCATTCATCATCAATCATCTTCATCAAAACATAGCATAAAACAGTACTAATGAACAATATTAACAAAAAGTGCTATAATTAAATTATAATACTTACTCTAATTTCAGAAACTTTAACTTAATCGGCAATCATTTGAATTATAATTGGATTTAAAATGGATAACAATAACAGCAACAAGGAATTGGAATGGAAGAAAAATGTGCCGAACAAATTATTGGGAATAAAAATGAAAATGCAGAATTGGAAACGGAACAAATGGAAGAAATGGTTACCTAATTTAATTTTTGATTATTGATCATTCGACCAATTTAGACATCTTCTTCAATGGATAACAAAATACAAAAATGCATCTGTTGTCCATTCTACTAAACCAGCCAATTTTATCATTTGCATGAAGCGCGATGTTGCAGCACAGCCGATTGGATATGAGGATTTCAAAATTGAGAATGAAGCAACGAAGGAAATACTTGAATTGAAGTGGAAACAACCCAACAAATATTTCCTTGTTCGCTACAAAAATGACATCGAAACAATAACAAAACTTGATTGGGAGGAGAAATGAAGCTAAAATCGAATACAATGATTAGGATTAGTGCTGAATGATTGAATTTATCAGAATAAATATTAAATTATCTAATTCCATTTTTGTATGAAAATAATTCCCGATTTTTAACTAATGTAAATTTATTAAATTATTTTTGGTTAATTCGATTCTTAATATTTTGGTTAATTCGATTCTTAATATTTTGGTTTTTATTTGATTGGGTTTAGTACTACTAGACAATTATGAAAGAAAAGAATTAATTTAAGAATATTTAATTCAGTGAAGCCAATTATAGTAGATTTAGGGGTAGGTAAAGGCTAATTAATCCATATTTTTCAAGCATTTCATTTCATTGAAATCATATTTAGGAGATTTTAATTCAAAATTAAAAGAGAATTTTAAAAATATTTGTAGTTATTTTTTGTTATTCTTAAATTAAAGTATCATTTCAACGTTTTGCTTCGGCCGAACGTTTTCTTAGGGAATATCCTCCTTCGATGGTTGCATTTTTGTTAGTTGCAATCAAATTTTTCTTTACAGAATCTTCCCCAAGCTTTGATGGCTCAATTTGTTCGATTTTTGACTAAATAAAATGCCATTAATTTATTTCATTTTCCCATTTTCACCTTCATTTGCTGTTCTCCAATTGGTTTGGCTCCACGACGGCGAATAGGTTTAGCATTCGGAATCGAAGAAGCAGCAGTCGCTTTTCTTGCAGGAAATAAAAAAAATATAAAAATTATTTGTAAATTTCAATCCATACAGTAATCGACACAAATTCGTTGCCTTTGGGCATTTGTTGACCAATGTCATCCTTTTGGCCATATTTCTATAAAATTACAAAAAATTTAATTAAATTTTCAAAATATTTTCACCTCCTCTGCATTTTTGCCAATGTCCATCATTTTGGTTCCTTCCCCTTCATTAATTCCCTTGATGAATGGTTCAATGTTTGTTCCCATTGAAGTGCTTTCTTGTTTTGTCAATTTCTCCTCCTCTTTTGTTGTTGATGAGATTCCAATTGGCAAATCCTTTTATTAAATAGTTTTAAAATATTTTATTTAAGTGTGTAATACTTTTTTAATATTCAAATTTGCTGGTTCTTCGATGGGAACATTTTTCGCCGGCAAATTACTTTGGGCACTTCGACGTGGCCTTCCGGGCATTTTTTTTTATTTTTTTGGCAAAAAAAATATATTCTCGGAATAAAAAGGCAATTTGGAAAGTGAAGGAAAACATCCTTCACCCTCATCAGTCACATTGTTTACGTTTATTTTGTGAGGGCAATGAATGCTCGATGGACAAAAACAACATTCCCGAATATACTCTCTTGGTTATTTTTGGTCAAAATATTGCCAATTTCTCGAGGGAAAATGGATTTTTTATTTAATGGAAAAATAAAGTTCAATAAAAAATATTGCAGTGAATTATAAAAAATAAAGAAAAAATAAATAATATTCCATTTTGAATTGATAGTCGAAATTCATTATTTTTGCTCATTCTCGAAGGAACATTGGGGCCATCCTGCAAAGAATGTTCTTTTAAATTAATTAATTAATTAATTTTGGCACATATTGTTTCATTCCACTCTCATCGGCCCAAATTGAATAATCATCATTGGCCATAAAATTGTTGTCCTCCACCACTGAATTTCCATCCAATCCAGTGCCAAAATTATTGCCCACATTTTCTTTCCATTTTTCACAATGCTCTTTTTAAAATTCATTAATATTATTTTAATAAATTTATTACCTTTTTTCTCCAATGCCATCGCTCCATTCCATTCAATTTGACGTTTACAATTTTTGCCCAATAAAACCAAATCAATTCCCTTCATTCCCAGGCTATCTGCCATTTTTCGACTTGCCTAAAAATAGTAAAAAATATTTGGCAAATTCTTTAATTTTTATTCCTACAAAGCAAAATCCATTATTTCCACTTGATTTTGTTGAATTCATCAAATTCCCAATTTTTCGTGTATAAATGTAGAGAACATTTCCATCCAATTTGTCCTCCATTATTCCCTCATTCCAACTTGCCAAACATTCAAATTCATTCACTAATTGTTAATTAATTAATATATTCACATTAATTGGTATTTATCGGTTATCTGTGGGCAGATTTTTTGTGTCATCAGCAGGGGAAAGGCTACGGTACCCCCATGGGTCATCCGGTATAGGGTTGGATCATTCAGGGATAGATTATTGATTATCATTCCACACATCCGTAGCCCTAATCCGAATCACCCTTAAAAGGGGGCCCTTCATTTCTTGTACATCTATCAAGATAACCGATAAGT
Source organism: Pratylenchus scribneri (assembly GCA_030063045.1). NCBI lineage: Eukaryota > Metazoa > Nematoda > Chromadorea > Rhabditida > Pratylenchidae > Pratylenchus > Pratylenchus scribneri. Next base: position 192,157 of record JAQSEB010000007.1, read on the forward strand.
ATCCCTTAATTTAATTCCTTTCCATTTATTATTTTGAGACCTTCATAAATTTCGCTGGTTTGGCAATGGAATGCCACCAATCGAAGAATATTCGGCAATGAACAATCCGCCTCCAGCGAAATACAATCCCCGGATTTCCATTCTCCCTTCGGCGTACTAAATTGGCCTCGAATGCCGCAGCCAACATTTTTAATCCCATTTTGTCCCTTTTGCTCAACATTAGTATCCAATAATGCATTCCATGGTGAAAATTCATGGGAATCAATTCTTTTAATTATTTTAATATTTTTTTCCATTCCCCAATTTTCCCATACTCGCAAATATCCGGGTCCATAGTTGATTGGATTCCGGTTGTTCGAAATTCAACCAAAAAATCTGAACGTTGCCTAAACCAAATGCAATGATATCCCAGGGATTCGCCACTAAAAATGCCAATTTTATTTGGCAATTTATTTAAAATGCATTCATTAATCCACCATTTTCCCGTTGAATGCACTAAAAATCGTTCATTTCCCTCTTCTTGGCGCACACAAATTGAGGCAATTTGGCCCTCATTTCCATTTCTCTGCCCATTTTTAACAAAATTGACCCCAATTTTTTTTGACAATGGTCGGTGCACAATTTGGTTATGGCCAATTTCAAGTCCATTGCTGAATTGACGACCACGGAGAAAAGATGGAAATTCACAATTTGAATAGTCAGAAAATAAATTCCCATTTTCCACATTGAAATGAGCATCTTAAAATTGACTGATGAATTTATTGATTTTAAATGCCAATTTTTGGCTTTCTTTTATTTATTTTACCCCATTTCTTATTTCTTGCGCAATGAAAAACAAGTTTTTTGTTATGTTGAAAATCGAACAAAACTTTGGGTAAAATGCGGCTTGCTGGGCCGATTGCGGCTGCCGCTTATTTTTCTTTTGTTCCAGCCAACAAAAATCCGCGTGATTTTTAATTGGTAAAAAGGTAAAATCCGTCCGGGGTCGATTCCACAATAGACAAAGGGCGGTACAAATATGGGCGATTCCACAATGGTACAAATATAAAGTTTTTGGCTTCTAACAAATCAGAAGCTGGTTTTAGACCACACGAACCTTATACCATTTTGCAGATCTCATCGAGATGCATCGATTGATATAAAATATGTTAGCTTTCGGCCCAAAATAAGAAAGTTTAAAACCAAAATTTGGAAAAAATGGTTTGAATGGTTTAATACTCTTTAATTTTGACCAAATCATGATAAATTGTATACCATTCGATGCGTCTCGATGAGATCTACAAAATGGTATAAGGTTTGTAGGGTCTAAAACCGGTTTCTGATTTATTAGAAGCCAAAAAATTTATATTTGTACCATTGTGGAATCGCCCATATTTGTACCATTGTGGAATCGACCTAGCACCGGTAAAATCCATGTCAAATTACTATTCCCCCTTTCAATGTCCATAATTATTTATTATTTATTCATTAAAAATTAAATTGCTGAATAAAATCCATTATTATATTTTATTTAAATATTTTCTTTTCCCAATTCCTTTTTTCATTCATCATTTTATGCCGCCTTTCTTTCTTCATTTTTCAACCACAAAGAATTGGCCAACCCCACACCCCAACCCCAACTCTGCCTTCCCTTCCACAATTCCCTTTAGGCCATTTCGCCTCTATGTACTATTTTATGTACGTCAATAATTTTTACGGCCCCAAAAGCATTTGAAGAAGCATCCATTCTTTTATTTTGTTCTTTTTTATTTTTAATTTCGTCCACCAAATTTAACTATCCATTAAAAAATTGCCAAAAAATCCAACTCAAAAAAGAGAATTGAACGGAAATAAAGTCCCTCATTCAAAAATATATTCCATCTTCATTCCGCCTATTTTCCTCAAATTGATCAGTCGGAAAATGCTCAAAACTCAAGACTCCCGGCTTCTGATCAAAGTCAACTGTCCCCCCCCCTTATACTCTTGCCAGCCGGCTTTTCCTTTCACATTTTCCCTTTGATTGATTGTCGCTCAAAAACAAATAATGAGGGAAATGAGGATAGGGAAGAAGATTTTGTCCAGCCGGCCCAGGCTTCAATACTTTTCCCTCTACAAACTTTTGGCTTTTCCTCCTCCTTCCACATCCACATATTTCCCAAAAATCCTATCAAAAAATTCAATTGCCATTATTTTGATATTCAATTTTGTTAATTTATTTTTAAATTCTATCAAATAAACAATTTATACGAGTAAAATTTCCCAAAATTTTCATTCCATCCCTTTCTAATCAAAAAGTTTGCCTATTGTTATATTTGTGGGTATTATTCGCAGTAAAAAGTGTTTCATTTATTTATTAAAAAGAATTCTCAATCAATATAATTTTTGATGCGCACATTTTCCTGTTTTAAACTTTGCAATTCTGCAAAGGCCAAATTCCTCTGAAACATTTTATTGAGAATTTTTAATTAATATTTGATGGATGTTTCTTTTTAAGATGCAATCCCTTCGTCTTTTGCACGAATTGAGTTCCTATAGCAACAATTCGAACAAGGAGGGGACGACACGTTCACCCAAAGCAATTCGAGAATGTTTTGTTGAGGGAGAAGAGGATGGTGAGTGAGAATTGGCAAAAAAGAGAGGATAATCCTCAATTTAAGGATATCCAATTGAAGTGAAAATATTCCCAAGCACAAGTGAAAAAAATACAAATTTGGAGGAATTGAAGAAGACAGAAGAAGGGAAGGAAAATTATTGCGAAGAAAATGGAAAAACAATTGAAGGGGACAATGGTGAATTTAATAAATATATTGATAAATTTGATATTTATATTTAAACAGCAGTAGTTGATGATGAAATGGAATTGGAAAAAATAGAAGCAGAAGAAGAGGATGAGGAAGAAATGGAATATACGGAGGAGGAATTGGCCAGAATGCGAAGACGAATGCTTTATCCGACGGAAACAATCAACGAAATTTGTTTATTCCTCCCATTTGTTGATTGTAATCGACAATATACAACTTGCCGCCTTCTGCATGCTCTTCTGGAGCCAAGACGAAAAATATGCATGGAAGTGGTGAGAAGAAAATATGGAATAATTTAATTTAAATTAAATTTAATTTAAATTGGATTATTTAGTTCATCAAAAGATTGGACGATGCCCGAGAAAAATTGAATGAGACAATCAAGGTGGGTAATATTACAAAAATGGGAGGGAAAGGGCACTTTAAAGGAGAGATTAAAGGATGTGGAAGAACGACGGAGACACGTGAATCAATTGAGTGAACATATTGGGGCAATCAATGTGCGGCTGGAGGAAATGGGCAATCATGTAAATATTTTGGAATAAAATAAATTGACAGATTAAAGGATTATAATTGGGGAAATAGATTTAAGTTTGAGGATTAAAATGGCATTTTAATTGTTCAGTTATCCGAATTGGACGCCCAAATTTTGGACAATCATTCAAAATTGGACGAATTGCATGCCAGAATTGAACGAATGAAAGAGGCAAAATCAAATGGAAAACAAAATGAATGAATAATTGAATGAATGAATGTGAATATTCGCGGGTGTTTTACAATATTTTTGGGTTGGAATTTGGCCAATTTCCCCATGCCAATTAAATGAAATATTTTTTTAGTACTCAAAAATAAGCATAATATTTTTCCACCAGTAATAAACTAGTCAAATTTGAATAAAAATATTTAATTCTTACATTCTCGCATCATTGTGAATTCCTCCAATGCATTTTCCCCATTTTGAGTCATTCGGGCACAGGAGGAATCGATGGAAAGGAATAATTTTATGCCAAATTCACTCAATCTTTTAATAATCTAAAAAATGTGAGGAATATTTCTAAAAATAATTCAACTCACTCCACATCGAAATTCCTGTGTTTGAACATTGTAAAATGCAATGAATTTACTGTCGTTAATTTCAATTTTCCCATTTTCCTCATCCATTTTCGGTCGGCGAATTCCCCAACTTCCAATGCATTGAAATGTTTGCTCTAAAATAGTCAAAAATAATTATAATTTGCAAATATTTTTTTCATTGCCCTCACCAAAATTGGGAAAAGTGCAATTTTTGAATCGAAAAATGAGATTATTTGTCAATGAATTTCCAACGCAAGAAGACATCTTTAAAAATGAATGAAAATTTGAAATTTATTCAATTTTTGTACCTCGCTTTGTCCCCACAAATTGCATTCAAATTTTTGCAACAATTTTTCATCATCTATAGAATTGAATGATGAATCCAATTTTAAATTATATCCCAATTTGAATTTCCCCTCAAGCAATTCACAGCCAAAATCAATTTCATCAAAATTTGATGGGGCTAAATAAAAAGAAGTTAAAAAAATAATTACTGTATGGAAAATACGGTAACGAAAAAGCAAAGTGCCATCGCCTGGGGAAACTTTTTGGGCATCGAAACAACTTTTTTCGGCATCTTTCAAAGTTTTATGGCAAATTGATTCTAATAAATTGATTTATTGGCAAACTATAATAATTAATTACCATTTTGATGCAAAGTTTGCAAAACATTTTCTGTTAATTTGACCAAAGTAAAGCACCGAAAACAAATTGGCAATTTCTTAAAATGATGAGGAGATTTGATATTCAAAGAATTTCTTCTAAAAAATATGGAAAATACAAATTTATTCAATTTAAAATAACCTTATAATAAAAGAATTTTGGCCAATTTGTTGAGCACATCTGCCCCAAGGATAAATTACAAATTTTTCAATGATAAGCTGAAATAAAAATAAAAATTTGAGATTAAATTAGACTAAAATTGGACTTTTTCAAATGCAGGAACCCGAGTCAGTGAATCGGGACCTTTTTTGGATGAGCTACCGTTTACTTGACGAAAAAATGTGCCCCTCAAATTGGTTGGAAATTGACAATTTTCTGGCATCAATTCGGCAAAAACTAAATTTAAAAATTCCACTAAATAAATCGAATATTTGAAAAACCTCTAGGCAAAATGTGAAAAGTAATGAGAAAAAAGAAAATCATCAAAAATATATTAATATTAAATTTATTGAAATATATTTTGGACAAAATATTGAGGGATTCAATTTTGAGCAAATGACGTCGATTGCTCAATGTTTGGAATGGCCAAATGTGCTCTGGTGAATGAGGTCAATGTTGGTCATTGAGATTGTGGCCAATTCTGCGCATTCTCATTCACTTCACATCATATTTTCACAATTGCCTATTAAAACCCTCAAAATATATTCAAAATTATTTTGAATTATGCTAATTTTATTAAGTGAAAAAATGAGTATAAAAATGAGAAATTGGGGGATATTTTGGTCAAATATTTTGCGGGAATCAAAAATTAGGTTTATTTTCTAAATTAAAGCTCATTTCATTTTAGTTATTCGGGAATTCATCTTTTCATCCATCAAATCAAATCCAACATAATAAATGGGAAATGCTGCCGGCAAGAAAAAGAATGAATACAAAAAATGCAAATTTTGAGAGGCAAAGAAGGCCTGAAAAAATATGAATAATATTTTTGAATTTTTAAACAACCACCGGGCGAGAAAATATAATTGAAAAGCCAAACAATCCAAAGGGAATAATGATGGTCGATTAGCGAATTTTGGCCAGAAGATTGATTGGCCTTTTGCATTTGAATTTGCCGCTGGCATTCTTTGATGGTCGGCCCAAGATCGTGGGAATTAATTGGACGATAGCCAATTTCCTCTTCTGCCCTTTTTATTGAATATGTATTCGTGATGGCGGTCAATGATGCCTAAAATGGGAATATTCCATCACTGTTTGGATTAATTTACCTCATATCTGGTGAACAATGGTTCAATGCCGAATAAATTGTACAATAACTCAAAAATGAATGCCAGAGAATAGGCAAATCCAAAGGGAATGAAAATTCGCGGTGGATGGCATCCGAGGGCCTCAATCAATGGGAACCAAAATTTCCAAGGATGAACCTTTATCTTTTATTAATTAAAAATATATTTTATTATTTACCGGGTTCCCTCCATCGACAATATGATATTTTTTACCAGCCGCCGGACTTTCTTTCCCATTTCGCAATGATTTTTCGGCCAAAATTAATGCCTAAAATTGTAAAAATATCAAAGTATTTCCCCCAATTAATTTACATTCACTGTATTTTCGGCACTGCTATATTGGGTCAATAATTCATTGGATTTTTGGAACATACATTTCACAATTCCATATTGGCATAAATTCTTTAAAATTAATTAATTAATTTGTAATGCAAAAACATACAACACAACGTTGAACAGTTCTCAACTAAAATCAATAATTTAATATTGAAAATTTATGCCATTTTTATTCACCTCTCCAGGCCCATAAATTCCCCTTAATCGAAGGGCACACGTCGACAATTTTGGTGGCTCATTCCATGCCAATACCATTTTCTCCGCCACACATTTTGATTCCACATATGGATTGCCAAACTTTAATATTTCCTCTATTAGAAGCCCCTTCCCTCTAATAGTAGCCCCTATTTTTAATGAATTTCTTAGCTATATAAAAAAAGCTATAATTTGCTCAAAAATATCAAAAAATCCCATATTTTGTCCATTTTTGGGGCTTCAAAAATTAAAGCCCCGAGGCTTCTAATAGAGGAAATAATGATAAAATGAATAAATGCGAGAAATATTCATTGTTTTATTTACCCTTCTTGCATACGGTGTATTTTCCTCATCGGCCATTTTCAATTCATTTTCGCCATCAAAAATGACGGAAACCTTCAAATGTGCCCCAAACATATATTATCCTAGATTTAAATTATTCCCATACCGAACTTGTGAATACCATTCTGGGCACCCCATTTCGTTTGCATTCCTCCAAAACATTTTTCGTCCCATTCACATTTACTTCAAAGCATTTTTGTCTGTCCAACTAAATTTCCCCCAAAATAATTTTCCCTCAATTTTGACAATTAATTCAGACCGATGGCCCACCGCTCATTCCACATCCGGCCAAATGGAAACAAGCATCACATCCTCTCAACGCATTCCCAACCAATTCTTTATTCGTTATTGAACCCTAAAATTGACCAAAAATAATTAAAATTTTTTTTAAATATTTTTTAACATTAATTTTTTCCACCATTTTTTCGTCAATTTGAATATTCTCAAATTTAGGAAAATTCAAATCCAAAATAACAACAAAATGTCCTTCCTTTTGTAACTCCCGTGTAAGTAATTGACCTTCAAAATATAAAATTAAATTAATTTATTTTCATTAAATCCACCCAAATATCCACCGCCGCCCATAATGCATATTCGCATCTGGCCAGCGCCATCATTTTTATTTGTCATTTTTTGGCTAAAATAAAATTATTCTTAAATATTCAAAAATGGGGCAAATTTATGGAAATATTCAAATGGAATGCGGCAAAATAGTTCAAGATGAATTTTGAAGATCCCCTCAGGGGTACTCAAGCTACGAAATACAAAGTGGATTGGAAATTGGTGAAAAATCGGTCAAATCAATTTAGCAATAATAAAATATCCTTTTGTGGGATTGAATGAGGGGGAATGGAATTGGATGCGCAATAAATACTATAGAAAATGGTGGGGAAAGCAAAATGTTTCAATTTTGGGCAATTTCATGCTATTTGGGAATTCAAATATTATTTTTGGATTCACTTTTTGGGACTATTTTATTTTTTTTTTAAATATAAGTAAAGTAAAATAAATAGTTTTGTCCTTTTTATTCTACCAATTAAGAAAATTTTTAAAAATCCTTTTATTCGGTCAATTTATGAATTTTCCTTAATTGGGAAATAATTAAAGAGACAAAAGAGGGAAAGAAATTATTTACAAAAATTTTACAAATGTACTTTTAATTTTAAGTTTTTATAATGAATTTTCAGAAATTATTTAATTAGAAATCCTTAAAATATAATTAATAAATTGTTAATAAATTTAGAATATGAATGAAATGAAAAGTTTTCATTCCAATTTCCATGACAACAAAATTTAATTTCAGTTTAAAACAATCAAATTGAATATTTCAGCATCAGAAGAAAAAAGAATTAAATACCAAAATGGGAATAAAAATTATTTATCAGCAATTTTTCAGTTTCTTTAAAAAACAAAACTATGGAAGGAAAGAAGCATTGTGATTTGTGATATGTGAATTTGTGAATGTGATAGCATTTAGAATTTAGATGGATGAAGGTCAAAAAAGGAAAGGCCAATTTATTTTGGCCAATTCGTCTGGAAATTATTAGAAAAAATAAGCCATTTTTCAATGCTTTGAAAAGGAGGTAAGAAGATTCATTGTGTTGATTGTTGATTCTCAATTTCATTTTCCCTTTTCAAAAAATGAATCAGAAAATGGAAATGGAATAAATAGAAATGGGCCAATTCATTAAGGAAATGCTCACAGCAATTTTTATACATGATTTTTGATCGCTTATTAAAATTAAAAGTGAATGGCCAATATAAATCATGGAATAGAATTTATGATTAATTTATGGGTTCATCATCTTCTTTAATATTATTTTTTATTTTCATCAGTCATCCATCCATTATTGTCATTCATTCAACAAATCATTTTCTTTCATTTTTAACAACTTTACATTTTGACGGCTGCCCTTTAATCTTATAATATTTTTGTCAAATTTGCCTGACTGAATCATCTTTGGAAATGGAGAAGAATTGGAAAAGAAACAATTTCAACAGATAATCTTAAAATAGTATTATATATGATTTTGAATTTAACAATATATAAATTTTATTTTCTGCGGATGCCGAATAAAACTATATGTAGATGGATAATTTTTTTTTGAGATTCCGACAATCCTCTTGAATAGTTAATTCCATTTCCTTCAAAATGGTGCGCAGTATAACGATAAAAAGGAGCATAAAATTACGAAATAAAAAGGATTTTTATCCATTTCCTCTAAAAATGAAACATTTTACTTACATGAAAATAAGCAACAATATGCTATGAAAGCTTGTTTTTTTATTCACCCATTTTGGGGAGGAATGCGCAGTACATCATTCATCATCACCCAAACCACTAATTCTTCGGCAAATCCAGTCCTCATTCCAATCAAAAAATGTCTCTACTTTTTGGCTAAAACCAATTCAAGGAGAATCCGTGGAAATTGAATGAAAAGTTTTTTTTTGTTTCCTTCGTCATCAAAAAGTCAATGGCACTTGGCTTCTTCCCCACAACAGCATAATCATAAATGATTTTTTCACAAGTTTCTCTCCCATTCTCCTTCATTTTCGGCCTTCCTCTCCTAATTCCTACTATTTACTTATTGGGAGGGACAAAGTGTGACTGACTTTGAAAAAGCATTGAATTTTGATTTTTTTCTGATTTGAATAATATGAATTTAATTCAAATCCGATTCAAAATATAAATAAATTCAATTAAAATACAGCACATGACATGATTCCCCATTTATTTGTTCATTTCTCAAAGAATTTTATATTTTACTCCAAAAAATCTGAGAATAAACCTTTAATAGGAATTAATGAAAACGGAATAGTTGGAATTGAAAGGACTGACAATGGGCAATTAAGAAGGGAAAATGAATGAGAAAATTATTTTACAAAAATTAATTAATACAAATTGCAAATTAAGGAGTATTTGGAGGGGCAATAATCAACCTCACTTTGAATTATGATAGATATTTATGGAAGAAAATTTAGAAAAATTAGAAATGACACCTACGAATAATTATAATACTTACTTACTTAATAAATTTTTGACAAATTAATCCTCCAAATTAATTAATTTCAGCTAAATATATTATTAATTTTGCAGTAATTTTCTGACATTAAATGGCAAAAAATTTAATTCTATTAAAATGAATTTAAATTGTAATTAAAAATCAATTTAATACACAATTTCGGCTAAAATCTCAAAAAGAGCAGAGAATGAATGCATAATTGAATGGATTGAATGTGTTCCCTTTCCCTCCTTCACTAATTAAGGCCAAAATTCATTCATTATTCCTTTCTTCTTCAATTGCCAGCCGCTTCACTGCCCAATGACCATTCCTTCCTTCCTTCTTTCCAGCTGTCTTTAATTTCCTCCTCCCTCCACTATTATTCAGGGCCTTCAACCGTTCTCCGCAACTTTTCTCTCCCAACAATTCTTCAATTTTCCCTTTTTATCCTTCCGCCAATTCTCCAAATCCAATTCCCCCCTTTTCCCCGTTCTTTTCGCCTTCAATGATTTTCGCAAAATATTAATCAAAAAGGCATAAATTCCGACCGCCATTTCCCATGCTTTTTCGCGGATGTTGCCATTTTGGTGCGACAAAAAAATAATGAAGGGCACAGACATATAGCGACGAGGGATTGTTGCCGAATTTTATTTTTTTTTGAAAAATATTTAAATATTTTATTATCAAATTTCCATTAAAAATACCATATTTTTCTATTATATTATAAGCCCACTTTCTAATAATAGCCCACCCCATCGTTTTGTTAAAATTCACTTATTTTTGAGTGGAAATTAAGCCAAAATAAACATTTTTTTGTCCCCAAAATCCGAGTCTGAGAAGCCACCCTAGAGAAACTCAGAAAAATAATATAAGCTAATAGAAAAAAATAAGGTATTTGTAAATGGCACGCGCCATAATCGCAAAATGAGCTCTGCTATCATTCATTCAATTCCAATGGATCAAATATAATCAGAATTTGCTTTGCTGGAACGGATGTTGGTGATTAGAAGGAGGAAAAACTGGATTGGAATTTTGTGGAAAGGATGGCATGAATCCACCCCTTCCCTTCTCTTCACTGATTGATGAATTCTGATTGAAAAATGGAAAATGACCGTGGCATTGGAAATGAATGAATCCCCGGGGCTGATCATCCACCAAAAGGCATTCATTTTCTTTGATTTTAGATTAGCCGACCCAAAAAAAGAAAAGGCGAGAATTTTGGGGAATAAATTAGCAAATAATGTAAAAATATTACCATAAACCTCTTTTAATTCTCCACTCCCTAATAATTCCCCACCCTCCATTTTAAGGACTAATATCTCCTGGCAGGAGAACTTCAAATTTTTTATTTCATTTTTCTTAGTTGCCTAAAGCTCTACAAAATCCGATATTATTTGTTCAAAAATATTCACAAATTAAGAAGTTAGACCCTTAAATTTCTCAATTTTTGAGAGGTTAAAAATTCCTAATTTCCTATGGGGAATTAAATTTTAAGTTTTTTGGGCCATTTCCCTCCGATTCATTGACAATTTGTTTTTTTTTTTTCACTGAATAATAATAATAATTGCTTCAATAAATATTCCAAATATTCTTTTCCAATTCCAATTCCAGTATTTCTTCTCCTCATCCAAATCCATTCAATTCCATGTTCCATCCCACCTCAATTCTACCACCCATATTCGGCCCATTTCCTCCCAAGTCCCAATCCCAACTTCATCTTCGCCCATTTTCGCGTCAAAAACAATTATTCTAATAAAAAATAATAATTGATGGCTTCCAATCCAACCCCCAATCAAATATTTTTAAAATTATTTGATTTCATTTTATCAATTTGAAATTTGAATGCTTTATCCCGTTTTTTGGAGAATATCCGCCTTCCATAATCCCGATTCTCTCCAATTGTTTTTAGTATTTTGAAAGTGTTCATTCCACTCACAAATTCCATTCAAATTTTGATTCCTTCCCTTTTTCATGTTTATCTGATCAAAATCTCCGCTGGGTGTTATAGTGGAAAATTAGAAGGCTAAAAGGAATGTTGAATTCAAATATTAAGCCAAATTCTCAATTAATTTTTAACCAAATTCACCAACTAAACTATACAAAGTTTGATCAATTCCAAATCCATGAAACATTGTGTTTTAAATGAAATGGACTCATTCTGCGGAATTGACTGACTTTGTGACAAATAAATAAATAAATAAACGGACCATTTACTTTTGGAGCGAATTTTTGGGGGCTCCGAAACAAATTGGGCGAAAGTGCGCCCGTGTCCGATAAGATCAAATCAAAAAATGCCGTCACGCCGGAATTAGTGTGGAGAAAAGGAAAGGGGATTTGGGATTGAATGAATGAATGGGCACAGATTTGGGAAAAAGTGAAAACCCACCACCAAAAAATGCCGAAATTAAATTAATTTCCCTTTTCTTCTAAATTCAATTTTAATTTGTGAATTAATTTTCATTATTTAAAGGATGGGGCGGAAAATATTTTTTAATGAATTTTGGCCTTTTTATTTCACCACAATTATATTATTGGTCAATTCGAAATTGTCAAATGCACAAAATGATGTGCCACCTTTGGAGCCAGCCGAACAACGCCAATCACAAATAATGTCCAAACAAAATATTTTTTGTTTATATTAAATTATTTAAAATTATAGTCCACCGGCAAAAGCATTTGCCGCCCCAATAAACAGACAACAGGGAAATTCGGTGGCACTGAATGGAGAACATAAACCATTCTTCAGTGGGAATTCAATATTATTTAATTAATATTAGAATTAAAGAAATTCATTACCGTGATGGAATCCAAAAGGCCATTTTTGATGAGACCCCAAGGAGAGTTCCACCCGACTTTGGTGCCAGCCAAAAATAGATTCCCTAAATATATTTATTTATTTCCATTTAAAGAGGATAACAACGATGTTGGCATTGGGGGAGGTAGAGAATTTGACGCATATGAGGACACAAAATTGGTGGACCCAAGAAATGGTTTTGGATTGCATTAGATTTAATGAATTTTCCCCTACAGAGGTGCCATTGTTTATCCCATTCCTTTATCGAAATGAATCCGAAGAGGAACAACAACCGCAACAAACGCAGCCGCCACCCCAACAAATTAGAACAAATCGGCCCCTTGTGGCCCCTGAAGTCCTCCAAAGTAGGCAGCCGGTTATTGTTCGGTGAGCAAATTTGAATATTAATCAAATGCCTATACAATTTAAGCACAACCACCCCAATTCCATTTGGTCGACCAATTCGACCGGCACAACCATTCGCAAGGCCTCAGCCACCACCGCCCCTTTCTGCGCCTCAATTCCCGCCCCAACGGCCTCCACAACAACAGCAACCATTTTTGGTTATTTAAATTATGTTTGACAGTTTTAATTTTGCATAATTCAGCCTCAACAGCCAATTCCACCTTTGCCGCAACGACCACCACCTCCCCCTCCATCGCCACAACAATTTCGTCCCCAACAGCCACCATCACAAATCCCAGTAAATTTTTCCATAAATTCATTTAATTATTAATCCTCCATTCAGCCTCAACAACCTCGTTTCCCTCCCCAATTGCCGCCTCAACCATTCCAACAACCTCAAATTCCTCCTCGCCCTCCTCAACCCCCTCCTCCACCTTCTCCGCCTCAGCCCCAATTGCCAAGACCATCGCAGCCTTCAAACAATGGCAATCTTCGATCAGGAGGTGATAATTAATTCAAAAAATATTAAACTTTTATTATTTAAACTTCAGTTTGCCATCAAACAATATTTTACACTCCTCAACCGGTGAATGCCTTCGATGTTCAACGAATTTACACTCATTTTGCGATGGTCGTTTCCGTCGATCAATGTGCTCGAACTTGCCATGAATTCAATTGCGATGTACTAATTCATTGTTGATGCTTTTAAATGTTCATTCCCCCAGGTCGCCATTCTCGATCCTCGCACCAGGCATTGCCAATTTAAGTTTGTCATTCAATTAATATTATTTTATTCATTTATTCCCATTTCCATCATTTTAGTCCCTCAACCGCATTTCGATTGGCCCCCACCTGTCCTCAATGGCCAAATCCTCTTTTCCGGTAAATTTTTAAAAATTTTATTTATAATATTTTTGCAGGAATAATTTCCAATTTACGGATGAACTCATCAAAATCCAATGTGTGACTTGCCAACAAAGAAGTTGAAATAATTCCCAAATTTACATAATAATATTTAATTTTTTAAGGGCGAGGCAATCGACCTCCCGGTGCCCAACAATTGCCAGCTAGTTTGCCTCCATTCGGCCCTAGCCAACAGCAACAATCCGTTGTAAATATTTTTATGAATTTATTCTCAAATGGAATATTTTTACAGAATTTACGGCGTCCTTCACAACCTCAATTTGTGTTGAGGACAACAACAAGGGAACGAATTGGGAATGTGGATTTGAATGGAAACAATTTGAATGCATCGCCAATTCAACGGCAAAAATAAATTTAATTAATTAAAAATTTGTTGTTTTATTGTAGAGTGGCCAATGCGGCAAAAACGCAAAGTTTTACCAGCATTGAAAATAATGAAAATGGCCAAAATAATAATGAAGGAGAAGAACAAAGGAATTTAAGTGAAGAATTCCACAAATTGGAAAGGTAAAAATAACATATATTAATTAATTTTGGGTAATAATAAAAAGAATTTATTGAAAAAAAAAATTATAATGTTTTAGAATCCTTTTTTTGAAATTTTTCCTTCATTGCATTTTAAATTTGATCCAAAATTCGACGAAATAATCCGAAAATATTTCCAGATTGTTGAAATCAGCAGAAGATTATTTGGACGAAACGGGCAACCGTGGAAGGGGTCATCGGCATAATGGAAAGGGAAGGGAAGTTGCCTCGTGGCGAGATGGCCATCCTCAGGGTATACTATACTTTAATCTACCGTAGGAAATAAATATTATTTAAAAAGGTGATGGCCATTCTCCACTCAAAATAAACCCACTACGAAGCCGGCCACCGCCCTATTTTGCCGATTCAATTCGGCCTTCACCCATTTTTTATTCAACCGACATTTTGCAAAGGTCAGAAAAGAAAAGGAATGCCGAAAAATGCAAAATTTAGAAAAGCAGAGGAGGATGAGGATTTGGTGGAAAAAAGACGAAAACAACGTGAAACGGGGCCAACAAATGGTAATACTATTTGAAATTATACATACCATATCCAATTATTTGATTTGTACTGTAGATGGTGAAGAGCATCAAAACGAAAATGGAGAAGGACCATCATTGGCACCGTTGAATGGAAAACCCAAATTGAATTCAGCTGGAAGCGTTAAATTGCAGGCACAGGAACCAGCTGGTTTGAGGGAATTGGCAACGGAGGGAAAATCGACCACAAATTGAATTATTTGGAAGAAAATTGTGAGACACTTTTCTGGTTGAATAATTTGTTGAAAAATGCCAAAAAAATGTACACTTGCCAAAAATATATCAAATAAAAAATTATTCTTTATTCGTTAAAATGCCATGTTTTGTTTAATATTTAATAAAAATGAATGAATTATTTTTATTGGGATTCCCGAATTTGATCCGAATTAAATTGAAAATTATGCACTCTGTTTTTTGTACTCTTATTTTTGTTGAAAATTGTCATGCGATGCGGAATATGGCATTCCAAAATTGTTGGCATCCGCTGATCCAAAATGCCTATAATTTTAAATTTTAATTATTAATATCGTTTTGGGTGGAATATTCTCACGGAAATGATTGCGATTTGCTCATTGTTTGTTGTTGTTGATTTTCGCCAACAAAGAATATTCCTTCTTCACCATTTTCTATGCCATTTTCCTATAAATTGAAAAATATTTAATGCCATCTTCCAATTCATCATTGCCTCAAATTGTTGCTGGAATAATAATTGTTGACTTTGTTGTTGTTGATGGAAAATGGCGGCCAATGCAGTTGGACATTCATCATTTTTACATTTTCCTGGCTCCATTGTCGAACACTGGCGGCAACAAGGTGGCATCAACATTGGCGACTTTTCCACCGTGAATACATGCCTATGAGGCAAATTATAAATATTGTCGTCCACAATGGTACAAATAAAAAATTCATTTAAATAAATTCAAAATTTAATATTAAAATAAAATATTTTGGAATTAATCATTTTTTTTTATTCTTAATTGACTAAATTTCGGGAAAATGTACGCCAAGTTTTAATTCTTTCCGGAAAATGTTCGCCAAGTTTTAATTCTTTCCGGAAAATGTTCGCCAAGTTTTAATTCTTTCCGGAAAATTTTCGCCAAGTTTTATTTCTTCCGGAAAATGTTCGCCAAGTTTTAATTCTTTCCGGAAAATGTTTGCCAAGTTTTAATGTTCGCCAAGTTTTAATTCTTTCCGGAAAATGTTTGCCAAGTTTTAATGTTCGCCAAGTTTTAATACTTTCCGGAAAATGTTCGCCAAGTTTTAATGTTCGCCAAGTTTTAATTCTTTCCGGAAAATGTTCGACAAGTTTTAATGTTCGCCAAGTTTTAATTCTTTCCGGAAAATGTTCGCCAAGTTTTAATTCTTTCCGGAAAATGTTTGCCAAGTTTTAATGTTCGCCAAGTTTTAATACTTTCCGGAAAATGTTCGCCAAGTTTTAATGTTCGCCAAGTTTTAATTCTTTCCGGAAAATGTTCGACAAGTTTTAATGTTCGCCAAGTTTTAATTCTTTCCGGAAAATGTTCGCCAAGTTTTAATTCTTTCCGGAAAATGTTCGCCAAGTTTTAATTCTTTCCGGAAAATGTTTGCCAAGTTTTAATGTTCGCCAAGTTTTAATACTTTCCGGAAAATGTTCGCCAAGTTTTAATGTTCGCCAAGTTTTAATTCTTTCCGGAAAATGTTCGACAAGTTTTAATGTTCGCCAAGTTTTAATTCTTTCCGGAAAATGTTCGCCAAGTTTTAATTCTTTCCGGAAAATGTTCGCCAAGTTTTAATTCTTTCCGGAAAATGTTCGCCAAGTTTTAATTCTTTCCGGAAAATGTTCGCCAAGTTTTAATGTTCGCCAAGTTTTAATTCTTTCCGGAAAATGTTCGCCAAGTTTTAATGTTCGCCAAGTTTTAATTCTTTCCGGAAAATGTTCGCCAAGTTTTAATGTTCGCCAAGTTTTAATGTTCGCCAAGTTTTAATTCTTTCCGGAAAATGTTCGCCAAGTTTTAATGTTCGCCAAGTTTTAATTCTTTCCGGAAAATGTTCGCCAAGTTTTAATGTTCGCCAAGTTATAATTCTTTCCGGAAAATGTTCGCCAAGTTTTAATGTTCGCCAAGTTTTAATTCTTTCCGGAAAATGTTCGCCAAGTTTTAATGTTCGCCAAGTTATAATTCTTTCCGGAAAATGTTCGCCAAGTTTTAATGTTCGCCAAGTTTTAATTCTTTCCGGAAAATGTTCGCCAAGTTTTAATGTTCGCCAAGTTATAATTCTTTCCGGAAAATGTTCGCCAAGTTTTAATCTTTCCGGATGTTCGCCAAGTTTTAATTCTTTCCGAATGGAAACATTTTTCCAAAATATTCTAAACATTTTCTCATTAATAAACCCAGATATTTTTACATTTTAATGTTTTTACTTTCCAATAAACTAAAATTTAAAATAATTTTTTTATTATGCCATTGTGGAATCGCCCATATTTGTACTATTGTGTAATCGACACAGCACCCTACTTCCCATCCCCATCCCCATCCATCAATCCCTTTTAATTTAATCAAACGATTTGCTCCTACCGTACCTGGCTGCTCTAATTTGTTGTTTTTTTTGGCATTCTGCTTGTGGCGGTGGCTGATTGTCAATAAAATTATTCATGGATGGATCAATAAAGAATTGAGGCTTTTGATTTTTGATTTGGCAAGAGGATTGGTAGTGAGTAGATTACGGCTGATTGATGCCCTTGGTCAATTGGTGGTGAATCAACCTGAATAAAAAAATAAATATTGGAATGAATTCCGTGTTTTGGATTGCCTCCATTTGATTCTGAATTGTTTGTCGCAAACTTTCGGCAGTCAATGTCACATTATAGTCCGGGTCCGAATCATTGGAGGACATTTGACTGTGTATCAGTTTTCCTGTGTTTTCTCCGTTTTGGAAGTTCAAATCCGGCACAGATCCACTAAAAATGGTTCAATTATTTATGTTGCATATCCAAATTTGCCTTAAATTTGGTGATGATAATTGTTGTGGATGTTGGGAAAATATGGCCAAATTATTGCAACTTTGACTGGTCCCAATGCCCAATGAGCAAATTGAGCTAGTTGATTGGGAATGGTGCATTGATTGCTACAAAATAGTTAAAATGATTTCCCCAATCCGAATCCAATTCACGTACATCACTTTCGCTGGAAGTCATCGATAAGGCATCAGCTGTGCAATTCTCGGCCACCTGCTGGTCATCAATATCCTCAAGAAGTTCACTCAACAATGGGCCAATTTCTTTGTGCCGAAATGATTGAATGAATTGTAAATTCTCCATCATTATACTTCCCAATATCTGCAAAAAAGCAATCATAAAATTGTTGATAAAAAAACACAAAAATAAAAGGAAATTGTTTTAACTTTTTTATGAGAAGGAGATGTTATTCAAGAAATTTTTATTCACATTTATTTTAATTAATTAAAAACCAAGTATTCCGAGGATTGTAATTGTAATTAGAATGTTTCCGGAAGAATATAATTTTTCAGGAGGATTGTAAAATTAAGTTTTCCCGGAATATTTTAATTCAATGATTTGGAAACTCACATGTACGAACAAATCTTATATTTATGTTTTAATTATTAAGCCTGGATTGAGCCCAATATTTGAGTAAAAATGATTTATGCGATAAAAAATTAATTTACCATAATATTTGGGAGGAAAAGGAGCAAATTGCCGAATCGAGAGGAGGCCACCTCTTTTGGATGACTTTCGCGCACAACATTATAAAGTGTTTCCTGAATTCTGTCCCGAAAATCGGCTACTTGTTCGGCGGCTTCGGTTGAAAGACTTGGCAAATCTCAAAAATATTAATTTTCCAATTATTCTTCAACTGCCATTTTTACATGGATTTAAGGCCACAATGGCCTTCATCAGCACAATTTCTTGCTCTTTGAAATTGAATGTCCGAAATGGTTCGACCAATTCATCCAAAGCACGGTCAACGAGGCGATTGGCAAAATGGCTAAAATAGTCAAAAACATGGAATAAAACAAATATTATTTAACTATGGTTCTGCATAACTCAAATGTGCCCCTCTGGGAACATATCCATAATTGCAAAGGCAGAGTATGTCCCTATTGCGAGTCACCTAAAAAAATGATTGTGAATTTGAATTGAATTTTTTTTATTTTTACCCTTGCTGTTGCGGCAACCGCGCAAAAAATAGTTACCGGAGCATAGGCGGCTTTGGCCAAAATCAACTTAATGAAAATAGGTTATTTTTATGCACCCAAAAATATTTTATATTTGACATAGATTAGGGCAAAAATTAATATTTTCTGACCAATAAAAAGACCCTAAAAATTATGTCTACTATTACTTTAGCACTTTAGCCTAATCATTTAATTCTCGTTTCTCAATACCCTTTTATGGCCAATTTGTTTTTCCCTCACTTTATCTCTTGTATTGTGCAAGTCCATGAGGGCACATAAATGGTCAATTGTGTCGACCGTGGCAATCAGTCGACGATGGGCCAAAAACTGTACAAAAATGGGTCAAAAATACAATATTTTCATGTGAATATTTTACCGTCAATTCTTCCGGTTCCACTTGTCTATATGGTTCATAGCGAATCTGATTAAAGGAAAATATTGTTTTTCGAGTAAAATTCCAATTCCACCCACCTCTGTTCTCTTTCCATCCAAACAACTTGGATCTTCGAACATTTGACTCAATGAATGGAATGAAAGCGGGTATAAATTCTTTGCCAATTCATGCGTATCCCCATGATGAACCTTCATTCAAATATTTGAATAATCCCTCTTTTTACCATTGCTTCCATATTCATTATTTGCATTAGCAATGTTCGCATTTCCACCTTCAATTCAACCGAATATTTTTTAATTAAATAAAATTTCCAACCGGCAATTTTCGGACCCATTCATCAGTGCCACTGGCCTCCATCAATTCTGTTTCCGTACCTCCAATTTCGTTCAGATTCCCATTTGTTGTGCCAACCAAATGATTCCTGTGAATATTCGGATTCAAATGACATTTGTACCCAAATTATTGCCTGGATATTCTCCTCCGTATTGGATGTGTTCGCCCTGCCGCATCCCTATCCGGCCTCACCGCCTTCGGGTCCATTCCCACTTCCAGACAACGTTTGAACCGACAAAATCGACAAGAATTTCGTTCATCTTCAAATGGAGGATAAACCAAAATGAATGGCACAATTTAATTTTGTAAAAATTGGAAAATTGGCATTTCCAATTGGGAAATTTTGGAGAACTCACTGTTCGCTTACATCTGTCCACAATACAATTTCCACTGTATCGGCAAGTGTATTCCTTTGTCCGTTTCAGTGTCCTATGCCAAATTATTCAACAATTTTAGCATTCCCCAATCCAAATTCACCTTCGAAAGAATCCTTTGCACCCAAAACATGTTGGCACTCCATAATGCATTCGGGCGGGTCCATCGCCGCAAACTCGACAAGTGTCCAACGATTTTACGCCTAAATTGGTAAAATCGAATGACAATTGATTGATTTAATTGGCCAATTACGCGATAAATTATTTTGATGGGAATGATGATGGGAATTGTTGTTGGTGGTCGCCTTCGCAGTTGATCCACCAAAGTCCATCATATTATTATTATTATTAATTGGCATATTGGTGGATTGTTGTAAATGTTCAATTGGAGTGATTGAGGTTGAATTATCCATCATATATTCCAAATATTTCTGAATGAGAAATCAAAAAAACAGATTTGAATTGAATGATGAATATTTGAAATAAAACGATTAAATGGGGAGCGGATAAATGAAAGAATGGATGAATTAAAGGAGGAATATTTTTTGGAGTTTATTGATATTCCCCATTTTAATCCAATGGAATAAAAAATGTACCCCAATTTTGCGCGCATTTTTATATTTTATTCGTCTAGAATTATTTTATAGAATTGATTGAGTGATTTATTATTAGTAAAGTTATTTGTTGCCTAAATTAAAAATTTTGGATCCCTTTGGATTTGGTGCATTTTTGAAGGAGATAAATTTAGATTGGATTGAAAGAATTAGGCTTTACCCAAAATCGCCAATTCTTCAGAAGCAATTCGCCGAGTTGCGACGATTATTCCTCCACCCTCGCAACCACCCCTTTTGCCCCCTTATCACATTCATTATCAGTACCAAATTATCAATCACAATCAGCAGAATTCAGAATCAAAAGGAAGCTAGGAAATGGGAATGGGAAGGAAGATGAATTTGCTTTGGGGGAATTGGTGATGGGAAATTTGAGCGCTCATTTCAACCAACAGACAAAACAGATTATGGATAAAAAGATTATATTTAATTAATTAATTATTAATATAATTAATTTATCATCAAAGGCATTATCATTCTAACATAAATGAACATAAATTTTAATTTAATTGAATTGGATTTTTGAGGAACTGTGAATGTCGAAAAAGGACAAAAATGGTGTCTTTTGGTCCATTCCATATTTGTAGTAGATGATTGAAAATATTGTAAAAAAATATATCGGCGGGGAATGCGATAAAAATAAGACGAATAAAACATGATTTGGAGGACGGAAACAATTTTGGTTGGGAGAGGAACAAAGTCCAATGAAAGATTAAAATGGAAAAATGGGTGGAATGCATGGGAAAATGATGCCATTTCATTCTTCTCAAATTCATTGATGATCTTTATATTGTTTAAGAATTTGGCGGCTAAAATGCTTTTGGAAGATATTTAATACCACTATGGCCACGATAGTATTTATCGAGATTATAAGTAGTTTAAAAATAAATCAACAAAATATTATGAAATAATGGACTCAAATTGGGAGGGCAGGAGTGGGGTGATTAATTGATTGTGATTAAATTTAACGATTTATGATCACGAAAGGGAATTGTACTGAAATGGATGAGTGGGTGGATGTTGGAAAAGTGAGGGTGGAGCTGAAAATATAGCGCAAATTGGCCATCGGCGGCTGATTGAATTGATGTTTGCTTCGATCGCGACAATGAATTGAACACAGTTCATCGGAGGGAAAAGGTAAAATTGGGCGAATTCGGCCCCCTTTCCCTCCATTCCACCTTCTTCATTTTCTGACAGTTCATCAATGTTGATTTATGATTTCCTTTCTCTCCTTTTACTCTGAATTGCGCAGCATTCCATCCAAATAATTTCAACGAATCAGTCCACCCTGATCCAATTTATACCGTTTAAAACAATCGAGGGCATTCTGCTTTTCCATAAATTCAAGGCTATTAAGAATGGAGGATCAATTCATTTACATATTATTATTATACGATATTTTGTGATGCCCCAATTTTATATTTTCAAAGTCACATAATTGTGCTCCATTTTTAGCGATTGTACTTATTTTTTTGCTCCTTCCTTCCATTATTAATCAAATCAATCAGCAAGTAGTGTGAATGTGAACATTGTTGCTCGTGGCGAGGAGATGGAATTATCACAAAAATGATGGCCATATTTGTCACATTCACATGGGCCAAATTGGGAGAAATGCGAGAATAGGCATCACAAGATTTAAATTAAAATTAACATTCACGTGAATATCCAATATATGTAGTAAATGTTCTAAATTTATTCTTTTTCACTTTTTATGCATACATTCTGCCCAAAAATGTTCCATTATTATTTGGTTCTTTCATTTCGCCGACATTTTTTTCATTATCCAGCAAATTCTCCTCCTCTTCTTCTTCTCCATTTTGAATTGGAATTCGAATATTTTTCCTTTCCCTCAATGGAACATTATTTATTCTTTTTTCCGGCTAAATTTACAATAAATATTTTAATTAAATTAAATTATTTGGCTTACTTGTTCTGGGAAAATATACCAAATCCAAAGGCCAGTGAAAATTCCCAAAAAATGCAAAAATATGGACAAAATTAAATGCCAAGAATTATAGTCGAGCATTTTTCTTGATTGAAATTAATTCATCGAATAATCGATGTTTTTTTGGGAATATGGATGGAAGAAAGGACTTGCAGCAGCACTTTTCCCGGAATGAATCCACAAAAAATTTGGGTCATTTTTCGCGCGGACAATCCCTTCCACAAATCAAGGTCATTCCAATCCAAACTGACCGATTTATTCATTGAAAAATTCATTATATTTATTTTATTTTTATTAGATTTTATTCTCCGGCTGAATCAATGGAAAATGTCGTCAATAATGGATTTCATTTTCATCCTCATATCTTTGGCCACAGTTAGAATTAGAGTAGCTAAAAGTCGATTTCGGTTTAAGAAGATGAAATTTCAAATCGAAATTGTGGAATTTTGTTCAAAATAACCGAAAATAGGAGAAACTGAAACCGAAAATCGACATTTTTCTAGAACCGAAAACCGGGTTTTAAAACAGGAATGTCTAAAAACCGATCGGGTTCTACTCTAGCCATTCCAATCCAAATTCCAAACTAACCGAATTATTCATTGAAAAATGAATCGTATTTATTTTATTTTTATTAAATTTTATTTAATGGAAGGAAAACATCGTCGATAAATTATTTAATCCCCATATCTTTGACCAGTGAGTAAATGAATGGATTAATGAACATTTTTAATTAGGATTGCCTCTCCGCTCCATGCTTAATTTAATCCACATTTTGTCCGCTGATTCGAACGCCCTTTGGCTGATTTTCCACCATTTGTTGGTGCCGTGTAATTCGAGTGCCGATTCGAGAATTTGGCTGATTCAATCCCAATTGCTGGTGTCGGGTAATTCGGGCGCCTTTTGGCTCCTTAATCCATTAAATTAATTTCCTCTCCAAATTCCTAATTCCCTCACAAGATTTGGCCCCTCAATTCCACCAATCCCGGATGTGAATTGTTTTCCCACAAATCCATGTTGGTCTCGGCTGCTTCGACGGGATTCGATTGCATTTTTCGGCACAAAATTCATTGTTTCACGAATTGATCGCAAATTCCCATGAATCTACAAAATATTATATTCAAAATTAATCCATAAGTCAATTCTGGTACTTATCGATTATCCGGGTCCAGATTTTTTTGAATCACCAGGAAAATGGCAACCCTCATAGGGTCATCCGGTATAGGGTTAGGGTCTCACCTAGGGAGAGGTTATCATTTCACATATCCGTAACCCTAATCCTACTAACCCATAAAGGGGACCTTTCATTCCTTAAACAAATGGATCCGGATAACCGATAAGTACACCAATTCTTACCAATTCACGATTTTGCCCTCCAACCAATCCCGGTTGATGATGTTCTAAATCCGGCGAATCGTTGGACAATGGTTCGCGCGAAACTCGTCCATTCAATGAATGTTGGCCCTCAATTTGTTGCTTTTTATGTTCTTCTCTGGTCAATCTTTGGCTGCCAACCATTTTTTCCTCCTTCGTCAATCCACTTTGTTGGTTTTGCCCGCCCAATTCCCGCACAATTCGACGACCTCCTTGGCCCTAATCCACATTATTAAATATTATTTTAATTCATTTTTCCATACCCTAACGCCAAATTGGCCTCCATGATGAAGGCCTTCTAATGATCCTCCACCTTGTCCTCCTTGGTAAAAGGAATGGGGTTCCGGAGAACGAAGGATACGACGGGAACTGCCAATGCCAACGGAGGTGCCCTGCCCCTGAGGATGATGGAGTGGTTGGCCATCAGAGCTGATTCCTTTCAAGAGGATGAAATATTCAGTGATTCAGACCAAAATTCAACCCATTTTTATGAAATAATTCAAAAAAAAAATAGAATACATCAAATTATTCCTTTTCTATTAGAGTAGGTGGAATTGAGTTCCGCCTGAAGGATTTCTATTTTTGCAGTTATTTCAATTTATTATGGACGGGATTATTAGATTTTCTTTCCAACCAATTTGAACCAAGAAATTTCGAATTGTTCAAAATTAGTCTTATTAATATAATGCAAATAATCTATACCTTGTTTTGAACCTTCAATATTCGAAAGTGCCTTCACATTTAAGGAGGACAAAACGATTATGCAAAAAGAAAGAACAAATAATTTGAGCATTTTTGTGGAATGGACAATTTTTGATTGGAATTGGAATAAGGGCAGGAATGATCATTTTATTTATACTCATTCATCCATTAATTTGTGTGAATTTGATTTGAATCAACAAACTAATTCATTTTTAAATTAAGGAATATTTTAAAGGCATAAAGAATTCTTCCAAAATACCAATAAAATGCAATAAACTGGAATCAACAAAAACACCTTTCTTGTAAACATTCGCCAAAATTGTGCGGATATTTTTATTTTTGGCTTTCTCCATGTGCGCGAAAATATTTTTGTTTTCATTTTGCGAAAATTAAAAAAAAAATAAAAGAACAAAAATCACAGTGTAATTTGATGGATCCATAAATTTTGGAACTTTTTTAATGAGTTAATTTAAAAAAAATTAATACAATAAAAATGAACAATTAAAATTCACTAAAAAATTAATGAGAATATAATTGTCTAATTTTCAATAATTTCCTCAATTCATGTGTATTTTGCCAAAAATTCATAAACACTTTCAAATACGACCAACATAATTCCACCACCTGGGCCCAAACGCATTACTGCAAAATAAAATCAATCAATAATTAAAATAAATAATAATAATAAATCACCCTTTGGCAATAATCCTCGATAAAGTGCCGAAAATCCTTCGTTTTTATAGACTAGGCCAATTGCCTGCCATGTTGTGTGATAAATTCGACCAGATTCGGGTTGAGGGCCTTAGAATCCATTAATGAATTTAATATGATTGAATTCACCTTGAATGCGACTTTTTGCCACATCAAATGGAATATTGGCAATTGAGGCAATGGAACCGGCAGTAAAGCCAAGCAAAAGGCGTAAAGGGACACTGCCCTGGGATTGGCTTTTCGGGGCTTAAATATTTCAGAGAATAATTCGTACAATTCTCCTACGATTCATTTGGCTAACCCTTTGGATCCACTTGAACAAAAAATGCCTTCAAATTATGGTAAAGGCCAAAATAGAACATATTCCAAACGCCTGGAATTGAAAGATGAAGTTCAAATAATCGGCAATCATTAAGAATTGAGGCCCCCAAAATTTTTAAATTTCCAAAAAAGCGATTTCAATGTTATAGTTATCATTATCATATTTTACCCAGTGGGTTTTCCGGAAAGTTTTAATCTAAGTTTTCTTCCGGTTGTTCCGGTTAGTTTCCGGAAAGTTTTAATCTAAGTTTTCTTCCGGCTGTTCCGGTTAGTTTCCGTAAAGTTTTAATCTAAGTTTTCTTCCGGTTGTTCCGGTTAGTTTCCGGAAAGTTTTAATCTAAGTTTTCTTCCGGTTAGTTTCCGGAAAGTTTTAATCTGTTTTCTTCCGGTTGTTCCGGTTAGTTTCCGGAAAGTTTTAATCTAAGTTTTCTTCCGGTTAGTTTCCGGAAAGTTTTAATCTGTTTTCTTCCGGTTGTTCCGGTTAGTTTCCGGAAAGTTTTAATCTAAGTTTTCTTCCGGTTAGTTTCCGGAAAGTTTTAATCTGTTTTCTTCCGGTTGTTCCGGTTAGTTTCCGGAAAGTTTTAATCTAAGTTTTCTTCCGGTTAGTTTCCGGAAAGTTTTAATCTGTTTTCTTCCGGTTGTTCCGGTTAGTTTCCGGAAAGTTTTAATCAAATTCTTTCCGGTTAGTTTCCGTAAAGTTTTAATCTAAGTTTTCTTCCGGTTGTTCCGGTTAGTTTCCGGAAAGTTTTAATCAAATTCTTTCCGGTTGTTCCGGTCAGTTTCCGGAAAGTTTTAATCAAATTCTTTCCGGTTGTTCCGGTTAGTTTCCGGTTGTTCCGGTTAGTTTTCAGAATGCTTTAATTTCTCTTGTTTTCCGCTATTTTACGGACTTTATGAAAAACAATGTTTGGGACCCCAATTCATAAGGAATGCCAAATAATCCAATTTCATTCCATTTATTTTTATTTCCCACCATGCCTCCAAAGTGTGGCACCCATTCCCAAATAAAGCCCATTTGTGCCAATCCCATTTGTTCGGGCAATTTCCCTGGCCATTATTAATGCACTTTTTTGCTTAATTTTTAAATCAATTTCGCATCCATAAAATGCCCATTATTTTTCACCTCTTTTATTGAAATATTAATTTCGGATTGAAGGCGGACTTTTACGGCTTCAAAAGGGCAAATTACGACCTGATTTGTGAGGGAAGGAAAATATTTTCCAATAAATTTAAATTTTGAATATTTCACCGCTTCTGTAATTCCACTCATTAACCCGGCCAAGGAAAGCCTCTGAAAATAATTTTCTATTTTATAATTCTTTTATGGTCGACGAACAGCCCAAATTGGAATTTGATATTGGCCAAGCGGTTCAAGTGCCTGTTTATATTGTTCAAATGTGAAAAATTTGGTTGCTCTTTTCGGCGTTTCGACAAGAATTGGAGGCAAAATTCCTTTGTAAAAACCTTGGAATGGTTCAAAAATATTCCAATTACAGTAATCTATTCCCTTACCCAAAAATCCTTCTTTTCGAAGAGTTTGCCTAAAACAATCCAACAATCCCGAATAATGGCCACCGCCAATTTGAAGGCGAGTTTTGACCAAATCCAATGGATGCATTAAACAAACTTCCACCATCCCTTCAAATATTTTATAAAAAATATTTCCATTAAAATTATGGACCAGCAGTTCCGCCGGCGGCCAATTGCCTCCCACCTTCCTTCAACCGTTCCATCTTTAATTAAAAATGATAATTTTTTAATAAATATTCATTTGAACGAAATTAAAAAAGGCCTTTTAATTCAAAAATATGGCAAAATAAAATTGTAAAGTTTTCTAGAGATTTTTTCAGAGATGATAAAAAAGGAAAAAGGGGATTAAATTTCATAAAAAAATTAAGTCATCAATTGGTAAATGAAGGAAAAGGGATAAAATTTCAAAAAAAAAAAGAGAATTTAAATTGGGAGGAAAATTGGGCTTTCCATTGAATATTGAGGATAGGCAACTTTGATGGAAAATGGAAATTAGAGTATTTTTATTCCAAATTAATCGGTGGATTGGGCAATTTGAATAAACCAATTTTTGGACGGAGGAATTTGGATGAAATGAAATAAATATAAAATCAATAATTTTGTGTGTTTATTTTTATCAGTCAAAACGAAAAAAGGATAATAAAAAATTTTAGCGAGAATTCTTCTTCAATAAGTGAAAAATGGAAAAAACCCTAAAACAAAATATTGAGGAGGGAAACAATAAATTAAGGAACAAAAATAATGGGTGGGTGGGTTTGAGGATTTCGACAAATTATTGGTGGGAAGTTGAGGGGTCCGTTTGTTGTTGATGGATTGGCGAGAATTTGACGAGCAATAATGGAGCATCACCGCGGGCATCATCCGCCCATTGTTCGGCCCAATGAGTTGGAGTACCTTTGAATTTGAATAAATTAAAGTGTAATTTATTTATTGTTATTTACCTCGTCCAAAAATAATGAAAATGGCAGTGCCAAGGAGAAGTAACAATGAACAGCCCAAAAACAATAAACGCCAATGAACCATTGAACTGAATGGAAAATAAATTTCGCAGTAAATATTGGAAATTTCGACAACACTAGGTAACCCAGAGACTCAAATATAGGTTCATTCATTCGACTGGGCATGGTCGATTCTCGATTTAGTCTATGAAGTCCCAATTTCAGGCTGGTAGTAAGACTTAGACAAACAAAAGTTAGTAAACCGGTTTGGGTTTAAACAATGGTTCAGCTTTTCAAAATAAGCTTACACCGGTAAATTAAAAATTGATAAATTAAATTGACCATGCCGAGTCGAATGAGCCTAGTAACGAGTCAAAAATTTACTTAAATTTTGGTATTTACTATTTATTAATCACTAATTAATAAATATTTTTTATAATATATAAGTATATTATTGGTAATTTTAATTTACCCGGCAATAACGCTGGGAAAGAAGAGAGTGGGCACAAGGGCATAGGCCAGGCCGAATGCCAATTGCATATGGGAAACAATGTATTGGGTGAATGGGCCACCGCCGGTGATTGCCGCCGATTTGATGAAGCCAAGTGAGGTGGCACCCAGCGGAAGGAGGCAAAACCAAAGAAGCCAAAGGCGTCTTAAAAATGGGTATAATTTATTTAAATATTTATTTTTACCGGACAGCGGCCAATTCATTTTGTCCAGGCATTACGGTGACCCCAAGGAAGAGCATTGCGGAAAGGATGAATCCAATTGAATTGAAAAGGCGCATTTTCCATGTGGCCGATTGAGAGGCAGAAAATGCGGCACAAATATGGAAAAGGAAATGGCCAAGGAACTGGCAAATAATTAAATCAAAATTTTAAATTAAAATAAATTACCATAAAGAGGAATGGAATGACCAAAGAATGGTCCAAAGTTTGGTGAAGAACTTTGTGGAAGAAAATTGGATAGAAAATGAGCAAAGAAAGAAGGGCAAAAAAATAGCAGAATGCGGAAATCCAACAAGCCCAAGCCGAAGTGGAACGGAGTAAAAGGCAAAAAATGGAAGTGGGCAGACGGAATGGACGACCAGCCTAAAATAAAATAATTTTAATTCATTTACTTCAAAAATATTTACTCTGGGTTTCTTCTTCACAATGTAATTGAGTTCTTCCCCATTGACCCATTGATGTTTTTGTGGCTCATCACGGTAGAAAATGAGCCAAATGATGGACAAAAGCAGAGAAATAGCTGAAAAATTAAAATTAAATTGGGATTAAATTAAATATTAATATTAACCTGAATGAATTCCAAATAATTGAATGTGGCTGGAATGGTCGAATTTGAGCAAATTTACGGTCATGAACCAACTCATTGATGGACCAAACTTAAAATAATTTGGTGGAATTAATTGAATGGTTTTATAAATTAAGGCAATTTTTTATCCCAAAAGTAGTTTTTGACTTCTAAATAAATCAGAAACCGGTCTTAGACCCTACAAACCTTATATCAATTTGTAGATCTCATCGAGACGCATCGAATGGTATATAAAATGCCAAGTTTTAGCCCAAAATTAAAGTGTTTAAAACCAAAAACTGGAAAATGGTTTAATTCGTTCATTTCGATATAAACAAAGAAATTTATAAGTCAAAAATAAACGCGTCTCGATGAGATTTACAAATCAGCATAATTTTTGTAAGGTCTAAAATCGGTTTCAGATTTATTGAAAGTCAAAACTTTTTTTGGAAAAAAAAATTAAAAAATATGTCATGTTTTTAATATAACCTGAATGGAAGTGAAGCCAACGAGGATGAAGAAATGTTGTTCGCCAATTGTGGCCCATCGATTGGCCATTTGGCCCAAAAAACTGAACGCCGGTGAAATGCAAAAACCAAGCAGAATTCGGGCAAACAAAATGAATGGTAATGGATTTTCTGCAAAATTAATTTAAATATTTAAATAAAATAAATAAAAAAAACCAAAATTCATCAAAAATGGAAATGCGCCGGTGATAATGGCGGAAATGAGCAGAGCAAAAAACATCATTTTGTGTGCTCCATATCGGCGAACCAACAAATATGAGGGAAAATGTGCAACCTATAAAATATTTTATATAAATTAATCCAAATTAAATTTACCAAAATTGCCATTCCCGGCCCACTGAAGAGGAGGCGTTGGGCCAATCGACGAATTTTCTGTCCCATCAATTCGGAATTATTTTTCTGCTGTTCCGGTTCGAATTCTTCTTCGTCTTCTTGCATTTCTTCTTCCTCTTCCATAATTTCCTTTGCTTCTCTTTTTTTCGGATTATCTAAATTCCATCAATAATTAAAGAATTTAATCATTTTAAATTTACCATTTTTCGGCTTATCAATTCGTTTCAATTTTTTCAATCCTGCTGATCCCGTGCCCGTGCCATTTGCCCTTGGAAATTCCTGCTTAAATAATTCCATTCATTTAATTATTATCAAAGCCAAAAGTGCCACCTGATCATTATAATCCGTTGCATTTATTTCCTTTGACTGAATTATTTTCTGAACATTTTGAATGAATTTCCTCGAAGCGATGGTCGAATTCTTTGGCGGCAATTCGGTGGAAACATTTTCATCAGCCCAATTTACGGTGGTTGACGGAGAATTGCCTAAAAATTAATTTTTTTTTTTATTTTCAATTTTTATTTTATTATTTTTATTTGTTATTTATTATTTACACATTTTTGCACATTCCTTCATTCATATTTTCACCTCATTTTTCAATGTTCATCGATGAATTCGAAAATAACACACAAAAGGGGGGTTAACAAAGGACCAAAGAGCAGAGGGAAAGGAATTCCCCCCAACCCCCCCCCCCCCCCCCCCCACCCTATTCCCTCAATCCACTTGTTTTGTTATCCTCTCCCCTCTGTCCCCCTTTTCAATTTCATTCTTTCTTAACCCAAACATCCTTTTGCCCCCACTTTCTTTCAAAATGCCCATTGATGGGAGGTGGTTTTTCCCTTGGGCACATTCCACCTAAAACCATCCAATTTGGCCATTCCGCCCATTCCCCCCTTCTCCCATTTATATTTATGGATTATTTTGGTGGTCCCAAAAAGGAGGAAAATGGAATTGGCAAAGGCAAACGGCTTATTTTACTCTTGAAAAAGGCTCACATTACCAAAATAAAGTAGAATTCCAATTGAATTTGCAAAAACATCAAAAAATCTATTTTCAATTCAATAATCCATCAAAACCAAACACCAAATACAATTAAAATATTTTATTATTGTCACTCAAATGAATGAAAACAACCAAAAACAAATGTCCCATAAATATAAATACATTAATCCCCCAACACTTTCATCAATGAATTTCCCAATAATAAATCAAATTTATTTTAAATAATTTTGATGATTTCATTGAGCAAATAAAAAAAAATAGGATAAAAATATCAAAAAATGCTTCCTTCTTTTTTTGAGTTCTTAAAATTCAATTCGATTCGAATTCTTTTGTTAATTTTGAAAGCAATTGAAAAAAAAAACAATATTTGCTTTTCTCTTATATTTTTGCGTGGGAAATACATAAAATTTCCTGTTTATTTTTACTTTGGAATTTATAATAAAATATAATATTTTGTTTTTTAGCATAATTTAATCATTTTTTAATTCCAAAAATGGGCTTCAATTTTAATATTCTTTTGGTTTTTCTTTTTTATTTTGTGGCATTTTCGGCAGCAATTAAATGCAAATTTGCCACTGTGGATTTGATGCCAGCGGATTCGGCCAATAATGAACAAAATAAAAATGACGAAAAGGAATATGAATGCCCAAAAGAGGTAAATTAAATTAGTAAGCATAATTTCCTATTTTTTAGGATAAATATTGCGTTGTTTTGGGCGGCGTTTTGGCCACTCAACCAAAAAATTTGACTTTTTCTCTGCGAAGTTGCGAAAGTGATGTGAAACGTTATATGGACCCAATTAGTGACAAAATTGGACGAAAATTGGACTACGCTTGCCAAGTTTATTTTATTTTTAATTAAATAAACTAATTTAAATGCTAATTAGAATGCGGATGGCAAAAACCATACGGTTGGCCCACTTACTTATTGGTGGAATTGTTGCACTTCGGATGATTGCAATGTTCGAAATGAGAAAAGCAATTAAGCATTAAAATGTTATATTTTAGAACGCAGCATTTGGCCATTATAATGCGATGGGTCTACTTTCGTTGATGAGTTTTTGTTTGCTGCTTGGATCAATGCTAATGGCTTATTGATTTGACCAAAAATCAAAAATGAATTTGGACAAAGAAAAAAATTGATCGCAAATTCCAACTTTTTTATTCTATTTTAATTGAAAATATTAATGGATAATCCATATTGGCATTATTTCCTTCCTCATCGCCCAACAAATTCATTCATTTATTTTTATTTAAATTCACATTTGCATAAATATCAAAAATAAATTTAAATTTGAATCAACATTTTCATTCATCAATTGCAAATTTAAATTAAATTCAAAAATTACAAGGGAAATAGAATATTTCAATTTGTGATTAAAGGAAGCGGATTTTAGGACGCAATAGGCGCCAGTCAAAAATAGGCTTCAAATCCAAACCCCCAAAATAGGTAATTTTTTGGTTTTTTTTTTGCATTTTTACAATTAAATTTTCTCCTAAAAAATATGTAAAATTCCAAAAATTTTGTCAAAAACGTTAAATAAATCCATAAAAGCACCATTTATGTATATTCTCATCAAATTTGAAATTTGATGCATTCAAAAAATAGGTCAAAACCTACAAATCCGCTTCCAATGATTATTTTATTCATTTAAATTTAAATATATAAATAAAATAACCTGATTCCGTGCCCATGCTCATCAATTCTGGCGGCATCAACAATTGTTGTTTTTGTTGTCCATTTGTGTAGAGAATGGCCAAATTGAAGAGTTGCAAATTTGCGAACAAAGAAGTGAGGACGGCAAATGAAAGAAGCAAAATCAGCCATCGAATTGAAGAAGGGCAGAAACAATAGGAAAATTTGGTGGAATCCATCTCGCCTGGCATTGACAGATCCTTAAAAATTTGTTGGATTTTTAATGGTTTTTTTACAAAGCTTAAAATAAAATTTAATCCTACTCTAATTTTCTACCAAAAATATAAACAAATATTTTTCCTTTATTAGCTTTTGGATGTTTTTATCTTTCCCTCACGCGTCTCATCTCGCCCACCCGCCACCCCAATAAAATGGACTATATGTCATTTAAACTACATGTTGCGGGCGATATGTCAAAAATTTTTTTAATTCTAATATTGTGCTATAATTGTGATTATGGTTTCTCTGTTTTCTGGTTCCGGATGTTGAAAATTTATTGGTAAAAACACCGGTGAATATAAAGTTATTACCAGAAAAATATTTAATCATACACAAATAAATTGAAATCCACATGATGTGATGATATTCAATTCATCAAATTTAAACCAAATGAAATATTATTGTTGGTTATAATATTTTTATGCATTTATATGTACAATGTTTATTTATTAAATAAAATTTTACATTGTTGATGTTCCCATTCCATTGCGTTGGATTCA
The DNA here is from genome assembly GCA_030063045.1 of Pratylenchus scribneri. Taxonomy (NCBI): domain Eukaryota; kingdom Metazoa; phylum Nematoda; class Chromadorea; order Rhabditida; family Pratylenchidae; genus Pratylenchus; species Pratylenchus scribneri. The sequence goes on from JAQSEB010000007.1 coordinate 225,994, forward strand.
TTTGCTCAATATTGTTTAGATCATAACCGCCGCAAGAATATTGAGTAGCATATCTATAAATAATGTTGATAAATATATTAATAAAACAATGCTTTTTACGTTGTGATGGTATTCGTTTGAGTTTGTAAACCGGCACCAGCAATCCCAGCACGTACATTGTTCCCATTGATTCCATTCTTCAATGACCGCGAAGCACCATGTGATTTTTGCGAATGGCAGTCATCCGGCTCTTCTTCAATAGTCTCCAAGCCGAAAGATTGTTGTAAGATAGAAAAACCACGCAATTCGCACATTTTTATTATACTTTTTTGTATAAATCTTAAAATTATAAAAGCTATGATTTATCGGAAATGAATATAGAAATTAATAAATACGGACGAACAGGGATAACACTATTGATTTATCATTCATATTTTTTGGTTGATCTGATCATCTGGATACTAATCTACTATTGAATATTTTTGAAAGAAGGTTCGAGTTGAAGTTGAAGCTTAGCTTAAGCTTGATTGAATTGAATTGAAGAGAACAATCAAAAATCAATAATTCACAAAATGCAGAATGCCAATATTTATTTTTAAAATTTTTAGAAATGAACTGCAAATATCATAACCAAATCTATCCCAAATCCATTCCCTATTCCCTAATGATCAAACCAAAAAACCTTTTGAGAATTTATTGCTTTCCGTTAATTTATTCAAATAAAATAATCAAAGATATATAATATCAATTATTGTTTAAAAATTGTGAAGATTACATAAATAAAATGAAAAATTAATGTGAGGAAAAAATAATTTGAATATATCAGCAGAGATCAGCAATAATAAAATCATCGAGTTATTTAAGGAATATGGAAAATGAATAGGTAACAAAAAAGTGCTTTTTATAACGCGCAAAAATATTAAAAATCCATAGAAATAAAATATTAATTTTAAATGATTTTGTTGGATTGCTCTAATTTTGAAGGAACAATTTCTTCAATGAGTATTTGCCTCAATATTCTTTTTTGGCCCGTTATTTATGTATCAAATCAAAAATCCTGAAAATGAGCCAAAACTCAGTCGAATATGTTGCAAAACGGAGATGCATTGGCATTCACCAATTGGTGCCTCCATATCTGTCGGGTCCATTGTCCTCCAACTATAAATCACTGCCGGTGGAGTTTTTGCCGATTTTTCACTCTAAAAATTCAGAAAAATATATTTTTAAACTCAAATTAAAACCAAAAACTAACCCTTTTCGTTCTTGGCCTTTTCCCCCTTCTGTTGCCATGATGGCCTCCGGCGAAGAATCCTCGTGTTTCGTTGCTTTCCTCCAATTCCGATCCTGCTGTTGATGTTTCTGATGAACGTTTTTCCACCGTTTCACCATTTGTGTTAAATTCTCTGCAAAATTGGGTGCACTTTTCACGTCCAACTGAGCCAATGGAAGCAACAATTGGTCCTCCAAGTTCATGGTCCCAAAAACGGTCGCGTTCAGAATCACCTGAAAATGCCCGAAAATGTTTCTGTAAAATTATTTAAAATAATACTTTTTCTTGACCTAAATTTAAAATTAAAGGTCAAATAGTATGTATAAATAATTGTTCTGTTCCTGAATATAAAAATAATAATGTACGTAATAAGTAATCTACGTAAATCCTTCTTCTCTCCATAAATGAATGTGTGGGCGCAATGCCATTCAATTCATTTCATCTATTCTATTCACTCAGAGGGCATGTTGTTGATGACCTAATTGCGGTGGATTGGTCTGAATATGCCATCAGGAAAAAAGGAAATGCCAATATTTGGACCGGATATTTTTATCTTTTTAAATGGAAATATATCAAGTGGTTGGTAATGGAAAATAATTGGCTGGAAATAAAATCTGAATTGCATTCCCCAATTAGAAAATCTTTAATTTATTGGCCAAAGAATAATAATCCTTAGAATGTGATTAAAAATGAGAAAGCCACTAAATGCCTGACTAAAATTTTGGTGCTTAAAAATTTAAGGTGTTTTGGCACATCCAATGAAATGCATTAACAAAATGAAAGAGTTAAAAAACTAGTTTTTGGGGAAAAAACAAATCTTAAAGCAGGAAATATTAATGTTCCAATTTAATTACTAAAAATTGGTGTACATATTTCTTGAATAAAATTTATATTTCTTCTTAAATCGATCCAAAGTAAAAAAATGTAGTTAATTGTTAATCAGTGAAATTAATTAAAGGAATTGCAAGAAACAAGAATTATACAAATTTATGAAAAATCATTTATTTAATATCCAAGAAAAAGGATTCTGAATACTAATCTAAATTCCTCAAATACAAAATAAATGGGAAATGGAGAAACAAATACGCTGGCGATCATTGAGACGTTTACTTAAAAAGGAAGCAATGTTCTTCAAGACAAATTCAAATTTAGTCCCAGGATTATATTTTAGGGTTAATTACCCGGGGGCGGGTAATGAAAAAGCGGGTAACGGGTAATACGGGTAATTGGGGTCCGGGTAATGGGTAGGGTAGGCCAAACTCGAAAAATACCCGCGGGTACTACCCTACCCGTTCCTTGTTAAGACATTTTTTGAAATTCGTTTAATAAAATTTTTAAAATTGGCCAAAATAAATATCATAATAAAAAATAATAAAAACTCTTCTTCATCTTCAAATTTTTTTTCACTCAAATCTTTGCCTTTTGCAACAATTCAGGCTTTGAAATAAACATATTAAATGCTTGTGAACAATTAAATTCAGAATTTTCTTTAATCGAAACAAGGGCATTCACTGTATCAACTTTAAAACTGTTTCTTTCATCCGTCCAAACATACGTTGGCAAGGAGGGCAGGACAACCACCAATTTTGTGCCTCCCTAAAATTGCCCGCGGCAGCGAAAAATTTGGTTTTTGTAATGGCCGCGCAGCGAAAAATTAGGTCTAAAAATGGCCCCGATAGAGGAAAATTTAAGCCAAAATTAGGCGCGCAGCGAAAAATCAGAGCCAAAATTAACCGCGCAGAGAAAAATTAGAGCCAAATTTAGCCGCGCAGCGAAAAATTAGAGATAAAATTAGCCACGCAGCGAAAAATTTTTATAATTTCAGAAAATTGGTCAAAATCAGGCTTTATCAGGCTTTTTCCGAAATCAGGTTTTTGTCAGGAAAAATCAGAAAAAGCAGGGAAAACCTGATAAATCAGGCATTCTGAGAGCCCTGCATAAAAAAATACAATTTTTGTTCCCTAAATGGTGGCTTTAAAAAGGTTACGGGTAGGCGGGTAGTCGGGTAGTCAAGGTGCGGGTAATGGGTAATGCGGGTAATTGGGGTCCGGGTAACGGGTAGGGTAATTTGCCCAAAATCCTTACGGGTACCCTACCCGACTACCCTACCCGTCAACGGGTAATTAACCCTATTATATTTGGATTTTCTCCAATTGCGCAAAAAGCACTAAAATATATGCCTTTTGATTTTGAGGAATTCCGACGACTATAAACAAAAATGTGAAAATTAATTGAATTCTTCATTCCGGCTACCACGAAATATGTATTTAATCAAAAGAATGGATTGGTCCCCATTGGCCCATCCTACAATATAGCGCGTGCCTCAATTTATGTAATTTTGTCAAATTTTTGTATCCTCTTTTCCTAATTTATTATTATTTTAACTGATCTTTGAATTTGATTAAATTTCTAAAATATTTTTTAAATAAATTTTATTTTTTCTACCATAATCGAGGCAAAGGGCGAAGAATACATCGCTTGCGGCTGTTTTTTGTGCCTCCTCCTCCAATTCTCCATCTTCTGCCGGAATTTGAACGACGGTGCCATTCAACGATCGACTCTTCAACGTGCATTGTCCACCGGTTCGCCGCCATTCAAAAGCCATACAGCAAACATCGGCTAAAAAACAAATATAATTAAATTTTGGACAAATTTCTATTTACTTTTGCAAACGTCTGCGCATTGTCGGCGAGAAAGTCCGTAATCTCTTCGATAATCTGCACCAATAATACTCAGACCTGGGGCGAATGAATAGCATTTGACTGAAATATGATAAATGGAATATATTTTATTTAATAATTTTGGACATACCAGTTGACTGGCCAGAAATGGGCAAAATAGAATAGGAGGCAAAAATGAGCAGAATTGGCAATAAAACGTGGATTTTAGTGGGCAAGAGAGGCTTCTGAATGGTTGGAGGCGGCGACAATGGCAATTCGAGTGTAAATTTGGGCATAAAATATTTGGATAATTCCTTTGAATTTATTGGCCAATTTTGGGCAATGATTGGACAGGGTTTTAGGAAGAATTCTTTCCTTCGTCTCTCCAATGTTCTCTTTTTGTATTCGGCCGAAGTTGAGGGCAAAAAATATTGTTGAGGAGCCATTGGATGATGGGGTGAATAATTAAATTACAATTTCTAAAATGAATAAATTTTTTGAATGAATGAATTAATGGATTAGAATTAGATTGGGTTAGGCAATTAAATCAAAACATCCATTTTGGCCTTTGATTTAATTTTAATTTTAAATGGGTCGAGGATGTTTGGCGAGCCAAGAAGCCAATCCAAAAAATATATTTTTGATCCCATTTATTCAAACGGAAGAAGCATTTTAAAAGTGAAAAATGAGAGAAAATCGGAAATGGAATGAGAAGGAAGGAGGGATGAGGATGTTTGAATAAAATTTATTCGGGAATGCAAAATAAGGGATTAAAGTAAAAGGAAAGGGGAGGACCTAATTTAGTAAAATATATTTTATTGAATTGAAAAGTTCCGAAATGCATTAACAGATTGGCAGGGGATTCGGATCTCTGGGAAAGGAAAGAAAATTTGGAAGACAAAAATGAAAAGAGGATGAAATTCTAAACGGAATGATCCCAGACAATAATTTGGTCGTTAAACTTCCATTTTATTAGAAGAAAGGAAGTTGACATCAAAGTTCTTCTCTTCCGATTCCAATTAGCATTCATTCCACACTAATTAAGGTTTATTCCATTATTTAGTGTATGTAATATGGCTTCTTTGTTGATTTGGATTATTGTTAAATTGAATGAAACCTTTAGAAATTATGGGTTAAATGGTGAATGAATGAAAATGGAGTTTGGATTTGGATGGAGGAAGAAAATTTGTGGAATGAGGAAGTTAAAAATTGAGTCGGATATATGGTCGAAAATAACAATTTGCTAATCCTGTTGAATATTTTGCCTTTTAAAAGGAAGGTATTTAATTGGACAAGTACTGAAAGAAATGGTTGAGGAATTCATTGGAAGAGGTTTAATACAGGGAGGAATTCGTTGAAAGAAGGAAATGCCCTAAAATCTGCCAGGATAATTTGTTAATGGCACTGGGGAGGATGCCCCATATTTGGAGAAGAAGTTTAGGGGAAAAGGGAATGAGGAAGTTGGCGCAAAAGAGGGATAATGATTATTTATAATCCACCTTCGCATCAAGCATCAGACTTCATTCTGGCCTAATAATAGAGAGGTAAACAAACATCTTTTTGAAATAATCTTTTTTAGGAAGATTTTTACCGGATTATGATTTTGATTTCCTTAAAAGAACTAAGGAAGGAAGGAAGTTTTGATCCAATATTAATATTCCTGTAGGAAATGCCTTCATTTGAATGAATTTCAAAGGAAGAATTGGGACATTTTTATATTAAAAGGAAATGGTGGGAAGAAGAAGAAACAAATTGAGGAAATGTGGCCATGCCCCGGGAAATGTAGCACGTCTTTTGACGGTCCATCATCCAAATGGGGAAATCCCTTCCTCCAATTCCATCCCATCTTCGACTCCGCCCATTTGACGAAAGCGACGATTCGATAAAAAAATTTTAAAATTTCAGCAAATTCTTTTTAAAAATTGACTGCAAAACTTTGAATTTTATAAATTGAATTTTATAGACGTTACTTTTTTCGAATTTGGAATTATTAAAAATATTAAATTAACCAATCATACACGAAAACCATCATAATTTCCACATTTAATAGGAAATGTTGTTATTTCCACCCCAAAAAATATAAATAGTATGTATTAAACATATAAATATGTAATTTTATATTTATTTTTTGTTTTTATAATGAAAAATTCAATCGAGGATTTGTGGAATTGATTTCCTTCCTATGACGCCCAAAAATGGCCACAAATAAATTTGGAGTCATTAAGAGACAGAAAATGGCATGAAAGAGGAAGGAGGAGGGTAGAATATTGTTATTATTTATTGTTTCGGAAATGAATTTGGTCTTTGATGACGAAGAATGGATCCATGAAACAGATAGATGCAACAATTTTAACGTTTTGAGTAATAAAATTTTAGGTTAATGTATTTGAAAACTGACAGAAATACCAGTGAACTTTGATCAAATTTGTATGAATCAAAAGCATCAATTTTTAATTATTTGAGTGAAGAGTCCAAAGGGTTCAATCTTGAATGAAGGCAGCCCTCAAAAATGCCTTAAAGCTTCTATTTGGATAAAATTTAGACAAAGTTTGGATACAAAAATAGACAAAAGAGGAGGGAGGGAGGCAACAACGTAATTGGGAACAATTTTTCAGATGGATTGGTCAACCAAAATTGGAGGAAATGTACCAAATTTGGACACTGGAGAAGGCAGGCCAATTTCATACTCTAAAAGGCGATTGAGCCGGGGGAATGTCCTTTTTTTGGATCAAATTGGCCAATTTTTATTTTATTTTCGCGTCAACATTTATCGGAAAAGAGGGTGGATAACCCCGGAAATGGATGATCTTTTGAACATTAAAGAAGGATGGATTAAAAATAAACTTTAATAGTTTTGGGAAATCCAAACATAATATTCAATTTTATAGTTTCTTTATTCCAAAGTTTTAGTTTAAATTTGCAGAAAAATTTGATGGAATTGCCTCCTACACAAAAACAATGGAAATTTGCAAAGTTTGAAACAATTTCCTCCTTTTTTTCTATTTTAATTGTACAAGGAAGTGGCAAAAATGAGTCCATTCATTGTTCCAATTTTTGTGACGAAATTTTTCCGGATATTTGCATTTTGCCAGCACCCACCCACCTTTCCCCTTTTTGCTTTTATTTCCGCCGAAATACGTAAAAATGTCCTAAAATTCTTTCTTTCTTTTCTGGAGACGATGTACGTAAAATGGGAAAGGTGGGAGGGGGGGGGGGCATTGAATTTAATTGCAAAATTGTAAAAATATGTCCGACCTCACCGATGCGACAAAAATGTGTCACAGTTCGGAATTCAAGGAAGAAAATAATAAAAAATTTAAATTAAGCCAAAAAAAGGGTAAATGGCAAAAGGGAGAATGAATTGATGACGCAAATTCGGAATTGATCAGTATGAGAGGGGAAAGCGGAAATAAAATAAGGATTTGGAGGATGTGAAAAATATTATTGTGGCAATATTTTTAAAAAGGAAATGGGATGCAATAAAAATGGCCAAATTTATGGAGGAAAGGGAAGTTTGACTTCATAAGGAAATACAAATCAGGGAACTATCTATATTTGGAATATATTCATGCCAAAAAATTAAATTAAATTACAATGTCAATGTCAATGCCCCAACAATTTCTCTTCAAAAATCAAATTTGTATTTTTCCAGTTTCCACCTTATTTCTGCCGGGTCTTGTCCGCCAAATTGCGTCAATTGCAGTGCAAAAATGGACTCAGGAAATTGTTTATTTGAACGAATTGATCCCTTCCTCGAAGGCTAATTCAATTATAATTGAGGAAAATATCAGGAATAAAAAAATGATCATTTAATTTGGAAATAATGCATAAATTTAGCATTTCTTCCGTAAAAAATGTCATAATCCGATTTGATTTGCCCCCAGTAACAGATTTGGATTTTAATTCAATTTTGCTACAATTCGACGAAATTTCTGATTTTCATTCAATTCTTTGAAAATATTATTATTATTTCCACTTTTTACTTCCGCTTTAAATGTTAATTATAAAAATGGATGAAAAGGAGCAATGGATTTTGCTTTTGGCATGACACTTTTCCCTTCCATATCCAATTTTTCATGCCATTTTAATTAAAAAAGAACTAATTCGGCAGGAAAGGGAGGTCAGATTAGTAATTTTGACAAACAAATTTGAGGATTGCGCTTATGGACCTCCTCTTCCGCATTAACAGAAAATCCAAAATAATAGTGCCGGATTATCCAACCATTATCCACTTTTTGGGATAAATAACAAAATACACGAGGGATGGAGGATGATATGCAAATTTAAATGAATTAGCGCAATGATGGGGCGATCTCTGGCATAAAATTTGGAAAAAAATTATTATTTTTAGTTAAAAATATAATTTTTGATAAAATTAGAATAAAATTAATTTGGGATTTTTTAAAAATGACAACAATAAAATAAATGATAAATGAATGACACCAACAAGTTGGTTTGCATTTTTCCGCTTGAAAACCAGGAATTTGGCTGGCGCTACATTTTATTCCGTTCCACTTCCCCAATTTTCAAACTTTTGGTCAATAAGTAATTCGTCATTTTTTGGCATTTACTCAAAATGAGGCAAAATTTATGGTCGAAGTGCTGGCTTGAATTATGACAAATTTTTTGATTTGGAAACGAAAAATGGCCTAATATATAATTTCAAAAATTAATTGCATTTATCCAATTTCCTGTATTAATTTTCATTATGGTCAATTACACTGTATTTTCCATCTATTATGGTTTCCCATCTAACAATCAATATATAAAATGTCACCATACAAAAGATCATTACACAATTGACTAAAATTGGCTAATTAATAAAATTATTCATTTTTTATCAAAGACGTCAAAAGAAAGAATTAAGAGGGAAATTTGGAATAATGAAGGGAAGGGGAGGATTGCGGAAACGCGGATTTAATTGAAATTTGAATTCTTTCGGATTAATTTGAGCCAAATTCTTTCTTTATAGTAAAATATGCTTTTTTATGAAGCCAAAGGTGCAAAAATAAATAAAACAATATACCACAAATTGTAGGTTGTGAAGTAGGAGAGCCCAAAATGGCTATGAATTAAAGGAAGATGACATTTCCTATTCCTTCCTTCCTCCTTCCCATTACTTCTTATTATATGGCCAATTTTGTTCCAATTCAGGAAATATGGATGGAACATTTTTGAATCTATTCAAGATGTATTGACGAAAGAATGGAAAAATGACGAGAATATTATTTTTGGATGGATGATGAATGATGATATAATAAATTTATGCCCGATGTATACTTCGTCAAAGTAAAAGTTTTTCGTCTGAACTTTCCCTTAGGAATAGTGTTAAAAATCGCATGGCCTTAGGGATTTTTGAATACCGAATTCTTTTCAAATTTAATTTGCCCTTTAGTAGACAATTTTCGCTCATTAAATTAGAATATTCATGGTGTTTTTGTCCTTTGTCCAAATCCAAAATCGACTGACGAATTTTGATTTCTAATTGATCTCAAAATTGCCATATTCTATGTTAATTTAAATGGATTATAAAAAATAACATAATAGGGCTTCATAAAAGCAAAAATGATATCATTTCGTATATTTCTGTGAGAAGGAACAGAATGGATTAAAAAGAAGCCACAAAATTATGTAAATAATTTTTATATTTTATCTAATTTATTTCTCCCATTAGAACTTAGAAGCCCATAACCCATGGGCATATAATTTTCAGAGACCCACCCACTAGTGTGGACTTCGAATAGAAAAAATACGGTATTAGAAAAGTTGTTTCCGGATTTTGTAAATTTTTTTGGAGAAGAAGGGAACCATTTTTTCTATACGATTGCCTTAAAGTATAAATATGTGTATAATTTGGTTTTGGTTCCGAAAGAGAAATATTTGCAAACTCTCATAAGAATGGCATTTGCGTTAAAAAAAATATAAAGGCGAGAATCGAAATGAGGAAGTATTTCCTTCATTCACCAAAGACCTAACAAATGAATGAAAAATGAAAGACGTATAGAAATCCTTTTATGGAAAATGTACAATTCTAATTTAATTTCCAAAGTTAACAGAGTAAATTTGAAAAAATATGAAAGTATTTTTTTATTAGTTCTGCAAAAAAATACATACTATTTATTTTTTGTACCGTACCCTAGATATATCATTATAGTATCGTACATCATAAATATCATAATCGTTAACTTATGGAAATAAATTAGGCAGGTAAAGGCGAATTTTTCCAGTTTCGCTGATGAGTGAATGAGCTCAAATGCAATGAAATGAAAAAAAATGCCATTCTGTCAGTAACATATATAAGGAAAGATCTGGGTCAATTTAAAATTCATCACTTTTTTAAATAGTTTTTTTGCTCATTTGACCGGAAATGATAAAAAAAAGATTTGGTAATTTGAATGAATCCATTCGAATACCACGTGGAGCAATTTTATTATTCCAAGGGGAATTAAAGGAATTGTGGGCACCATATGGCCGACAACTGTCCAAAAAATATTTGGACACGAAGTTTCAAATAACATCACATCACATTTCTCGCCATGATTACTTAAATAATTTTCTGACAATGAAATGATGTTTTTTTTTAAATTTATTTTACATTGCCAAGACAAAAAAGGATCGAATAAGGCAATTGCGATTTGTGAACAATAAAAAATTAGGAATAAGTGTTAAGAATATATAAGTGATTATGATTTAATTATAATTGTTAAAATTAGCAGCATCCAAGGTTGCCATCTCCAAAACCAAACAATTTGGCTATTGGATCTAAAAATCTGGAAATTTGGCAAAATTTTCAAAGGAAAAATCTGGCATTTTAATAAACATGTAAAAAATGCAAAAGGTTTGTAAAAATTTTATAATTTATATTTCTCTTGTAACTTGATTTGTTTGAGCAATTCGGGCTGTGAAATAAAGATATCATAAGTGCTAAAATTAATCCAGGAAAAAAATTAGCTAATAAAAATCCGTGCAGCCAGGGGTGGCATAATGCCTGGAAAACCTGGCATTTTTCAGATTTTTGGAGGTCACTGCAAAGTTTTGCATAAATTCTCAGGATTTAACCAGATTTTAATATTTTACTTAAAAATGGTCTAAATTTTTCGCTGCGCTGCCATTTTAGGCTTAAATTGTTCACTGCGCGGCCATTTTAGGCTTAAATTGTTCACTGCGCGGTCATTTTTTTTCAAAAATTTTTCCTAGTGGCGAAATTTTAATTTATTTTATGTTTATTTCTCAACTTGAATCGCTAAGTAAGTCAAATTACAAGTTAAATATGAAAAATAAAATTTTTTAAGCATTTATTTTTCACGTTTTTAAGCATGCCAGTTTTTTTACCAGGTTTTTGAAAAATTTTGCCAGTTTTTGCCGGATTTTTGGATGGGTTTGCCAGATTTTGGAAATGGCACCCTTACGCGCAGAAAAATTTAAGCCTAAAATGGCAGCGCAGTGAATAATTTAAGCCTAAAATGGCAGCGCAGTGAATAATTTAAGCCTAAAATGGCAGCGCAGTGAATAATTTAAGCCTAAAATGGCAGCGCAGTGAATAATTTAGGTCTAAAATGGCAGCGCAGTGAATAATTTAAGCCTAAAATGGCAGCGCAGTGAATAATTTAGGTCTAAAATGGCAGCGCAGTGAATAATTTAAGCCTAAAATGGCCGCGCAAGGAATAATTTGTCGTTTTTTACTAAAAGTTTTAAAATCTGGCAAAAACTGGCAAATTGTGAAAAATCTGGCAAAAAATCTAGCATGGATAAAAATCTGGTATTATGGCAACTCTGGCAGCATCCAATTTTTAATGCATTCTCACTCGTTCACGAAGGGCCAAACATAATTTCATTGTTTGAAAAATTAGCTGATTAGCTGCAATGAAAACCTTGAAATTGTTATTATGAATGAAAATTTATTAATTTAAATTACTTGTGTCGGATCTTGCCGTTTAAAATATTCCTTCAAAGTGTTGCTGAATCTTTTACTGATGTGAACAAATTCGCGTTTTCTTTTTTCCACCACTAAATATTTAAAAAAAATAATGATTTATTATCAAAATTAATTTACAAGGCTGATAACTATGTGGCACAATTGAAAGAATCGCATTTGTTGTGTCCAATAAATGTTTTATTGAGGAAGCAATTTCTTTGATAGTATCAAGGAATGGCCTTCTAAAATGAATAACTGATATTTTTCAAATGAAAATTGTATACTTAACCTATCAGTCATTTCATCCGGTATCCGAGATAAAACTTTCCGCAATGCAATGGCCCTCAATGATAGAAGTTGAAATTCTTGAATATGCGCAAATTGTGGCAATTCGAAATTTTCTGTTGGTGCATTGGCCTGCATACGAAGATAAGATTCCTATAGAATGAGAATAATCATCAAAATCTAATCAAAAATGTTACCTGTAAATTGACTTTGATCCCAAGTCCCGAATCATCCAATAACATTTTGGAAAAATCATAAAGAAATGATGGCGATGCTATATCAATGTAATGAAACACTTCGAGCAAATGCTGAAAAATTTAATAAAATAGAACATAATTGAATTAACAAATTTCCACTCACATTAAGGGAATGCACTGCTTCAGAATTCTATAAATAAATAATTTGAATTTTATATGGAATAAAAAGATGATTGACCTCATTTAGTGCCTGTTTTAAACGCTCAATAGATGGCCGGAGAAGGCAGGAATAAGTCCAAGGTGCCAATGTAGAAGCAGTTATATCATCACTTGTTGCTGATCGATTAGATGGTGTATTTTCATTCATAATTATAATTATTGCTTAATTAATTTTTTTTCCTAAAAATTTACGAATTACTTAGAATTCCAACTTATCTTGCTCTATAATCCAACGTAAACGTACCTCCTTAAAATAATTTTTTTAGTAGTAATAAAATAATTTTTAGTGGATTTTTCATTTTTTTTATTTTTAATTTTTATTGTTGATTGGATGTAATGTCAAAGAAATCATAATGCCAAATTAAATAAAGCTCGTGACGTGATCGTGTTCTCGTTCTCGTGTCGTGTACATGTACACGAGAGGCGAGACGCGAGTGCGAGCGCGAATCGATCGATCAAGACAAACGAGATTCTTTTTCAAATTTCGATTCGGTTCAACATTGATCCGTCGATCGACATCATGAAAAGCCATGAATTTCTTTCCTTTAAAAAATGATATAAATACAAATAATACCTACTCTTCTCTCTACTCCTATTCATAAATCATAATCATTTAAATATTTAGAGCATAAAAATTTATCTGTCTTTTCAAATACAAACAATGACATTGACTACAGGCTCATCGGGTGGCGGATTAGGTGGAGGAGCTCCGAACTTTGCCATTTCTGGTGGATTTGACGCAGCTGGTTTATCAGCGGCTGCAAACATGCAAATACTTCTTCAAACGAACAATGATCTGATGATGGCTATTCATAAAGCAATTGTTGAGAATGCGCAGGAAACCAACCGTAAAATTGTAAGAAAATATTACAAATTCCTGACTAAATAAAAAAAAATAAATTGCAGGAAAGCCTCCGCGATGATGTTCGAGATATTAAATTGAACCTCCAAAAAAATGACAACACTCTGAAAGAAGAAGCAACGAACTGGCGTTCACACACTGAACTTCTGTTAAAGGAACAAGGGGATCGACACAATCAGGACACTACTCGCTTAATGGATATGCTTATGAAATTGGTCATTTCTGATGCGAAAACTCCGGCACCATCAGTGTCATCAGTGGCAACTTCTCCTCCGGATGTGAAGATTCCAATTGTGGCTACTCGAGCACCGGTTATGACTACCCAAGCACCAGTTGTGACTGTTCCGGCACCGGCTGTGAGTGTTCCGGCACCATCTGTGACTGTTCCGGCACCAGTTGTGACTGTTCCGGCACCGGCTGTGAGTGTTCCGGCACCATCTGTGACTGTTTCGGCACCATCTGTGACTCTTCCAGCACCGGCTGTGACTGTTCCGGCACCGGTTGTGACTGCTTCGGCACCTATTGTGGCTGCACCGGCACCGGTTGTGGCTACTCCATCACCATTTGCGTCTGCTGGTGGAAGTTTGTTTGGAGGAGCTGGCCCCAAAGGAGTAAGATTAAAATACAAATTACTTGGTTAATCAAATGATAATTTCAGATATCTTTTGCTGATTTGGCCAAAAATGGTGGCGGTGGCGGACTCTTCGGCGGTGGATTTAATAAGCCAGCATTCGGTGCATCTCCATTCAAATCAGCAGAGCCTAAAAATTTCAGCGTAAATGAATTTGAAATATAAATAATTTTTGAAAATTTATTAGTTTTTCACACCACCCAAGGGATCATTGAATGGCAGTGTTCGGTCGGATGATCGTGGTGAAGATGGGTCGGACAAAGAGGAAGAAACACCCGAAGATTACACGCCCGATGTTCATTATGATCCAGTCATCGAATTACCGCCCGAAGTGGAAGTGGTTAGCGGAGAGGAAAATGAGGAGGTTTTCTTGAATTATACTCGATTTATATTTAAAATAATTTTTAGGTGCTTTTCATTTCTCGTTGCAAACTCTATCGCTTCGATCGTGACACAAAGGAGAATAAGGAACGTGGATTGGGCGATATTAAGGTTAATTTAATTAATAATGAATTAAATAAAATCAATTTATTAATTAAAGATTCTCAAAAATGTGAACACTCAAAAGTTCCGTTGTATCATGCGTCGCGAGAAAGTGCTCAAACTCTGTGTCAACTTCCCAATTGTTCCCGAATTGAAACTTCATAAACGCGAACAAATGCCAACCGTCTACACCTGGGCTTGCAAGGTTTATTCGGAAAATATGAAAAACAATTCATTTTGAATAATTTTTTGCAGGACTTTAGCGATGATCCAGTTTGTGGGCAGGACGAGACATTCAGTGTCCGCTTCAAGGATTTGAATGTTGCAAACGAATTCAATGAGGTAATTTTACAAATAAATTCATTACTTTAATCAATTTATTTAGAAAATGAACGAGGCTATCCAACAAACGAAGATGCAGCAGGAGGAATAAGCCAAAGACAAATGATGGACATTATTGGATTTGGATTGAAGAGTATTGAATCGAAGTTAAATAATATTGATGAAGGTTTTATTTGTTTTCCACCCGTTATTAAATAAATCAAGACAATCCATTCTCTCTCTCTCTCCTCTCATGATATCAATTTGATGATCGGACTTTTAAATTTTGACTCTCGCTCTATCCTTCCATCGTTCCACCTATAATGATGACATTTTGATGATGATTTAATTTTGTTTTCTTTATGAATAAAAATGTTTGATTTATTTTTATAAATTTCACATTTGAATGTTTATATCAAAATATATTATTTTTTGCATCCGACCAATTAAAGAGAGGATAGATTTTTGTGGTAAAGTCAAAAGAAAATTTTTAAAAATGGGAGCGGTTGTGAGTGCAGAAAATGCTGGAGAATTGGCAACAACGAATGAACCATTAAAATTATTGGCTGGCCAAGAACAAATTAATTGCAACGATCCACGATGGAATAAATTGTTTTCATTCAATTTCAATTTGGAACAAAGAAATAGGTTTTTTTTTGAAAGATTTTTTGATCAATTTAAATTTTCTCAGGAAATTACAATCACATTTTATGGAGCAAACGAATCCATTGCTGGAACAATTGATGCACAATACGCGTGAAACTGGCAATTTTGCCACATTGATTCGAACATTCATTCGAAGGTGTTCCGAATTGGAGGCGTCGGCAAAATGCGAAAAGTAAAATTAAATTATTATACAAATAAAATAGTTGATTTTTAAGCAAAATATTCATTTGGCAAGCCGCAAATGCATTGTTAATTATTCGAATAATTTCCACATTTTTGGCACAACG
This sequence comes from Pratylenchus scribneri, assembly GCA_030063045.1. Classification (NCBI taxonomy): domain Eukaryota; kingdom Metazoa; phylum Nematoda; class Chromadorea; order Rhabditida; family Pratylenchidae; genus Pratylenchus; species Pratylenchus scribneri. Next base: position 241,769 of record JAQSEB010000007.1, read on the forward strand.
CCTTTCACCCATGGAATTTGCAAAGATTTTCGGAAATCGTGGAAGAGCGAAAAATAAGGAAAACAACAATTCAATGCCAAGTTTATCATAAAATTATATTTAAATTAAATTTGTCTAAATTTAGATTCGCTGGCTCAACAATTGGCTGAAGTTGAAAATTTGGAAGAATTTGATAATGAAATTGATGAAGGAAATTCGAATAAATTTGAAAGTATTGCCGAACAATTATTGGCCAATTTGTTGGACATTTTAACAAATATTCCAATCAAGTTTGTTACAAAAAATAATTAAAATTGTCAATATTTTTGCAGTAATAATACACTTCAATTACACGCCGAAACAATTCGAGTGATTTTGGCATTGTTGAGTACACAAATTTATGAGGAAAATGTGAATGAACGTTCAGAATTCCTTCGACTTTTGATGCATAAATTGTATGAAAAAATAATTACAAAATTTTATTTGATTTTTTGTAGTAATTCTCGAAGCGATGATATTGTCCGTATTCTTTTGGAGAATTTCCTGCAACATCAAAATGAATTATTGGAAGCAAAATCAATGGGTGGGAGTCAACAAAACCGTGCCGAAAGTAGTTTGGTTCTTTCACTTTGGAGCACATTGCAGCGGACATTGACTTTTGGAGGCAGTTTTGATGAAAGTAATTCACAAAATATTAAATAAATATTGTTCATTTAATTCAAAGATGAATTTGACTTTTTCCCACAACAAACTTTGGCATCATTGAGCCTGGAATTACTGTTAACATTGGTTTATTATCCATCTTTTGGCAATCAACAAAATCCATTCAAACAAATGCTTTCCATATTTCAAAATGCACAAGGTATTCCATTAAAGATAGGAATTTAATTTGACCAGAAAACATTGAAAATGGCAGAAAATATTGGTTCAATGGTTTTCCTACATCTTTAAACTGTACACCCAATCGATAAAATTCGGCAAACTGCGTAATTTGTCATGTTTTGACCAAAAATTAAGAATATTAAAACCGTTTGAACCGTCTTTGGATTTTGGTTGAAACTAGTTAAAAATTGGTTAAACCTAAGCCAGAAAATATCAAAAGACGCGTCTTGATGAGATCTATCGATTGGATATATGGTTTAGGTTGTCTAGAAAAAACCATTGAACCGTTATAATCTTTTTCGCAACATTTTAAATATTTCCCATCAATAAATTAATGTGAAAATATTTTTAGAAGTTTCATCGTTAGCAAATTTGGAGGCCAGTTTCAAATTGGATTTCAGCCAATTGTATAATCGATTATGCCAAAGTGTTTACAAAGAGAGGGAGCCACTTCTCCTCCTCTATTTGCTCATCCATAATAACATTGGCTTTCGTAATTTTGTGCTTTCTCGAATTAATTTGGAACAATTGGTCGTGCCGGTCACTCAAGTACTTTATGATGGAATTTGCTCGGCCAATGGTTTATTTTTTTGAATATATAAATTTCTAATTCATTTTTAGGTTCCTCTCCACCTTCTCCCTCAAAACAACGAACATCTTCAATTTCTTCAATTGCTGACCGACGACAAAGTGTCTCCGCCAATCAATCAATAATTCACACCCATCAAATTTATTTATCATTGATTATTTTATTAATGCTCAGCGAAGATGACTTTTTCAAAAAAATAATTCATGAAATGGTAAATTAATTAATTTTAATAATTTAAAAATAAAAATTTAAGACGCTTAAAAACGTGGATTGGTATCAACCGGAAAGGGCGCCCCTGTCAGAAATAACCCTCGGTGGTCTCATCATTTTGGTCTTTTCCAAAACAATTCAAATTAATACATTGCGAATTCGAGTGGGTCAAAAAATAATAAATTTAACATTTATAATTTTAGGACCGTTATTTTCATGTCAATTCGCTGGCTACATTGGCCAATTTGTCCTCCTGTTTCAAACAATTATCACCGTTTGTGTGCCAAAAATTGATTGGATTATTGGAAGTAATTCATAAATAATTTTATATTAATTGAATTATTTTTTATAGACAATGACAAAAAGACATGCAAAATTGATTCGTGTTTTACGTGAAAATGCAGAGAAAACAATGCCCGAAAAACAATCAGAAAACACTGAAGAAGATTTGGATGGATTAAAAGAGATTAATGATGATTTGGTAAAATATAATTAATATTTAATTTTAAATTAATATTTTATTTAAGCATCGAGACATCACAGCGCTGGAAGAGGGAATTCGAACTGTTTTGGAAATAATCAACGCTTCATTGTGCCATAATTTACGGAATAATCCGGATTTGATTTACACTGTCCTCTATAAAAGGGAATTATTTGAACATTATCATCAACATCCAATGTTCCAGGACCTTGTTTGGAATATTTATGCCGTAAGTGTTTAAATAATTTTACAATAATTTATTCCTCTTTAGGTCATCAATCATTTCACATCGCGGGTCGAAGCATTGATCAAAGCAAATAATGGAAATAATTCGCCAACCCCTTCCGGCCAAATTGGCGCCCTCGCCAGCAATGCATCGGTGGCAGAAATTTTGGATGCTATCAAGAAAACCGCAATAGAATGGCCAACTGACAGACTCAAAAAATTTCCCGATTTGCGCTTCAAATACATTGAAGTGAGTTTTGGCTCACATTTTTGCAAATAATTTATTTCATTTTAGGATGACAATACGGTGGATTTTTTCATCCCTTATATTTGGCGTTTAATCCATGAGGGAGCCGGCATCATTTTCGACCCAACGGCAATTCAACTTTTCAAAGCCATCGACACAAAATGAAGACTAATTAAATACTTAAATTATATTCCCCAAAAATGCAATAATATTTTTAATATCACTGAATTGTGGTCTGATCAAAATAAATCTTATTCATTTCCTTTCGTCAATTATTTAAAATTTTTTTTCTACAAAAAAACAAAACATTTGTCATAATTCATTATTTGCTGTGATAATTAATTTAAATTATTCCTTTTTTGCATGTGAATTATTATTTTAATTTGCTCTCTGGATAAATTATTTAAAAAATTCGAGCAACACGAATATTTATACAAAAATACTAAATTATCAAAAAAGAATGCTGAAAATGTCGAAAAGGTTATAAAATTAATAGAAGTGCCTTAGATCTTCATTATAATTTATCATGGTTAAATTGGTTTTGAACCAAAATAGGAAAATCGGTTTTAAACCTTTTAATACCCTTTATTTTGACCAAGCCATGATAAATTATATACCATTCAATGCATCTTATTAGCAAGATTCGGTAAAATTCCGTCATAGGTCCCAGACTCAAAATCAAGTAAATGATATACCATTCGATTCGTCTCATCGAGCTGAGTGTGAAAATGTAAGAATTTTGAGCGCGCTTGGGTTTTAGGCCAAGTTATGGCCAATAAAAATTTTCCCTTAAAAGTGAAGGGTCCCCCCTATGGGTCGAAAAATTTCAAAATTTTTATTATAGCCAAATTATATATTAATCGACGCGTCTCGATGAGAGAAACTCGAATTTGCCATCGTTTTTGCATAAAACTCAAAAATAAAAAAGTTGTGGCCATTTTTGTCTCGCTGGAATGTGTTGGAACTGCGGAGGAATGTAAGAGTGGTCTCCGGAGTGGCGTAGCCGAAGCGCGGGAACTGGACGAGTGCTTGGCGAGCGCAGCGAGCCAAGCGCTCGTCTGGTCGCGCTGAGGCGGAGCACACGTAGGAGACCACTCTGAAATGCCCACCGGAGCAGTTCCAATCCGTATTTCCTTTGCGCAACTATAACTTTTTTATTTTTGAGTTTTACGCAAAACCGATTGCAGATTCGCACTCTGCTCATCGAGACGCGTCGATTGATATATAATATTGCCAAACAAAAATTTTGAACTTTTTCGACCCATAGGGGGGACCAAGCACTTTTGCGATTTTCAATTGGCCATAACTTGGCCCAAAACTCAAGCGCGCCAAAATTATTTACAATTTCACACTCAGCTTATTGAGCTCTATCGAATGGTATATCATTTACCCGATTTTGCGTCTGGGACCTATGACGGAATTTTTCCGCAAGATTCTATCAATTGGGTATAAGGTTATGGATCTAGGACTTCCACTGAACCGTCAGAACTCTCGACATGTTTTCACCATTCTTTGCGACAATTTCAGAATTTTGTTCATATATCTATCTGTACCTAATTTTTTTTTCAATAAAATATTATCCAAAAATTTATATTTCTAGAAGTAAAAAACCAAAAATAAGTATCCATTTTAACCCTTTTTGCGTCACCAACTCGACATTTCCCTCATCAGAATATTTTTGACAAAAAAGGTGTGTGTAAAAATGGCCAAAATGCGTGGTTCCTTTTGCACACTGCCACTGATGTTGTCAGTCAATCATTTTTACGCCTCAAAGGGTGAATCATGCATTTTTAGAGCAAATTGAGTGGAAAATTACGTAGACGAAATGAACCTGCCGTCAACGCCCACCACCCCCATCCATTTGCCACTTTAAATTGTTTAAAAGGGTTGGAAGTTATTGTGAAATTAAGAGAGATTGATTCGAAATGAAATCTACTACCCTTATATTTATTTCCTCAATTTTATTCATTCTATTGTTGTTTTCATTTGACATTGGAACAAGTAATATTTATTTTTACTATTAAAATCATTTAATATGGAATTAATTTAAGGTTCGGCAGATGAAGGCCAAGTCAGTGAAATGGAAAAGAAAGGTGGAATTACGGAGGCAATGTTCATGTTCTGCAGGAAAAATCCCCTGGATCCTGCTTGCCCACCACATCCAAGTAAAATGATGATGCGAATTATGAGAATGCGCCGACAATGAGAATTTGATGATAATTAATGAGGAATTTCATAAATTTTTGATTATTAAAAGGAGAGAATTGAATCGAAATAAAATTATCATTCCATCTTTGATAACAATTAATGAAATTTGAAAAAAAATTAAAAAAAATTTTAGGATTTGCCTTCAAGGCCTAGGATTAACAAAATTAATTTGCCTAATAAAATTAATTTACTTCCAAATCCATATTCCATGCCGAGGAACATTTTCTTCATTTATGGAATCTTATTTTAGAATTATTCAATTTTTATCTGAGCCAGCGGATCTAATATTTTCCATTTTCAAAAGATGTCGATGAGCTCAACGGCTTTTCTTTGCATTTTGCGCATTCTTCTTTCACTTTTCCTCAAATAAAATCGGAATAAATCCTGACTGAGGGATTTGAATGACGAGAAGAATCTTTTGGGTCATTCAATTTTGAATTCCTTCCAATTTCCCTCATTTTCAACAAATTCATCAATTCCATCGTTTTCCATAAATTTTCAACAAAAAACATCAATATATGTTCGGTGATTTTTGTTCGATTTCTTGTTGGGCAATTATTCCTCTTAGCTATGTCATTTATCGTATTACAAGGACTTTTGTAGCATTTTTGCAGGTCCAAACAAAATTTTAACCACAATAATTTAATTTTGCTTTAGGCAATTTTAATTTATTTTATCGCCCCAATTTTTTATGCTCCAAATTTTGATAAAATCAAATATAGATGGACGGGTAAAATTCAAGATTTAAGATATTTAATTAATTTAACCAATTAATAATAGTGATCAGCGGAGGAACTGATGGAATTGGAAAGGCTTATATGTTCGAGTTGGCTCGAAGGGGAGTGCGAAAATTTTTGATTATTGGCAGAAATGAGGAAAAATTGGAAAAAGTTAAAAATGAAATGGGTACGAAAATCATAATTAAAAAATTATTCCCATTCCATTGCCAGAATCGATGTACCCTGGATCACGGGTGGTGACACTTAATTTTGATTTTAATAAAGCAATTGAAACGGAAAGTGCAGACAAATTGAGGAAACAATTAGAGAAAATTGACATTGGTTTAGCCGGTGATAATTTGCTAAAATTATTTCAAAAATTTAATTTTTCATCAGTGAATAGCGTTGGTGTTGGCCGCAAATTTTTAGAACGTTTTGGTGATCGACCGGAAGTAGACAGACAAATATTCAAAGTCAATGCTTTTGGGGCAGCCGAAGTAAAAACAAAAGAAAATTACAAAATAATGTTTTATTTTTGGATTTAGTTTATTTCGGCAATTTTGCCCTCAATGGAAAGGAATGAAGGTGGCCAATTTGTGGTCATTTCCTCCAGTCAAGGATTCCGTCCAATTCCATTATTGGCCGCATATTCGGCAACCAAAGTGAATTGAATAAAAAATAAAATTCATTAAATTTAATTTTAAATTATTTTTTAGTCATTTATTTCTTTCATTTCCGAAGCCGTTGACCGTGAATATGCAAAATCCAATATTAGAGTCCAATGTTTGACACCGGCACTTGTGGCCACCAATATGACTTATTATAAAGTAAATTACAAGAAGAAACATTAAAAAATTTATTATTGTTTAGAATAGTTCATTATTTGTGGTTAGTCCAGAAAAATTTGCCCATGAAGCCGTTGGAACATTGGGACTCATTCGAATGACCACAGGATGCTTCAACCATGAAATTCAGGCATTTTTGGGGAATCAAAGATACCGTATTTTTTTCTATCAGAAATTCTCTCCCTATTAGAAGCCCTCTCTCTATTAAACCCTCCTCTCTATTATAGGCACCCTCCTCAAAAGTTTTTTCCAACTTAAATTTTATAAATCCTTAAACATGTTTTGAATGTTAAAAACATGTTTTTAAACGAAAAAAAACATTTGGTGAATTGTAAAAAATATATTTTAAAAACATTCTTCGAATCGTAAAAACATGTTCTGATTTGTTGTTTTCCGCACTAGAAATGTAAAAGCCCGCACTCTATTCGAAGCCCCTCCTGAAGTGTCTCTGAAATTTATAAGCCCCGGGGATGACAATAGAGAATTAACGGTATTCATTATTTTGCATATTATTAAAGATGCTACTTCGTCATCTTTTCCCGTGGACAATTCTAAAACATTTAATAATGCCCATTTATTGGCATCATCAAAAACGAATGATACGGCTGCATGGAGTAATTAATATAATTAATTAAATATATTCAAAAATATTTCCATTTAATTTTAGGCAAATGAATCCTCAATGAAATTGAACAATAATGATGAAATGTCGGAGAAATATTCCCGAAATTCAGCTCCAAATTCGCCGAAGTGAAATGGATTATATTTTTAAATAAATTTCAAATTTTTAGACATTCTAAAATTCCAACATTTTGTGGAAGTGGCACCGGAATTCGGCACAGGGCATGACGAAAAGATAATAACAACAAAGCAAGATAGATCATTCAAGAAAATCACTCTTCCTTAATCCATCCAATTTACATACTTTTTATTTTTAAAATAATGGATAAATAAAAAATGATAAATGATAATTGCAAATTGGCAATATTGAAAAGACAATTATGTCGTTTTGAATTATTCCTCTCTCAAACAATAACATTTTTTTTATTTCCTTCGACACAAATGTCCTCAACAATAACCGTTAATTAAATTATAGCCAAATTATCAGTGATTTTAGACCAATTATGGAGTTGGTCCTTTTCCCTTTGCCCTTCCCAATTAAACAAACATCATCCATCAGGCTTATCACAAGATCCATTAAATTTGGCGGCAATAAAATTAATTAGTTCGACTCTTTCGAACCAAAATTGACATTATTTTAAAAGGTACCCGGAGACTAAAAACCAGGAAAATTACATCATTTGAAAAAAAAAGAATTATGGAAAAAGTGGTTTCATTCAAGGATGATTTGGAAAGTAATTCGACATCATCGACGATCATTTCCGGATCAGAGAGCAATTTATTGGCCCGTTTAAGGCAGACAAACTCCTTTGTTCGGGCATTCCAAATTTTGATGGTTTTCATTTTTGTTGGGGCTTTGATTGGCGCACTTTATTATGCCATCAGACAAGGTGAATAATTTAATTTAATCATCGAAGGAATTTTTGGTAATTACGCATATTTTTGACATTCCCAAGGATACTCCAATATTAATCATATGATGGCTCTAATAGAGTTGCTCAAAGCCGATTTTCTGAACGAATTGGTTTGAAAATTCGGTTTCGATTTTTAAAATGTCGATTTTCGGTTTCGGTTGCTCCTATATTATTAGGTTATTTTGAACAAAAATTTCGGATAGAAATATCATCGATTTTCTCAAACCTAAACCGAACCGACTTTGAGGTTTGAGCAACCCTATTAGGTCGTTACATGATGTTGAAGCGATTCTAGAACAAAGAACATGATCAGCCAATCTTAGTAACTAATTTCGGGAAGACATAGAAGTTAATTTTAGGGAAGTTAAAAATCTGTAGGTAGATAAATAATAATACCTAACTATAAATACCGAATTTTTGCGTTCCAATCTCAATTTTTTAAAGAAAAACATTCGAATTTAACTAAAAAACATTCCTCAGCATGTTCATATTACCGATTACCGTATTAATTTTGTAGGTGAAGTGGAAGAGAAAGAACAATTCCATTGGATTCCGACTGACGTTTATTCGCCACTTTTCAGTCAATTTAGCCCGGAAGGCAAGGGAACAATTGTGGCAGTGACAAAAGGGCAAAAAGGCGAAGAAAAGGCAAAAATTGGATAAAATTAAAATATTTTATAAATAATTTTAGGAAATTTTGCATTCCTTCCAAACATTTTGGTATCAGGATGATGAGAGGAAGGAAATTGTGCACAAAGTTGATGAAAATACGGTGGCATATGTTCGAGGGAATGTAACATTTTATGCGGAAATTAATGGAAAAATGGGTGAAAATAATACAAAGGTAAAATTAGATGGGAAATTTTTAATTAAAATTTGATTATTTAAAAGAATTGTATATTGTGGAATGAGCAAGGATATTGGGATTATTTAATTGCTCAGGGATTATTTAACATGGATGATCGGTATTTTGATTTATCTTCCATTATTAATATATTTGGGAAATATTTAAAATGACGAAAAATTACTGAAAATGGCGAAAAGATTCGAATGGTTTACGGAAGCGTATCCTAGACATCCAAACCATATACCCAAACGATAGATCTCATCGAGATGCATCTTTTGATATTGGTTTGGCTTAGGTTTAATAAATTATTAACATTTTTGAACTAAAAGCCGAAAGACGGTTCAAACGGTTTATAATAACCTTTAATTTTTCATTAAACCATCATCACAAATTATATATCATTCGACGCATCTTGAAGAGATCTATCATTGGGTATATTATTTGGGGATCCAGGACAAAACCAATGAACTGCTAATTTTTTTTGCCATTTCCAATAATTTTTTGCCAAATTAAATATTATCCCTTATCTTATTATATATTTTGTCAGTCATCCTGTCCGAACACTTGATGGTCAATCTGTCTATGTTTTTGATGCAAATCCACCCGAAATGTCCCAAAAATATTGGAATTGGACCAATTTTGAATGGGGCGAAGCCCTTCTTACACAGGCATTTATAGACAAAATACAAGGTGGTTTTTGGCATTGAAGAAGGATTAAATATTATTTTGTTTAGGCACTTTAAAAGCTTGGCAAATTCATTATGCTGTTCCATTGCTGCATGCAATGAGCATGGGAAATGAGGTTATTTTATTAGTCCCAATTAAATTCCATTCAAAATTATTCCTTTTAAGTATGTCCGTCGGGTGGAATATTGGCTGCCTCAAATGAAAAGAATCCATTGGGCTGAGAAATCAGAAGAATTTGATAGATTACCAAAAATTTGCAATATTAATTAATTATTTTTAATTCATACATTTTCAATTAAAAATATGCAAATATTTTGTAAAATAAATTGATAATCAAAAATCATATTTATTTTATTTTTCTAATACAATTCACATTTAATAATATTTAATATTAAAAAATAATACAAATATTATAAACAGAGTTATATCTGCTTTTGTTGGCTATTCCAATGGGAAGAAATTTGATGATAGAATATTTTTTAAAATAATATAATTTCCATCCAATTTGCATATTTTTCCCTCTCATTCCACTGCTTTTAATTCCAATTTCTGCCTCTTTTTCTGATTCTCATCCGAATTTAAATTATTTTCAACGGCATTTGAGGCCAATTCCAAAACAGAAAATGATGGTGAAAGACGTTTCCTGTTGGTCAATGTTTTTTGTTGTTCTTGATGACCAAATCCATTGTTGGAGCCAAAACCATTCACATTATTCAATTGCTGAATTTGTTGAGTTAATTTATATATTAATTAATTGATTCTAATTTATGTACCATTTTTCAGGTACTTATCGGTTATCCGTCTGCAATTTTTTTTGGAACAGAATAGGAAAGGTCACGGTAACCAACTTGGGTCATTCGGTATAGGATTAGGGTCATCTAGGAATATATCATCTACCGTATCCCTAACCATAACCCTTATCAGCCATAGCTGGGACTTTTAATTGTTCTTTTCAAATCTGCTGTAGGCGGATAACCGTTAAGTACCACTTTTCATTTTTAATTCATTTTTTAATTTACCAAATCCACTCCTTTTCCTGAGCCATTTTGTTGGCAATCATATTTTCGAAAACAATCCAAGCATTGAAACATTTTAGATTGAACATTTAATACCAAAAAGGGGGAAGATTCACTCTGAAAAATATTCAAATTTGGAATTAAAATTGCATTTTTTTACTTTGCATTCAAAGCAAATTTCTTCCTTTCTATTTTCCAATAATGTTTCTCCATCTTTTCCAATTTGATCAGTAATTTGTTGTTTCGGCATTTCATTGATGGCAATTTTAGGCTAAAATTAAATATTTATATAATATTTAATTTTTTTTTCCACAATTCACCCACCATTTGTTTGCTGCCCCCTTCCTCCCCTTCTTTTCTTTCATTTTGTTCATTTGAATTTGCCATTGGCATTTTTGTGCCATCAATCAATTTGGCCAATAAGTTTGATCCCAAATAGAATGTTCCATTCATTTTGGCTGAATATGCCATTTAAATATTTTAATTTCTAATAAATTTACCATTCAATCTTTTTCGCTGATTTTGGCAAATTTTTTCGAGAATTGCCTCCCTTTTCCCTTTCTCATCCACCGTTGATCCATTCAAATTTCCATCAATGATATTGGCGCCACTTTCATCGGAATTTTCCTCGTGTGCCCTTTTCTTAAGCCTAAATTTATTTTAATAAATAATTTATTATTTTCTAATTGGAATTTACCTTTGAATTGTTTTCTGCAATTTGGCCTTTTCCAATTCCAAATGTTTGGCCCATTCTCCGCTTTCCTTCCCAATTGGTTCATGGCAAGCGGGGCAAATGGCATTTCCTTCCGAATCGCGTTCCAATTCTGTAAAATGTGAATAAAATAAATTAAAATATTTTCAAGTAAATATTCAAAATATTTCCATTTATTTTTCCCCTATTTTCTTTTCATTTCATTCAAAAATCCTCATTCCATCAATCCCCGAGGGACTATCGGAAGTCGCGAAAATGATGAACAACTTTTGGGCAACAAAATAAAATGAGAAAGGTTGGATTGTTTTGTGATGTTGGTCCCAAAGCGGCAATAAAGCACTCCTGGATGGACCAAAAGTGACCGACCACAAATTCAATTTGCTTCACCGGAAGGAGGGCTGAAAGAAAGGAAAATTTCCCTGGAGGCTGGACAGGGGGATATTCCTTTTTATGATGCCGCAAAAAGGGCAAAAAGTGGATGATTAATGTGGAAAAATTGAATTCATTCCCTCAAATAGAAAACATTTAAAATTTAAAATTAAGAAATTAATCCCTTTTTATGGTTAATTTTAACTTGGAATATACCTAATCTTAATGAGGACTGCAAATTATATTAAAAGGCAATCCTTACGCATTGAGTTCTAAGTTTACAAAATATATCATATTTTACCGTCTAGGCAACACCTATTTCTAAAAGTCTTAATTTAAGTTTTTCAGTTTATTTTCCAGAAATTTAATATAATTCTTTCCAGTTGGTTTCCGGAAAGTTTTAATCTAATTCTTTCCGGTTAGTTTCCGGAAAGTTTTAATCTAATTCTTCGGTTAGTTTCCGGAAAGGTTTAATCTAATTCTTTCCGGTTAGTTTCCGGAAAGTTTTAATCTAACTTCTTCCGGTTGTTCCGGAAAGTTTTAATCTAACTTCTTCCGGTTGTTCCGGAAAGTTTTAATCTAATTTCTTTCCGGTTGTTCCGGAAAGTTTTAATCTAACTTCTTTCCGGTTGTTCCGGAAAGTTTTAATCTAATTTCTTTCCGGTTGTTCCGGAAAGTTTTAATCTAACTTCTTTCCGGTTGTTCCGGAAAGTTTTAATCTAACTTCTTTCCGGTTGTTCCGGAAAGTTTTAATCTAACTTCTTTCCGGTTGTTCCGGAAAGTTTTAATCTAACTTCTTTCCGGTTGTTCCGGAAAGTTTTAATCTAACTTCTTTCCGGATATTCCGGAAAGTTTTAATCTAACTTCTTTCCGGTTGTTCCGGAAAGTTTTAATCTAACTTCTTTCCGGTTAGTTTCCGGAAAACTATTTCCTCCTGTTTTAAAGTTTTAATTCCACCTATTTTACTGACTTTATGAAAAAAATTTACTGGGTCCCAAATTGGTAAGGAATGCCAATAAATATGTTATTTCCCCATAGTATAAACATTGATTTTTTCCTTTCAAATCAATGGAAAGAAAATGCGCAAAATCCAATAAAATTTACGACAACCAAATTTGGCAGCCAATTCCATCACAAAATGGTTCATCATTTATTTGTTCAACCGCGCACTATGTACTGATCGCTTCATTGGAGCGAAACATACTTACATTTGGTGGAAGGGAATGGTTTGATGCTGGGAAAAAGCGTCTACGGCGCCAACAAGTCTCTTTTTGTATGGAATTTTGGGTGCAAAAGATGTGCAGATGGATTGGAAATTTATTTACTTAATTAATATTTTTGTTTATTTTCATCAAATTTGGGTCAAAGCACCCATTTTTGGTTTGGTCGGCACACCCAAAAAACAATTCCCATTTCCATCATTTGCCGCCACTTCAATGGGCTTCACCCTACTTTCTTTTTGCCCATTTATAATCTCATTATATTCTTTTGTTCTTGCCGATTCAGTGCTACTTTCTTTTTCCCATTCTTCATCTCTTCGCCGTTCGCACCCAATCAAAAACAGCTCAAGAACCCCTTTTTTGGCACCCTTCCTTTCTCGATTAATCCTCCCTTCTTTATTCCCGTTTCTCCCCATTTCCACCCAATCCATCTACTCTTTTCTTCCAATTCTTCGGCAATTCCTTCTCGACGATTACCCAAAAATCGAGACCGACAAAGAAACTATGAATAAAGCCTATTGAATATGAATATGGAATTGAGATGAAATTGATGCGAAAGAGGATTTTAGATATGGGAAGATTATTGTGAAAATGCCAAAAGGGGAATGAATTCATCATATACCGTAAATACTCTTTTAATTCACCACTCTCTAATAATTCCACACCTTAGACTTTGAGGACCAATATCCCTTGGCAGGATGAAGTCCAAAATTTTTTTCCCTAAAGCTCTACAAAATCCGATGTACTTTGTTCAAAATGCAAACAAATTAAGGAGTTAAATCCAAAAATTTTCCCAATTTTTGAGGGATTGAAATATAATTCCCCATTGGGAATTAAAAGAGTATATACGGTAAAAATTAATAAATTCCACAATTTTCACTTTCTTTCAAAGTTTTGATCAAAATATTATTTATATTTGCTTGGCTACTGTGTCCAATATTGAATGACTAATAGGAAATTGAGGCCAAAAAAAAGAAGGTCGAGAATGGAGCCCGACGAATTGCTGACTGTGAGACCATTGAGGAAAGGGAATGGGGGGGGGGGGGGGGGGGGGAGAAGATGCGGCCAAAATGAAAATGCGAAAATGTGAATCGTCCATTCATTCATATTCCGTTTCCTTCCTAAAAAAGCTACTAAAACTTTCACTCATCCTCCCATCCAGAGTAAACCACCTTTTTAGAATGAATGACTAATTCTCAAAATGGAAAATTTGGTTGAAAATTGAAAAGAAAAGAATATTCCCCACAAAAGAAGAAGTTGTGAAAATTTTTTATTTTCGAACATTTTTATAAATGAATCAGTAAGCAATGAGTGTTTGTTTGAATTGGAAATATTGTATTTTATAAAAAAGAAGTGCATTCTGCGTTCTTTCCTCCATTAACTTTGTTCTATTTTGACTACTGTATTTTTGCCAATTTGGTGCCCGGGAGAAACTCACTCTCCGGCTCTCCGCCGAAGTGGAACGGCGGAGGAAAGAATAGAGGGGTGGGGCAAGAAGATTGGATGGAACATTCATTCAAGTCAAAAAGAAGAAAGAGAAGTTAAGTGCGGAGAATGAGAGGTGGATTGCCGGCGGAAGTTGTTCGGCTGATGGCAATTTTCTGCCAGTCAGTGTGATGGGTCGGTCAACGAATATTGTGTTTTGGGTGGAAGCAAAATGACTGGTTATTTTGGGATTTGATTGTGGCGCGCAACTTTTGGAGCGTGAAATGCGTAATCGGTGTTCTTCGAATCGAGGAGGAACTTGGGCCGATTAAAATTGGAAATGGTGAGCACATTGAAATATTTTTGGATTGGAATTGGAATTTTGGATGAACATCAATAGAATTGAACCAATTTATTTTGTTTGGGACAGGTGCTCTACTGCTATTTCTTATTAGTAAAGTTTATGGCCCATCCATAATTCTCATTCAGCACAATCTTCGCACTCCGCCAAATGTGTCGCCACCAAAACATTGCCAAAAATATATTTATGATTGGGGAAACTGACTAATGAGTTCCCCCAATTGCCGCCCAAAATTGAGGCAAAGATTGGAAAGAAGGATAAAATTGGAAAGGGAGGACAGGTGCCATATTTGGCAATAAAAACCATATTTGGGCAAAATAACAATATGTCCACAATTTATGATCCTAAACAGATTCATTCACCCCAAATTTGATTTGTGAAAATGACACAAAATGTGTAAATTATATTTAAAAATAAATATTTCACAACTATTTTTTAAAATTTTGCCTTCTTTCAACTTCGCTTTGTCTTTTACTCTTTCCCAGAGAAAAAGTACGAAAATGTCAATTTGAATGGGGAATTGGGGAAGGCGAAAAATAAAATGCGCAAAAAGGAAGCAAAGAAGGGTTATTAATTGTTTCCTTTTCCTGTTCTCCTGCCTAAAATATTCGCGTGCCTTTTTGACAAAAAATTGAGAAGATGGAAAGGGAACAAGAAAAGTGCAATTTATTTTCTTTGATGTTTTTAGAATATTTATTAAAAAAGATTTGCCTACTTTTATCGGCTGAAATCTGTTGGAAATTGTTGCCTCCTTCCATTGTCGGCATTATTCCACCTCCATTTCCATTATTATTTGATGAAGTGAGTGCGGCAATAATTTGGAGGCAAAGTTGTTGTTGGGCCGCGGATTGATCAAAACCTCAAATGGAATTACAAAATGTGAATTTGATTAAAATTAATTTACCAATTGTCGATGATTGTTGTTTTTGCCGATTATTTTGTTGTTGTTGCATTTGTTGCTGATGGAGGAGGAATAAATTGTGTTGAAATTGCTGAAATGGGCCAAATGTTTATCATTTTTTAAACATTTCCCATTCTCACCTGAATGGATGAAGGGAATTGTCCGATTTGGGGAAATGGGCCGGTTGGCGGCTGAAAAAGCCCATTGAAAAGCTGCTGGGCCGATGGTGAAGAAGAGGAGTTCAAAAAGGAAGCATTGGAGGAGGAAGGCGATGGACCCGCCGGCTTTTGTTGTGGCGAATTTGTGGCCAAATTGCGGGCGGCCATGGCCATTTGAATGAATGGATTAAATGGTGGGAATGGACCTAGAGAATTGAATAAGGGAATATAAATAGTGGAAAATGAATGGCATTGATTATTGCCTGGAAAATTTGCAATCGGCGATTGATGATTGGATTGGGAAGAGGAAGAAGCAGAATTGGCGGAATTGGCCATTTGTTGAACATTTTGAAGGGCAGGCGAAGAATTGGAAAATGGCGAAGGGCCAAATGGAGGGGAAGGGCCTTGGCTTTGAGCGGATTGTTCTGAATTTGGATTGGCCGATTGATTTTGGCCATTGGCATTGGCAACCGTAAATTTACGTCCATCCATAAGGCCTAAAGGAATAAATTTTAAAAGAAAGAAAATTGAAAATACCGGTAGAGGAAGTTTGCAAGGAAAACATTGAAATTGAATTAGTTTTACTTCTCTGAAAATAATATTTGATGATGAAATTTATGATAATGAGCAAAAATTTCATTTGTCCATTTTGCCCTTTTGATTTTGAATTCACTGGAATGGCGCTAAAATACCTTCCTTTTCCTTTCAATGGCCAGAAAAACACCGATTTTGGGGTCACTGTTGGGGCCGTTTGGAATGCGCTGGGAAAAAAAGAAGACTGCTTGGATGAAAGGAAAAAGGAATTGGGGGAGAATGGGTTGGGAGTGTGAATAAAATGAATCCGTGAATTCACCTTTTATTCCTTGTTGATTATGTAGATTATCCCCAAATTGTTTCTTTGTTAATTTATTTCACTTTAATGTGAGAAATGTTGTAATTTTGCATAATTTGGTTGGACCAGGGAGCCTAAAATGAGCTCAAAAAGATTGAATGGGCCAAAAATATATTTGGTGGATTGGCCAATATTCAAAATTGGCCATTTTTTTGGTCCACTAAAGAGGGAAGGGGGCAAAGACAAATTGGTGAAAATGTTGCCCACCAATAAATATAGGACTCAATTTTTTCGACGGAAAAGGGCAGCGGCCAACGGGTCCCTCCCCTACCTATATAGGAAAAAATTGCAAATGTGAACAAATTGGTTTGAATGAAGGACTAAAAAAGAGTTAATATAAAATTGAATTGGTATAGGTAAATGAATGTGTGAATGGCCAAATGGATTTAATCATTGGTGGGAGAATGGTGAATGAAAGGATGACTAATCTATTTTTGGTTCCCCAGAGGGAGAATGTGATTAGATTCTAGGGCCAGAAGGGGGCTTGATTTTGGAGTCCAAATTGCAATTTTTTTTGTTAAGCCACTCAATGTCTGGGGAAGTATTATTCACCACCACCAATTCACCCCTCTTTTTGGCCATTATATAGCTAGTCCCCTAGGAATGTAGTAAAAAACCCAAATAAAAACATAAAAAAAAGTTAAATCCAATTTGATTCCCTTCCAATATTTATTTTCTCGTCGAATAAATCTACTCCTCCCGAATCATTTCATTAAATATTTGCCTCTGGATTTACTCCCATTCCCTTCGGGTTCCTCTTAATGAACCAATTTTGGTGGGGTGGGGGGGGGATTAGTAAATTGAGGACAAGTGGTTTGGTTGGAACAATCCACCCAAATCCCCCCCCCCCCCCCTCTCAATCCAATCCAATATAAAAAGGAGTCATTTATTATTGGCCAAAATGCTCAGAGAGAAATGGGGCCAATCTGCCAACCAAACGAATGTGAATCCCCCTTGGCCCCATGGTGGATTAGCGCCGTTCATCTTCCTTCCCAAAACCATCAGCAGAGTGGAGTTACTTTTTTTTGTTAAGAACATTTGGACAAGTGGGAAAATGGAGAAGTCAAATTGGATTGGGGAAAATCACAGGAGAAGAAGTGTCGAAAATCAGAAATATGGGATAAAATTGCACTTTTGGGTGGTGGTTACGAAAGAATGAATAATTGGTTAATTTTGGGGACAATTTGGATGGAGGAAATCCGAGAATTGCCAAAAATAAATTGGAGTGAATATTTGGGTCGATATTGGCGGACAAAAAAAGGTTGCCAAAATTGATGAACGTGTCCGTGGGGTTGTCGGCTCATTCACAAAGGGGAAAATGAAATTGGAATGGAGGGAATGAAAATGCACAAAGGAATGAGGAGAAATTGTGAATGAATGGGAGGAATGTTCTCGTGTTGCGAAAAATGGGCGAACGAAGTGTGGAAGAAGAACATTTGGAAGGTGTGAATGAAATTAATTAATTGGAATGAATGTTCTTCACACCTTTGGAGAGAAAATTGGTTGATCGAAGCAGTCAGCAGCAGGCGGGAACTCAGCAGGTGACAAAAAATGGTTGGAAAATGGGAAAGGGGGGGGGGGGGGATGGGCGAAAAGGAAAGAAGATAAATGGGCTCGCCCAAAAGAATTTTATTACTGAATTTTGATTAAGAATAAATATAAAATTTTATAAATTCAACATTTACAGTAGAATTATGATCGAGAATGGAAGGAGGTATGTGAAATGAAGTATTTGACACTGAATGAAAAGTAAATTGGATTGTGAATAATAAAGAGGAGGAATTGGGGGATTGGCTGGGCTCATCGCTGAGTGGCTGCTGAATAAATGGGCACTCCCCACTTTCGGCGGACAACATTTCTGCGGGGGAAATGCCCGGCGAGTACTCTGGAAAAGATGGGCCCATCTACACAATACACATACACATAAGCCACGCCCAAATTCCCCGTAAATGGGGTGAACTATTTTTGGGAGGATAACATAAAAAACTAATAATTGAAATGTTTCCGGAAGGATTGTAAATGTAATTAAAAATAAAAAAGTTTAATATTAAATAGTTTATTTTGGAATCTAATTATTTCATGGATTTTTCCAATGGAGAATTTAACATCATAGATGAATGAAATGAGGGAAAAGTAGAGTGTACATGGACATTGAGGAATGAAGGAATTGGCGGAAAAAGCCGACAAAGCCAATCGCCAAAACACAAATTCATTCCGCGCATTCACCACCATTTTCTGCGCTGTGCTCATCTCCGCTCTGTTGGTTTTTCCCTCCTCACTTTCCCATTCCAGTTAAAACGAATAAAAGCACAACTTTACAATATTAAAATAGTCCAAAACAAATATTAATATTATTTTTGATAATTCGACTTTGATGGATCCAATTTATGAATGTCGAATTGTTCACTTAGAATGGATTGTTTCCTTTTGAATCCAATAAAAAAACTTGTTCATTGTTTTCGATGAATGAGTGAAAATGAAAATGTTTTGAGGCGAATTTGATGTGGATGAATGAGAAAATGATGAATTGAGGGAAAGGAAAGAGAGAAGATTCCTTTTTCCTTTATAATATCGACTACAGTAGCCGAATAGAGGGAATGGAGGAAAAGGAGATTGACGGAGTTGTGAATGAATGAATGAATCGAAAATAGAAGGGGGAGGGGAAAAGGAAGTTGGTTTGGTGGTATTGGACAAAAAAGCTGATGAGGAGGATGACAAACTTTTTGGCCTTTTAAGGAAGAAAAGGAGAAAGTGTTGGTTGGTTAAATTCAGGCAAAAAAGATGGTAAAATTGAATGGAAGGGAATATTAAAATTTTGAATATTTTTTGATAAAGCCAATAAAAATATCCTTTCTTTTTTATTAATCGCATTTTTTGTCCCATCAAAATGAATTGGCGGCCTATTTGGGTGGTTTGTGGTTGGGCGGGATCGGTGTCACTTTGAATGGGCGAATGTGGGAGGGAGGATGGAGTCAGTCACAGTGTTTTTGGCCCCGCAAAACAATTATGCCATGGGAAAGGGCAAGGCCATCTTCATTCCACCAGCCAAACCCATTATTATTTACTCTTTTTTCCCATTTGCCATTAAGAGGAAAGGAGGGAAATAGTTCATTCATATTTTTTTTCGAAAATTGAGATATGACATTTTATATTATTGTTTTAGTAGAATAGAATAATATTAAGCTTATGAATAAAAATGCAACTTGGCAATTCAGTCAGGTTTGTTTTTTGGATGGGCAAAAAAAAGGATGGGTTTGGAATGGAAATGGCAAAAAATGGGGTGAGGTGGAGGAAGTCGAAGGATGTTTTTGGATCGGAAGAAGGGGGAGGGGGGAGGGAAGTGGATGCTGGAAGCACCTTCGGGGGCAACCACCATTCCATTCTTAGCCGGCCATTCATATTCAAATTACCCGACCTACCGGCCAGCACATCCAAGGCGGGAACAAAATGGCATTCATTCACATTCCCAATTCCAAGCCATTCAAGGGGACTAAGGAATGAAGGGATTTATTTGAATGAATGGAGGAATGGGAGGATTGAATTGAATGGAAATGGAATGAATAATGAAAGGTGGATTGGGGTTGGGGGATTCATTCAAAGTTGGGTGGCAAAATATTGGCTTCTTCCATTCAATGCTTGGGGTCCTTTTCACATTAAATTCTGAATAATATTTCCAAATTAAGGTGCCTAAAATGCTTTTGCTTGAATGAAGCCATAAAGCATAAATATATTCCAAATCGGGGGAGGCCATTTGAATTGCATATTGTTGATTTATGCACGATTAGGCTGGAAAATGGATGGGCAATTTGGGTGGGGGGAACACATTTTTGATGGGCAAGTTGGACTATTAGAGGGGAATTGCCATCATCTTCCCCCGATTGGATCAATCAAATTGAATGGCATTGGTGGTCATTTTCGATTGGATCTCCGAATGAATGCAATGAGCAAACATTATTCGGACAACAATTCACTCCGAATGAAGGTGGGGAGGGAACCCTGCGGTGAATTTTATTGCCGCTTTTGACAGTTTGATTTGGGCAAGATGAGGGAAGGGAATGCGGGAAAGGAACAATTTTGGGGCTAATTTTGTATTCCAAGTTGGGAGGGACGAACGATGTAGAAGTTGGTGCATAAATAAATGAACATTTGAAGGGGAAGATAGGCAAATTTGGTGCATTTTTCGACAAAATTTTTCGAATATTTGTTGCTTCACAATATGCATACTTCTCCGTCCGACTGAATTAGTTGCATTTTATTTCCATCCCAAATCCTTTGCCCATCAATTTTTAGCGCA
Organism: Pratylenchus scribneri; assembly: GCA_030063045.1. Lineage (NCBI taxonomy): Eukaryota > Metazoa > Nematoda > Chromadorea > Rhabditida > Pratylenchidae > Pratylenchus > Pratylenchus scribneri. Next base: position 262,571 of record JAQSEB010000007.1, read on the forward strand.
AGCTCGTTAAGGAAACATATTCACGATTCCCCATTTTCTGATTATTTGCACAATGATTTCCTTGCCTAAAAATGTCGTTTTCCGATGATGAAGCAATTTGTCGCCCAAATTCATCAAGCCTCCTTCCTCTCCTCCGAATCTGAATCCTCTCTCCCCTCCCTAAATGCGTATATTCTTTCTATTTGTTTGCCTATGGTCATTTCAAATTGCCTACTAACGAGAATATTTAGAGCAAGAAATTCATTTTCCAATAATGCCGTCAAATTGGGTTGACAAACATAAATATATATTATTATATAAAATAAACACAAAATATATTATTATACAAATATAAACATTATTTATTTTAATCAATATTTCAGCTAAATTGATTCTCAAAGCAAAAGAAATGTATCAACAATCTCTTGGAGGGCTTAAACAGTTGTTATTTTCATCGATAAATTGATTTTGAGTGGAATTATCCAGCATTCCAATATTATTTTCAATTCATTTAAGTATTTATTTTATTATTATTTCAATGTTTCCCGCTGGACCAAAGAAAAAACTTTGCTCAATTTGTCGAATTCCAATTGAGCCATTGGATGAGAAAATTATGATCGAAAGGCACAATGGTCAAGTTCAACATTTTTGACCCAAATCATTATTATTGTTTTAGTTCACAAAAAATGCTTCAATTGTGCAATTTGTGATTGTGAGACTCCATTGATCGGCGGAAGATGTGCCCTCGACGATGTTCTTTACCCACAATTTGGTTGGCCAATTCACATTTTTCAAAAAATTTTGCCTATTTTTTCTAGGTCCAATGTGGTTTTGTCCAGCCCATATGATGTTGGGTTCGGGCGAAAAATATGAAATGCTAAAAAGTCAAGGAAAAGTTCGAAAAGAGAAACGACATATTGCCCAGGAATTCATTGCGACAGTGGAGAAGAACAATGTTGGAAGCCAATCCTAAATGGCAAAGGCACAAAATTGTGTTTTATTTGTTATTTTGCCTAATAAATATTCAAATATAATATTTCATACAATATTTTAGTAACAAAAAATATAATATGATGAAAAAGTTGTTTTGATTTGAGATGGAAAATGCCGAAATCGATGGGTAATTTGGGGGCGGGGGAGTGAGAGGGTATGGCAAATGATTGATAGAGGAAATACCAGATTCAACCAATTCATCTGTGTAAAACGCTCGCCTCACTTTGTGCGAATTTCCCTCAATCATATCCGGGCAAAAGCCTTCATTTTCTTTTATTAGTGGATTTATTTGTTTATGGCCAAAACCTGAAAACAGAAGTCCGAAATCCAATATTAGCCACCCGTGCTTAGCACAAAGATCATTGGATCTCAATAATATTTCATTATATTAATAAAATTATTATAGCATTGAATCATTCTCTTTCCGTGGACAATTTTGATATCAAAATTAATAATCAAGCTTATGGGCGGAAAGTTATGGCCAGAAAATGAGAACTTTCCAATTTTAGCCTACTTTACCTCTTTTCTGGTCAAAATTTTTGTAATTTCTATAAAAGCCACTAATTCCTTCCGTAATCACTCTTCTTAATCATTGGACTACGCAAAACGCAATAATACCAAAATGTAAACTTATTACTAGGTAATAGGCATTAATGCATATTCACTTCAAAGTTCAAACTTCAAATCTTATTCCTTTTTCCCTTTTCATATTCCACTATTCTAATGTCCCTTCTTATCAATCATAATATGCTGCCCAATTATCGTGTTAATTTTTCCAAATTAAATATGAATTTAATTAGTCTTTGTTTTTAGCTGAATGTCGAAAATGACCTCTACTTCCTATTTTTATATTATTATATTTATTTTTGCCGTTATTGGTAATTCTTCCTCATCAGGTACAGGTATGTTTAATAAAAAAAACTGCATTATAATTTTTAGGTACAAAAACCATCATTGAAGAAGAAGGTCAATCTAATGTTGGAGATATTAGCCTCGGTTTGATGACAATTTTGGACAATGAGAGGATGGAAGAGAGGGATGGGAATGGGAATGAACTACCATTGGAGGTGATACCTCTTTTGAGTATGGCATTAAAAGAGCTTATTCCACAATGGAAATTCCCCTATCGAATTGTTTTCCGCATGGAAATTCTGGCCCTTCGCGATCAGGGAACACCCGAAATTTGGCCAAATTTAATTATGGGATTTGAGTAATATTTTTTTATTGATTTATAATTAAAATAATTCAAATTAATTTAAGTTTGAGTACAAAAAAGACGGTTCCATCGAGGATAAATTTGAAGGTTTTCCATCTTCTCTCTTCGGGCTTTGAATTTGGCATTTATCATAAATGGTTTATGCCTAATTTCAAATATGGATGCTCAACGGAATATCTTTTTCAAGGGGAAAAAGTGCATGAGGCAATGATTCCCGCCACAGTTTTGGAACAGAGGGAGGCGATTTCCAGAATTTTGGAAACAATTTTGGCTCAAGGAGGGGAAAAATTGAGCAAAATATATGAAAAAATATTTACTAAAATAAATGAAAATTTGCAAGAGAAAAAAGAAACAATGGAATGTTTTTGTGAGGAAAAGAAGAACATTAAAAAAATTGGAAATGAAAATGAGCAGAAGAAAATGAATTCATTTTGGGAAAACCTTTGTAAAAATCCAATTTGGAATAATTCAAACGACAATTTTATGGCAAAATTACCACAAAAATGTGATAGAATCCAAATTGTTTCATGCCATCGTCAAAACGACAAATTTCCCAAATTGAGGATGAATTATCAGCAACCAATTCAGCCAATTCATTCCAATTCACCTCGACTTTTCTATAAGAAGACTTAATCCCATTTACATATTATTTATCCTTCTTTCATCTATTAAAAATTTGCTTATTCCAATTAATTTATTATTGTTCATATTGGTACAAATATTATGCAAAAAAGTATTTAAATTACAGAATTATCATTTCAATTTTCAACAATTTATGCCATTTTCTTTCCCCATGTCGAAAATGGGGGCATCGAGGATTTCTTCGCCGCCATTCCACATTCCGCCAAACTTTTCATTTCACTGCTCACTTTGAACGGAATTCCATAACCTTAATTATATTTTAATAAGGATGATATTTAATTTGGCAAAAAAAAATTTCAAATGGCCAAAAAGATATATAATGGCTTAGTGGTTTGTTCTAGTACCCCAAACCTTTAACCCAATCGAAAGAGCTCGTCAAGACGCATCGATTGGTATATATTTTGTCATGGTTTGATCAAAAATTAAAGATATTAAACCACTTAAACCATCTTATAATTTTGGTTAAATACCAATTAAACCGTGATAAATTACATATGATTCGATGCATCTTGACGAGCTCTATCGAATGGATCTAAGATGCGGGGGTCTAGGACAAACCAAAACCACTAAACCGTTATAAACTTTTCGCCATTTTCAATATTTCCCTTATTTTAATTGAATAAAAAATGAGGGATGCCCAAGGCAATCAGCCAACCTGGCACAATATAATCAGCCATACAAACAATTTCCCTTCGAGTCGCCTGCCACAATTTTCGATGCTCACTGTCCTCCGTTGCAAATTCCCGAATGGCCAAATTGTTGGCCAAATCGCCCTCATTCAAAATCAATTTTCCTTTAAAATTCCAAATTAATTCCATTTCTATTCAAATAATCCCTAACCAACGATGGCCACCGTTCCATGGTCGGCCACATTTCGAATGACCAAACTTTGGTCTTGAAAGGACAATCCGGGGGTCAAAAATAATTCACTGTGCGCAAAAAGACGTCGAAATGGCAAATCACTTCGATTGCTTTCCTAATTGATTTTATTAATATTTATTTAATTAATATTTTTTGGAAATTACAAATTGTGGGGCCGATTGACGGGCGAATAAATTTTCCCTTGAAATTGCATTGCCTGAATGGATCTGAAATGAAAATAAAATAAATTAATAAATAATTGGGTAGTGGAAGGGGACAATAATAAAAAGAATATTATTTGGATATCAATGCTTAAAGGATTCTCCTATGTCCTATTCATCCTACTGTACTCCCACTTTTTACCCATCTGTAACCCCATCAATCAAATATTGCCCCAATCTACCTTTTTAACCTACTATTTTCCTCTCCTTTTGTTTTTTTTTTCTTTAACATTATTATCTCGCATTTTTCTGCACAATTAAAAAAGAATAATTTAAAGTTGATTCGCCTCTAATTTCTATTCCATTCAATGGATCATTGGAGGCTCTAGGCCCAGATTTTGCCCCAAATAACTTTAGCTCTAGACTAGAGTAAGATTAATATTGGAATTATAATACTTCGGCGCATGGGAACAAATTCAAATTGCCCATTGTGTCCGTGTCCGGATGCGTTATGCAAACAGTGTCCACTTGATGGGCCTGAATTCCATTGGCCAATAAACCTTTAAAATTAAATATAATAGTAATATTTACATTATATTCCTAATATTTAACGGAACTGAAGGCCAATGCCAATATAAATTAATCAAAGTTGGAATTAAATTAATTTTAATTTGCCATTAAATTTGATGTTAAATGACTAAATTCCATCCCAATTTTAAACATTTGCTCTAATTAAATTAAATCCCATTCAATTTAAATTGCCCATTTAATTAAAATACCATTCAAAATTGCATGTTTCAAGACAGCCAATCCGGTGTCCACCACAATAATGTGTTTATTCCCTTCTTGGTCATGGTCGACGACCACAGTCACCGATGAATGCATTCTTTCAAAATTAAAATAAAATATATTTAAATGAGTTTGGGAATTACGCTAAATGCTGTTGGAATGGGTCAACAATGCTTAAATTGGAAGTGGCACCGGCATTCACTTTTGCTGTGAAATTCCCATGGATTATTGGCAGCACAAGAGGATGCACAAATTTTGGTTCATCTACAAATTTAGAAAATTATTTTATAAAATTGTAAATGTACAAAAATAACAAAAAAAATGCCAACTTTTGCTTCCATTTGCAGTTTTGTTAGCCGGAGGGAATATTTTTGGAGGGCAAACAGGACGGTGACGATGGAAAGGAATTCTGCTGTTGCTAATAAAGGGGAATTCGAGAATAATTCTAATAAATCTCATATCAATTAAGCAAATTAATTGAAGAATTTTTGTTATTTTATTTAAAAATGAAATTTCCATTTTTTTTGATTAATTAATATTTACTTGGGCAATGTGGGTCCATTCATTCCATTTGCCCCCGGGGGCATTATGCTCGATTGCCCAATTTCAGGAGGCGAAATAGGCATTGGAGGTGGGGATGGCCCTCCAACATTTGAGGACCCACCAAAAGATGTTTTCAACCATTCAGAAAATTTAGCCAAATATTCATTATATCGGGAACCATATTCCGAATAATAATCATTGTAATAATCAGTTAATTTGGCCAAATATTCATTGTAATCATTCCAAGGGGCCGGCGGTTGTTGGGATTGGGAATTTTCATTTGGTTGAAGAGAAATTTGTTTTAATTGATTTGAATTTGACTGTCCATTTTTTGGCATCGGAAATGGCCAATTTTGTTGTTGAATTCCCCAATGGACGGCGGCAAAACCATTTTGGATAATAAAGGAAAAAATAATAATTGATATTTTATTCATCATTTAAAATTGACTTGGCCAATATTTTTTAGTCGGAAAGAAAACAATCGGCTTTTAAAAGGAAGGAAGGAGGAATGCGCCGATTGTTTATTCAACATTGACCCATTCATTCATTTGCACAATAATATTGGGTGAATGGACAAAACAAAAAAAAGGTCACGACACGGCCAGTCGCCGTCCATCCACGCCACATAATCCAATGGGAAAAGCTATTTTATTTGTTGACAAATTGATACTTTATTAAAAAATTATTCCAAATTAGTGAGGATAATAGCCAAAATTATTAGTTAAAAAAATAATTTTTAAATTATTTTCTTATTTTATTTTTGTTTTATTTTTCCTTCCAAATTAAGGGCATCATCATCTTCTACATAATGATAATAATATTAAATATATAGTTTGAATTATTCCCTTAATTTGGGCGAAATTGCGCGGTTAACCCAATTTCGCCTTTTTGAGTCTTTCGCCACCTCTCCAATAAAATATTATTTATCATCCATCCAATTCCAAATCGGACATTGCGCCGCCTTTCTTTGATGATCAAATAAATTCCTTTGCCAATTCTCTCGATTCATTTCATATTCCCCCAACATAGTTTGGTGTTTACCAAATTTGGGTTTTCACACAAAATTGACAATTTCCCTTTGTGACGTTGGATTGGATGGATTTGATCGAATCAATCATTTCATCAATTTCCGAATAAATTCCACAACAAAATCATAAATGAATTTAACTTTGGTTTTGATTAGTTGAATTGGGCGGATTTCAATTTTGTACGAATATAATGTCGTCACCGTGCGTAATAAATTTTCGAAAATCCCTTGTCCAGACAATTATTTTAGAATGGATTTGGCCATTTTTTATTGACAAAAAGAGGAAAAATTTAATGCTTTTTTGGCAAATCAATTCCCCAATTTTGCTTTCCCAACAGCAGGAACCATTCTCCGCAACCGCAAATTCGCGCAATCAGCAGTCAATTCACCACAATAAATATATTTATTTATATCAGAAAGCAGTAACCACAATCAAACATAAAAAGTGGAAGTCGCTGCAAAAGGAGGGAAGGGAAATAAACATAAACAGGTTGCATAAAAATGCAGAATGTTGCCATTTTCCCCAAAGAAATTGACGTTTTTGGGGAATATACCCAACTATTCAAATTCAATTTGAATATTCTCTAATTAATTAATGATTACAACCTTTGATTAGATTAGAAATTTTGCCTTTTAAAAAGCATTTCTTCCTCAATTTATTCATTTCCGCCTCCTTTATTGCCGCATGCCTGAGCAATTTGCAATTTATTCCCTCCGACCACATTCTTCGCCTCCTTCTGTTGCATTCCATTCCTAATCACTACTACTTCTGTTGTTAATCAACCCATCTTATTCACATTCATATCAAATCAACGATATCCGCCCCTTCAATTCATTCGTTTAATCAAAGGCGGTAAACAATCAACAAACCAACATAGTTCGGACTTCGGATAATAATTCCTGATTCCTCTCATATTATTATTTTTTTATCCAATTTTTTTATTTATCCCCATTCCTCTATTCTTTTTTATTTGTACCCAAATATTCCTCTAATAGGGCCTCAAGGCCTTCCTCAGATTCCTTCGCTATATATTATATCAGCAATACTTCAATCCAATTCCTTCTTTTCCGGTCCCATCCCTTCAAAAGTTTTGGGTCAAATGAAAATTATTCATCTCTGCGGGTCAACCCATTATCCTTCCGCCTGTTTTGATGATCCGGTCTTGGGAGATGGAAATGGAAGAAGGCGCCATTTCGTCCTTGTCCGCTTTTCCTCCCAAACAACCACTTCCCCTTCTTTGCATTTTCATCCCATCCGCCCATTCTCTTCCTCCACCCGCGCCACATTTCCAACCAGCCCCCAAGCCAAACTGTTGCTTCCTCTTCCAGCCGAGTTGGAGGGGGAAATGCTACGAATGAATGTTTGAATGGCGAATGAATCCAATTAGTTGTGGGCGAAAAGACAAAGCGACGGTGGACGATGTTGGGTTGGGTTCCTGGAGCAAAGGAAGGAAAGAAGGGAATGGAAGAAGGGAAAGGAAGGGTGCAACTTTGCATTGGGGCAAAGGCAAATGCGCAAACAGCGATGCGACGATGGAATTGTGGGCGAGCACATCATTGTATTTGTGTGGTGATTGAGTTGGGTTATTCTTCTTGTGGTGGTTGGACTTTTCGCTGATAAAATCATCATCCATAGGGAATATTGGATGTTGATGAACAACCAACCCTTCGACCATCCTCTAGCCTCTACTGTCCATAATGTGCATTGTGGAATTAGTCGATAATAAACCGCCATTGGTAATTCAAAAATATTTCTCCAATTCTTTATTTTTGCCAATTTTAATTATTCCATTTTCCACTTTTTCAATGGATTCGCATTGATGACCTCCTTTTTTAAAACTTTCACTTCTAATGCCCCCAACCTCCCATTTCCTCCGCGCAACCATCAAAAGATGCAAAATGACCCACAACCCCCATTTCACGCCAAATGACGACCATTTAGTCTGGTCGTGTCTTTGCATGGGATATTCTTTTATTTAGTTTTGGGTACTCTCTTGGGGTGGTCAACACAATTTTAAGTCGAAAATTTGCGCGCGGAACTGTTTTGAGCGAAATTTCGGGATTGGATGTAAAAAGGACATTTTCCCTTTCAACTCTTCTTTCCCCCAAAATTTCTTTTCAATTTCGCCGCGATCCGATTTAAATTTTGATCCATTAGGGAAAATGCGCCCCCTCCCCGTAATGCGCATTTTGCTGAAATCCAAAAAGGAAGTTCACAACAAAAGTCCATTTTGCATAATATTTTGGACAAATTTAATCATTCATTTGATTTTATTGAGGATTGGCCCATTTACGAAGGAGACAAAATGGAAGTAAGTCTTCCTCCCAAAAACACTGATTCATCACCCAATTCATCCTCCTCTTCCTTCGTTAAATGAAGCAAAAAATATCAATGAATAGGGGGGTGGGGGCAAACCGCATCCATCCGCCTCCTCATTTTCATTCATCACCGTCCAAATATAAACCAACTCCTCTATTCTAAACCCAATCATTTTCATTGGCCAAATTGATTAATTTTCTGCAAATTTCCAGAAAATTTATTTCACAAATGTATACTCAAATTAATAATAATATTCATGGGAATAATATTCGAATGGGTGGAGCCCGTCGACGTTCTCAATCGGCCACTCGTTCCATCACCGATTCGACTGTCAATTTTATGGGTCGAATTGGACAAAGTCTTCGAATTTCTTCATCTTCTTCCACGCGAAGAAGACAAAAGGTGATCCAGGAAAGATAAATATGTTTTAAATTATATGGCCATTTTAAACCTTTAAAAATGAATAATATTTATTTTGTCGAAAAATATTAAAATATTAATATCGCCGAAAAGAGTTCATAAGTAAAATAATTATAATTATAATGATATAAGACTTTATCCTAAATTCACAACCATATTATACCATTGAATAAATATTAGTCAAAATTAAATGGTATTAAACGGTTTAAAACCAATTTTGTTTTGAGCTCAAAAACAAAGATAGAATTGGAAACCAAGCCAAGTCAAAACATAATCAAATGATGGCTCTTTATGAGATTTGTTGGTTGATTTTGATTAACTTCTGAACCGTTATATTTTTTTTCGGAATTTTCTATAAATTTTTTAAGCAATTTTAGTGTTTTTAGGTTTAAAAATTAAAAAAAAACTTAGTTAATTTGGTATTGGATTCAAATTTTACAAAATTAACATGCAATCCGAATTAAGGAGGACACTGATGAAGATGTTGTACAAATGCAAATTCCGCCACCAAGCATTGGTCGGCGCCAATCTTTGGCTGAGCAATGGTTTCGAACAGTTCGAATTCGAAAGTGATTTATGAATTATGAATGAATTTTTAATCAATTTTATTATTTTCTCAGCAAACGTTCTGAACGCCTGAAGGAACGTGGAGGAATTAGTGGAATTCGAAGCGAGGAATTGAGCCGAAAACAATTTAAACCAATCAACAGAAATAATCCATCCATTATTGGAGATGAGGACAATGAATTGGAGTGAGTTTATTGAATTTGATATGATAATATTGAAACAAATTAATAATTAAATAAATTTATTTTATATTGTTTATTATTGAATAGGTTAAAATTAAAATTACACTGCAAGGCTTCCATAATAAATACTGTAAATTCTCTTTTAATACCCCAAGGAATTATTTTATTTTTCCGTGAGTGTGTGTTAGCCAAAACAAAATATCAAAATTACTTATTAGATAATTAAAAAAACACAAAAAATCAGAATTAGATAGAAATACAAAAAAATCAGAATTAGATAGAAATACAAAAAAATCAGAATTAACTAAAAACACAAAAATCAGAATTAACTAAAAACACAAAAATCAGAATTAACTAAAAACACAAAAATCAGAATTAACTAAAAACACAAAAATCAGAATTAACTAAAAACACAAAAATCAGAATTAACTAAAAACACAAAAATCAGAATTAACTAAAAACACAAAAAATCAAAATTCAACCAAAAACACAAAAAATCAGAATTAACTAAAAACACAAAAATCAGAATTAACTAAAAACACAAAAATCAGAATTAACTAAAAACACAAAAATCAGAATTAACTAAAAACACAAAAATCAGAATTAACTAAAAACACAAAAATCAGAATTAACTAAAAACACAAAAATCAGAATTAACTAAAAACACAAAAATCAGAATTAACTAAAAACACAAAAAATCAAAATTCAACCAAAAACACAAAAAATCAGAATTCAACTAAAACACAAAAAATCAGAATTGAATAAAAACATATTTTTCAGTCGTTCCAAAGTGAGGGGAATTATTAGAGAGTAGTAGGGGATTAGAAGAGAATTTACGGTAATAAGTTTACTTATTAGAAGAATAAAATCAATTTTTATACGAAGAATGTTTTCATTGGTGCCACCCCAATTAATTGCCAATGATGTATCAGCAAATCCTGCTTCTCCATTGTCAACAAGTTCATCGGGATTCGGTAGAGGAAGGTTGGCATAATTTTTGAATGGATTTACAATTCATCGAACATTCTAGTCGAAGTTGCCCAACAACCCCTCGTCCCCTTCGGCGCCGATATTTGAAAGAGGGTTTTTGCCAACTCACATCCATCCAAACACTTTCCCATCATCATCGATATGTGCGCAATTTTAATATAAAATATTGGACAATTATTTCCCTTTTATAGATGTTCCTTTTCGATGATTTGCTGCTCATTTGCAAACAAAAGTGAGTCCAAAAAACTATTTAATTTACCGTATTTTTTCTATTGAAATGCATTCTCTAATATATCATACGATCGAAAATTTGTAACTCAAAAAATAAGCTCAGATTCATCATCAGCACAGCACCCAAAATTACTTATAGGACGCCATTTTCATTATTTTTGGTGAGGGCGGCGCATAACCGAAAGTACCCATTTATCCATCAAAAATAACTAAATGATTATTTTTGGCCACAAACATTTTCATTCACAAATTCCTTTGCTCAAATGCAAATTTCCCATCCCCCTCTCTCCAAATGTTGACCGCATTCCCCACCTCTTTAAATGTTCTCGAGCATGACCAATTCAACTTTAGCATCCACCAAAATTCTTTTCACTTTCCCAAGCACTTTTCCCTACTCTGCAACACAAATTCCCCATTTCCAATGCCCATTTTTATGCGATCTGCGATTTTCCAGTCGATTTGCTTAATTCGCACATTGCTTTTTCCCCTTTTCCGAAAAAACCTTCAAAAATTGGGGTTTTGGTTATGGGTTTTCCCATTACTTTCCCTCCCATAATTCATTCATTTCCTTTTTGAATCCTAATTTTGGAATGAATCCATCAAAAAAAAGAATAGAATTCCCAAAAATGCCCCCAACAAAACTCATTTTAGCCTGTTCCGCCCTAACAAATTGTACATTCTGGAATTAATTTCGTCCATTTTCCGCATCCAATTCCCCAAAATATATTTCCCATTTCTATTCATTTTTCATCTTTTCTTCCTTCATTCCTTTATTCATTCATTCAAATTGCCATCTTCAAAAGAAGAATCACTGAAAACCAACATTGCCTTCCCCAAAGGGCCCTTCTTTGCCCATCCATTGTTATGTCGGCACACAAAAGTGCTCTAAAAATTTATGCATTCCCCAATCATCCTCCAAATTTGCATTCACATCAAAGACCCCTTCGCCCCTTCAATTCAATTCCCTTGGGTCAAATCATCTCATCGCGCGATGACTTTCACAAAAGCCAATGAATGAATAATATTTAAACTGGATTTGTAGGTTGACTAATAATTGTCCAAAACAATTTTATTACTCATCCATTTCCTTATTAGCTGAATATAAAATGGTCATTTTTTGGAGGGTTTTTTTATCAAATAATTTCACATTCAATTTTCATCTTTGAATATTTATGCGCATTCCTCCTCCTTCCATCATCCTCTCGGTCCATTCCTCAAATGTCCCATCCTCCTCCGTCCATTCAATTCATTCACAATGTCCATTCCCCCATTCCCTTCACTTGCGCACATTTTGTCAGTGGACACCACACAATTTGCGCACCCCCCTCCTCCCATCTTTTGGTCAATGCCCATGCCCATCGAGCATCGACGACATTCCCATATCCCCTTTTTACTAAAATGTCCGAATAGATGAATAGCCTCCAATTTGTGAAGGAGAGGCGATTCACCTCCTCCCTCCTTCATCTGCGCACCAGAATTTGTCCACTAAACGGCAAATCCGATTTCGCCTCATTCAATTCATTCATTCAATACATTTTAAAATCCTCTTCAAATCAATTTGGCAACATTGTTACAAAATTAATTTCTTCCCAAAATGCATTTAAATGGATTCATTAATTCATTTAATAATTAAATTTATTTTCCAAAATTAGTGTCACGCGGCCCATTCTCTCCATTATTTTTATTTATTTGTTATTTATTTTGTTGGATTTGTTTTTGTTTACGCTTTTTTGCATCCTAATAAGATGCCGGAAATCCAGCAAATGAATGATATAATGTGGTGGGATATCGGAAGGGATGTGGGGTAGTGCAATATTGAAGGTGGCGGAGGCGGAAATGATGGCCAAAAAGGAAGGGCGGCACGATGAAAAGGGGAGGGGGATTTTTTGAGGATGGATGCGCATTTCGAGGGAATTAATTGACGGATTTAGCCAATTGCCTTCCACGCCTTCTCTTTTATTAGTATTTATTCCCTAAGTTTAAAGCCAATTCTCAAATTTATAAATGGTGGCCAAATATTATTTCCTTTATTTTACCACAAATTCCGTCCAAATTCCCAATGTTTTCTTCCTTCTCCCCACACTCCTTCTTTCTAATTAAAAGTTCATTTTTTATCATCCCATTTATTCCCAATATTTGGTCCTATTTTTGGGAGAATAATGTCATGGGTTACGTTGGATTAAAGTGAACATTATTTTAATATTCCTATCAACAAAAATATTTCACCAAAAATAATGAAACAATTTTGGCCATAAAATTCTAATTAAGGAATTGGCTCTTTTTCCCTTTTTGTTGCTTAAAATTAAAAAAAAATTATTTCTAGCAATAAAAAATGTTCTCATCAGATAAAAGTCCAAATTTAGGCATCCAAATTCCAGAAAGAATTAAATTTAATAAATTAAAATCTTCAAATATACGTCATTTTGTTGTTTGCAACAATTTTTGTGCGATTCCCGCCTCAAATTTTTTGAAAGGAAAAAACAAATTAAATTATTCATTCGATGAAGCCTCCCTTTTTCCCATCCGCCACCACCGCCAAAGGCAGCCAACATTTTTGAAGGGAATAATGAAGAGGGAGGAAGATCCCCCGCCAGTCGGGAATATTGCACTTTTGGGTCGAGAATTGAGCGAAACAAAAAACAAAACAAAATGATGGCATTTCCCGTCTCCCTTCATTCATTCCTTCACAAAATAATTTAATCAAAAAAATGTAGGAGGATTTTCAATTGAATTTTTCGAAAATTAAGCCAAAACTTTCTTTTAATTTGCACCAACTTTCCTGCAAATCCAATGCATCATCATTTTATCATTTTATCTTTATTTTTCACCAATTTTTTACATTCAAATTTCCGATTCGCTCATTTATTAGAATTAGAGGAATTATTTTGTTTTTGGTGTAATTTTGCCTTTTCCATCCAATCATCATGGTCTAACACTCATTTACATTTGTTAGTCATTTTGCTCCATCGTCAATTTGGGCCAAAATGGCAAAACAACGTAATGCCCATTGCCCAATGCCCTCCTCTTCCCCTTCAAAAACATTAAGCCTTCCTTCCTTCCTTTTCTTTAGGTCCCAAAAGATAATTATTTTGCCCTTTACCCATCGATTTGTGATGACTTCATTCCTCCAATTTATAAATTATTCATCATTATTTTTAATGCATTAATTTTGTCCAGACATTGTCTAAAAGCATTTATTACTTCAAATTCGCATCATTTTTATGGCCAATAAATGTTCACTGAAAATTGCCAACCTCTCTTTTGTGCATTATTTGCACGTGTGTTCATTGTGTTCTCCACCCAACCCAACCTCCCATTTCTCAATTATTTCGGCATCCAGTCGAGATTACGTACATCCGGCCAGAGGCCGCCTCCGCGCCATTTCCCCCTCCACCCACTTTTCCCATTCCTTTGCATAATTCCCCCACCCAATCCCATATTTGTTTATCCCAATTCCCATCGTATGGATTTGTGCGGGCCATGAGCTCATTTGTCGGCCAACCATTCATCGTCGACTCACTTTCCTCTATGGCCCAACCTCATTTTCAACCCCACCCCCCATTCATCAATTTGTGCTCGCCCATTTGGTCATTGTTCTTTTGATGTTACTTAATCCCCACTTTTGTCCAAACATCTTTTGACGAATAAATGGATGGACCCATCCAACCACCTAAACAAATCTTTGGTCTTCGATGAAAAGGCTGCGCAAGGATTAAATTACTCACAAAAGAGTGAGTGGGGAAATGACGGCATTTTAGTCGTCAAAAATATTCCCAACTTAAAATCTCAACTTACTTTTCTGATTTTTTTCCAATCCAAATGTAAATTTACTTGCAATTATCCCATCCCAATCCAAAATGTTCCTCCCACTTTTTCAATTCTTCATTCATGCGCAAATTTATTCTACATTAGGAGAGGAGAGGAACATCCAATTAAAAACAATAAAAATATTCTCAATGTTTTTATTACAATTCAATTCAAATTCATCCAAATTATTATTTCATTCTCCTTCCCAATTTCTTCGTATATGTCTATTGCCCAAAAGAACATTTTCTCTTATATTTTTTTTTGTTTATCCCCCCAAATTTATTATTAATTCCCCAACCATTTTTTACTCATTAAAATGCGTAATTTCCGCATTCAAAATCCGTTTGCCGGAAATTAAATTTAAGCGCCGAGGGCATTAAAAAAACATTTTTGCATAATAAAATGTGCCGCCCTTCCGCCTGCCTACCGCTGCTTGGCAGCCAATTTGCGTAGGCGAAACCCCAAAATTGTGGAATGAATGAATTTTTGGAATAAATTTTTGCACTTTTTCCCCTCATTTTTTGCTCATTTTCTATTAATTTAATTTTGGCCCAATTTCCTGTACTCCCTTTTCCCAACTAATCAAATTAATTTAGGCGAAATTAATCCAAAAAAAGTTTGCCAAACTTTCATTAAATTAAGGTCAATAAATTTTGGCCTCAATTTTGTTTATTCACCTTAGAAAATGGCCAATTTTATGGCATATATTTTGGCTTATAATAGTAAAGTAAATTATTTTATTTCGTCAGCATTTCATTTTTTTTGTCAATTTTTTTGGCCATTCTGCATAAAATAATGCCGAAATTGGAGGCCATAAAAATGCGAATTGGTGGCTGCCAGCCAATTTCCCTCAAAACAAAAAATGCACTGTTGGAAATAAAATAATAATGGGAAGTGGACATTATTTAGTACATATATTTTATACGAAAGTCCATTTTGGGATGAATGGCGGATATTCCAAAGTAAATAAAATATATTCTGATGCGCGAATTGAATTCCAAAGCCATCCAACCGGTCAAAAAATGCCTAGAAAATTCTAATATAAAAATAAACACATAAAATCATTTAATTCTTCCATTATAAAATCTTATTTTCCGGTTCCCCTTCTATTTAAAAAATAATGGAAAATAAATTGAATTAAGAGCGCCATATAAAATCGAATCAAAATGAGACAAAAATGCAGAGGTACATAAAATAAATAAATAAATTTACTTCCTCCTCGCCCAAATTCCATGCCGAATAATATTATGCATATTCACCCAGCAGACAGATCCTTCATTTTTTTGTAGTATTTCATAAATATCCGATGAGTTAAACTTCCTTTTCCAAATCCAATGTTGAATACTTGGAAATGGCCAAATTTTGTACATAAATATTTAACATTTCCTGCAAAAAGTGCACAATCCAATCCGTTGAGCCTTCAAAAACCATTAAAAATGTCGGCAAATGCCAAAAGTCGTCTGCACTCTTCATTTCTTTTTACAAATCCTTCCGCCAATTTCCGGTTGACTGGCTTTATGGGCGGTTTCTTTTTTGGGATTTTTGTTTGTTGTTTTTGTCTCCTTTTTTGGATATTCCCTCACATGTCCTTTGCCCCTTTTCTCCCCAAAATATTATAATAAAGCCAACAAAACTGGATTTTCTCCACCCAAAAACAAGTTCCCCTATCCCCACCTTCCAATTTTAGGCCTGTTTTTGACCTAATATATTCTCAAAGGCTATCATTTTTGCAAAGAAAATAAGGATCCGAATAAATTGGCCGACCCATTTTTGGTCCAATTTAGAATGTGCAGACTTCCCATTCCCACATTCATTTCTTTCCTATTTTTTTTTTGTTGTTTTTGCCTTTTCATAGATTGCCATCATCCTCTTTTTTTTCTTCCTTGGGACGCAATTCCTCACTTCCCAATTTGGATTTGAACACAAAAGGAGGGAAGGGGGCATCCCACGCAAATGGCAAACAAAAATGGCCAAAAGGGAGAAAGAGGGAGCTGGAGAATATTCCTTCCTGTTGCCAAAATTGGCCCTAAACCAAAAATGCCATCCACTCCGTTCACACCGTAAAAGGCGTGAATTGAAAATTGCAAATGAAGAAGGCAGAAATTGGGAAGGAATATTTCCGGAGGCAAACATCATTCCCACCCCCACCCATCCATGCAAAGTGCCAAAAACATCATTTTTATTTTTTACTCACTTTTTGTTATTTTTTCCTACACTAAAGCACGCAATTCCCTTAATGGAATATTTATTTATTTTATTTAAATAGTCCACCGGAAATGTGAGTAATCATACTCATAAATTTGTGTCCTCCTAAATTACAAAATAATCCATTTGAGTGTTTTTTCCATTCCAAATTGTTTCCGGTAAATGGGATAATAGCCTCAATTTGAATTTGAAGCCCCAAATCCATTCCTTCACCGGATTTTAAGCTGCTTCACCCCCTTCGACGCAATAAAACGCCCCCGGCATTTTTTCGTCAAATAAATACATAATTTTCTTATTTTTCTATGCCCCATTCCATCTTTTTTGTCAGGCAAATCCGATGCCCGATTTTGAATGAATATCCCATTCAATTCCCATTTATTATTTCGTAGGAAGGAATGCCCCACGCAATTTGGCACCAAAGTCCACGTGAAATAAAAATAAATGGTTAAATTAATTTGAATATTAGTCAAAATTCAATCAAACGAACATTCACTTTTGGTCTTTTTATTTACATCAAAGTTTTGGCCAGCATTTTATGCGGCTTCTTTCTATTTATTTCATCCAAATTTTGACCATTTCGAGGAAATGGCCAAAATGTCAGGTGAGGGAATTACGGCCCATAAATCCGGCTTATCCCCAGTTAGAGGCTATCCATTCCAAAAATGAAATGAAGCCATCAAGACTTAAAAGGGCAACCAAAAATAAAAATATATTCTCATTGGTGAAGGGTTTTTTGCTCGTCTGGGCTCATTCCCAAATCCCTTTTCCGGTGCCACCCAATTTAATTCCATTCAGTACCTTCTTTGGCTTATTTTATAGGGCATTTTTTGGAGGAAAATCAGCTGATTTTAGAAGATGATATTTGGACAAATATATAAATTTCCCTTTGAAAAATCCGTCAAATATTTTTTTTTAAATTTATAACTTTGAACTTTAATTTAATTCTGCAAAATATTCTCAATATCATGCCCAGACAAACATTTATTCCCACCAGTCATCAGCAGAAAAGCCAACAAATTCCAATTCCCTAAACTCCAATTCCACTTGACCTATTCCCCCGCCCCCATTTCCGGTGTGCACTTTTCCCTTTTTTTTCACATTATGGCCAATTTCACTTTTTTAAATCAAATTTATGACTACAAATTTATGAATAAATTTATATATAATTGCCGCCTTTTATCAAATTCCCATCCATTTAAATTTTGCCCCAATAAAACTCTAAAATTTATAATTTTCACCAATTTTTCAGAGGTGAAAATAGCTACAAATTGAAGGAAAAAGTCGCACTGGACTACCTTTGGCTTTCCTCAAATAATTGCACAAATTCATTTCTCATTGGCTGGCCGATCACCCGAAATTATATTGCGCATTTCAGGTAAACAATATTCTTAACTCTAACCTTTTTAAGTGGTTTTTCCTTCCTTGAGAAATGTTGAAAATTATTGAGAATTGAGAACTTAAAAATTTAAGGGAATATTGTATTTCAAAAAAATTGTTTTTTTTCCTCGTAAAATTAATGTTTTTATTTCAGTTCTGAACACGAAAAATTGGATTGGTTCGAAAAGTTGAGCGAAGCCATCCAACGTCGAATTCGTCCAAAAAGCACTACAATTTGCATTTTTGTACAAATTGAAGGAAGGCAACAGGTAAATTTAAAAAATGGGAAATGAATTTTAGGCAATTAATAAAATTCATTAAGATTTTGGAATAATTCCCTCCAAAAATAAAATAAATTAAATTAAAATATAATCATAGTCAAAAATGTACTTGAAAATGAGAGAAAAGTGCCATCCTTGAATATTTATTATTAAATATGAGGGGAGGACTCCCTCTTATCATTTTGAGAATTGAGCCATCATAGAACAAGCAAATAAAAATGACGAAAAATGCTTTAATGATGTTTTGTCGAATAATATTTATTTAAAATTGATGTAAAATGACAATGCGCAAATAATTAGCCAAAATAATCTCCTTTACTATTTAAAAAAAAAACAAAAAATTCACAAATTCGCAGCCAACCAAAATAAAATAAAATTATGGGATGGAATGTTTTTTTAGTAATTAAAATAAATTGCAATTAAAAATTAATTGCAATATTTTCTGTTTTGTTCATGTTCATCCCTTCTTCCCATTAATTTTATCAAAAACATTTTTAGTTTCTTCCTTTCAAAAAATCAAAAGCAAATTTCCAACCAAATTTTCCACTTTTTATCATTTTCCAAATTTTATTCTCTATTTCCGCCGACTTTTTTTCTAGGAACACCCATTTTCAAATTTGGGCGTGTTCCGCACGGAATTATTCATTTCACTTAAATAATATTTGACCCCAAAAAGACAATTTTGAATTCATTTTTACAATTTCAATGACTTCAATTTTTGTTATCTTTTTTCATTCTCTGATCCTTTTAAGCATTTTGTATCAATTTCCCTTTTCATCAGAGACCACTCCCTTTTAATTATTGATATATTTATTTTCCTAAAATTAAATATACCGTATAACCTATTTTAATTCCCCACCCTCTAATTTAACAATTCCCCACCCTTGACTTTGACATGAGTGTACTGGCAGAGTTAACTTTAAAAATTTCTCTTTAATTCACTAAAGTTCTACAAAATCCGCTAAACATAATTTGTTCAAAAGTAACCACAAATTAAGGAGTTAGCCATAATTTTCTCAATTTTTGAGGGTTGAAAAATAATTCCCCATGGGGAATTAGAAAAGTTATACGGTATATTTAAAATTTAAAAGGCAACAAAATGGTAGAAAAAACTAAATGAATAATATATTTTATATTTTTAAATCCCTCATCAAAAATGACACCAAAGTGAATGATGAGCCCGGGGGGAATTAAAGTTAAAGTTGTCTCCATTTCAATTCCCATTCAATCATTCTTCATCATTTTTGGCCATTTTTTAGCTTTATTTTTTGCCAATAATCATTCATTCCATTTTACCCTTTTCAAATCTAAATTGCAATGCCAAATTTGGGGTTTAACCTTTTTTTGGTCTTAAAAACTTTTTTATGCTCATTTTCCGCGAATTGAACGGCCAAAATGCCATCTAAAAGGGGGCATCACGATGATGGAAATGAAAAATGTCCGTCCATCCCATTTTTGACTCTTCCTGACCGCCATCCAAAAGGGAATTCATTAGTTTTTGCTACATTCTCAGGGAGGAAGATGCCTTCCATCCTTTCTCATCGACCATTTTTGGGGCTATATGTCAATGGCAATAATTCCTATGGACTTTTCCTATTCAGCCTACAGTACCCCCACCCTCTTTTCCTAATCATCCCCTTCACCCTATCAATCAAATATTGCCTCAATCTGTCTTTTTAAGCCCAATCTTTTTCCTCTCTGCTGTTCTTTTCCCCTACAAATTTTTATCAAAATTTTCTGCACAATTAATAAGAATAATTAAAAGTTGATTCGACTTTTTTAATCCCTATCAAATCCTTTGGGCCATTAGAGACTTAGGTCTCATGGGCGAGAGCCTAGGCCAAGCACTGGCCCAAACAACTTTAGCCATAGATTTTTAGCCAAAATTAGGACTAATAATAATAATAATATACTAATTTGATTTCTCCCCATTTATTTAAATTAACAAATTCCCCATTTTTACCATGGCCATATCTGTCATTTCCTCTTTGCCTCTCAATGCCGCCAATGTGCTTCCTCCACTGCTTTGTCTTCTTCTCATCATTTGTGGTTCTGAAAATGTCCAAAATTCAGTCAAATTTTTCCCAAAATTACGTTGAGTCCATCTCCAATCCGATAATTTGAGTCGACAAGGCAATTGTTCGGCCAAAACTGAATGATGCGTTACCAACATTGGCAATGATTGGAAATATCGTTTTGAGCCCCTAATCCGATATCCATGTTCATTTCGAATCACCAAATAGTGGACAATTCCCTTTGGATTTGTCTTCTCATTTTCCTCCACCCGAACACTCAATGCCAGACATTTTCGCCTGCTTCCGGACAATCGAAGCATAAAATGGCCAATTGGCATTTGCCGCAATTGTTCCATCACATAATCCCTTAATAACAGAACAATTAATTTATTTAAATTTCTTCCATTCTCACTTTTCATTTGGCCCACAAAAATAGGCCAATCTTTCCAATTCATCGGCCATACATTCCTCAATTGGATAAATCCATTCTTTCCTATAAATAAATATTTAATTTCCCATTCATTTCCCCTAATTTATTTCTCACAATCTTTCATCATAAACCAATTCAATTGGCGATGGACCTCTCAAATTATTATTTAATTCTTCTGCCGGCGGTGGATCATTTTTGATGCAATTTTGCTAAAATATTCAAATTTAATATTTCAAAATTTGTTTAGTTTTTGCCTTATTTGGTGGTGAATGATTTGATGAATTCGAAGAAAAACGCTGATGAGTGGCAAATTTTGATGAATTTGATGTGGCCGAATTCCTTTTGGCATCAATCTTTTAGAGGGAATATTCAATGAAATGAATGAATTGGGAAGGGCAAACCATCATTGTGGTGGATTGGAATGCTGGGGCCGGAGGGAATGGAGGTTGCAAAAATCCTTTTGATGATGAATTTCCCGAATCCAATGGCCTTTTTGGTGTGGAAAATGCCGTCGATGAAGTGCAAGAACGCAATGGGGTCAATGGCCAACGAGGCTTACGAAAACGAACTTCAAGAGGGAGGGAATTAAATTGAAGGAATATTTCCCCATTTGAAACCATTTTGATTGGTTGGAGATGGCAATTGTGGCTTTTTAAATTCTGGACTGCTTTTTTGTTGCTTTTTTGGAGTGCCAAAAATTTTTTGAATCAAAGAGGAAGAAGATATGCGCATTTGGGATCGACTTCGCTCCAAAAAACCGCCAACCTTTTCCTATAAAAACAAATTAGATGAAAATAATTTGTCATTCCCGGCTGCTTCCAAACCTTTTTTGGCGTTTTCAATGGGCTTGGATTCATTAGGGGTGAAGTGGCAACATCCCGAACCGAGGCAGAAGGCAATCGCAATTTTGGCGAAGGACTAAATTTATTCAAATATAATTTAAAAATTGTTAAATTTTGATTTTTTGTGTTTTAGTTAAATTCTGATTTTTTCTATTTTAGTTGAATTCTGATTTTTTGTGTTTTTAGTTAAATTCGGATTTTTGTGTTTTTAGCTAATTCTGATTTTTGTGTTTTAGTTAAATTCTGATTTTGTGTTTTTAATTAATTCTGATTTTTTGTGTTTTAGTTAATTCTTATTTTTGTGTTTTAGTTAAATTCTGATTTTTGTGTTTTAGTTAAATTCTGATTTTGTGTTTTTAGTTAATTCTGATTTTTTTTGTTTTTATCTAATTTTGATTTTTTTGTTTTAGTTGAATTCTGGTTTTTTGTGTTTTTAGCTAATTCTGATTTTTTGTGTTTTTATCTAATTCTGATTTTTTGTGTTTTTATCTAATTCTGATTTTTTTTGTGTTTTTAGCTAATTCTGATATTTTGTGTTTTTAGCTAATTCTGATTTTTTTTGTTTTTATCTAATTCTGATATTTTGTGTTTTGTTTTTATCTAATTCTGATTTTTTTGTTTTAGTTGAATTCTGGTTTTTTGTGTTTTTAGCTAATTCTGATTTTTTGTGTTTTTATCTAATTCTGATTTTTTGTGTTTTTATCTAATTCTGATTTTTTTGTGTTTTTAGCTAATTCTGATTTTTTGTGTTTTTAGCTAATTCTGATTTTTTGTGTTTTTATCTAATTCTGATTTTTTGTGTTTTTATCTAATTCTGATTTTTTTGTGTTTTTAGCTAATTCTGATTTTTTTGTTTTTTTAGATGAATTCTGTTTTTTGTGTTTTTAATTAAATTCTGATTTTTGTGTTTTAGCTAATTCTGATTTTTGTGTTTTTAATTAAATTCTGATTTTTATGTTTTAGCTAATTCTTATTTTTGTGTTTTAGTTAAATTCTGATTTTTTGTGTTTTTATCTAATTCTGATTTTTTTGTTTTTTTAGATGAATTCTGTTTGTGTTTTTAATTAAATTCTGATTTTTGTGTTTTAGCTAATTCTGATTTTTGTGTTTAGTTAAATTCTGATTTTTGTGTTTTTAGCTAATTCTGATTTTTGTGTTTTAGTTAATTCTTATTTTTGTGTTTTAGTTAAATTCTGATTTTTGTGTTTTTAGCTAATTCTGATTTTTGTGTCTTAGTTAAATTCTGATTTTTGTGTTTTAGCTAATCTGATTTTTGTATTTTTAGTTAAATTCTGATTTTTGTGTTTATCTAATTCTGATTTTTTTGTGTTTTTAGCTAATTCTGATTTTTTTGTTTTTTTAGATGAATTCTGTTTTTTGTGTTTTTAATTAAATTCTGATTTTTGTGTTTTAGCTAATTCTGATTTTTGTGTTTTTAATTAAATTCTGATTTTTATGTTTTAGCTAATTCTTATTTTTGTGTTTTAGTTAAATTCTGATTTTTTGTGTTTTTATCTAATTCTGATTTTTTTGTTTTTTTAGATGAATTCTGTTTGTGTTTTTAATTAAATTCTGATTTTTGTGTTTTAGCTAATTCTGATTTTTGTGTTTAGTTAAATTCTGATTTTTGTGTTTTTAGCTAATTCTGATTTTTGTGTTTTAGTTAATTCTTATTTTTGTGTTTTAGTTAAATTCTGATTTTTGTGTTTTTAGCTAATTCTGATTTTTGTGTCTTAGTTAAATTCTGATTTTTGTGTTTTAGCTAATCTGATTTTTGTATTTTTAGTTAAATTCTGATTTTTGTGTTTAGCTAATTCTGATTTTTTGTGTTTTTAGTTAAATTCTGATTTTTGTGTTTTAGCTAATTCTGATTTTTGTGTTTTAGTTAAATTCTGATTTTTGTGTTTTTAGCTAATTCTGATTTTTGTGTTTTAGTTAAATTCTGATTTTTGTGTTTTTAGTTAAATTCTGATTTTTGTGTTTTAGTTAAATTCTGATTTTTGTGTTTTAGCTAATTCTGATTTTTGTGTTTTAGTTAAATTCTGATTTTTGTGTTTTTAGCTAATTCTGATTTTTGTGTTTTAGTTAAATTCTGATTTTGTGTTTTTAGTTAATTCTGATTTTTTTGTTTTTATCTAATTCTGATATTTTGTGTTTTGTTTTTATCTAATTCTGATTTTTTTGTTTTAGTTGAATTCTGGTTTTTTGTGTTTTTAGCTAATTCTGATTTTTTGTGTTTTTATCTAATTCTGATTTTTTGTGTTTTTATCTAATTCTGATTTTTTTGTGTTTTTAGCTAATTCTGATTTTTGTGTTTTAGCTAATTCTGATTTTTGTGTTTTTAATTAAATTCTGATTTTAAGTTTTAGCTAATTCTTATTTTTGTGTTTTAATTAAATTCTTATTTTTTGTGTTTTTATCTAATTCTGATTTTTTGTGTTTTTATCTAATTCTGATTTTTTTTGTGTTTTTAGCTAATTCTGATTTTTTTGTTTTTTTAGATGAATTCTGTTTGTGTTTTTAATTAAATTCTGATTTTTGTGTTTTAGCTAATTCTGATTTTTATGTTTTAGTTAAATTCTGATTTTTCTGTTTTTAGTTAATTCTGATTTTTGTGTTTTAGTTAATTCTTATTTTTGTGTTTTAGTTAAATTCTGATTTTTGTGTTTTTAGCTAATTCTGATTTTTGTGTTTTAGTTAAATTCTGATTTTTTTGTTTTAGCTAAATCTGATTTTTGTATTTTTAGTTAAATTCTGATTTTTGTGTTTAGCTAATTCTGATTTTTTGTGTTTTTAATTAAATTCTGATTTTTTGTTTTGGCTAATTCTGATTTTTGTGTTTTAGTTAAATTCTGATTTTTGTGTTTTTAGCTAATTCTGATTTTTGTGTTTTAATTAAATTCTGATTTTTGTGTTTTTAGTTAAATTCTGATTTTTGTGTTTTAGCTAATTCTGATTTTTGTGTTTTAGCTAATTCTGATTTTTGTGTTTTAGCTAATTCTGATTTTTGTGTTTTAGCTAATTCTGATTTTTGTGTTTTTAGTTAAATTCTGATTTTTGTGTTTTTAGTTAAATTCTGATTTTTGTGTTTTAGTTGAATTCTGATTTTTTGTGTTTTTAGCTAATTCTGATTTTTGTGTTTTAGTTAAATTCTGATTTTTGTGTTTTTAGTTAAATTCTGATTTTTGTGTTTTAGTTAAATTCTGATTTTTGTGTTTTTAGCTAATTCTGATTTTTGTGTTTTTAGCTAATTCTGATTTTTTGTGTTTTTAGTTAAATTCTGATTTTTGTGTTTTAGCTAATTCTGATTTTTGTGTTTTTAGTTAAATTCTGATTTTTGTGTTTTTAGTTAAATTCTGATTTTTGTGTTTTAGTTGAATTCTGATTTTTTGTGTTTTTAGCTAATTCTGATTTTTGTGTTTTAGTTAAATTCTGATTTTTGTGTTTTTAGTTAAATTCTGATTTTTGTGTTTTAGTTAAATTCTGATTTTTGTGTTTTTAGCTAATTCTGATTTTTGTGTTTTTAGCTAATTCTGATTTTTTGTGTTTTTAGTTATATTCTGATTTTTGTGTTTTAGTTAAATTCTGATTTTTGTGTTTTAGCTAATTCTGATTTTTGTGTTTTTAGTTAAATTCTGATTTTTGTGTTTTTAGCTAATTCTGATTTTTGTGTTTTAGTTAAATTCTGATTTTAGTGTTTTTAGTTAATTCTGATTAGTTAATTCTGATTTTTGTGTTTTGCTAATTCTGATTTTTTGTGTTTTTAGTTACATTCTGATTTTTTGTTTTTTTTTTTTACTTTATTAAAATTCATATATTGTGTTATTATTTTACCTGCTTTTCACCATTTGAAGTGGGTCTTTCGGATCCTGGGACAGTGCCTGCTGAAAGGCAGAGGACAAAACTGATTCAATTTCTTCGACCTTTTTTGGGGAATAATTTAAAAATATATTAGAGGAATAATGACACCTCAAAGGCAGTTTCGGTGCGAAAAACGTGGCATTGTTTTCGATATGGAATATGATGACCACTGTGGGAAGGTTGTTCCCTTGTGATATAAGCCAATTGGCGGGTTTCGACGCGGCCAACAACGCAACAAACTTTTCGAATTGGATGCGACAAAAATATCAACTGAAAAGAGGGAATTGAAATATTCAAAAATAACAATGGAAATGGACACGAAAATCCATCATTTTGAGGAAGGGGGAATGAATGAAATAGCTTGGCATTGGCATTTTTTCTCATTGGGCAATGAATGAAAGATGTGTTTGGATGGATGGAGGAATTAGCCATTCATTCTCATTCAAAATCGTTTTGCATTTTTGAATGGAGTGAGCGAGTGAAAGGGAATGTGGACATTTATTTGGATGGTGGATGGACAGTGACATTTTGGCTTAACCCCCAAGGGAATTTCTACATACTATATTTCGAAAAAAAGCAAATAAAATAAATAAATAAAATTTGATTCAAAATTGCTATTTATTATAAATTTAATTTTGCATTTAATTCCACAACTCAATTTGGGATTTAATTTTGGCTAATTAATTTCAAAATTGCTCACTCAGACCCTTTATTAACATTTCTTTCCTGTGAATTGACCGGTCAAAATGAGGGGAAAAAGGGGAAATTGACCGCCGGAAGGGCTAAAATAGCCCATCGCGGCCGCAATCTGTTGTTGCGTCGCCGCCAATCCCCACTTTTGACCCTTCTTCCAATTTCCTTTATATTTTTGTCTTGCAGCTGTTGCCAGCACAATACCCTATACCCGTTTTTCGCCATTTGATTTTGTGCCCTTTTGAATGAGAAGAAATATGATTCTTTCCCCCGAGGGACAAAAGGAGAGTGAAAAGGGGCCAAAATGTTGTTGGAAGAATGCAACAAAACAGGTGTTATTGGGGAATAAATTGGAGGAGATGAGGCATGTGTGGGTATTTGACCGGCCAAGACACATAATTGACCATGGAAAATATTCAAAAATATAATTCAATTCCCTTTTTACATTTTCCGAATATTTTCACTTTTTATTGCCCAAAAAGTTGTTCATAAAAAAAACAATTGAAAATTTAGAAGAGTAGGCCGATGCCATCGCTCAATCAAAAGGGGGAAAAGAATAAATAAAGTGGATGGCATCGGCCATTGGCACAAATATTTGAATGAATGGAATGCGCAACAATGTTGCAATTTTGAATGGGCGTCCATTTTTCATTGTCTTTCCAATTCTCTCCTCCCAATTCATCAAAGGAAATTCCCGGCTAAAATGCCTATTAAAATAAAATTAATAATAAAATAATCATTTCCTTCCTTTGATTGACTCTTCTCATTTCACTGGATTACCATTCCCAAATGGCCAAACAATATTCCATAAATGGTCTTCCCCTTTTAATTCCCTCTATTTTTGGATTTGATGGATTGGTTTCCTTCCTTTCATTTTCTTTTCCCATTTTCGCCGATTTATTCGTTATTTATTCCCTTCGATGAATACACAAAGAAAAAGGGGTTCCTTTTTGGTAGCTGAATGTGCCGAAATTGAGAGGAGTAAATTATTCGGTGCCGGTGGACGCAATAAACTTTTTTCATTTCCTTCTTTTCCCTTTGGGCAATCCAAAAAAATGGGAAGGGGAAATTGATGCCGAAAAAGGAGTCAATTTTTATTGGCCACTGGAAAATTCAATGAAAAAAATGAATTAATTTATTCATTTTTGACTATTTTATTTGTTCAAATCTATGCCAAATATGGGCAAAAATGGAAGGTAAATATTGTTGAATGACAATTTGAATTGGAAATCGAAACCAAAATGAGTGAGCCTCACATTTTTGAACAGGGTCAAATGCCATTCAAAAATAACAGTGATCCCCCATCATTTGTCCCCGGTGAGCAATTCACAGAATATCCAATTTCAAAAATGCACTGTAGAATATGGGCAATGAATATTCCTACGGCAAGTTTGCCATTTGAAAATGATATTCCATTCTACACCAATATTCCATCAAAAAAAGATCAAATGGCAAATATACAAATAAAACATATTGTTTAAATTTTAGCATTTATTTTTGTCCAATATTTCCCCAGCAATGAACCCAAAATATATGTATTTTTAGCTTCCTTCCATTCCCTCCATTGTTCTCAACAAAATTAGGGTGAACATGGAGAAAGCCACTTGACACGTTGTGCATCCCAAACAACCACTGGACTGGGAAAAGTGCATTTTCACCCCATCCTTTACTTAAATTTGTGACCACATTGACCCAAATGGCCTTTGACCTTCTTATCTGCTGAACTGGAGGGTGGACATTGGAGATTGGACAGATATTCTCCCTTATTATAGTGATTGATTACTTAAAAATTGCTAAAAGTAATTCGAGAGGATGAAAACAAATCAAAATTAATTTGCAAAAAGGGAATTTAAAATTATTTTTAAGTAATTAAATAAGCCAAGATTGGTACGCCATTGATTTTATTTTTTGATTTGATTGTACAGTACATAAATATTATTTTTTTGTGATATACCTTGAGGCCATAAATTTGAATGTTTCCGTCTATTTTCTTCTTATCCAAATTCAAATCTAAGTATTTTGCCCCAATATTCTTTCTTCCCATTTTGCATGTTCATGGCACCCCAATCCCAACCTAAAGTCGGTCATGGTCATAAAATGATTTTGACGATGTTCCTTCATATTCCCCCCTAAAATTGTTGTACACAAAATACCCTTAAATAATGGGAAAGTGACCTGAAGCAAAAATGGAATAAATTCCAAAATAATTAAAGTTGCCAAAAATGAATTGCCAAGATTACATATATTTTACCGAATAATTTAGAAAGGGGAAATTCTCGAGTGTTTTTCGCTTCATTTCCTTCACCAAAATGCTTCCATTCCATCCAAGTACCGCCAAATAATCCGATTATTATTATGCATATTTTAGGATGGTGGGAAATTTGCACAAATGAATTTGGCATTTTAAATTTTGCGTTCCCATATATTCTTTATTTCTACTTGATTTTTCATTAAATGAATCCTTTATTTTGTTCTAAAGGCAAAAGAGAAATTTACTATTGTATTTTAAGTGCTATTCCCTCTATTAAACCATTCATTCCAATACAATACCCAAAATGACCTTTGTGCCTCGATAAAAGGGAGAATGTGGGTTGGGGGTGTTGTTGGGGGAAATGAGACGAGATAATCCGGTGCCGAGAATTGAATTCCCTTATATTTAGTTGATGATGAAGATTGATTGAGATGAGTGTGTCCGAATGATTCCCCCCCCCCCTCCCCACCTCCCACTTCAATCCAATGGCATTTCGAGAAAATGGAATTTGCATAAATTCGAATTGGCTTCACAAAATTTGACATGCAAAGAAGTGGAATAAGAGTGAATAAATGAATGCCCCCAAAGTTCTTATTTTAATCCCCCAACATTCACTTTTTGTTTGCCCTCCAAAGTCGATGCCGAATTTTTAGAACCATTTGGGTGGAATTAATCCGCTAATCTTTTGCCCGACTCCATTCTCGACATTTTCTCACTCAAATGCAAATCTGATGTGAGGAGGGGGGGGGGGGTGATTGGGTAATGATGTTGGGAATGGCAAAAATGTTTTGGTTTTTTTAATTCAGTCAAATTTGAATTTGGATAAACAAAAAAACAAATGAAAAAGAGAATGTTATTCGATATTTTGGTCCAATTCATCCAACATTCAATCAAAAATGAAATGAAATGAGGACAAAATTGGGAATAATTGGCACTTAATTTGGATGAGAATAAACAATAAAACATCGGAAAAGGAGATGAGATCGAGAAATTCGAGAAAAAACACAAAAAGGAAAATTAAACCTTATAAATTGGGCTAATAAATTGGCAGCTTTGCAAAAATGTGCAAATCCCACCAAGAATTTGATGCATTTTTGAATGAATTGGCCTCAATTTATTGCCAAAAATTGCCCTGGAAACGAACCAAAAATGGATGGAAGCGGATTAAGGTGGCCGGAAATGGACTCTCAAATTTCAATTGTTTTATGGGAAAAAATGGGATGAAGCCAAAAATGAATATAAAATGATTCAAAAATAATAAAAAATAATATCTTCTTATTTTGCATCCAAAATATTCCACCCTTTTTATTATTTTAGTAATAAAATGTGTATTATTCCCTCCTCCTTCCATGTCGATTATCTTCCTTCCCCCGGATCTTTGCTTATGGCTGAAAGCAGATTAATTTGGATGGTCCAAATGCGGAAAAGGAGGAAATGGAAGGGAAGTGGATTAGCGCATGGGGACACATTTTTGGGTGGATTGGATGGAATATTCATTCATTTTGTGTGTCAATTCCATGAAGGAATGAGGGAAGCTGCTAATTAGGATTGACTGGGAATGAGAATATGGATGGACAAGTTTTGAAGGGGATAATTGGCAAATATTTTTGACACATTTCTTCCCAAAAGATGGCAAGGCCAAAAGGCAATTTTAAAGAGAAAATCTTTGTGATGGTGGTAACCCGTAATTAATGCGGCCCAAATTGATTTTCCCGATGGCAAATGGCCGCAATCCAATTCCCAAACCAAATTAGGGCGAGAATGGGGAGGGAGGGGAGGGGGAGGGCGAATTTGACAACAAAATTTGGGATTGGAGGAAGATGAGATTGACCAAATTGGCAATTTAGAAAGGACGGACAGAAGGATTATGCAACCCCCGAAATATTGGCCCATTTTTGTTGGTTATTTGAAGGTCAAATAATTAAGGAAAAGAATTGTGGTTAAATAAATGGAAATTAACCCGAAACCCACTTTTGGATTGTCAACGGCAGTGGCGATTATTTCATTTGGGGAAATGGCCAAAATGGAATGTGTTCCGGCCAATCTGCCCTTTTGTTGTTGTTGCTGTGTAATTCCATTTGTGGATGAGCCAAGAAGAGAGTCAAGCCTTTTGGCCACATTTTCTGCACAAATTTTGCCAACAGGGAATGTGCCGGACCACTGCAAAAATATTCCAATCAATTTACATATATTTTGACCTCTTTCCCCCCATTCATCCATTCCGTTAGTATTTTTTCCTTCTATTGTTTTCGCCCAATTTTATTGGTCCATTTATTCAAAAATATGAATGGAATGGATGGAAAGTTGGAAAGGCATTTTTTTTATTGTTTTTTCCCATTGTCCATTTACATATTTGCCATTTCTTTTAAATTCTACCTCAACTCGCCAACTCAATGTGAAAATTGTTGGACCCTCCATCAATTGTGGTATATTCTGCGGATGTTGGCCATCCATTTGTCCAATTTGCTAAAAAAGTTAATAAATATTTCACAATTTAAAATAAATTCCTCCACCTTTTCAATTATCTTCCTTTGTTCCCCATTTTCGACCATCTGCCCCCAACAATCATTTTGTTGGTTTTTTTGTGCGCCAAACCCATCTGCTACTACTCCATTTTCTTCTTTCTTTTTCAATTCATCAACATTTTCTCCCCTTTCTCCTCCGGATTCCCTTGGCGGTGATTCTTTTGCGGCTGCCCTTTTCCGATTGTTGCGCATTTAATAAAATATTTGAAGGATTGAAATGGAATTAAATTCACTCTGGAATAAATGGCAGCTGCAAAAATATTTTACAAATAATTCAAATTCATTTGCTCAAAAATGCATTATTCTTTAATTTGGGAGGAATACAAATATCGTGACTTGGGGCGAATAATGTGAATGGAAGGACAATGGGCAAAAAGAGGGGGGTGGAAGAAATGCATCGGTGGCTTGCGGTTTTTAGAGGTTTTGCTCTAAAAGAAAGGAACAAATTTGGGGAAGGTGTACAAATTTTAGCAGGTTTTGGGGAATACATTCTCGCCTTTGTTCTTTTGTTCTAATTTTATGATTCACCCATTGACGTGAAAAACAGCTGAAAATTACAATATTTTTGGAAAATAGTAAAAAATGACATTCCTCCAAATTTGTCCACTCATTAGGATAAAAAACTGGCCATAGAGGATTTTGAAGGGAAAAAGGACATTAAAAAGAGAAATAGGCCAACAATTTTGGGGAAGGATGAGGGCGGAAGGCACATTTCCCTTTGGGGGCAAATGATGAGAGGGAATTGGGCGTGGATGAAGAGGGAGGGAGGGAATGGGCGAGTGGAATGGGATGAGGGAGGGCGAAGGGTATTTGGAAATTGGGCGGGCCAACAAAAACAAATGGGGAGGAATTTATATGGAAAATGAATAATTGTTCAATGGAATTGGCCACTTGAATAATTATTTTAATTTTGCCAACTCATTTTGTGAATAATCGAATAAAAAATACAATGGGAAAATGGCAATTTTTTAGTATTGCTGCTGTTCAAATTCAAATTAATCATTCCATTCATTGTCAGTCATTGTTTGAGCAGTTTGAATGGAATTCATTTTGATGCGAATAAGCATGAATCAATTCGCCCCCTCAATTATCGTCCACATTCTTTTTTAATTCCATGGAAAATTTAGCCTCTGGATTGCATCAATCTTTTGAGTAAATAAATATCCTCCAATGATGCTTCTTTCAAATTAAAAGCGGATTATTGGGCCATTTCTCCCAATTAATTATTAGAATGAAAGTGAATAAAATTATATATTTATTTTGATATAATATTATATTAAAAAATATTTTGTTTAATTATTTGATGGCACAAAAACGGCAACATCAAAGATGAAAAATGCCATAAAAAAGCTCCCGAATTCTCACTGCTGGACATTTTTGAGGACGAGAAAAACTGGTGGCGAAAGGAAAAAGCGCAAATGGCGGAAAAGGAGGAATGAATGAAGGAACAAAATGATGATTATATAATTGGATTGGATTGGTGAGGGCACAGGTGGGATTGGTGGAGGAATGAGTGGAACAAGGCCAAAAGGCAAAGCGGCAAAATGAACAAACAAATCGGACCAATGGATGATGAGCTCATCCAAAATAGGAAAACAAGGTCTTGGCCTTGGGCCATTCCCCTCCACAACTGGGAATGGGAAAAAGTGGAATTCTTGAAAAAATTTTTAAAAAAATAGTAAAACGGTGTTTCAGAGGAGGTATCCAAAAAATACAATTTTGATTCTAATTTTCCTTCCAATTCTTCTACATTTGATTTATTTTTATCTGAACGCGCCATCAGCAATTCCATTTGACCAATTCTATGTGCAAACTTTATTTGCAGTGTCCATAAAAAAAGGAAAGGATGCGCCTCAGAAGATTGATAGGTTTATAATTCGTTTTTTATTTTATTTGACCGGATTCATTTTTATCCAAATATCTTTTAAGTTTATTTTATTTAGGATTTGTATTTGTAATCAAAAGTTTTATATTTCATATTTATGTATAGTAAAATTATAAAAAATATATATTTTTTTATCATTCCAATATATACGTATTCATCATCTTGTATTTGTATACAAAATACAATACAATATAATATAATATAATATAATATATACAATAATTTTAATTTAAAAAATGCCGATGCCGCTATAATTTATAGCTTATAGTATTCAAGATTTATTCTAATTTATTCTTCTATTGATTCATCAATTCTAAAGTCTCTCCATTCGTCGCTTGTTTGAGAAGCCATCCATATATGGATTCATAGACGACCAACATCATTCCTCCGCCAGGGCCAAAAATAAATGCAAAGGGAAGGAGCCTCCTATGAGAATTGAATATTGATATTTTTTAATCGAATATATTATAATTGTAATTAAAATTTTTCCAGAAGGATTGTAATTTAATTAAATAATAAATTAAATTTGCCTATAAATGGTGCCGAATCCATGTTGTCGTTGAACAAGAGAAATGGTTTGCCAAGTTGTGAAATATATTCGCCCATTTTTTGGCTGCGGACCTTGGATTCTACTTTTGGCCACATCGAATGGAATATTGGCCAAATTGGCAATAATTGCGGAGAGAGAGGCAATTGTGAGGCGAGTTGGCAATCTACCATCATTTTGACCCTCTTTTGGCCGATGTTCTGGACAAATTAATGTTCTGAAATGAATATTACTAATGTATAATATATATTGGAGGAAACCTTAAATTGTGATAAATTCCAAAATAGCAACAATTCCAAATTCCATGCCTCCATAAATTTGCGCCAATTCCAAGGAAAAGTCCATTCCTTCCCCATCCATTTTGGTGTAAAATTTCGCGGGCCACATTGGCTGCACTTTTTTGCTAACATTTAATGATAAAAAATATTTTAAATTGAGGTGAACTTGATTGAGTGGAATATTCAATTCGGATTGCAATCGAACTTTGACAACTTCGAATGGACAAACGAGGACAGCTTCAGTGAATCCAGTGAAAAGGCCAGACAATGAAAAACGCTTAAAAAAGTTCAAGGAATTATTTTTTAGTGGTGGATGAAAACGAACAGCCCATTCTGGCAATTTTGATTTCAATAAATTAAAGCCATTTGAATAATGGTCAAATGCCGTGAATTTGATGGCCCTTTTCGGGGTTTCCACAATCAATGGGGGCAAAATGCCTTTGTAAAAACCTAAAAGATTCATTTCGGATTTCCGACTTATTATTTAAATGAATTACCAGATGGCCCTTCATTCCGAAGTGTGCCCTGGATACAATGGAAAATTCCATTGAATTGGCCAATTTGCAATCGAGTTTTCATACAATCGAATGGATGGGCAAAACATACTTCGATTATTCCTAAAATATTTCCATTTTAATTATGAAGTTTTAATATATTCTATTAGAATATTAATTCAATTCATAAAAAATGTTCAATTTTATATTATTTTAATTTGCATTTTGGCTGAATGAAATGTTCCAAAACCTGCAATTCCGCCTGCCGTAAAATGGCGTCCACTCTCTTTAAAATGTTCGATAAATTTTTGGCCTGATGATGATGAGGAAGAAGGTGAATTGGCCATAACAACATTTTTTGAACTCATTTTTGGTAAATACAATACAAAGGAAAAATGTGTTTGGCACGAAAGAAATTGTAGAAAATCACAAAAAATACCCGAAATGGCAATAAATTGTTGTCAATATTTACAATAATATTCTTTAAGAATTATATTTTGAAGATAATTAAGTAAATTTTATCAAATTTTTTATCAAGACGGTAGATAGAAGCATTTCTTTGAGGACGATTTCCCAATTCCATTCATTTTCTCTTTTTTATTACTCATTCAGCGGCAGCATGTGTTTCCCCATGTGACGTAATGGCAGCCGCCGACGGCTGTCAATTACTTTTCTTTTAAAATTCTTTGTACTTTGATTCTTTGGTTTGACTTGTCATTGTGATTGTGAGTAGGCATAGAAAATCGAAACTACTAGACGAAATAATTTTACAATAAAATTTTCCAAATTTTTTTAGACATTTTTTAGTTTCTTTGAATTTCTTGAAAAATAGCTAATTTTTGTATCTGCTGGCAATCCGAACAAATGAAGCTGACTGGATAGAACTCGAAGAGTTGACAAGCAAATAAGATCAGAATACCGTTCCTTTTTATTTCAATCCTATAATTTGATGACTTGAATTGATTTTATATTTTATTAGATCCGTTGAATATACTATTGCGAAACACTCAAATATATTCAGCAAATTTAATATTTTAAAAATTTATTTATCCGAATATAAATTAAAAATTTATTTAAAAATATATATTGAATTCACAGAAAATAAAAATTGTGTACGATAAAATGAGAAAGAAGATGGAATGGAAAATGGAATGTTGATTTGTCACTCGGGCAGAAAGATAAAATAATATAACAAATAAAATAATTTAAAAAATATCAAAATAATCATTTTTAATGCACATTTAAGTCAACAGGAAGGGGAAAAATTAACTTTCTAATTTTGATTGTCCATCCAATGATACGGTAGACTTAAATTCTGTACAGCCAAATTGATTCGGTGGATCATCGCTGAATTTGCAAATGATTGAACGTTTATGATTGCCCTTTAATGAGGGCAAGGATGGCAAACTTAAATTATTTTAAGGAATTTAATTTTATTTTAAATTAACTAATCAAATTACTTTTGTTCATCCTCTGGGGAAATCATTTTTAATTGTAATTCTCCAACCAATTGCCGAAGTTCAATGAAATTCTATTAAAATATTTTAAAATTAAAAAAAGCTGAAATTTTTAATTACATTTTCATTCAATTGTTGGGGAAAACCAAGGAGGGAATAAGCAAGCACCCGGACATGACCAATAAATGCAAATTTCATTTTTGTATTTTGGAATTGAATGGAATTTGCCAACCAATCCAAATTACGTTCAACCACCTTTTTTGGAATGTACATTTTTTAATATATTTTTACTAAATTTTTACGGCTTGTTTCTCCTCCGGTGGACTATTTTCGTCAATTTTTCCAAAGTAAAAATTTAATTTTAATGACACTTTTTGCGCATCAATTGTCAAAAATTGATTCTGAATTTAATGGAAAAAGTGAACAAAATTAGAAATGTTTAAAATGTACTGAAATTCGAAATTGTTGTTTTTGGAATGAAGGATTTTGGAAGAAAAATTGTTCAATGCAATGGACTAAAATTAATAAATAAATAATTTAATTTAAAAATAAATTAAATTGAATTTAGATGGATTCAACACATTTTCACTCAACCGAATGACCATTTTTGGGTCAGCAAAAATTAGGTCCAGCAATTGTTGTCCTTCTTTATGGAAAAGAAAAACTGCTGGAATTTTGACCTAATTAATGGGGAAATGATTTTAAAATAAGTATTTTTTCGAACTTTTTCTTCAATAACATTTTCATCGGCATTTTGCCCTGTTGGATATGCGGCACTCATTGCGAATAAAGGGGAAGTGGCCACACTGGTTCCGGGTTGATTGTCTTTAAATATATTATATTATATATTTTAACATATATAATTAATTTACCAATAACAATTATTCCAATTGCGCCAGCATTTTGTGCAAATTTTGCCTTTTCCTCAAACATACAATTTCCCCTTTGGGCAACGGCAATTCGCCCTTCCAATTCCTTTGCATTTTGTGGGGCACTGCATGCCCTCAATGGGTCCATCAATACAATTTCTCCAATAATCTAATTTTTATTTTTATTTAAAATTTCAAAAATAATTAAACTCCAAAATTTGGCCCATCAAATTTCATTCCGAATTGTGCCGGAGCGGCAATAAAATGGGAAAAGCCAAAATGGGGAAATGAAACAATTTGGACGACCCGGTCCATTTGAAGCACTTTAATGGCATAAATTTAATTTCAATTAGTTTTTTTACTTGGCATTTCCGTTGCTGTTTGTTCATTTAAATATTTGCTCATTTCCTTGATGAATTGCAAACCGAAAAATGCCTTGACCATATTTTTGGCCTGAATCAAACCATTTTAAATTTTAAATATATTTTATTTTTATTTATTTTAAAAAATGAAGGAATATATGCAAATGAGACCCGCAAAATAGTCAATAATAATACAATTTGTGAATGAATGAGTTTTGATGAGGGGGAGGAAGGCACAAATTGATTACAAATGTTCACAAAATATGCAAAATTGGTCAAAAAAAATAAACAAAGATTTGGATATAAGTATATAATCTATTAGATGACTAAAATTATTAAGCTCTTAATAATTAATTTTGTAAATAATTTGTTTTCCAATTATGTTTTTTGAATTATTCCTCCTCCTTTGGCTCTTCTTGTTGTCCAACAACATTTTCGCCATTCTCCTCTTTGATTGCATTATTTTTGCGGCCAACTTTTCCCACCAACATTAAAATATTCCTCAACAATTTGAATAAAACGAGGCCACCGCTGAGCATAAACAATGCACAAATTAGAATTGATGACCAAAGGACAAAAACGATTAACACCTTTTTAGGGAATAATGGATGAATTGGGATAATCTTAATCCAACCATTCCAGTGAAATGGAGTAATTCTGCCTTCGATCTTTGCAATTCGGACAAAATTGGAATGGAATGAACAGTTTTGGTGGGAATTGAGAAGGCTGACAAAATGGAATCCAATGAGGAGCCGACATTGCTGGTGATGGTGATGGAGGGACCCTGGAATTGTGTTTAGGGGGCTTTAAAATGTCCAAATATTTAATATTTATTTTATTTAAATTTTAAAACCATCACCAGCTTTGCCGAAATGTACAAAATAATACGGAATAAACAATAAATAATATGAAAAATTTGAATAATAAATTTGAACAAAAAGATATGAATTAAAAATAAGATTTAGATTTTAACATATAACTAAAAACAACATTTTTAGCTTACTTATTAGTGGG
Source organism: Pratylenchus scribneri (assembly GCA_030063045.1). Lineage (NCBI taxonomy): Eukaryota > Metazoa > Nematoda > Chromadorea > Rhabditida > Pratylenchidae > Pratylenchus > Pratylenchus scribneri. The sequence goes on from JAQSEB010000007.1 coordinate 300,685, forward strand.
TTAATGCTTTTTGTAAAAATTAAGTCTCGGGTTCGAACCCGCTCACAGTCAGTTATTTTTTCGGAATTGTTTTTCACTTTTATCCATTATACTATGCAAATCTAGGCCAAAAAATAATTTAGACAAAAGTGGTACCCGAATTCTTTATTAGTTTACTAATGAAAGAATATTATTTTAAATTTAAATTATTACTCACATTTTCCGGAGTATGCGTCAATTGAACGCGTCCATCCTCTTGGATTTCCACTCGAATGCCCAATCCATTTAATTGTTCCAAATGTTCTGGATTGGCCGGATTGAAATTCCAAGCCCGGAGTCGATTTGGACTGGATATGGGGAGAGTAAATTAAATTAATATTTTTCATTTACTCATCATTTTGCGGCATTGAACATTTTCCCCCGCCATTTAATTCATTGTCCCCCTTTCCGGCCATGAATTGGTCAATTGTTCCCAACATTCGATTTACTCCCTTTTAAAATGCGCAAATGAATTCATCACAAAATATTTTCATACTTCTCTCAAATGATTCCCATAAAATGCCAATCTGTCCGGAGTCCTTTCCGAGAATGGAATTGCCCTGGGGGAATCATCCTCCTCAACTTCCATTTCCTCATTTTCATCCGGTAATAAATTTGGACAAGCCGATGCAAATTTTCTCCTTTCCGCCGATCCATCAGCCGGCACATCTTTTTGTTCGATTATTTCATCCGGATCGATGATCATTCGACGTGGAAGCTAAACGAATGATTTTATTTTAATTGAATTTGATTAATTCATTTATTTACCCTTTCCTCCGAATTATCCGCCATTTCGCCTATTGTCAATGGAAGGAAATGGGCTTCGGTGGTGAGTACATAATTATCCGGATGGAAAGGTAATTCATCAGGTTCAGCAAAAATCATGAATAAATATTTGAATGTTTCGGCCAACACAAATGATTCCATCCTATTAATTGATGGAATTATTTAATTAATTTATTTTGGCTATATTTATTGACTGGTCTTCATGTTCCATTGTTCGAACATCTTTGACCGATGCAAACCCACAAGGGACCCTGACATTCTGCTCCAGACTGTCCATAACTTCCTTGGCCACTTCCAAATAATGTGGATCTTTTGTTGCCCTATACAGGAAATAAGTACTCTCAATGAATTCTGGCCGCAATGGATGCTGGGCCCAATGGACCTAAACAAAGAATATTTTTAAAATATTATTTCCATTTTTTACTTGTAAATCGTGAGTGAATGCGTCCGGGAGGAATTTATGCTTCTAAAAATGAATAAATAATTTAATTAAATTGAATTCTATTTCACCTTGACAACATTATAAAGCATTTGGTGCATTTCGATTGCTCCCCTCAAATCCCCTTTGAGCACTTGAAGCCCCGGCCAAAATGCCAACAATGCGTCCATAAATGAACGAGAAGCAATTTGTGGTTTGTGCATTTGGACATCAATGAACACTGGGCCTTTGTTCAAATAACGCATTACGGCATCATAATGCTAACATGGGAATTAAATTAATGAATTAAAATATAAATAGTATTTTTACTTTATTAAATCTATAAAGGTAATCCTCCTCTCCAAGCAGAATATATGCCTTCAATGTGCTAAATTGGGAATTACATAATTGTTTAAAATTCATATATTTTTCCCTTCACTATTCATAATATGAATCAATGCCAGCTCCAATGCCAGAATCTCGACGAACCCAATCGCCTAAAATCACAATATATTTTAACCGTAATAATCCATTCAAAAGCTTGCCCGAATTCACATTCAGCACTGTTCCCATTAAATCGCTGCCTCGATGCCTTTGATTCCAAAGGAAATCCATTGCCTTTCTCGCCTTTTCCTCATAAATTCCATTTCCGGTCAATCTGCTCAATGCGGCCCATTCCAGAATCTATTTTTAATAATCATTCACCCATTTGTGTACTAATGGAATTTGACCTCCACAGGAGAAAAAGGATGGTACTAGCGAATCAAACTGTCAATCAAATTGTGAATAGTGGGAGAAGGAAGATGCGGAGGGAATTAATTTCCTTTGATCTTTGAAACTACGGTACGCTACAATTGGGCGACGTCCCAACTCACTCGTAGCTCATTAAAAACTAAACCGATATTGATAATTTTGCTATCAAATTAAAGAGAGCACTTTTGGCTATCGATAGATATAAAATTTATTTTTTTTATTCAGAATTAGAAGAATTATACCTAAAAATCCATTAAATATGACTATTATTAATAAATTTGCAAAATTTTCACGTTTTTTTGAACACAATTCCACCAACAAAATCTTAAGCAAACCAAATAAATTTTATATCTATCGATAGCCAAAAGTGTGCTCTTTAATTTGATACCAAAATTATCTATATCGGCTTCGTCCTTAATGAGCTACAAGCGACTGCGTCCAGTTGGGACATCGCCCAATAGTAGCGTACCGTATTTTAAAAAAGCAAAGGAAATTAATTCCCTCCATCCTCTTTCTCACACTCTTAACGATTTTGATTGAGTTTGATTCGCCCCAACCATCCTTTTCCTTTTGTGGGGGCCAAACTCCATTAATAATAAATATATTTCCAAAACCATTGTTCCACCGCATGCCGTGCATGTGTCATGTTGACGTTTTAAATTCGACGATAGACCATTTTTTAAATTGACCCTTGAATATGGAACACCGCTTGTTGAATTGAATGCGGGCAAAAGGCGATTGGCCAATTCCGATGCCATTTTAAGCAATTGATCCGAATACCAAACCATCCTTGGCTTATCCTCCATTTGTTTCACCAATAAACCCATCAAATGTGCTGTGGGAAATTATTTTTTCATTCAAATATTAAAATAATTTTCACACCCGAAATCAGGCCTCCAACCATTCGAATGTTCGTTTCGAAGACAGAGACCACAAAATCGGAGTCAAAACGGATTTGGTCGACTGCCAATCGAGCTGCCCTTTCAAATTCATCGAATTCACCCAAAACAACCAAAGAGTCCAATGTGTCAACCAAAGTCAAAGAGAAATTGCCCAATGAATCGTCCACATCTTTTTTGTTTAATATTTTAATTTTTAAATTGAAATTCAATTGTTTTGTTTTTTACCTCCTCTACTCGGGCTCACTCCCCGCTGCCTTCCTTTACAACTCAATGGCATCAATTCATCATGGGGAAATGCATTTTTCATATAATTCCCATATCCATGCATAAACATTTCGCGCGCTTTTTCCCTTTAATTCAATTTAAATAAAATGTTTTTACTTTCCATATTTTATTAACCTGAGTTCTGTTTTGTTTAACCCGACATTTTCGACGGTAAAACCCGTATGAAAAATGGAAAATAATGAATTAAAAAGGAATAATAATGAAGAAAATGATAAAATTTGCTGCCAAAGAAGTTGATTGGCCATAGCAAAGAAAGGAAGGAATTAATGCCTGAATAATGTCTGGCAAAATATACGAATATTTGTTCAAATTCAATTAAAAATCTAAATGATCATGCGTGATCATCCCTCTTTCGAAGTGAATAAAAATAGTGGCCATATAATAAATGTAAAAACATTGTTGGGCGCAATAAGTAGACGATAAAAATTGATTTTGAGGGAACCAAAACGGGCTTCTCCCACAAAATTTCTCCCACTGGGCTTCAAACCGGTAACAGCATCAAAGGAATTAGCAATTTTTTATTTGGAATTGGAATGGAAAAGGGAAACGATCAAAAATTATTTTGGAATCATTAATATGAAGGATAAATCTAATACAAAATTCCATGGTAAAATATTTTTTAAATATTTTTCTTTGAAAATTTTCGAGAATGAATAGGCCAATGGGAATCAATTAATTAAATATTAAATTTGCATTTTTATATTTAATTTAACACGTCACAAATGGGTAAATTAACGGGTGGCCAATTTGGACAAAAAAATGGGAATCAACTCTAATAAATTTGAGGGTATTGAGATTTTGTCCCAAACGAAAAAGTCGAGAAATTTAACCAATTTGCGAATCTCGTGGCCGAATGAAAGCATCCCATTGGGCCATTAGTATCATTTTATTCCTTTATGTGGAGGGAAAAATATTTTTGACGAGTAAAACATTGCATAGAATGAAAGGGCAGAGAATGGAGGAATATACCAGCCAGCTGTCAGCGGCTGTCACTTTAGTTACATTTGAGGAATTCCTTCCTATCCCATTCGATTGTCTAGAAGAATACCCACCATGCTCTACTAATGGGAAAGATTCAATTTTTTATATAAATGGGTGGGAGAATTGCGCACTCATTTTGTCTATTATTGACGCCAAATTCTCAATAAATTGCCATTAATTTTTCTGTTTTATTTGGGCGACCAAAATTCGTGCCATTTAGCATCGAAGCCCCCAAAAATTGTTGAATAAATCAATATAAAACTTCAATTTAATTTCCATATTAGCAAAAGCTCAAATACAAAAAAAATATGGGAAATTGTCTGCCATTTTTGCATCGTCGAAATGACAACGACGATTTCACTCGGTTGGAAAATTTGTCAACCGATTCGACGGCGGGTGGAGGAAGAAATAATTCAGGTTCATCATTGTTTAATATCGAAATGAATTTTTGAAAATATTTTGTCGAAAATTCACAAAATCATATAGGGTTTAATTAAAATTATATAGGACATCGTCGTGCGCATTCTCGGCAAAGTTCTGCCAGCAGTAGTTCATCAATTGGATCGGCGAGTGGAAGCAATGATCGGACAAGTAGAAGGCATCGAAATTTGCAAGCGGTCAGTAATGATTAAATTGAATTGTTTTGACTTGATTTGGAATTTCCTCCATTTATAGAGTTCCTATGTGAACCAACTTTACATGAACAGTGCTTTTGGGCCCGGAGGCGATGAATCGAGTGCGGCAGAATTGAAAGCATTGGACGAAAAACGAAAAGTTAGTGAATCCGTCTAAGGAATGAATTAGCCAAATTTGACATATCAGAGTGAATATGATATAGCCTCTGGATATGGATAATGGTCTATAATCATTCGAATTATGTTAGCCATTCGAATGAATCCTCTCAAAATATGAGTATTGTTTATGATTTATTCAAATAAATGTCTTTATTAGGCACGAATTCGTGGTTTACTCGAACAAATCCCAATTGATATTTTTGTGGAAGGCGGAAAGGGAGATTCGGAATGCGCAATTTGCATGGGAGATTTTCAGCAAGGCGATCCGATTCGCTTTCTTCCCTGCATGCATTCCTACCATCTTCAATGCATTGATGGTATTATCCGAAAATATATTATTTACATATTGACAATAATAGATTGGCTACTTCGTTCATTCACTTGTCCTTCTTGCATGGAACCAGTCGATTCCGCACTTCTTTCCGCATTCACGGCGAACAGCGCAATGGCAAGCACCGATTTGGCCTCATTTATGACCACTGCAATTTCTCCGCCTTCTTCTGGTACAACTTTAACAACCGCAATGGAAAAAGGCAAAGAGAAAAAGGAGACGGCCGAAAATGATGAATAAAGTACCAATTTGCCCAAAATTTAAAACGCGTAAAAATCCTTTTAAATTATATTTAAATAGACATCGCCGAATTCCGAATGAACAAAAAATTGAATATACTTTAATTAATGTTTCTTTTTGATTCGATTTGTAAATAATTGTAATATTTTTCCTAAATTCGATTCTTCTTTTTAATAATTGTTCTCTTTAATGCTTACTTTTCGTGCATATTTTCATCAATTTTTTGATTCATTATTCAATTTTGGTTGACCCAATCAACTTTCCAATTCTCTCTCTTGGCTGCTCGATAATTCACCTTTTTTGGCTGCTTTTCTGTGTTCATTTATTAATTAAATTTAACGAATAAATTTAATTTAATTTTTTTGTATTTTTTGGTAATTAAAATTCCAAGTATTTTATAATTTGTGGACTGTTTTTTAATATATTTTTTTGCGGAATGAATGTTTATGCCTCAATTGTTGGCCCTTCTCCTTCATCGGCCCAATATTATTGTCCAAATGAACCACAACAAATTCAATTCAATGGAGGAATATTCCCTCAAAATATGTCCACCATAATTTGTATTGAAAATCGGCAACAATCCACAATTGCTGATCAGCAGCAAACATTTTTCTATTATTCACCAGATCAACAATTCCAGCAGCAAGTGGAATTGGTTGAATCCACCAATTTCCCTCATCAACAGGTATTCCCAAAATGAAAAGGATTTTGGCCAATTTTAATTTAATTAAATTAAGCCAAAAACTATCATCTATGGGCCTTCCATTGATCCTCCTCAATACCCTTCAATTGTTCCAATTTTTGGGCATCAAATTGAACAACAAAATTATGTCCAAACATCGCAATATTTTCCAATCCCCATCCATTCGAATTCGAATCATTCAGCAATAAATATGAAAAATTCAAGAAAAGTTGGTTTCATTCCTATGCGGGTCATTGTCGTTTCAGCGCCTGCAATTTTGAAGAATTATAACTCAACAAGGAAGAAACTATTTGATGGAATTTTGGCATCATCGGATAGAGCTATTCGAGCTCTATCGAATAGTGTTATTTATAAAGCTTTTTTGATTAGTCAAATTTTAAGTGACATTAAAGTCGGAAAAATGATACAAGTCATTTTAATTTATTTAGAAGCTTGTGCAATTGTAATTAAAAGGATATAGAACTTTTTACAAATCATTGTATTCAATAGAGTTCGAATAGCTCTATCCAATGATACCAAGAACAAGAATTCATCAAATAGTCTTTTCTTTGTTGAGTTATGATTATGGCTTGTCAAAATGGCAGACGCTGAAATGTCCCCCTCCGGGTTCATTCAAATATATCCAAATTTATAATTCATTAAAAATATTACAGCCGGCCACAATGCCTCCCAATCCAATTCAAAAACAAAATTTATACAATTTTATAATTTGCCCGGAATGTAGTCAACGTTTTCCTCAACAAGAGACATTCAATGCCCATTTTGAGACATGTTGGGTGGAAGCTGTGGAAAAAGAACATCGACAACTTTTGCTTGAAAAGTTATTAAAATTAAATTGGCCAATTCCCCACAAATATTTTTGTTTAGTACATTCAAATTGCCAACAAATGAAAGGCAAAGGAAAAAGGGAGAAATGGAACAAATTGTGAATTTGTCAACTGAAAAAGATGGTAGAATAATTGCCAAAAATTATTCCAAATTAAAATTTTTTGAATCAGATTATATTACATTGGAAAATGGACGAAGAAAACAGAAAATTATGCCGGGGAATATTAATGAAACCGATATTGAGAAAGAAGAGGAAGATGATGGAAATCCACCGAAACTGTTTCCGGCATGCCAAGATGAAATGCCAATATTAAATGGTTGGAATAAATTAGCATTGAATGGGACATTAACCATTTTGTAGAGGAAGTGATCGATGAGCAACCAACAATGCCTTTATCTAATTCCATTAAAAATCTAAGCAATTATGAACATCAAATATTAATAAATTCCCCTCCAAAATCCACTTCTCGCATTGAATGCCCTTTATGTGGATTTCAACTTTATCGGCACAATTTGGGCCCGCATTTGCGAATTCATAGCGGCGAATTGCCATTTCCATGCACATTTTGTCCGAAAAAATTTCGGTAAAATTGAAACATTTTTTTTGATAATTTCCATTTTTTAGGACAACATCGGCAATGAAAGTGCATCACCGAACGCACACGGGTGAACGGCCATACAAATGCTCATTTTGCGTGTATGCATGCACAACAAAACGCAATTTGGACAGACACATTGGGAATAGGCACCAGCAATATTATCAATATTATTAATACACATTGTTTTGACATATTCATTTTATTTTATTTATTATTAATTTGTTGAAATATAAATTTATGCATGATTAGAATTTGATGGGTGGGTGCTGGGTGATTAAGCTAATACGTTGAAAGGAAAATAGAAAAGCTGAAGGCAGGAAAGAAAACAATTAAAATAATACTAAAATATTATGCGATTTAAATAATAATAATTGTTTAATAATAAACTAGCAAATATATGTGAATTGGCACATTAAAATCAGATTCAGAAATATATTCATACTATTGGAGAAGGTGAATGATGGCCATTTTGTTGGACAATTTGTTTTTGGATGGATGATTCTCTCGATTGTTGGCCACCATTGGCCAATTCATTTCTATAATTCTTTAATTCATTTAATGATGGCAAAACACTCCGTTGATCAATATAATGAACATATCGACGAGCTCGGAATAGCTAATGAGAAAAATCATTTTTTTATAAATTTAAATTTAATTTTTACCATGAACCAACTGAGCAAAATTCCAATCAAAGAACGCGAAAATAAATTTAATCTAATTTTATTTAAGAATTATTTCATTCATTTTTATTTAATTTATTATATTACTTTCTGGGCAGAAAATCTTTCACAAAAATGGAAAGAAGCAATGAGCCGAAATTAAACATAACCGATGCCAAAACGCTGAATTCGACACGTCGCCATCTGACAATTTACAAAAAAAAAAAAATAAAATAATTTTTTTCCAAAATTTTCACCTCCAAAGTCGATGCAAATGTGGACGAAAAAAACTTAGAAAAAATAAAAAAATTTATTTAAAAAAATGTATTATTTCCCTTCTCACATATAAAAACCAATTCCAAGATGGGAATTGAATAAAAATATATTGCTTGCGGCTAAATCATAAATGGAAAAAACTCTGAATAAATTTATACAATTTTAATTAATTAAATATTTATTCCTCTACCTAACAAATATTTGTGGGGAAAAAATGTGCATTGTGAAAAGAGAATGACTGACAGCACCTAAAAATATAATAATTTAAATTGAATTAAATTTGTAATATTTTACCACTCAATGGCACATAATGCCGTATTAAAGATTTGCCATTAATTGGTGGAAAAACCCATCGAATATATTTTATAAATTTTGAGCGAAAATTGCTGGCATTTGGCAGAGATATAATTGAAGGATTTGAATGTGCAGAATTTTCCATGGCAAATAAAAATAAATGGCAAAAAAACTAAAAAATTGAAACATTTAATTAAAATTATTTACAATTTGAAAGGAAGGAATAAATTGCACGTAACAAAGGTGTAAATTTTTTTATCAGAATGACTTGTCGTTAATTGGAATTGATAAGAAATATGTCTTCAATTTGGCCTAGAACCCTTTTAATTTTCCTCTTTTCGAGAAAGTCACAATTTGAAATGGAATTGGATAAAATAGAAACCAAAACCTCATCACCAAAACCCGAAGTGTAAGAATATCTATTCTATAGCCTAAAGGAATGCAGAGAAAAAGGCCCATTCATTATTTCCAACTGCCATTTGACGTGGAGATGGCTGCGGGGGTAATATATAAAATACATTCTCTTCTTAGACATTCATTCAGCTTTAACTAATATAATGATGTTGGAACTTGGAAGGAAAATGGAATTCTTTTATTTTGTTAGCTCATTTTCATTTTTTGGTCCAGCGTTGAGACAACTGACATTTTAATAGAGATGGAAAAAATAAAGATTATCATTTTATTATTTTGATTGAATTATTTACAAGGTGAAATTCACGAAAATAACATTAAAAAAAAAGAGAAGCAAATATTAAGTGGTGATTATTTTTTATTTTTTAAATTGCGGCTTTGGAGAATTTGATCTGGGTGAATGTGGTTGTGGTCGTGTGTAATATGTTGGCAATAACATTCCAATTTTGCGAATTATGTTGTACTAAAATGAATTTTTAATTATATTTTGCAAATTGATTCATTCACCTGATCTGGAATTTCCAAAAGGGAATGGACGGCGAAAGCCAATTCCGGATTCTGATGCATTGTCAATTCCTCCCTCTTTTCAGTGATTAATGCATGGAATTCAACGAAATGGAAATTGTCCCAAGGTCGTTTTGGCAATGATTCGTCAAATACCTCAAAATATATTTTTTTTTCAATTTTATATAGGGAAACATTTTTATGCAAAAATTTAAATTCTTTTGCATAAAGCTTAAAAACTTTTTGATGCCTGTGATCATAGATCCTATAACTTTATAGTTTATATACCATTCGATATAGCTCATAAATTCGCATTGATTAACCTATAGATTGTCATGGTTTAAATCAAAACAAAAAAAAAATATAAACCAAAAATCAAATATGGTATAAACGGTTTAATAACTTGTAATTTAGCCAAACCATGAAAATCATCTCAATGATGGTATATGGTTTAGATAGATGGTCTAATAGTTTCAAGCATTAAGAAGTTATCCTTTAAAAACTGATCTTTCGGCAAATGAAGTGATTTTTGAGAAAAGAAATTAAATTTTCCAGCAAAAAATTGGTACTTATTCCATAAATATTTTACCCTCATCATATCCCAGGGTCCATCGCCAACTCCAACAACAATAATTGAAAGTGGATATTGGCAGGCACTGACAATTGCCTTTCGCGTTGCCCGCTCATTGGTCACCTGCCCATCGGCAATAATCACCAAAATGTGATACTGTAAACAAAATAAAATATTGAAATTCAAAATATTCATTTGAGAACATCTTTTCGTCTATGGCAAATTTCCATTGACCGATAAATCAATGGGGCAAAATTGGTTGGGCCACTTAAGTCAATATTCGGCGTAACACGGTTGTACACTCTGAATAAATGGCAATTTAATAGTAAATATATTCAATTTACCGGAGAACATCTTCCAAATCGCTGCATTCCCCCTCATTGGTTCCATTCACCGGAAAAACGGACCAATCACCGGTGGAGGAATCGCCGAAACCGAAAACGGGGATTCCATATTCCGTGCCGGAAAATGGAGCCAATGTTCGGCCCATAATTTTGATCACCTTTAATTTTAAAACTAAATTAAAATATTGGCATATTCTTCACTTGTTGATATGGATTTTCCACATTTGGATCGGCCACGGAATGCAAAGAGCGTCCACCGAATGAACGTTCACCTTGATATTTATTACTGGCTGTATAATCAATACCTGGAAAATATTTATAATTAAATACTTAATTTTTATTATTCACCAAAAATCAAATTTGACGATTCTAATCCAGCCTTTCGCATTGCTTCGGAAAGTGCCTCAAGACTGGTCAATTTTAGCAACATTTCCTGTGTGCTGCTTACTCCAACGGCACTCAACAATGAACTTTGTCGCATTGACTGAAATAATTATCAAAAAAATTATTTTAAATTTAATATTTTAATATTAAAAGGTGAAAGGGGTTAGTCGAAATTAGAAAGGGATAAAAATAACATAAGTTAAACATAATTTTTGAATATTTTTTGTGTGTTTTTTCCCACTTTTAATGATTAATAATTTTTTCAATACACTCAAAAGACGGAGAGAGGTCACCGTTGAGTCGAGTCCGGATGAGGTGGATTCATCATTGTTGAAATAGCTGCGAAGGAATTGTGGTGCTTGGGGTTTTTGTGGTTTTGGTGGCTGATCCGGGTATCGGGGTGAGGGTGTTCGCCGTAATTGGTCAATTTCTCGTTGTAATTCTGCCTCCTCTTGAGGGGTCAATTCTCGATTATGTCCATCCCTTCCTTCCTCTTCAAATTCTTCCATCCCATATTTTTGTCCCTGAATTTTTGTTAAGAATACAATTATTTCTATTCTTCCCACCTTTTCTTCCCCTTTTGTTTCCATTTTCCATTCTTTCACAACCCTCTTTTCATGGCCAACTTTTTTTTCAAATTCTTCTTTTTCAGCTTTCTTTGGGGATGAAGATGGCATTTCCTGATGTTCCGAGAAATTTTCATCCACCAAATTTAGGGAATCCGCTTGGCTGAATTCATCCGGGGGAACCTAAAAATTTCCAAATTTTAACCAGTCTAATCCTTTGCTTACTTCCATTGATTGTATTTCCGGCGCATATGTCACATCCCTGTCGTCGGCATCGTCCATTAGGAACATTGGATCCGGTTTATCGAAAACCTATTCATTCTATTTTATTCAAAATATTTTCGCACTTTCCACCTCATTTGTCCCAATTTGCTTGCTCGTCCCATCCGCCCCAGCTGTCGTTGATCCGCCCTTCCTCTCTTTTGTTGATTTTTCTTTCCGTCCGGTAATCGGTGTCAAATTTGGCTGTCTTTTTGCCGGTGCCCCTCCTTCCTCACTTTCCAACATTTCTTCTTCCACCACAAAATCTTCAGCTCCTTGTTCCCCCAATTCATGGCCAATTTTTCGGTCAGCAGTATTTGTCTAAATATTGGCCGTATTTTTCAAAATTTTTGCATCATTCCACCTGTTCCATATATTCCAATGCTTCTTGTAAGAATTTTTCTGCCTTTTGCTGTTTTGAATCCTTTTCCTTGTGCGAACTTGACCCACCGGATGAAGGGAGTCGAATTTGAGCTAACAAATACATTTATTTTCGTATTCCTTTTTTCGATACCTTCAACTTGTTCTCTTTCTTCCATTTTGGCAATTTTGCCCACTTCTTCATTCATTTCCTTCCTTTTCAACAAAGTGGCTGCCTCCTCATTGGTTACTGTTTCATTCATTTCTGCTGATGGCAATTTCGACCTGTCCCATTCACCATCTGCTGCTTTTAATTGTTGTTCAACCTATATTAATTATCAAATTCATAATAAACTATTCAATTAATTACCATTTCAATTCTGGTCATTCTCAGTGTTTTCTGTACATTTTCTTTTGGCGATTCCGCATTTATGGCCACATCTTGTCCTCCTCCACCATTTGGGAAATTTATAAAATCAAAACCCGATGAGCCAGGAGTTTCCGGAATTGAAGTGCTTCCAGGCGCTGGAAAAATATGAAGGAATTAAAAATAAATTATTTCGGATCATTTGTTTACTTCTTTGTGCTGATTCCGGCAATGAAATTATTCCACCACTGGACACTTTGGATGAAGCGGCGCCAGAAGAAAATTGCCTTCTTCTTTGCTCTTCTTCACTTTCCTTCTCATCTTCTACATTAGCTCCGCCTTCCCCAAGATCATATTCCTGGAGAAGGGCTAAAACTTGTTCAGTTTCGTCGGCATTCAAAACATGGCGATCCCTTTTTGGGTCAACCATCGTCGTTGTCGGTGAGGTTTCAACGGTCTTTAAATGAATAATTTTGAATGGAATTTGATGGAAACAATTAAATTGCCTTTTCTTCAGTTCTTTCCACAACTTTTCCAGACATTGGACTTTGTCCGGCACTTTGTACGAATTCAATGTCATCCGCCGTTGTGCTCATCCCATCCCCATCACCGTCTCCATCACTAAATTTAATATCATTTCGAGGCCCAAAATGGCCATCATTACCTGAATAAACTGACACGGATTCCACCTGCCTGATCCAATTCCTCATCGTCCGTTGTGGCCATTTGAGGGGATGGAGTGAGTCGATTTTCCAAGAGAAGTATGGGAGGCGAGGTTGGAGATGCGGCAACAAGTGGTGAAACATTTCCTTTGGCATCTATAAAATACAAAAGAAATAATTATCAACAATTAATGGAATATATAAAATGATTACCGTGACGTAAAAATGGGTTATTTTTAAAATGATGCCAGAGGGCATTTATTCTCATTTTCATTTGGCGAGTGAATTTAGTCCAAATTTTAGGCATTCTTTTCAAAACAATTTAATGATAGTGATAAAATACTTTTTTTATAATTGAAGCAAAAAAATAAAGCAAAAAAATCGGACTGGGCACATTTGTCATGGGCCAAAAGGCGGCCATTATTACGATTGGTTTAGAGGGCCCAGAGTAGCACATTGATTTATTCCCCAACATTCGATTGGTTGGATTTTTAGGATATCCGTTGGAATTGAATTTTAGATTTATTCTTATTGTTATTGCTTTCATGGTGGATTAAGGTTGAAATAACCAAATGACTAATGTATTAAAAAATTATTAATATAATCGAATGAATTTTACATTTTATGTCATTAAAAATGACATAAATTTTTTAATGTTTTTGTATCCCTATTAACTAATTACTCATTGTTCATTAATTCAATACCGTAAAATTTAATGCTTCTATTCGAAAATCCACAAATTTTCAACTTGCCTTCATCCGTGGCCGTCGCTCGAATTTTTACGAATCCTTCTTCACTGCTCGACGATCCTTTCTTTTCACCCACTTTTATTGTTCCAATTTCATCTTCTTTTGTATTCATAGTTTTATTTTCATCAGCCTCCTTCGCCAAAATTGCTGCTGAAGATCGACGCCGCATTTCTTGGCCCACCACCATCGTCATATGGGTTTCAAGTTGGCGTTCCATTTCCTTGCAAACTTCCTGTAAATATTATCAAATAAAATGGATGTCATCAATCATCATTTTTGTATTCAAATTTCTAGTGAGTTTGTGTTGTGAGAATATTAAAATATAAAAAAATAATGATTAAAAAAGGAAATTGGTTTGATTTAATGAGAGTGAAAGATATTATATTCGGAATATTGTTTTATCTTGAAAATCTTCTAATTTATCTTATTAGGATTTCTATCAAGTGTTCCGTATTTTTTCCCTCAATAAATCTTCTATTTTCGTTTTAGACTAATTTGCATTTTTGAAAGAATTTTCGTTGAATTCCTAATTTTCAAATAAGAAATTTTGGACCTGGGAAGCGCCAGTTTCTTCCAAAGCCCCTTCAATTTGTCCTTTATGTCTATTTTTAAATTCTTTGGCCATTTCCATTGCATCGGCTTCTGCTCCATCCATTTCATCCAATTCTTCTAACAATTTTCTGGTCAATTCATCGGCCATTTTTCGATAATGAGCTGCCACTTCGGGTACTTTTTCGGGTGCAATACCACCACCTGATAATGGCTAAAAAAAATAAAATGTGTTCGATTTTTAATCGAATAAAAAATATTTACTGTACTCGGCGGTGTCACTCCCGGTGCAATTTCGGAATGCAATCGAATTAATCTGAAATATTTTATTAATTTTTAAATAATTGTTATTTCGCTAACTCCTTTGGCCTTGTATATTCCGGCATTAATTGAGATGGACCCAATTCTTGTGCTTCATTGAATTTCTCTTGAATTTGGCTGGATGTACCCGGAGCATTTGCCGGAATTAAATCATCATCATATTCGATTTTTTGGGTTTCTTCAGTTGATTTTGCAACAATTGAGGAGAAAGAAATTGTATCTGGCTAAAAAATTTAAAATTCACTTTAATTATCATCTATTTTTGGCACCTCCAATTTCTCCTTTTGTTCTTCTTGTACAGTACTCTCTATTTTCCTTTGAGTATTTTCTCTTTCATCGATTTTGCCTGGAGCAATGTCAGCCAATAAATTCGCTTCCCTTTTTGTAGCATTTTCCAATTCCAATTCATTGTTTTTAATCTCCACTTCTTGTGAGAATTTCGGCTCTACGTTTAAAATTTCACTAATTTCTAATCATATAAATTTACCATCAATTTTCTCGCCTATAATTATGCCTTCATTTGGCTCTTCCGAAGCCCTTTTCAACCGTTCCTGTTCCATTTTATGCACTTCCGCTTTCCATGCCAAAAGTGCCAATTCATCATCCTTTGTCAATTCTCGCTTTGAATTTCGGCGACGTTCAGTGCTTGCCTTTTGAATAAATTATGGAAAAAATCATAAAAATGGGATTATTCACTTTTCGTTCCGCTTCCTGACTGGCCCTTTCCAATTTTGTTTCTGTCGATAATTCCTCCTCATCCTGGCTAATATCTTCAAGTGGTCTCCATGGTTCCACTTTTGTTGCTAATTCCTCCGATTTATGTCCCTTTCTTTTATTTATTTCCAAAATCCAGAAGAAAATAATGGCCACAAATGCAGTCAAAATTCCCAAACAAATTCGAGTAAAAAGACTCAATGCCAAAAAATGTTCTGATTCCGGACATTCTTCCCATTCACTTCAAATTAAAAAAGTTATAAAATTCGGTAATTATAATTTGAACTTACTCTGGATCATAGCCAAGTTCTGAGGAATAAACCATTACTCTAGAAAATTTAGTTAAGAAATATTAGTTGTAAAATTTAATAAATGTGGAGACGCATTTAATCCTCTAATTGTCTTAAGGAAGAAATTTTACACAAAAAAACATATTTTTCTCATTTATAGAAAAGAGAAGTTTGAGCGATTATTAATGGGATATAATGGGTGGAGGGGAGGGATGTCCAGCTGGCAGCAATCGCTTGGATTGGATTGGAAAGATCAATCGACTTTTTGGTGGTGGCCTTTGCTGCTGAATGAGGCCGCAAAAGCCGGGAAGGAGACTTTGTCGCTTTCACGGCCTCTACTGCGGGCAGCATTTTTACTGCCAACTGACTGGGCCATTTCCTCCTTCTCATTTCTCATCAGCTAACATTTTAACTACTCTTGCTCCTGCCTTCTTGGCCTTGGCTCTCGTTAATCCATCTCATTGAAGGCGTTTTATATTTGAAGGAATAAGCGGTTGCAAAAGTCAATGTTTAAAATCAAAAATTGTCCTTAAAAATTCTATCGATTTGGTCCTTGTTCTATGTGCTTTCAAGAGTTTGTTATCTACCAACCAACTTGCCCTGATGTTGTTGCTGGGAAAAGTGAAGAGGCTCAACAAACCAGCAGCAGAATAAAACATATATAATTTTTTTATAATCATTATTAAAAACGAATTTTAATAAATGAAATTAAAGAAAAATTGTATTGGATTTTGCCCATCTCATCTCAATTGTTAAGATTGTTCATTTGGAATTTTCAATTCAACATTTAATGGCACTGATTAATAAAGAATATAAAGAAATTAAAATAAAGTGATTTATTAATTCGTAAACCATAATTAATTATAAATATAATCAAATCAGCAGTTATCGCATATAAAAAGTATTTTAGATAGATCAAAATAAAAATAATCGGTATTTAAAATTTAACTCTGGTAAAATTAGTATTTACTACCTTTACGACATTTTTAAGATTGTAATGTAAATGTAACATTCTTTTGGCTAATTTTTCAAATATCAATTTTTTGCCTTATTAGGCCATTTTCATTATGGGGCATTTTTCCTTTAAACTTTTCCATTTTTTATTGCATTTTTCCCAGAATGATGGACGCCGCGATAAGCCACCAATTTACAATGTCCATTTATTCGTGCCCATATTCATATTCTCAATTTGATGACCTCATCCCTTAACCCTTACCCACCTTTACGAGTCCAATCCAATGCCGAAAAAATGGGTCGGTCAAAGATTAAGGGACATTCCTCCCTACTCAGATTGCCCAAAACCCAATGACACTCATCGCCAATTCCCCACATATTTCATTTTTAACGAACATTTTTTTTGTTTTTTTAATTAATGCAAAAAATTTATCCCGTTTTTGGGTTTGTGATGCTGTTATTCCCATAGACGGAAAGTAATAATACTACGGTATAAATAATTTATGGCATTGTGTTTTTTAAAATTTAATAATGAAAAATGATCTTAATGGAGCCCGATGCCCGAGCGAGCCCCGACGCCGACGGAGCACGGAGCGGAGACGAAGACAAAGATCGGAAACGGACGAGCCATACAACTCGAAAATTCAATGTTTAATGAGAAATGCTTTGTTTAGATTATTGATTCCCATCAACCATCATCAAATTTTTTGATAATTACATCGATAAATTTGCAATTAAACTTTAGAGTATTAAATTGATCTCAAAAATCTGTAAATTTTATCCTTGTCAAACTTTAAACATTTTCTGTAATTTATACAACAACGATGGTGTTCCTAAAACACACTGACAAACAATTATTGGCAATGATGGCAGAATTGAAAGTGGATCATAATGTTGAGCAAGAAGAATTGAGAAAAGCATTTTTTGCGGTTTTTAAAAATAAATTTATACAATTTAATCAAAATCAATTTTTAGCAAATTAAAGAACATCATACAGACAAAGGTGGCAGAGTGGATAAAGCTCAGGTATCAAAATTTCAAATAAAAAATGCTACTTTATTGCCAAACTTTCTAGGTTGTAACTCAGGCATACCGTGTTCTGAAAGATTATTTGGAGAATAAAATATTGTTGCCAAGGCGAATAATCGCAAATCCAAATCCGCCGTGTACTTCAAATACTCGCCCGCGCCCGCAACCTGCTTCAAATGCTCGCAGTGGATGCAGAACAAATGGGCAGGCACCTCGTTCGACGGGCGATGGATTCGATGATGAGTTTGGCGATTTTGAGGAAGTAAAGAAGAAAAAACCACAAAAGCAAGGGAAAGGCAGCAATGGTGGAAGAAACCAAAATCAGAATAATGGGACAAGCAAAAATGAACAAAATGGTGGGAATAACAATGATGAACCGGAGGAAGTCCCAACGAAAATGTATTAATTTTGGATATTTACAAAAAATATTCTAATAATTTTAGGAAAATGCCACCAAAATTTGTTAACAATTATATTTATGATGAGGAAGATTACAGCAAATACGATGATCCAATGGATAAGCCGGATCGGCAGAAAGATGGTTTACGGAAGTAAAAAAACCAAAATTAATCAAAAGATTAAATCCTCAATTTTCTTAAGGATTCGCGGTGGTCTGACATTGTACAAAGATTTTCAACGGGGACTTGTTTTGCCGGAAGAATATTCAGAATTTGGAACTATTTATTCGGTAAATAATACAAAAATAATTATTAATTTATTTAAAATTTTTAGGAAGATGATTTGATGATTGACCCCGGATTTCATTCAATTCGGCAAAAATTGTGGATAAATTCAGAAAATTTGAATGAATTTGCCGAAAAAATGCGAACATTTGTCTACGTTTCTTGGGCTTTTGATGGAGTAAATAATTTTAATATTTAAAATTAATTCATTATAAATTGAAGGGTGCCTCAAATATCGAAAAAATTGTAGTGAAAAAAGTCAAAATGGCGAAATTATATGAAGAAGAAGAATGCGTTTATGAAGTAATTTAAATCTAAATTATTATTCTAATTTACATTTTTAGGTCCATCTTCCCTCAAAAAATTTTGACAAGGACATTTTGACCACCGGATTGCATGTGGATGTTTCCACAACGGACAAACGAATGTGGGCGAATGTTAGTTCAACTCTTAATTATTATGAATAATTTCCCTCTGATTCACTGGATTAATCCCAAAATTGAATGGATAATTCAGTCTACGAAGAGGGAAAAATAATAAAACCATCAAAAGGGTATCTGCTTATTGCCTTCGCCCAGACGGCAATGAGATCGCCCCTTATGAACAAAAATTCACTAAATTAAATTAAATATTTAATTTCGAATCTATTAGGCCGTTGTGGAGGAAGTTCGGCCAGAGACAAATTCCATTACAGTATTTTTCGTGGATCCACTTCGATTGAGTCGCGTTCTCTCCCAAGGCTATACCGTAAATTTGAATTTAATTCTTCAATTATTTGTTTGTCATTTTAAGGTGGATATTGCCATAAATTGTTCCGCATTCGTTTATCGTTCCCAACTTCGTTCAATTGAATTTGTGGAAAATGCAAATTATGGAAGGGACATGGCCCAGCTACTTTTTCCGAAACCAACTTTTACAGAGGTAAAAATGCTCAAAAATAAATAAATAATTGGAAATTTGCAGAAATTTGAGGAATATGCAAAACGACGGGAAAAAGAATTGGAATCAATGGAATTTCGGGAAGAATACAATGAGGAACAGGTTTAAATTAAAATTAATTTAAATAATTATTAAAATATTTTCTTAGAAAAATGCAATTTATTCCATTGTCGACAAATCCCATAAACATTGGCCTTTCATTCTGTTTGGACCACCAGGTAAAATTATTTTCATATTATTTATTAATCTCATTAAAAGGAACCGGAAAAACGATCACTTTGGTGGAGGCAATTCGTCATTTGGTCAATCAATCTCCGCAAAATCGAATCCTCGTTTGCACCCCAAGTCGACATGCCGCCGACAATTTTGCCGAATCATTGCTGCAACATAAATTTTTGGATAATAAATATATTTTCCGGATGCATTCTTTATGTAATTCTATTATTTTAATTTATTATTTTTTTTTCAATAATACATTTAATTTAAGCCACTTCTTCGCACAAAAGAAACAAAAAATTGGATCCAATTTCGGTTCATTTACTAATTAATTTAATATTAATCATTTATTTTTTAGTATTTGGCAAAAGAAGCAAAGCATCGATTTTTCGGCATTCCGGATCGATTGAATTTGAAAATGTTTCGGGTCATCATTTCCACAATGGCCACTTCCACTTATTTGGTTTCTGCGGGTGGATTACGTGGATATTTTACGTAAATTCTATTTTTTAATTAATTTAATAAAATATAAATTTAGTCATTTATTCATTGATGAGGCCGGCCAAGCATTGGAATCCGAAATTCTAATTCCATTGGGTAAATTTTAATTAATAATTTAATTTAATTAATAATTTTTAGGCGGATTGGTTGGCTCCCAAACTTCAGTGGTTTTGGCCGGTGATCCAAAGCAATTGGGTCCGGTGATGAATGTCATTGAAATGAAGCGATACGGTTTTGACCAATCATTGTTGAAGAGAATTATGGAAAGTGAACATTACCAAGAGGGGGATGAGGCAAAATGCGATGAGTAAATATTTAATTATTAATTTAAATTAAATTAATTATTAATTAATTTAGTCGGTATTTCGTCCGACTTTGCAAAACATATCGATCGCAATATTTTATTCTGCGGCCATGTTCATATTTATTTTACAATGTATTTTTATTATTTATTAAATATAATTAATTAATATTAAATTTATAGAACAAATTGGAAGTGGATGACAGTGGCGAACAATTCCATCAACTTTCACAATGGGAAGGATTACCAACAAAAGTAAATAATTAAATTAAAATCGAATGAAGCAAAATATTAAATTAAATGTGAAGATGTACTTTGATAACAAATTGAATTCAATTATTTTTGTTATCAAATCAAATCTTCAAAAATAATTAAAATAAATGGAAATTAATAATTGATTGGACTAATGTTCAATTAAATTAATTCGCCATTTTACATTCAAAAAACAAATTATTAATATAATTTATTTATCCCCCCAACATTTTAGGGTTTTCCCTTAATTTTCCATTCATCGGTTGGAAGCAAAGATGAACAAGGAATCACCAATAAATCGTACCATAATGAATTTGAGGCGAGATGGGTTTGCATTTATGTGGAAAGATTGCTCAAAGAAGCCGGAGTAGCCGAAAAGGATATTGGCGTCATTTCTCCATACCGGAATCAAGTAAATTATTTTTTATCAAACTGTAAATGTTTTTATTTTTATTTAGGTCCACAAATTGCGAATTTTATTGGCGTCCCGTCCGGCCATTACAGTGGATTCGGTTGAAGGATTTCAGGTATAATTTAGAAATAATATTCATTTTTGACATAATTTTTAGGGTTCGGAACGCCAAGTCATAATAATGAGTACGGTTCGGCAAAGGGACATGGGCTTCCTTCGATGCGATTTGGTAAATTCAAAAATCAAAATAATTATAATTGACCTAATTAATTTATTTTTAGCGATTGAACACTTCAATTAGTCGGGCAAAATATTTACTAATTGTCATTGGGAACAATGATCTCCTTAAACAACATGAAAAATGGAAAAAGTGAATTTTGTTAATTTCCAATTAAAATATTTAAAAATTAGATACATTTATTATTGCCGTTTTAATGGTGGATTTGTGAACAATGATGGCCAAAAGGTGTTGGAAATCGAGGATGGAAACGGCGATGAAGAAGAACCACAACAGGAGGAGGGATATCAAGAAGAAGAAGAAAATAATATTTGGGAAGAAGAGGAGGAAAATTGGGAAGTTTATGAAAATGGAACTTTTACCGACATCTCATGAATAAATTTTATCCAAACGGGCCCTTTAAATTTAATAAGCCATTCCATTTATAAATCATTCTTTTATTCACATTGTGTCCTTCCATTCCATTTTAATAATCATTTTTGAACTGCCATTTTATACAGGTTGACCCATTCCATTCTCAAAAACAGGAATACATGTTATTTTTTACTTTATTTTGCATAAAATATTTCTTATACAATTTGGTTAATTACAATTATGATTAAAGGATTTGAAAAATCCAAAATTTAATTAATAATTTTTTATGTATTATTTCCATTATCCATTATCTTTTATTATAATTTTAAAGTTAGTCTAGTATTTAAAATTGGACACGTTAAATAATAAATAGTGAACGTCTGCTATTCTAATATTTTCGAGTACAAAATGAGTTCGAAATTAATACGTATTATTTGGCTGTACGCCATTTTCGCCAATTATACAAATGATTATATGAATCTCATTTGTATATGTATTTAATTTTCAAGATTAGTTTTGATTGGAGAAGAGACATCCTTTTTAGGGCTTTAGGCCATAAACACAGTTTAGAGGACATTCAAATTAAATTATCAATTTAAATTAGGCTTTTCAAGAGTGTTTTTGATTAATGCTTTTATTCGAAAAACATTTAAGAAAAAACAATTAAATAATTTTTGGCAAAAAAGCACACCACAAATTGTGCCCAACAAAACGACGACAATATGACAGCAGTTGGAGTTCCAATCAAAATTTTGCACGAAGCCGAAGGCCACATTATAACATTGGAAACCACAATTGGTATTTACAATAAATTAAAGCTGAAAATAATAACCAAAAATGTCAATTTAAAGGTGAAGTCTATCGCGGAAAGTTGAATGAGGCAGAGGACAATATGAATTGCCAAATGAGCGATGTGACCGTCACATTGCGCGATGGACGCACACAAACATTGGACAATGTCTTTATTCGCGGTTCACAAATTCGTTTTCTGATTCTGCCGGACATGCTGAAGAATGCGCCTATGTTCAAGGTTTCTATTTTATTCATGATATTTAAAACTAAACATTTTCGGAATTAGCATTTTTAAATCCATCAAAAACCCATAAATTGATTCATAGTTTTATATTCCTAAATTCAGAACATTGGACGAGCCCAACGTGGTGGCCAAGGAATGGGTGCGGGCGGGGCACCTCGTGGACGTGGTTCGGCATTCCGTGGTGGTGGACGTGGCGGCGGTCGAGGACGTGGTGGCCCCGGTGGAATGGTGCCGCGCGGTCGAGGCGGTGGAATGCCCTATCATGCATGATCAAAGAAGATGGAAATTAAATGGAATTGGAATGGAGAAGGAAATATTAAGAAGAAACAAAATGATCAATCCATTTTAATTAGTTAAACAACGCGGTCTCATTCTTCTTCCAATTTTATGTTTTATTTATTCTGTTCTGTTTTTTTTTCTGTTCACCAATAAACCATTTAAAGAAAGAATTACTTTTGACAACTATTTGAACTCGATTTCGATCGAATATTTTACATTTAAACTATTTTATTTTAAATTTGAGATCTATAGAAATAATTAAGAAAGTGGAAATAATCAGCAGAATGGACAAAAAAGTTTGTTCAATTCAATTTTTTGATAAAATTCAAAGACAATATTTAGGTGGAAAAATTGCAATTGCGATTTGACGCGGCCATTGCCCAAAAACATTTCTATGAAGCGCATCAAATTCTTCGAACAATGCACAATAGAATGGTCCAACAAAGTGGAGAATGTTCTGCAAATCGACATCTTCAATTGCTTTATTCCGGGTGTTTGGCTATGATTGAAGGTTTTTCCATTATTAAAATAATTCATTAATTAAATGACATAATTAATTTACCGAATAAATTGCTAAATGCCGAAAAGATTATAAAGGTTCAGTCGTATCGTTTGTCCTAGACCTATCCAGACTGCATCAATCTTAGTAAGCATTAAGCTAATGTTTGAACCAGAACAAAAAAGAATAAGACTATTTTGAACATGCAATGAAAAATTATATACTATCTATTCGATTTCGATACACCATGGTATTGGTTTGCGAATGAAGAACAAACCATTAAAAACCACTATAATTATTTTGGTGTTATGTATTTTATATTCAATAGGAGGGGAAATTGAATAGTTTATTAGTCAATTTCAGCAATTTATACGGCAAATTTAAATAATATCTATAATTAAATAATGATTTTAATTTATTTTGAATATTTAATTCTTAATTTTAAAGGAAAAGAATTTGCGAGTGCCTTCGATTTAGCCCAACTTTATGTGGAAACATTGAAAAAGACCGGCCAAACATTGGACAATGATTGCCAATTTGATAGAATTATTTCGGTAAGTGAAGATAATTTATGCCTTAACAATTTACCAGAATATTTTCAGCTTTTCTCTCAACTTCCAGCCAAATTGGAATCCACATCGATGAATTCAATCGACGATTTGCGGACTCCATTTTTGAACAAAACATTGGATTGGGCACTGAAATCGGCGGAAGGTCGTCCAGAATTGCTCCAGCTTTGCGTCAAATTGCAAAGGAAGTTATCGCAAATATTGGCTGAAGAAGGGCAAACAGAACAGGCAGAAAGACTGGATCGAGCCGCAGAATGGTTGATGAACGAGGTGAGTGGGTCATTGGGTGGGGGGAGGGGGTCAATGATAGATGATTATTGGTGGAATTAATCAATTAAATTAAGGATAAATTAAAATTATTTTTTGATTAAAATAATCGATAAAATAGATAATTGATAAATAATTTATTTAATTAATATATTTGGCATTCCTTACGGTTTGTGGTCCCAAAATACGAAAAAATTGGACTGAAGAAGTAAAAAAATAATTGCTATTTAAAAAGTTAGAATATTGGATGATGGTGACTTGCATGGTGTAGTGGTTAATTGGCTTGCATTTAATGCAAGGATGTCGGTTCTTCCCAAGTTCAATCTTCCGTGCAGACCAAACATTTTTTTAAATTTAAAATTTAATTTTTGCGATCTAAATTAATAAGGAATGCCATATACATATAAAAATATGGGTAATAAAATAATAATTCCATCAATTATTCAGATTGATCGGGGCATCCAATGTTCATCCGCTTCGATGGCATCAGCTTCATCACAGGGGAACACGGACGGAGCAGCGGCATCAGAGAGGAAAATGGAGGATGTGGAAATTGATCTGGATTAATTAATTTGGCAAAAATAATTAAATTGAATTGATTATTTGGTGTTTGTTGTTAATTTCTTTGTTATGCCTAGCCTCAAATGGAATTGAATTGTATTTATTCATTGTTTTTTTTTCATTTCCATTTTTCTTTTTAATAAATTGGTTGATTAAAAACAATTCAAATTTCAGAATCCAAATTTTATTACACCTCCAATCTAGCATAAATCAAAAATCACTATCAGGCCTAATCGTAATAAATATTCATCAAAAATATAAAAATTTGACGAATAAAATAAAATTTAACAAAATTAGACATATTTATAGATAGTGAATATAATTTGGATAATGGAATTAATATTATTGATCCGAATGCCGGAAATCGAAAAATAACTGAATTTACTCAAAATCTTTCTTGTGCAAAAAATAATATGTTTTTAAGTCATATAAGTAAGTATAAAGTTTTCTTCCGGTTGTTCCGGTTAGTTTCCGGAAAGTTTTAATCTAAGTTTCTTCCGGTTGTTCCGGTTAGTTTCCGGAAAGTTTTAATCTAAGTTTCTTCCGGTTGTTCTGAGTTTTCTTCCGGTTGTTCCGGTTAGTTTCCGGAAAGTTTTAATCTAAGTTTTCTTCCGGTTGTTCCGGTTAGTTTCCGGAAAGTTTTAATCTAAGTTTCTTCCGGTTGTTCCGGTTAGTTTCCGGAAAGTTTTAATCTAAGTTTCTTCCGGTTGTTCTGGTTAGTTTCCGGAAAGTTTTAATCTAAGTTTTCTTCCGGTTAGTTTCCGGAAAGTTTTAATCTAAGTTTTCTTCCGGTTGTTCCGGTTAGTTTCCGGAAAGTTTTAATCTAAGTTTCTTCCGGTTGTTCCGGTTAGTTTCCGGAAAGTTTTAATATAAGTTTTCTTCCGGTTGTTCCGGTTAGTTTCCGGAAAGTTTTAATCTAAGTTTTCTTCCGGTTGTTCCGGTTAGTTCCGGAAAGTTTTAATCTAAGTTTCTTCCGGTTGTTCCGGTTAGTTTCCGGAAAGTTAATCTAAGTTTTCTTCCGGTTGTTCCGGTTAGTTTCCGGAAAGTTTTAATCTAAGTTTCTTCCGGTTGTTACGGTTAGTTTCCGGAAAGTTTTAATCTAAGTTTTCTTCCGGTTGTTCCGGTTAGTTTCCGGAAAGTTTTAATCTAAGTTTTTCCAGTTGGTTTTCGGAATGTTTTAACTTTTAATTCCTTCTGTTTATGGCAAGTTTATGAAAAATAATTTTTGGGACTACAGGAATTCTGGGTAATTCAGTTATTTTTGGATATTGGGTAAATTAATACACTTCTATTTTATTTACCGATTTGGTTATTTTTAATTAGGCTAAAATCAAATTTCCAACCTCTCTGCAGTAAATTTCGTTCAAATTGTTGTTAATAATATATAATATAATGAAATAATAATTAAATTCTCATCGAGGCATGGCCATATGAGGCATCGCTGAGTCTAAAATGGCTTCCAATTTATTGGGGCCAACTTCAGCAATGCCAACATCTTGCCTTGTCTAGATTATGAATTTTTTCGTTGCCGGCGAGATTGGTGAACAATTTATTTTTTATTTTTTTGTTGTCATTTTTGAATAATTTTAAAGTGAAATGTTGACTTTTTTACGCATAAATTTGCCTAAGGAAAGGATATGCAATGAATTAATAATACCGTAATCTGCTAGTTTGTTTTTACAACGATAAAAGCGCAATGGCGCTGGAAATGTCGGAATATTGGTGTTAATGTCGACCAAATATTGGACTAACCCATTTTGTAGCCAAAGGGCACCGAAGAGCGGCTTATCCCTGGGAGAAGGGTTTTCTCGTTAATTTTCACTCTATTAGGGAAATATTTTCTGGATCTTTGAAAGAAGTTTTCCACAAATTTTTGAATATGCATTTTATGAGACATTTATGATTTATATGGGGGAGAAATTTGAAATAGGATTATAAAAACGGAAGAAATTGGAAAAGTGGCTTTTAATAAAATTAGCATTAATTTAGTAAATAAATTGTACTCAGTCAGGAATAAATGAACAATCCGAGGCAGAGGATTAAGATAAAGCAACCATCCGTGTTGGTTAAAGAGGTATGGATTAAAAAATGCCAAATTTTGTTCACTTGTTCTGTTGGTTTATTTTATAATATTTTGCTCCTCTATGTTTATTATTTCCAGCTTATTAATTCAAAAATCAACCCCACCTAAGCCCCTTGGCGATCTTTGGTAATTGTCGGACCAACATATTTATATTTATTTTAATCCAAATACATAAAATGATGGACATAACCATTTAATCCGCGCATCTTCGTGCAAATGATTTTGAATGATGGGTCATCTATGATTTACCAGTGTTTTCTATTTTGGTTTCATTTGCCAAATTGGCCACTTTTTTCTTTCTTTTGAAGTCATTTTAAAGGAATTTTATGATGAGGATCTGACTGACTGGGGATGAGGAGTGGGGAATGCCATCTTCGTTTTGTCTGGGCCTCCTCATATCGATGGAAGAGGAGGAGGAGGAGGAGGAAGAAGCTGTGAAGAAGAATAAGAAATGCGAGCAGGGTTCTGGAAAGATGCCTTGGAGAATGGAAGGTAAAACGGTCCCGGGAATAAGGCCAACACCACCCTGCCACTTTCAACCCTCCAAACATTGTGAATTTGGAGTGTTTTTGGCCCCATGAGAAAAAGGTGATGAATTTTGGGAATGAGAAATTGGAGCTTTCCCTGGAAACGAAAAGCACCAACCAATCGGTAAAAAAGAATGTGGAAAAATATCCACAAAATATTGGTAAAAACCCTTAGAGAAAATAGTTTTAACCAATATTCAGTTTTCATTTTGTGCAGGATTGGCATGGATAAATTCAATAATTAAAATGAGAGATATACTAGAGGATACAAAACAAACATATTAGATATTACACAGTGAAAAAATTATAGTACCCAAAGAAGGAAGAAGAATATTTTTGGGCTACAAACTATAATCCGTGCCAGGCGTATAATTCAAAACATGCCGTGGATTGACTTTTTGCGCATTCCATATTTGATATAATTTTACTTCAAATTTTAAAATACTTTTCAAATTTTTACAAATTTTCAGAAAATTTTGAAAGAAATTTGTGAATTTTTGAGGGAATGGAACGAAGTGAGTTGCAGCAAATTGGGAGGAGTGAAAGAATGAAGGAATAATAGGAGGAGAATTGGAATGGGGAGCCGGGCTTCGATTGGAGTGAGGCAAATGGGGGGGGGGGGGGGGCTAGGCTTGGCCCACCTCGACCCCTTCAAGGCCCCCTTTTACAATGTCTGGGGGAATGTAGTGGAAATGGTACTGCGTCGACCGTTGGATGGTTGGCCAAAGCCAGGACGAGGCCGCCCAAGGCTCGGCGACCATGCTGGGCCAATGTTTGCACAGCGGCCTTGACGGCGCCCCTGTATTTTCATTTGGTCGGGAGCGAGCTGGATTGGTGAAGGAAAGTCAATCCACCTCACCCTCCCAAGTCCCAACCAATTTCATTTGCCTACAGGGCCAACTCAAAATGAAGGCAGTGCGAAGACACCGAACCCCCAGAATTCCTGACGATGTGAGGAAAAGGTTGGAGGAGGGATGGGGGAATTCAGTAGCATTGTGATTGGTAAATGTCGACCCGAACAGAAACAAACACACACAAAACCATGTCCCAATCCACGTTCCCAGTCATTTAGACTTAAAAATAAACTGGAAAAGTTCTCTTACTAGCAACTTGTATGTTTCAGTAAGTTTAAATAATTGGTGTTCAAATGCTTTAAGACATATTTTGTGGCAAATGTAAACAAACTAAATTCGATCAATCAAAATATATCTAAATTTGGGTATTTTCTATTTCACTTTTTTCGTCATTGACTCTGAATGACTATTCCATTATTTTTGGTCGTCAATTTAGTCCACTATATCCCACTTCAATTCTACAATTTGTTTGCGCAGCCATTATGAAGGAAGGAATATTATTTGTGGGATTCATTCAAATTAGGTTGAAAATGGATGGACAATGGAAAAATGGGGGAAATATTTGGAAAAGTATAGTTTTTGAATGATGGATTTCTAAATTGGAAGGAATTGAATTGGTCATTCTATTTTTAATATTTAGTTAAAGTGATTTTATTGTAATTATAATTAAAATAAAATTTTATGCATTATTTGAGAAAAACAAAAGAACAGCAGAAATATTTATGAATTTGTGGAAATGTTAAATAAATTGAATGTTTGTAGAAATTTCAAATTTTTATTAGATGGCAAGAAAAGGATTTGGGGTAGAACAATAAAAAATAAATGAATTTGTAGATTTGTTTGAAAAATAAATGATTAAACTTATTAGGCATATGAAGGCAATTGAGCAGCAGGACATCAAATTGAATTTTTGTCTGATAAATTTAGGGAAATTTGTACAAAATTCATCTTTTTATTTTTCATCAAATTGAGACGGAATTTTCGCCACTGGTTTCAGCAAGGCGACTAAAATTTAAATGGGCATAAACGAGGACACCAATATCACGATGTTGATTCTCGATGGCAATGGAAAGTGCCGTTTGATTGTCCTAAAATTGGATGGGAGCGAATCCACAATAAAATAAATCCGCCTACACAATCCGTCAATGATGCATCAATGTTTGGTTGTTTGAGTAGAATTTTGACAATTTCCTTTTGGCCATGTTCCGCAGCGCACATCAAAGCGGTTGACCCATCAATGTCCTTTAAATTAATTCATTTTTAAAATTAAAAAATAAATCCATTCATCACTTGAATATTCACATCGGCTCCACATTTTAGCAATAAATTTGTTGATTCCACTCGACCATGGGATGCGGCTAACATCAATGCTGTTTGTGAATGCTTAAAATGAAGTCCAAATTGAGGGAAATAATTCAATGTCGCCTACTTTGACTGCTTTTGCATTTACATTGCCCATTTGGAATAATCGTTGCATTATTGCGCATTCCGTCTCATTCCGCAATTCACAAAGGGCACCCAACATTAATGCACTGTAAAGAAAAAAAATTTTAGTACTCGGAACATTTTTTTATGAATGTCTTTTAAAAATGCAAATTTTAAATCAATTAAAAATAAGATAAAAATATATTTTTTTCTTTCCGGAAAATGTTCGCCAAGTTTTATTACTTCCGGAAAATGTTCGCCAAGTTTTATTACTTTCCGGAAAATGTTCGCCAAGTTTTAAAATGTTCGCCAAGTTTTAAAATGTTCGCCAAGTTTTAAAATGTTCGCCAAGTTTTAAAATGTTCGTCAAGTTTTAAAATGTTCGCCAAGTTTTAAAATGTTCGTCAAGTTTTAAAATGTTCGTCAAGTTTTAACCAAGTTTTAATTCTTTCCGGAAAATGTTCGACAAGTTTTAATTCTTTCCGGAAAATGTTCGCCAAGTTTTAATTCTTTCCGGAAAATGTTCGCCAAGTTTTAAAATGTTCGTCAAGTTTTAAAATGTTCGTCAAGTTTTAAAATGTTCGCCAAGTTTTAAAATGTTCGTCAAGTTTAAAAATGTTCGCCAAGTTTTAGAATATTCGCCAAGTTTTAAAATGTTCGCCAAGTTTTAAAATGTTCGCCAAGTTTTAGAATATTCGCCAAGTTTTAAAATGTTCGCCAAGTTTTAAAATGTTCGCCAAGTTTTAAAATGTTCGCCAAGTTTTAAAATGTTCGCCAAGTTTTAAAATGTTCGCCAAGTTTTAGAATATTCGCCAAGTTTTAAAATGTTCGCCAAGTTTTAAAATGTTCGTCAAGTTTTAAAATGTTCGCCAAGTTTTAAAATGTTCGCCGAGTTTTAAAATGTTCGCCAAGTTTTAGAATATTCGCCAAGTTTTAAAATGTTCACCAAGTTTTAAAATGTTCGCCGAGTTTTAAAATGTTCGCCAAGTTTTAGAATATTCGCCAAGTTTTAAAATGTTCGCCAAGTTTTAAAATGTTCGCCAAGTTTTAGAATATTCGCCAAGTTTTAAAATGTTCGCCAAGTTTTAAAATGTTCGCCAAGTTTTAAAATGTTCGCCAAGTTTTAAAATGTTCGCCAAGTTTTAGAATATTCGCCAAGTTTAAAAATGTTCGCCAAGTTTTATTCTTTTCCGGAAAAATGTTCGTCAAGTTTTAAAATGTTCGCCAAGTTTTAATCCTTTCCGGAAAATGTTCGCCAAAATATGTCTTCCTTTCTGTAATACCGTACTCCTTTCCTATTTATATCAAATCAATTTCTTTTATTTTATTTTTGCATTTTTTTGACTAGTGTAAAATAATTTTGTATTTTATTTTAACTAACGTGTTAGCGCAACTTTAAATTTTTATTACCTATATCCCGCTTTGTTCATTTGATCAACTCGACAAACTTTTGAGTCCAAAAGAACAGAAACAACCTCGAAATTTTCATTCGATACGGCATAATGCAATGCGGTATTCCCATTTTGGTCTGTCATGTTTATCACCTAAATCATTTCCATTTCATTACTCTATTTAATAATATTGTCACCGTATCCATCAATTGGGTGGAAAATGATTCCAATGCATCGATGAATTGGTCGACCAATTCCGCATTCGCATTCTTTTTTGTTGCCATTTTTAGCCATTCATGTTGCGCATACTTAAATCATTGTAAATTTTATTGCTAATTCTATTTAAATATATTCTCACCTTTTGTGCCCATTCAATTTGATTGCCTTTTTGTTCTTCCCTTTCATCCCCTCTATCATTTACTGTCGGCGTTTTTATGCCTTCAAGCAGGAAATCGTTGATTGTTTCCAATGCATCCTTCAGTGGAGCACTTAACTCGAAGAATTCTGAATTTTCATCGTCGCTCATTTCATAAGTCCTTAATTATTAATATGATGAATATAATTTTAATTTGATTTTAAGGTATCACCTTGCACCATCGGAGGATGTTGACGAGGCATCATCCTCTTCCACTGGAGGGTCTTGTGGCAATTGTTCTTTGCTACTACTGCTACTGGTCGCTCCTTCCACCTCCAAGTCTTCTTCATCTTCCACCTCCTCCTCTTCCTCAAGAGGTCCACCAATTTGTGTGCGGAATATCAACGAACGTTGGGACATCCTATGGAGTAAATTGACACATTTACATTTATTCAAATTGAATTCATTTGAGGAATAACCATGGACTGGATGTTGGACTGACCCAGGCCGAAAGGGAACGCATTTCCGATCGTAATGGAGTCAGTCGGTCAGCAGCTTCCGCCTCCTCATCTGGCGTTTCGGCGATGGAAACATTCGGCGAGTAGCGGGCAATTTTCGGGCGAGGAATTCTAGCCGGAATTGGATCGGGAGGGAATACGGCATTTGAGGAACTGGTGCCAGGGGCCGCGCAAAGAGTCGAAGGAGGACTCTTTTTCAGGCTAATTGTCTCTTTCAATGCTTTCCTACAGTTAAATTGGAAATTTTTGATTGAAATTAAATGTAAATTCACTTTGTTTGTGTGGAACTACATGGGGTGGATGGTTCAGATTGTTGGGCTTCGGTGCTTTTATGCCGATCCGTAATATATTCCAAATCCAATTGTTTGCTTTTGTCACTTCGATATGATCGATTTGAGTCCACATCCCTTTAATATTATTTAATAATTAATTCAATAATTAATAATTAAATTCACCTTTGAAATGGTTGGCGTCTCGGTGGTTCGGTCAACAATTTGCGCAAGGCTTCGGTCCTTGCCGAAATTGATTCTCCATTGTTGCTGGCCGTTGGGGTGGTTGGCGTTTTGCTGGATGCTGATGAACTTGAACGAGCACCATTCGCATTTTGTTCAACAAAAATCACCGTTTGGGCATCCGTTTCCACGGAAATTCTATAAAATTCTATCCATCTATATATCCCCATATTTTCGGACCTGTCTGATTCCAATTCAAATTCGCCCATCAAATCTTCCTCTCCCAAAACCAAACCCTCATCTGAACTCAACGGTGATGTGGATTGTTCTTTGCCTCCCTTTTTGTTGGTATTTCCCTCATTTTGCCGTTGCAAAATTTGATCAATTTGAGAGGATAAAAATGTTGGCGATGACCCCGCCCTTTTTGTTTTGGATTCATCATTTTGCTGAATACAATTTTGGGTTATTTTAATTTCACTTCCAAAATTCTACCTGAATTCCATTCCCATCAATTTCTTCAATCACCAATTTTGGTACTTCATTTGCCTTTGGCATTTCTCCAAAAATAATTTGTTCCTCTTGAATATTCACAAATTTCCACATTTCCGTCGATTTGAATTCTTTGCTTCTTCTCAATTCAGAAATAATTTCCTTCTTTTCTTCGGCCTTCACCAATTCCAATGTTTCAGGAATTTTAATTTCTTCATGGCTTGACGCAAATTCAGGCTCTTCTTTGACTGTTTCCAGCGATTTTTGGCCAATTCCCACTTCCACCATTTCCGTCAATTCCTGTTGATTGCTTTCAATCTGTTTAATCAATGCAATTGATTATTTCCCTAATAATTTTTCACCTTAATTTCTTCCGCCTCTTCCGGCACTAAAATCTTTTCGAATAATTCATCGCTGGCCACGGATGATCGTTGTTCACATTTATTGCAGGTGATCATTATGAATTGGTCCGGTGCCTCCTCTTCGTCCGTTTCCGTACTTCGCTCAACACTATTCCGCTTCCTCTTTTCCTTCCTATTTAATTATTAATTAATTATTTTTCAATTATATTTTAATGCTTTATTTTTGGAATGATGGAAATAATCCACAAAAATAATATTGCCATAAATTCTGAATTATTAAATATTTATTTGTTTGACCTTTCAGCCTCTGCCTGGGCCAATCTTCGGCCAATTTCTGCCTCCAACCATCCACTTTCGGTTTGTGTTTCGGCATTTGTCTTTTCCATTTCTTTGCTCATTTCCACTCCAAATTCCTCATTTTTCTCCTCTTTTGGCCATTCTTCAGTTTGAATTCCAATTTCCCAAATTGCTTTCGGCTCCGTCTCCACTCCAATTTCGGTCATTTTTGCCGCTGGAAATGTCCCAATTGAGGCATCTTTTTTTGATGATTTTATCGTCAAATCTGTTGTGCTTGTTGACATCGAATTTTGTTCAACAATTTTGACATTGAATGCATCCACTCCATGGTCTTTTGTTTCCGGTACAATTTGCACTTCTGAATATGATAATTAATTAATTTTGCCAATTTTCTAATTCAATTACGCTGTCCATTTTCCACAAATTTTCGGCTTTTTTCAAGGAGTTTTGGTTCATGGTCCGGATGGTGTTCCGGTTCATGCCCAAGGCAATATTGGAATTCGGCCACCAAATTGCCCATCAATTCTTGTTGCCTTCTTCTTCGCAATTCCGCCTCCAAATCTGGCCCACTTGGCTTCGGTGGTGGCCTTGGCGGAATCTTTTTTGCATCCATCTGCCAATAATAATATTTCCATCTATCATTTAATGTGTTCACCTTTTCCAAATCCCCGGTGTCCACTCCAATTGAGGCAAATTGAATTAAACCCGAAAAAGGTAATTCCGCAGCCGGGGAAATCCCAAAAACGGGAAGGTGTTCCGGTGAAGTGGAAATGCCAATTTCCCTCATTTCTCTTTTGGGTGTCATTGGTGGCGGAGTCGGTGGCTTTTTTTGCTCCATTTTTTGCCGTTCTGTTGAAATTCCAATCTCCTAAAAATTCGAAGGGAATCTATCAAAAAAGTGCGGTCTTGCCTTTCCAATTGGTTTTGGTGGAGTTTGTGTGCCGGAATGCTTCAATAAACTTGCTTGAACATTTTGAATAGGAATTTGGTATTCTTTTTGAGCTGGCGCCGATGTTTTCCTTTTCTTTGATTTGTCCACCTTCAATGTTCCCTCATCGTAAAATTCGGACAATTCTGGCAATAAATTGGCCAATGAAGAATGTTTTTCCTGTTGGCCATTGGCACGTGGCAATGATGAATTGGCGGATGAGGGCGAATTGGTGGATGAATAACCGGACATGGGAAAATGCTTCAAAAATGAAATAAAATAGTGAGAATTAATGGATTACAATTGGCGGCGAAATGGATCGAACAAGATGGGCCGAATGCAAAGTTGTCGACCCACCAATGTCGGCATCCAATCGACGCCGCCGAATACTGGCAAATTCGCCCAATTCCATTGTTGATGAACCACCGTAGGGTGAAGGACCAATATGCGGGGCAGAGCCGACACCCCTCGAACGATAGGGCATTCGATTAGCTTTGGGGGATAGGAATGAATTATTCCATTTTATTATTTTCATACCAATTCCTTGGCCATTTCCCTGGCCATTTTGATTTTTATGGAAAAATGTTCGACTTTGTAAATTTGAGGAACGAACGGCGCCATCCCCCATTGAAGGTAGATGTGGTTCGGGCGAAAGGACTCGACGGGTTCCGCCGGTTTCCAAATAGTAACGGCGAGTGGTGATTGGGGGATTGGTGAAGGCATTTCGGGCCATGCTGGAAAGGCCCGATAATGAAGTGTGAGCTTGGCTGAAGGAAAAAGGGATTTGGACATTTGACATTTGAGTAAATTTGGCTGACGGTTTGGTGGAAAATGTGGCTGTGGCCAATCCTTTTTGCGGTGTTTTCCTCAATTGAGCCATACTTTGGGCGATTGAAGTTTGATAATTTATTCCATTTGGTTTTGGAATTGGCGAAGATGGTGCCGAATTTGCGGTGCCATCCTCATTCATTTGTGGCTGATTGGATTGGCTGACAATTGCCGTTGAAATGTGCAGCGGATGACGGATATCATCATTCGCTTAAATTCAATTTAAATACAAAATATAATTATTTAAGGAACATCTTGGAGTGCTGGTCCTCAACGGTGATCCAACAAAGTTTGGAGGTGAGCCAACGGACATGGGAAATTGTTGTTCGGCAGGCATGGAAAGTGGATGACGGCGTCGATGTTGTTGTTGTTGATGATGGACATGGGCATCGTAGAATCGACTTTGATGTTGTTGTTGGGGAATAAAATGATTATTTTGATGATGATGGGAATAGGCTGGATTCATCTGAAATAAATGTAAAAGTTAAATGAGAGAATTGCATTAATAAAAATTTGGAAAATTGACCATTGTAATAATAAAGTATTATTTGGCTATTAATGAGAATATTTTCGCTCAAAAATAAATTTAAATTTTGCCATATTTTTTAATTATATTTTTTTGCTTTTTTGATACCGTATATACTCTTTTAATTGGCCGTGGGAATTTTTCTTTTAATTGGCTGTGGGAATTTTTTCAACCGCTTAAAA
Source organism: Pratylenchus scribneri (assembly GCA_030063045.1). Classification (NCBI taxonomy): domain Eukaryota; kingdom Metazoa; phylum Nematoda; class Chromadorea; order Rhabditida; family Pratylenchidae; genus Pratylenchus; species Pratylenchus scribneri. The sequence continues at coordinate 336,912 of JAQSEB010000007.1, forward strand.
ATTGGAAATTTGGGTTGTCTAAATTCCTTAATTTGTGGACATTTTTGAACTAATTATAGCAGATTTTATAGCATTTTAGGGTACTAAGAAAATACTATAAAATTTTTTTTTTAAAGTTCACCCTGCTTGGAGCCTATGGGTCCTCAAAATTGGGGATGGGGAATTATTAGAGAGTGGGGATTGGGGAACTTAAAAGAGTATATACGGTAACTGAAATCCCTTCCCCACCCGTATTACCCTTTGCTGTAATTGGTAATTCTCTCGTCCTCCATTTCTGCTATTGTTGATTGGAATTGGCGCAGTTTTTGCCGTCCCATAATTCCCATTTTGCCAATCCGCATTTTTGAGTATTCCCTGAGGGTGATGATGATGTTGGGGAGTGGTGATTGGCACAGAAGGGGCTCGAATACGGTTGTTTGCATTTGTATAGGGTGAGGATATTGTTCGTTGATGGTCGACTAATTCCGGCAAATTATCGTCCATTTCCAATGATTTACTATAAAATTAGGCATAATAGGTAAAATGTGGGAACAATTACCTCATTATGGAGGAATCATTTGGATATGAATTGCTGATATTTGCATCAGAAATGTCCAAATTAATTCGATCCGAACTTGGAGAAACCAACATACGACGAGCATGTTTTTTGCTTGGATTTGACCAATTCTACAAAAAAATGTAATAAAATTTAAAATTGAAATTATTTTATGCTTCACTTGGATTTGTTCCTTGCCGGCGGCAACATCTTCGGCAAATTTGACGAAACCCAAATCAATGTGGAATCCAAAAGGGCAACATTGACAACTTTTGGCGGATGTGGGACTGCCAATTGAGGGCAGCCCAATTTGGCCATTTTGTTCAAATTGGTAAAGGGAAGATGGGGAATTGACCATTCGATTCTAAAATAAATATGGCATAATAATATTAGGTTATTCATTTGTTTTGGCCCACATTTTTGTGTCCATTTGTGTGGCTGATTTGTTGTGGTTTTTGGTTGGAGGATGGGTGATTATGATGGTGATTTTGTGGAGACGGATAGAATGAGTCCACAATTTGCACCCTCCTCCCCACATTGGGCCCATTGTTATGCCGTTGATGAATATATTGTTGTTGGGGCGATTGGATTTGATCGGCAAACATCACCGATGAACTGGAATTAGAATTGCCAGGTGGACGCATTCTTCACCAATTATAAAAACAATAAATTCACTGAATATTTAGGTATTTATTAGGTAATTGGCGGAATGAATGGGAAAAAAAGAATTATTGGTGAGGGTTATAAAAGGCGCGAAAATGAGTTTATCATTGGAGCAGTTTAAATTAAAATATTAGAAATAATTGATAGAATAAATTGCAAAAATTGACAGCTTTATAGGGTAAAATTTTGGCCAAATAAAAAATTAAGGTATTTCTTAATTATCTGTATACCAAGATTTTTTGAATGAAGAGTCCCCATATAGGTGATTCAGGTTAGGGTTACGGATTTTTGAGATGATAATCTATCCCCTATAATAAAATCCTACCTTATACCGGATGATCCACGGGAGTTACCGTTACCTTCCCCCTTCTGGTGACCCAAAAAAATTTGGGTACAAATAATTAAGAAATACCTAAATTAATTTAAGATTTAATATTTAATCAAAACTTTATAATTATGAATCAATAAAGGAAGGAATATTATTTTGATTGCCCTTGGAGAAATAAAACAAAGGAAATGGACGATGGAAGGAAGAAAGAAGGGGAAGGGGCCTTTGGCGATCGAGTTGCGCGGGAAAATTGATCGAGTGGTTGGCCGGTTGGCAGTGATCATGGGATTTTGGGTGGGGTGGGTGAAGGCGATTAACACTGCCACCGGGACCATTCAGTCTCATTTGGGGACACCCACCTCCACCCCCACCCGCATTCACATTGATTACACTCAAAAAACATTGGAATGGATTAATGTCTTCTTATAATGTTTGCATTCAACCATTTTGCCCTTTAATTCAACCTCCAAATTGTGAGTTCATTTCCGGTCGATTGAGAAGAGAAACATCCGGTAGGCCAATTTAATTGTGAAAGGAATATATTTAAAAGGAATTAGTGAATAAATAAGAAGAAAAGATCAATCCGGCAGATGGAATTCCCTCATTTGGTCATTCATTTTTGATGGCCCATTTTGTGGAAGGTGGTTGCCGGTTGCCCATTTGATTGCTGCTATTTTGTTGTTGCTCCTTCCTTTCGTGCCCATTTTACGCAGCACCGCAATGTCCGTTTTGATGGGACTTGCGGGGCAATTGCGGGGAATTCGGAGAGAAGGGGGAAAAGGGGGATAGTCGTTAAACCCAGGAATTTGAAGGACACGCAAAAATTAGAGGAGGCAAAAGAATTTTAGGGGAATGAGTGGGTGGGATTGGAATTGAAAAATTTGAAAGAAAATTGCAAAAAATTCCAATCAAATTTTTGAGAAATTCGAAATGGGCAAAAATAATAATTTTAAATATTTCGCATTTCGAAGGCATAATTTTATTTATTATTTTCGAAGAATATTGCGGTAATAAAAAGATTATGAAGAGGGAGGGAGGAAAAGAGGATGCGCAGAATGGCTATTGCCCATTTTGGCGGGGAATCGACCCAAATTCCTTGAATGCGCGAGTTGCGCCCAACAAGAAGACCCCCTCCCCAACTGAACCAAAAGCCAACCAAAAGTGTCCGACCGTCCGTCTTCCAACAAATATCCATTAGAATCACCCAAAACACATTAACAATTTACGCTCGCCCGCGTCGTCTGCCCAATTCGTTCCCCCTTTTGGTCATCCCAGCTTGAAGGAATGCATAAATCCATTCTTCAATTGAAATATTCGAAGATAAATTGATCTACAAAAAAATATTAAAAAAAAAAATAATTCATTTTTATTTGTGTGAAATGAAAAAAATGGATTGAATTGAGGCGATAGGATTGGTTTTGGTTGGCAGAATTGGGTGGGCTTTTCCCCCTTTTGTCGTCGATTTGTGTACACTCGATTTGCTTTGCTTATTTGCGGCTGCTGCCTATGGAATTGTGGCCGAAGGGGATAATCGCATCGACTTTATGAGGGATTCTTTGAACAGAAGCCAGTTTTGGTGGGAGGCCAACCGGTTGTTGGCCCAAAAAGTCAACACCAAAAATTTATGGCGCAAATGCAACAAAATTGTGTTTAGCGGATGTGGGGGCATTATTGTTAAGCTGTCAACCCTCCCCCCCCCCCCCCCCCCCATCTTCAGTCTTCACAGCCCTTTGACATTAGTAAACCAATTTAGCGCAAATGAAACGGCTAATTAAAAGAGGAAAAACAATTTGGAATCGCGGTAAATGGGAAATAATTTATATTTAGAAAATAAATCAAAGAAATGATTGGGAATTTTAATGGAGATTGGATTGCCGTAAAATGTTTCGAACAAATGGGTGAAGGAGAAAAAGATGTTTATCAGCAAAAATAAATAAACTTAGCTGACATTATTCCATTTTAAACTAACATTATGTTTAAGAATGTTAAAATTCCAAAGAATGGAATAGTTGGTTAAAGCTTAAAATAGGATCGGAATATTTCCTTAAATGTTCATAAGCTGGATTTGAAAAATATTCTTTTGTCAGTCAGCAATGTAGTTAAAAACACAATTTTTAATAGGAACCAGATGGATAAATTCGCCCTTTTTTTAAAAAAAAAAAACATTTAATGTTGGGAATATTTTCTTAAAAAACATGCTTAACATTTGGCAGACCTTTTCCTATACTCCCATTTTTGATTATTTGAATGAAGAATGAAATATTTGTCTATTTTCCAAGAAGAAAGGGTATTAGTCATCGAATTGAACCCCCATCTCCATATATTTCCCCAATGCCCATTCACCACACCTATTTTGTGGTTTCCTAAAAAAATTTGGTTTATCAATTTAAAAAAAATACTTCCACTTTTGAATAAATAGATAGGTTAGGTAGGTATAAAATGGATAAAATTCGTAATTTCATGGTAAATTTGCAATTTGCTTAAGGGGGAACAAATAGAGCAAAGTGTGCGAAGAAAATGATTTTGATTTCTAAATAAATTCGTTTTTAATGTTGATTGAATGGTGGTTGGACAAAATGAAAACAATATAAATGTGAATATGGATTATTTTAGTGGTTGTGAGGATGATTTGCATATAAAAATGAAAGGGCGGCAAAAATAGCAAAAAAAAAGATGATATACATAAAATAAATTGCAAGAATTGATTGGGCAATAAAAATGTAATGAATTGATTATGAGGTAATTAATTATTAGTTTGTTAAAATTGGAATGAGGCATTTTGGATAATTTGGAGGGACCCAAAATGATATTTGGAGTAAAAATAAATTGTAAATATTTTTGCTGAATGAATGTTGAAATTGAATATGATTTTAGATTGGATTGGGTTTTGGATGGATGTACGGATTTTGCCTTCCATTGAATTGGCCAAATGGGTGGACACCACAATCCAACACACATTTTCAGCAACTAAAATCATCAAAAAGAGGGGAAAAATGAAGGGAAGGACATTGGGCAATATGTCCAATGTCCATCCATCCATCCATCCGGCTGATCAAATGGATGAAATTATTTTTGAGAGGGGAATCGAGATTCGAGACAGATGATGGGGGAAGTGTAAAAAGAAATGTAAATTTTCAATATTTATTGAAAAAAAATCTAAATGAAAATTCATTCAAAAAACTGCAAAACTAATAAAATAATGAAGGCTGGTCAAAAATTTCCTAGGGGCATTTTAGAAGGCTGTAGCAGATGTCGATGATGACAAGGGCGATTATAGGGACGAAGAGGCAAAAAATGCGAAAGAAAAATGTGGACGGAAATATGGGCCAAGAAGGGACAAAAAGTTGACTGGAATAGGGGATTGGGCCAAGGGAAAAGAATGAAAAAAGATCAACGGAAGGAGGGGTGGGGTGGAAAGCCGCCGGTGGCGGTCGGTCGATTGGAGGCCTATTCATTCAGTTGGCTGGGACAAACTATTGAATAAATGAATGGCCAAGTGAATTGGCGGAAATAGGAATGGGGAGCAAAGATTCGTTTTTGATGTACAAAAGTGGGAAAAAAGATGATTGTCGGAGAATTGAAATGTAGAAATATTATTCATAGTTCATAGGAATAATGGATGCATTTTGCATGGAAGAATTTAATGCCGTAAATATTTATAGAACTGTGGCGGAAATTACAATTACAAATCAGAACACGGTGGAATTTACAGGAATACAATTCTTAGAACACAAAATTTCTCTTCCCTCATACTATAAATAATAAGAAAAGTTCAATATTAAAAAATAAATAATAAAAATCCCCTAATGTAGTTTACCAACCATCTTGCCTTTGGCACTTATGGGCTTACCCTAAATTTTTGGATAGTTTTGGAATGCTTCGAAAAGAGGAAAATTCGAAAAAGCACAAAGCATTGAAATATTTTATTTTTCCTAATAATAACCTTCTTTTCCTTTCTAATAAAAGCTCCCCGATGATCCAGCCCCTTTTGGAGGATTTCTGAAAAAATAATGCTCCGAGCCACTATTAGAAAAAATACCGATAAAAGAATCAATTCATTTAACATTTTAATATTCGGTACTCCCAGAGAATGATAAGAAAATTGCAAAGAACAAATAAATAAATTAAATTATTCGTTTGATGATTCCATTCTTCTCATTAATTTTGTTGCAATTTTCCATTTCCCCGGGGCAAATTCGTCATATCCAAAAAGTATGCAGAAGTCGCTGGCATTTCATTTGTTGATGGAATTGAAGATGGCTAAAAATATAAATAAATAATTGTATATTACAAAAGCACACCTGCTGTTGATGGAACAAATTATTATTATTTTGGATGGCATATTGCTGCTGCTGATCATTGAATAATCCGCCAACAATTGTTAAATTTGATGATGTGGATGCCATCTTAATTTTAATATTTTAATATATTCCAATTCATCTCACCGGTTGATTATTCATTCTTTGCTGTGCCTCCCATTCCTCAATTATCGCATACAATCTTCGTTTTAATTCGGCCAAATCCCCGCTTTGTTTATTCGAATTCGAATGCATTCCCCGAATGTGCCAATGCAATTCATTTGCATTCTTAAATGTTGCCGCACATTTTGGACAATGCCGAAATGATTTATCTGCAAATTTTACAAATAAAATTGAATAAGAGGAGGAATATAGGGAGGAGCATTGTGATTTTGTAAATAATGATTTCTCATTATGGCCCGGTTGAAGCATTCAAAATTGCATTCCCTAAAATGATGGAAAATGAATCCAAAAGAGGGGGCATACCGGCATTTTCTAAAATGTTGCTCAGTGAATCTGTGAAAATAAAATTGCCTCATAATAATTCTTAATCCCAAATCTTCACGTTTTATGGCCATGTTTTCCCTTGGATTGGACCATTCCATCCATTTTCCTCCATCGAATGAAATATTTGCATTTGCCCTCGCCCACTTTTTGCCGACATTCAAAATTTATATAATTTTTTGAACTTGATAATTTGGAGACACGAAAAAGTGTCTGGATTTGTTCAATTTGGGCAATATCATCGACTGGCAAAAATATATCAATATCCCGCCATTCGGATTTAGCTGCTGGAATTTGTAATAAAAATAAAAATAATAATTTATTTTAACATTACCATTATTTAACATTGTTTCCTCATCAATTTCAATTTTAATTGGCAAATTGGTTGCTGGCTGATTTATTCCATTATTATCCATTTTTTTGGAACAATTAATTAAAATAGGGGAAAATGTTCTGTCAGGGCTCTCAGAATACCTTCCTCGAGGGGGTTTGCCCCATTTTAGGATTTTGCCCCAAGCAAGAATGCCCCCAAATGCCTTCTTTTTGTCTTTTTGGCTAAATTACCTGAGGCCATTTTGCCTTTTTCCCTGCGGGGCTATTTTTTAGCTAAATCTCTTTTTAAGCGGGAATCATTCAAAGCAGAACAGTGAGGCATGAAATTTTGAGTAAATTAATTATATTTCGGCATTTTTAGTCATTTTCGTCAATTTTTGTCAATGTTTTGAACATTTTGGACTTTTTTTTCTAAATTTAAAAAAATTGAAATTTAAAAAATTTTTTTTAGAAATTTATTAAAAATTTTGAATTTTTTGAAAAAAAAAAGTTGAAGAAAAAATTGATTTGCAAATTTTTGAAAAAAAAATTGTGTTTTTTTAAATAAATTTTAAAAATTTCTGAATATAAATCTTGAAATATGAATTATTTGTGACTAAAAGTAATGAAATTTTAACGAAATTTTTGATAAAATAAACCATTTTTTAAAAATTTTCGTCAATATTTCATCAATATTTGCGATTTTTTCATCAATATTTCTATAAATATTTCAGGAATTTTCATCAATAAAAATCCCAGCCCTAATCATTACAATCCATTTTATAATAATTTTAATTTAAAATTACAATAATTAAAAAGCCAGAAGTACATTTACAAACGAATTTAATCATTTTGTAAATTTCCAATTTTGGATATTTGGATTATTGCATGCATTAAATTTATTCAAAATTTTTATGGAATTAATTCTTTTTCATTCAAAATTTTTTCAAGTTACATATATTGGGCCAGAATTGCCATTTTATGTTCGTTTAACCCAACCTAAGCCTTCATCATAATTCATCACAAAGTCCATTGATGCATTTATATTCGAGAGTATCAAAAATTCAAGTGAAAAAATTTTTTTCACGCGATAATACAAAAAATGTTGGCATAGAGAAATTCAAAAATTTTTTGTTCATTTCATACAAAACTCATTTGGAGTTTATTAAATTCCCCAATTTTATTGTAATAGTTTTTTGGATATCTTTTTTGACTATAAAAAAAGTCAAGAATATTTAAATGTAGTATTTCCCCAATTTAATTTTAAATTTAAAATGGCAAATTTGGTAGAAGTAAATGAGGAGGAAATGCTTCAAATTGGGCCAAATCGTAATTTGGTCATCGGAATCCTATCATCAATAAATGTGCTGCTGGACATGATCGGTGCCCTCTTTTTTGCCTCCATAATTTTGGTCACAATCAAACATAAGTCATTTCCACCCCTCCCTATATTTTTAAATTCGATTCAATTTCATTAAGGAAATTGCATTCGGCTTGTCATTTTCTGATTGCCCTCTTTTCATTGGCCTGCTTTTTCAACAAAACCATCTTTTTGGCCCCATTCACAATGCGAATCATTGTCGGCGGCACTCTGCCCCTTTTCATTTGTGCATTCATCCAAATTATCCCTTTGACCTTTACATTCAACATTTATCCCGTTTTGATGGCCATTTCCATTGATCGAGTGTTTAGCATATTTTTTCCAATTTGGTAACCATTTTTGGGCCATCCATCCCTTCAATTCTTTTCAGGTATTCACATCGAAATGAATTCCAATTTTTGGTTATTTTCTATTCATTTACTTGGATTTTTCCCTTCTATTGCATTTTTGCGACTTTGTCAATTGTTTTGTCGGACCCAAATTCGTGAGTCTTCATTTCAATTCTTCCATATTCATTTTAATTTGCAGCCAATCTCAATGCTCATATTTGGATTTAATTGCGGATAATGCAGTTATGAAATTTCATCATGCCCTTTTCTTCAATTTATTCATTTTTTGCTGCTATTTTTTAATGTCCATCAAATTATATTTCAAAAATCAAGGTCCCTTCTCCCTTCCTAAAATGCTCATTTTCATTTACAGTATCCGCCTCAACCCGTCAACCATTATTCAAGTCCCTTTTTTTGGTAATGTTCCTTCAACTTTTTGGCTGGACCAGTTCAATTTGTGCATATGCATTCATTTTGCCGGAATTCAGCGACGAGCAACGTTCCTATTTTGTTTATTTAATTAATTATTATGCTTCGTTGACCACAACCGGCGAAGTGTTGGCCATCTATTTGACAAGGTAAATTCCCTAAAGGCAACTCTAATATTCCCTTAATCTTTTGGTTTATTAAATAATTATAACATATATATATATATATATATTTAGAATCCGGAATGATCGAAATTATATTGATAAATTAGGATTTACATCTCTCAAAAATTGCTCAACTAATTCAATAAAATATTTATTTTTTCTTTAATATTTTTGTTTCAATCGACAATTCCAAATTTCTTTGATTCATTAGGGTCTAAAAATGCTTTACAAAATTCATTAATCATCAAATTTTGCCCCCTTTTTCAGCAGTGTACATCGAAAGGCATTGAAGAAGGAAATTGCCAGACTTTTCGGCATTTTCAAAGAGAATTCAAATCAACAACAAAACACAATTCATATTATCAGAGGAAGTGCCCAAAATTGGGGGAATTCAACAATCCAACAAATTCCCAAATCAAATTGAATTGAAAATATTTTATTAAAATAAAAAATTAAGTAATTTTGTGAATGAAATATTAAGAGGTAATTTTACAATTAAAAAATTGGGTAAAAGAACAGGCAATGATTTGGTCGATGTGGTTGGAGGGAATGATCAAAATTAAATGTTGCAAAAATACAATAAAAACAAATACAATAATAAATTTAAAGACGGGCACTTTGGGGCGGATATTTTCCATTCTCCTTTTCATTGTTTGCCCCATTATTTCCATTTTCGACTTTTGCCAAATGCCTCATTCCCATTCGTGGCACCGGCACCCCTCCTGCCGAATTTATATTAATTTGATGTTGATTGGTGGCATTATTCCCATTTGGCAATGCATTCTCCAACATTGATGTGGTTTTTGGCACAAATTTATTTGTGAATCTGCCAATATTCCAATTGAATAAATCCATTCATTCATTCCCCACCTTTCCTCATTTTGCCCCAAATTATTTTGCCTTTTCCCATTGTTTTCCCTTCTCGAATCTTGACTGGATGATTGCCGCATAAATGCCGCCCGAATTTTCTTTGTCGCATTATTTTGTTTTTGATTAATTTTTTCGCTCATATTATTCAATGCCGACGAACTCAATGCCGGCACATTGCCAAGCATTGATCGCAAATTTGGGCGTTTTTTGCTTGAATGCGGCGAATAATTCCCATTTGCTGATCCTAAAATTTGAATATTTTCACTTTATAATTACATTTTCATCACCTGAACCGGATGAATTATTTTCTGCCGTTTCTGAAGGTTTCCTTCTCCTGCTGGACCCTCCATTTTCATCCATTTCCCCCACCAATTCCTCCTCCTCAATTCTGGATTGATGCGTCGATTGTTCTTCTCCATTTTGATTTCCATGTTTATTCGTAACCAATTTTTTCAACCAGCTAACATCCACCCCAAGTGTGTGCCGCGCCAATGATCCCCTCCCATGGTGGTGTCGATTCATTCTTCAATTTAATTTAATTTAATAAATTATTCCCCAAATTTACTTCTTTTTTCCATTAATTTGTTCTTCTTTTCCATTTAATCCATTTTCCACTTTTCCTTCCAATCTTTCCTCGCCAACTTCATTAAATTCCAGCGGCAATTCTTCGTATGGACTTCGCAAATGATGATTCGATTTTTGTAGTGAATTCTGTTTCCCATCAAATTTTCCCTTTTCTGGTACAATTTTCACTGGTAAATCCGCCAAATTCATTTGTGTTTTTCTCGATGACATTGAATTTGAATTGTCACTGCCTCCTTCATTATTCCCTTCCATTTTTGTATTCTTTCGGAATGCCTTAATTTTCCCAAATATTCAATTAAATTTATTTATTATTTTCTCACCGTTGGTGGTCTCCATGAACATTGAATGCCCACTGATTGTTTGCCTTCTTCAATTTCATTATTCTCCTCTTTTTCTTCAATATTTTTATTATTTTTCATAATTCCTCCTCCACATTGGCATTCACTGTCCTTTTTCATTGGTTCCATGGAATTCGCAAAAAATTCCTCCCGGGCATTTTTGACATGTTCTTTTGCATCCAAATCTACAAAAATAAATAATACCATAATTTCCAATTAATTTCCGAATTTTTCACCATTTTTTATCCCTTCCTCCTCTTTTCCATTTTCCACTAATTCATTTTCCAATTCCTTCTCAACATTTCTGAATAATTCTCCATTTGTCCTCTCAAATTCGGCCTCCAAACTAGGCCATTTATTGCAAACTCGATAGGCAACCACCGAAGCATGGTCCAATTTTCCAGGCATTCTGAATTATAAATTATTATCAAATTCCCATATAATGAATTGAGAACGGATTTATATTAATATAAATATTTTTTGCGAACTCAAAACAGCTTGAACTAATATAAAACATGTTTTATCGATGTTTTTATTGATTTGCATGAACTTTTATTATCAATATTCATCAAAATTTTGACATTTTTTGGTCGTCAATATTTTAAAGATTTTTTCAAATTTTTTAAAATGAAATTTTTAAAATTTTTTGATATTAAAATTTTTGAAATTTTTAAAATATGAATTTTTTAAAATATTTTTAAAAAAATTTTCATAAATATTTCAGGATTTTTCATCAATATAAATCCGTTCTCTAATAATGAATTTATCTCACTCCATGATCATATTTCTGATCATCTTTCGTCGCAATCTTTCCTCCGTTTTTGAATGTGTTCTAGTCTAATAAATGAATTATTAATAATTCAAAATAATATGCAAAATTACCCTATATAATTCTGGGTCTTCCAATGTTTTCCTTTTGGCCGATGAAAGTTGATATGCAAATTGAACCAAATTTCGGCATAATTCTGCCGAAGAAATCAACGGTTTTTTGGAAGAATTTGAAGGCGATGAATTTATTGAGTCAGTCATAGGTGAGGATGGCAAAATTGCTGATGGGAAAAGTCCATTTGGGATAACATCTTCAAACAATTTAAATATTTTAACTAAATATTTGGCCCTGATCGACCCTCTCACCACTCATTCGAAGTAGCATTAGTTCATGTCGATCCAAGGCATCCACACAAGGCAATGTGGCAGCCGGTGGCCTTTTTAATGGGCGCAATTGTGGAGGCATCATTCCCTTCTGGTGATGGGAATTTGGAGGTGGTCGAAATTGTTGGAAATTGACGGCATTGGCAGTGGTTACTGGGGCCGATTTTGTTTTATGGAAAGGCATTGGGGGCATTGTCGGGCCAACACTGAAATATAAAGAAATGTAATAACTAAAATTAGAGGTAATTTGAATTGCATCAATGCCCAATCCCAATATACCCATTTTACCCCTGTGTTTGGCCACAAATGTCATTTTCCTTTTCGCTGCTGTCCTCCCTTGGTCGCCGAATAACACAAAATTTGCCCACAACCGGGTCAAAATTGTCGGAAATTCCATCGGATGTGATGAAAACCAAATCGCCTTCCTCCACAAAAGTCATTGAGCAAGTCAAATTTTGGAGTTGTGGATTTCGGCCATCCACCGGACCAAGGGCACCTTTAAAAATGCATTTTTGGTTGCACATTTCAATATTAATTGACCCCCAGCATCGCGCATATCCCTCATTTGGGCAATGTCATGTGAGGCCAATGTGACTTCACGGACTCCATGCACCGAATTGTACACAAAACAAAGGGAATCGCCCACATTGCAGGCACAAAGGACCTTCAAAAATCCATCAAAAAGATCATTTATGCCCCAAATTGAATTTACGGATGAATTTGAATCTTTGACTGGGGCCACCAAAGCCACACAAAGAGTGGTCAATGCGCCACCCTCTTGGAGAATGAGGGCATGGGCCGCATGGAATGCGCCCAACAATGAATGGAAAATGTCGTTGGTGTTCCGGAATTGTTGCCTTTCAATGGCCGCATTCACGTGGTCCATTGCCCCTCGAATAGCGCATCTGGCAGCCAACCGGGCACCATCGCCCCAACTGCACAAATATTCCAAAATTAATTTACATTTTTTGTGCCTACTTTACTCCATCGGCCAAAGCCAAAATGGCATTATTCTCGCGGGCAATTATGCCGAACACATCGGCGATTGGATGGCCGGCGGAAAGGCCAGTGACCGGGTGTTTTTCATAGAGGGAAGTGGACAGGCCGAATGCCCTTTGTTCATCCCAATTTGTCCAATCCATTCGCTCTAATTGACTTCTGCCAATTTGTTGATCCTCCGGCCCAAATCCAAGTGCTTCCATTGAATCCGCCTAAATTCCCCCCAATCAATTTCCACTAAATTGCCAAAAACTGACCGGACATAACAAATTTGTGGCCATTCTTTTTCTTCTCCCATTTGTTTGTATTTTCGTCCCATTTCTGTCCATTTCCATCCTCCTCTTCCCTTCTCCATTTTCATTCCCATTTTCCATTCCCTCCCCATCTCCATCATCATTTTCCCCTTCATCTTCGTCCATTGAGGAAAGGCTGAATTCTTCATCGTCCAATTTGGCCATTTTGGCAATTGTCCTTTGCCTCATTGGTTGAACCCTTGTCAATCCCCCATCCGGGCCAGTATGGCATGCTTTAATCGGCAAAAGCAATGAGGCAACGTGAATATTCGGCAAATCCAATCCAGTTTTGCCCTAAAATGCCAATCAAATTGAATTATTTAATTTAAATTGAATCATTCACCGAATAAACTTCCGGCGTATTTTGCATCCTCCGAGGGCATTTCCCATTCAAAATTCGTTCAAAAACTGGAGCCGAACTACAACTGGAAGATGGCCCAGGACTGGGTTGATGATGGCCATGGCCACCCGCCGGTGGATGGTCCAACATCATCAATAATTGTTCCTCCGTTTCCTCATCAATGTCTCCATTCGAATTGGAGGCAGTGGCCGAGGAACAAATCTTCAAAGGCCAATATTTTTATATTTTATCATTTAATCCATTTTACCGCATCTGATGTTGATTGAGGGGCCGAAAATGTTGTTCGAAGAAGTCCTCGCATTCTTCGCCGCAGAAAAGCTGACATTTTTCTACAATTTAAAAAATTGAAATGATTTTTTTTCGGAATTTTTTTTGTGAAATTTTTTGATTAACCCTGAGGGAATAATTAAAATAAAATATTTTAGTGCGAGTGCAATTTAAATTATTTTGACTTTTATTTCAATTTGATAGATTTGGGTTTATCCCATTTTTATCCGTGGAATTTGGGGGTTTGTTTGGAACATTTTGGCCAATTTTAAGATTTGAGAAACGTGGGAATTTTGTGTGTGCAAAATTGGCCTAAAGGAAAGTTGGAAATGAGCCCAGCGGGAAATGCCAATGGCGCCAACCCAACCCAAAACCAGTCCCGAGGCCAAATCTTCACCGCAAGCAGTTTTCATGGGCCCTAATTGCCCAATTTTACCCTTCTTTCCTTCTATATTCCCTCTCCAAAATTCCTTTCCCCAGTCCAAAAAATGGCCTCCCTGTGGCCTTTTTTCATAGTTCATTTTGAGAAGGTAAAAAATAATTTTTAAACTCAGAAAATCATTTTTTGAATAACTTTAAAACTTAAAAGTGAAATAATTTTGAGGGATAAATTTGGTAAAATGAAGGAATTTTAATTTATAAAATTAAAAATTCACCAAAAGGGAAATTGGAGGCTGGCAGTGTCAATGTCCAATGCTAATAAATTGGAGGGCAAAAGGGGTCCAGTCAGCTGGGCCGATGAACAGCAAAAAAGCAGCAAATCGGCCCAATAAATTCCAAATTTCTTTGGCGGTGATGATAAAGAGGAAAAAAGAAGGAATGGAGGAATCGATGGATCGGCGGGAATGGGGAATTGGGGCCGATTCGATATTCTCAAATAAATTCAAAATTGCTGATAAGCATCTTTAGATGGCCTTCGTGCCATGTTCCTCTCCCAAATTGATGGCCTTCACATAGAAAAGAACAAATAAAATCTGCTAAAATGATCATAAAATATATAAAAAATTGAAGGGTATTTTGAATAAAGGACAAAATGAATTTATTTTGGCTATTTTCCACTCTTTGTTTCGGTCAATTTTTGGGGAAGATAAAATGCCGGAAATTAAGGAAATTTCATTTTATTCGCCATCAAAATGTTTTTGAAGTCTGCCCTCAATTTCCCAAAAATATCGTAAAAAATTGTTGGCAAAAAAGGGAAAGAAAATTGCCTGGGCATTTGAAGGCACTTTTAATGGATGTTTTTGTCGCCCAAAAAGCATTGTTTTTTTTTATTGTCGATAAAATTGTGTGTGGGATAATTAATGGAAAATGGGGACATTTTGGCATTGTTGCTGGGGAGATTATTGGAGAGGTGGATGGGGGCCGGAGAATTGGAGATTGGTTTTGGAGGTAATTAAAAAGGAAATCCTTGGGTAATTATTATTCAAATGTTTGGAAAAAAGGGCAAAAAATTATTAGAAATTAATTTGAGGTATTTGAAGGAATAATAATATAATATTAGTGCATTAATTGGAGGACTAAAATTGGAATGTAAAAAATGGAGCGAGGGCAAGAAAATCAATAAAGGAAACATTGTGGCCAAATGGACGAGACGCTTTTTGGGGCCAATGGCCATTTGGAAGAGGGGGATAGATGGGGTTGGATGGAAAGAGGGACATTTTTGGATGGATTAGCACATTAAAATTTGGTGCAATATTTTCTGAGGGAATTTAATTGAATGAATACTTAATAATATTCAAATTAAATATTAATTCTTTTGATTTCATATATATTTAATTAAAATTGTTGTTTTTCTTTCAATTATAATTCCCTGAAAATAATATTCATTCATTTTCGTCCAAAAGTCACATGTTCTTAATAATCCAGCCACTCCCACACCCCCCCCCCCCCCTTTCATTTCCCACATATAAAGACCGGTTTTTATTCGCCAAATTCCATTTTTTTGGTATAAATTTATTTTTAATAATTTTTAAAAAATTATTTTTATTAAATTGGACTGTTTATATTTTCCCCATTTCGACTTTTTTCTCAATTTATTTGCTTAAATTGAAGGGGAGGAATTGGAGAAAATGGTTGAATGAAGTGGATCCATTGAAGGAGGGGAATAAAAACAAATTAATGAATGAATGAATGAATTGGGGGAGGAATGCACGAAACATTGACTGAGAGATGGGCGGCTTTTGCATTAGTACCAATTGGGCCGTACAATTTGGACGAAAATGGCTGGAACCGACCGTTGAAAACAGAAAAAAAACACCAAAATTGTCATGGCCAAAGAAGGAAAAAAATGAAAAGGTGAAAATGGAATGAATAAATTGGATTAATCCTCTGTTAAGAGGATCAACCGATTATTTTTAATGCGATTTTTGGAGGGGAAGGATGAAAGCCGCTGTGAAAATGTGCTAAAATTGATTGATTAAAGCAGAAAAAGAGAAAGGAAAAGCCTGCAAAAATAGAAAAAAAATGTTCAAATGCCAATTGTTTTGGTTTAATTTAAGGATTTTATTTTAGGCAAACAAATTTAATATTAGATTTGGATGGAATTTATTTATTTAGGAAAATGAGAATGTGATGCACTTTTAAATTAAATATTTATTTCCTGTCATTTCAATTAATTTCAATTTTTCCCAAAATCAGACAAAAAAAGGGGACTTCTTTGTAATGTGTGATTGGAACTATGAAATCATTATTACAATATATTTTTGTACTTTTGTAGAATGGGTATTCATTGAGTGAAAATATTTCATATTTTAATTGATAATTTTGGGAATTGGATTGAATGAAACTACAAAAAAAGGAAAGGTATTTTCAAGAGAAAAAAATTCCATTTATAGTATGCAAATAATTTTGACAAATTTTTATGATTTTTGAAATTTATGAGAAATTCAAATTCGAGGTCATTGTGAGAAGTGATAGAGCGTAAACAAATATTAAAAAATTGTTGGGAAAAATGCGATGGGAATCTGGGAATGATGGGACATTTTCCATTAAAAAATGATAGGAAATGTTGATTTTCACTGGAGCGGAAAATTTTAAGGGTGGAAATAATTCGAAATTATTTTTATCAAAAATAGACAAAATTAATATTAAATGTATGATCGATCTAATTTGCATAGGAAAAACTCATTGGAACTGTTTTGGGCTCATAATTCTTGGTCAAGAGGAAGGAAGGATTTTGTCGCCGCTTGAATTGCAATTTATGCGTTATTATTATTATTCGTATGGGTTTGTGGTTGGTCACCACACAACCGCCGACCACCTTCCATTTTTGCTTGGCTGCACAATAACGTAGCACAGCAGCGGGAGGTGGGAAAAGGAAGGAAGGCTAAAGAGCAAGCAAAATGGACCATTTGGGTGGAAATGTTTGGCTGGTGGGTTCTTCGCACTACCAGTCCTCCGCCGGTCACCTGCGGGGGATGAAGGCATTGTATTCAAAAGGCTTATGGCTTATGGATGGATGGAAGATCGAAGCGGGATGAAAAATAAATGGTCGAGATTATTTTGTGCCAGTCTGCCGCCGCTGGCATTTCGACCAAAAGTCAAACAATTAAAATGTTTACAGCATTTATCAGCAGGAAATTTTGCTTTAAATCTTGGCTTATTTTGCATATTATATGAGTATTGGCCATTAACCACAATTTAATAATTGGCAATGAAGCTTTCAAGGCTATAAAAGAGAAAAACTGAAAAGTGGCTGAATGAATGATTGGATTATAGGCGGTTGGCTGAAATTATTTGTGAGGGAGGGTGGACTGCAGCTGGCAACTAGATGCACTGATGCTCCTCCTCGCATCCCCCCAAATCCATTGACCACATTGAAGAGCCATCTATAAGCCTATTTGCAATTTGTGCGGTGGGGATGGGGAAGGAAGGAATTATTCCATAGAATGCGAGGGAGAAGTGGGATGGAAATGGAATAAATGGACATGGACATTTGGCTAGATGCACTCAACAGCCGCAAAAGGAATGGCCTTTCGCATTTTTAATTCTGCTTTTAATTTGGCGAGGAATTTGTCCTTCTTAAATGAATAATTTTATTTTATATTTGTGCCTTTCCTCCTACGGTGGTCCAATCATCAAATGGAAAATGGAATGCTGAATGAATGAATGGAAAATGATGAATGAATTTGCCCGAGGGCCCCTCAAAGAGAATGTTATCGTTTATGCTAATGGGTTTTTTTGATGTGTTGCTATGTTGACTTTCCATATGGAATTTTGGCATTTTCAGCCAATGCTAATATTTATGAATGTTTGAAATAATTTGTTGAAATTTCCGTGGTAGATCATTAATCAAAAAAAATGCAAAAACGGGCGTTAGTCAAAAAATGCAAAAACAACAAAAAAAATTGCGCGAAAAATAGAAATTGACGAAATTAAATAATTTAATAAAAATGTGTTTTCCCTTTCTGGAAAATGTTTGCCAAATTTGTTTTTCTTTCCGGAAAATGTTCGCCAAGTTTTAATATTTTCCTCCGGAAAATGTTCGCCAAGTTTTAATATTTTCTTCCGGAAAATGTTCGCCAAGTTTTAATATTTTCCTCCGGAAAATGTTCGCCAAGTTTTAATATTTTCCTCCGAAAAATGTTCGCCAAGTTTTAATATTTTCTTCCGGAAAATGTTCGCCAAGTTTTAATATTTTCCTCCGGAAAATGTTCGCCAAGTTTTAATATTTTCCTCCGGAAAATGTTCGCCAAGTTTTAATATTTTCCTCCGGAAAATGTTCGCCAAGTTTTAATATTTTCCTCCGGAAAATGTTCGCCAAGTTTTAATATTTTCTTCCGGAAAATGTTCGCCAAGTTTTAATATTTTCCTCCGGAAAATGTTCGCCAAGTTTTAATATTTTCCTCCGGAAAATGTTCGCCAAGTTTTAATATTTTCCTCCGGAAAATGTTCGCCAAGTTTTAATATTTTCTTCCGGAAAATGTTCGCCAAGTTTTAATATTTTCCTCCGGAAAATGTTCGCCAAGTTTTAATATTTTCTTCCGGAAAATGTTCGCCAAGTTTTAATATTTTCCACCGGAAAATGTTCGCCAAGTTTTAATATTTTCTTCCGGAAAATGTTCGCCAAGTTTTAATATTTTCCTCCGGAAAATGTTCGCCAAGTTTTAATATTTTACTCCGGAAAATGTTCGCCAAGTTTTAATATTTTCTTCCGGAAAATGTTCGCCAAGTTTTAATATTTTCCTCCGGAAAATGTTCGCCAAGTTTTAATATTTTCCTCCGGAAAATGTTCGCCAAGTTTTAATATTTTCTTCCGGAAAATGTTCGCCAAGTTTTAATATTTTCCTCCGGAAAATGTTCGCCAAGTTTTAATATTTTCTTCCGGAAAATGTTCGCCAAGTTTTAATATTTTCCTCCGGAAAATGTTCGCCAGGTTTTAATATTTTCTTCCGGAAAATGTTCGCCAAGTTTTAATATTTTCCTCCGGAAAATGTTCGCCAAGTTTTAATATTTTCCTCCGGAAAATGTTCGCCAAGTTTTAATATTTTCCTCCGGAAAATGTTCGCCAAGTTTTAATATTTTCCTCCGGAAAATGTTCGCCAAGTTTTAATATTTTCTTCCGGAAAATGTTCGCCAAGTTTTAATATTTTCCTCCGGAAAATGTTCGCCAAGTTTTAATATTTTCCTCCGGAAAATGTTCGCCAAGTTTTAATATTTTCTTCCGGAAAATGTTCGCCAAGTTTTAATATTTTCCTCCGGAAAATGTTCGCCAAGTTTTAATATTTTCTTCCGGAAAATGTTCGCCAGAATTTGTTTTTCTTTCCGGAAAATGTTCGCCAGAATTTGTTTTTCTTTCCGGAAAATGTTCGCCAGAATTTGTTTTTCTTTCCGGAAAATGTTCGCCAGAATTTGTTTTTCTTTCCGGAAAATGTTCGCCAGAATTTGTTTTTCTTTCCGGATAAATTTAAAGATAAAATTCTAGAATATTAAGCCTTAAACTATTAATTAAACATTTAATTCATTTAATTTCCGGAGAGAAAGATATGGTGGCGAACATTTCCAGAGGAAAAACACATTTTAAAACAATATAAAATTATCTCAATTTCGTAAATTTCTATTTTTATTTCATTTTTTGTTTTTGCATTTTTTGACTAACGCTGTGTTTTTGCATTTTTTGACTAACAACGTAGCACCGAAATTTCCCTATTCCTAATTACAAATTAGTTTTTTCGTTTTAGGTGCTGTTTTATTTCCTAAAAATACAGAAAAATAAGAATTGCCTAAAAGAGGTGAAATGTGAAATCTGGCTTGATTTATGAGAGAAGGAATGGTATTCCAGATTTAATTTATTCCATGAATAAGGTTAACGGCAAGCATTATTTCTAGAATTTAATTTTCCGGAAGGATTGTAATTGTAAAACATTTTCCGGAAAGTTTTAATTATTCATGTTTTTAATTCAACAATTTTTACATTTTTTCGGAAACACATACAGGAACTCCGCCTCTTTTACCTACTCAACAGCTAATAATTTCGCCGAAAGTCATTTGGATGATGTCCAGCAGTAGTGCCGGAAAATGACCAATGCTTTTGGCTAATTCCGATGGATTAAATTTCCGCTTGGAGGGGGGAGGGGGATGATGGATTGAGAACAATAATTCCAATGGATTAGATGGGTTTTCATTTTCATTCATTGAGCCGTGTCCCAAATGCGAGAAAAAGCCAGGGAAATGGAGCGAATTTGTGTGTCGCCGACATTCATTCATTCGGGCTAGGGGTGAGGGGCTGCCATTTCTCCGAGACTCTTCCTTTGGGCGACTCATCAATGTTTCTGCTTCTTCCAAAGCTGCTTTTGAAGGATGCCAGCCACGGCCAAATGATGAAAGGATGGCCTAGGCATTGGATAGGGGTTGGAAAAGGGCAGAATAGAATGAGAAGCAGGATTTGAGGGCAACAAAGTCTCCGGCAAAAGAACAAAAGCGCCGTAGGCTATTATATTGGTGGCAAGGGACTGGTTTTCGCCCCAGGCATTTCCTCCCTTTCCTTCATTCAATATCCGTCTTTCCTCTTTCCAGTCAATGAGTTTAAGCTTAAATTGCCCACAAATTTGAATTAATTTCAACAATAATTTTGTAGTGATTTATTCTAATGTTTTGTAATGTATAATACAAATACAAATGAATGCACATAAATAATATATAAATATGAAATGTTAATAATAAAATATATCTATATGGGAATTATATTTGGGAAATATATAAAAATATTTTGATACCCAAAATGTTTTTGTTTGTATTGGAATTTGGAACTATATTCACAAAATTAGCACAACAATTTGTATGGGATTGTTTAATGTAATGGGATTAATTTAATGGGGAAATATTCTCCATTTTCATTCTAATATTCCAATTTCTCAAGCAGCCAAACTACTTCCATCATCGCTACTGTCCGGCCGAATTGGCGGCGATTCCGAATTTTCATTTTGTGTTTGCCGAGAATTGGCGCCGGTTGATCCGGAGGATGAATTTGGACGGCTTTGCGCAAATTGTTGATCTTTTTCTTTTGGATGGAATACGAGGGAATCGGCCGATGCAATCTGTAAAAAAATAGATTGAAAATGGTCAAAAATGAATTAAAATTTTACTTTAATTTCGACCGGATGTCCATTCACATTGTGCACTGGGCCAATGGCCATACATTTTTCCACCGCATCCAAATTCTCAAATGACAAAGAACCATAGCCTCGGGGATAGGCCACCTTTTAATTGAGGATAAATCATAAATTTTGATTATTTTACCATTTCCAATTGTTCCACTGGGCCAAATTGCTCAAAATGTGTTCGAAGTGTGTCCAAAGTGTGCCATTCCCAATTCAGCCCTGACATTTGAAGACGGCAACCCGGCGATGTATCCACCGACTAAAATATACATTAAATTGCGAAAAATTAATTAATATAATTACCAAAAAAATCGGCGGTTGATCATTTTCGACAATTAAATTCATTTTTTCTCTAAAAATTTTCAAATATTTTTCCATTCGAATTTAGTCACTAATTTACCGTGGAACTGCCCTTTTTGCGTCCACCGCTTTTCCACTGATTATATGCGGTCGATTGGCAATTGCATTATCAGCCTATAAAATATTATTTTTGATTAATTTAATTTAATTAATAAACCATTTCCGCCGTAGCATATGTGACGAATCCAAAACCACGGGAACTCCGAGTGACCGGATCCCGAATGACAATGCAATCCACCACTTGGCCCCATTGCGAATAATATTGCCGTAAACCGTCGTCGTTAATTTGTCCAAGTCCACCAATGAATAATTTCTTTAAATATTATTTTAATATTAATTAAATTTGGCTCACTCGACTGCTCAATGGTTGCATTTGTGGCAGAAGTGAGGGCGAGGAATGGGCAGAAGATGGTCTCTGTTGTTGCTGTTCCAATAAAATTGTGGCCAAATTGATTTGCCGTTGAATTTCGGGATTATTCCTTTGTGTTCTATTTTTGAAAATAATCAAAAATGAAATAATAATTTTAGGGTAACCTCTCATCCAAATATCCATTGATTGCTGCATTTATTGATTCACCCAATGGGTTAGTGGATTGTTGGCTTGCCGATGTTTGTTTGAACATTTTGGAAGCTAAATTTGTAATTTAATGAATATTTGGGCGTATTAAAATATCATAAATAAATAAATATTAATAAATTGTAAATTACAATTAATATTAAATCTTAAATCAAATTGTTTTAAATGATCCATTTTATGCGAATTATCAATAATCCATTCCATATATTTGAGAATAAACGAATAAATGAATAAAATCAAATCATCACAATCGGCAAGTGCTTTATAGGAGAATTTAATAAACTCGTTTAATACTGAATTTGTCTATCATTTTCCTTTTTATTTATTCTATTCATTGATTTTGCTGCTCCGATGAATTTGTCATTTTACTTGGTGTTGGTATTGGAAATTCTGCACACGGTTGGCGTCGATGTTGGTGAATGACGGCGGCCATTACGCAATTTTCATTGCTGCTTTGATGCCGGCTGCCTAAAATATAAAATAATAAATATAGTAGAATTAATTGAAATTATTTTATTTATTTAATTTATTTTTATTAATTATTAAAAAATAAATAAAATACGATTTCGTTCATCAGCACTATGGCTGCTTGATGACCGGTCCCTTGTACTATTTTCTGCTGGCTCATCATCGCCATTATTGCTGCCATTCATTTGAATTGTTCCCTCCTTTTGTTGGAGTTCATCCAATCTTTGTGCCAATGCTTCGCTGAATTTGTCTCGATAAAGTTTGCTCAATTTGTCCAAAAGTGCTTGGATTGTTTCATAATATTGAACATGCATTTCCAACTGGAAATATTTAAAAAATTATTATGGAATATTTTCATAAGTAAAACCTTTCGAAAATCTCCATTCATGCAGTCCAATCGATCGGAACAAATTCGCCAGCCCTTTTTGGTTAATTCAATGCAATATGATTCATCTTTGATGAATTAATTATAAATTTTATTTATTTAAAATTAAATTTACTTTCCAATGTGACCACATTCAGGAATAGCAATTCGGATGTTCGGGTCAACATTTCGCTCACATTTATTGACCGAACATATGGGGCCACCTCCTTGACGGCGGCAAATGCCTCAATTTCGAGTTGGGAAAGTTGGGCACACGTTTCGCAAGAAATTGATGGGGCCGGCGAAGATGGACTAAAATATTATTTTACTTTTGAATAATTCAATGTGAACAAACCCGGTGCTTTTGGGCGATGATTGAGATGAATGTGAATTGTGCTTGTCATTATTATCATTTTCACGACCCATTTTTAGCAAATTAAATTCTAAAATATTCAAATTGAATTTAGCAATTATTTGAGGAAAAATTGGGTTAATGACTAGGGAACGGATAGTTATGCATTTAAAAATAGTGAAATATACGTATAAAATATGCACAAAAATTACAAAATATGCACAAAAATATGCAAATAAAATTGAATTTTTCTGCCTTTTTAGCAATTTTTTTAAATTTTTCAAAACCAATTTTACTACATTTTCAGAGAAAAATGCCTAAAATAGCTTTAAATAGGTTTTTTCGTCCAAAAAAAATATTTGGATGTGACAGGATTCGAACTTTAGACCCCACGTAAGTTTGCATTCGAAAGACTACTCTCTCCGCTATTCAGCCAAAAATTTTCAGCTGCCAAGATTGGCTATTTTTATCAATTGAAAACCAAAAATGCAAATTTTTTTATCTTTTCAAGATTTTTTTGACAAATTTAATCCAATTTATTAAATCTCAGTTCTAAAATTTTCATTTTTATTGCATTTTTGATTGAAAATTTCCCTAAAAATGACAAAATATGCATAATATGCGGAAAAAATGCAAAATATGCAAATATGCACAAAAAGTTGAAAATATGCAAAAATATGCAGTTTAAAAACCATTTTTTTACGTTCAAACATAGTTATAAACACTTTTTATATTCATATTACAGCGATACAAGTCCAGGAAAAAAATATGTATTTGCATAACTATCCGTTCCCTATTAATGACATTTGAGTAAATAGGAGAAAGCCTATAAAGTCTAGTTTATTTCTAATGTATGCTCAAATTGAGCGAAATCCATCATTCATTCCTCAGCATTATTTTCGATTATGTAATATTGAATCAATAATTATGAATTATGATGTTGGAAAAATAACCAAATGCAAAAAAAAATATTAAAATCAATTTTTATCTTTATGCAATATTTATTATCGTTTTCAAAACAAAAAAAAAACAATTAAATGAAAGAATTATCTACAATAACTTAATTTATGTAGATTTAAATGTGCCATGAGATTATATTTAAATTAATGGCAAATGAATGAAATGATGATTTATTTATGTATTTTAAAAGAATAATATCAGATTCTGTGCATATATGGGTGAAGAGGGAGGGATGGGAGGGTCAAATGCCCTGAATATTTATTTAATGGCGAATATTTAAAGGTGGAAAAAGGCAATTTGGTCAAAAAGTGAGGTTCAAATAAAATAAGGTCGAAACAAAAACATAAACTCATAAATCTCTTCTTTTTGGTTTGGCATTATTTAGCAATATGTTGAATAGATGAGCGAATTTCGATTGAGCGATTGATGATAACTCTTCAAGACACGTTGGAATGTTCGCAGCAATGTCCATCCATCGTCTGAAAGTGGCGGCGCTGGTTGGTCAAATTCAAAAGTGTTCACGGTTCGAAAGTGGAAACATTTTTGCTTTGGAGTGATCAAATAGAGCTTAAATTGTGTTTTGAATAATTATAAATAATTTTGACCAATAATTTACCTGGTAACTAATGCCATCTGGCTCTTCTTGATTTGGCATCATGGTCATGGTCAATTTATAGCGAGTGTCAGTGAAATTGACCTGTGAATTGAAGAATATATATAAATAATAATTTAAGTAAATACTTGGCATGTTCCATCACTCAAAAAGATGAAAAGTGCATTCGGAAATTTGCGATAATCAATCAAATGGACGAGTGGGAATTGTTGCATTCCACCGGCGGAAATCCTTTGTCTACTTTTTCGGCTGATCAAATCCATCAAAAAATCATTGTTGCTTTGTTGTTTTTGATAATTGATTGGAACACTGGAATAAAGTTCACGGTCCATATATTCGCGCAATACTCGCATGAATGTTACCTTTAATTTTATTTTAATTAATTAAATTTATTAATTTAATTTAAAATTGTTGTGAATTCCAATTCAAATGCCAATTTATTAATTTTTAATTTGACATGTATACGAAGGAATTCTTTTATTTAATTTTGCATCATTTTGTGAAGTGCGCATTCATTGTGAAAATGTGCACCCATTTCGAGATGCTATTTTTTATTAAATTATTTAATTTACTTTATCGCAAATATCGCTTCTTGGGAATCCTTCACTGTAATTCCATTCAATGCATTCATCATTGAATTTATTGGCAAGAAAGGAGAAATATCGTTGATTATCACTAAAAATAATGAATAAATAAAATTATTAAAATAAATAAATTTTTACGTTGACGAAAGTGAACTTTGATCATTGAACAAAATTGTTCGGGTCCCATCGCGAAGAGTGACACCGAAACCGAATTTATTCGTATAATCAACCCATTTGGCCACAAATGAGCTGGGAAGAACATCGGCGCCGGCCGAAATGGATGAATGCTCCATCAGGACGAGATCTTCAATTTTAATTAATTAATTAAAAATATTTATTTAAATTACGGACTCAATGGATTGAACGAATCCATGACGGATTGTAATGTTTGAATGTATTTGTCCAAAGTGAATTGGACGGCCTTTCCCAAAGGGCCACCAATGGCATTTGGCGAATCGGCACTGCCACTGCCCCCCAGTCCGGAATCAATTCCAAAACCACCAAAATGAGTTGTTTTCACATTTCCGCCCAAATTTGGGGCAAATGTGGAAAAATCCATGCTGGGAAGAAAATTGCTGAAATTTTGCAGTGGAATGGACTAAAATAAATTATTTAGAATAAAAAAAATGAAATTATTTAAACCTTGGAGAATGATTTAGTCGGCGATTGGAAAAGTGGATTTGTCCCAAAATTAATTCCACAATTTGCCGTGTTGTTTTCAGTTTGGATCATGGATTGAGGAATTGGATTGGAATTGATGAAAAGACGCGATAAAGTCGATGGAGTGGTGCTTTAATTTTAATTTAAATATTATTTCATTTTAAATACTCTTCAATTTGTTGGAAAATTGCATTGAAATCATTGCTTAAATTGTTGGCGATGGATTGGGAAGAGCAGGAAATATTGAATGATGGTTTTGGGTTCAGCGCTGAATGGGCCAACATTTCCGGAGTCTTTAATCGATATTCCGGACGATGAATTAAAGTCCTTGAATTTAAAAATGTAAATTATTTTTTTAATGGAAATTTGAAACCTTCGAATCAAATCTTTGGCCGATTCCGAAACCGTAAGATTGTCAGGTGGAAATGAATATTCACAACGCCGAATGCGGGAATAAGTCTGATGAAGATGTTCACAATGGAATGGAGGACGACCAAAAAGCATTGCAAAAAATGTGCAGGCCAAAGCCCAACAATCCGAATAAATTGTGTGACCTCTGAAAAATAAATTAATTAATTTAATTAATTAAATTCACACTAAACTGTTTATCAATGACTTCGGCAGCAACATAATTTGGTGTCCCACAAACGGTGTGTTCCGGACGACTCAATAATTCATCAATTGAACAGCAAAAGCCAAAATCGGCCAATTTAACGGTCCATTCGCGAGAGAGCAAAATATTCCCTTTAAATTTGCAAATTTACGGCAATTGGCCCAAAAATTAACCTGGTTTAATGTCCCGATGCAAAAGGAAACAGTCTTCGTGCAAATACCGAACAGCAAGAAGTAATTGTTTCATAAAAACGATTGCATTGGATTCGGGAATGCCTAAATAAAATTGGATATTAAAATATTTTAAAAGGTTTAAAACCGTGATATTGATCGATAAGTTCAGACAAAGTGCGATTTGGGCAATATTCGAGCAGCATATAAATGTTTTGTGAGCATTGAAATGTGCTGTAAAGGGCAACAATGTTCGGATAGCAAAGGCTGGAATGTATTTGGACCTTTAAGTTGATTTAATGAATTAAAATAATGAATATTGAAAAGACCTCTCTTCCAATTTTGCTAATTTGATTGCCGTGCTTTTTGATATGACTTCGTGAAATAACTTTCATTGCAAAATATTGACGATTTGTGTACGCTAGAAAACATTTGCCAAAGCCACCCTAAAATATTAATTATAATTTATATTAATTTATTCAAAATTTCAAATTGATACCCGTCCAAGCAACTGTCCAATTGTGTAGGTGACTCCGGTTCTGCTGTCCGTAATCCATTGAGGAATTTCGGGTGCATCCAAATTTGGCACCGATTTTGCCCTATGCTTTTGTTGGAGTAGTTGATTTTGCTGGCGATTGTGATGATTATGATGGCGATGGGCAGATGAAGTTGGAGGCATATCCTTCTGCTTTGGCTTTATTGCTGGATAATGATGATAAACTGGAGATTGAGCCAAATGATGGTGATAATTTATGGCATTTGTAGGAGGCATTATAGATGAAGAACGGGTCGAACCTGAATTTTTTGTGATTTTTTCAATGATTTTGATACAAATAATAATAATATAACCTACTATGCATAAATTCGAGCATTTCTGTTAAGAGGATGATGGCAGAAAATATATAATGACATAAAATGAATGAAAACAAGGCACTTTTCCCTTGATTTTTTACAAAAAAAATTAATAAAACTGAATAATCATTGATCATATGATAATTGATGCGTTCATTTCTTCACAAAAAAATGCATGGTTCGGAATTTCAATAAATTTATTTATTGATTATTTTTTTTCCGTGTTTGCGCGTTTCACCGAAAAGGTCGGAAATGCGCGTTTCATCGAAAAAGGTCGGAAATATTCATATTTCAATTTAGAGGGGTTAAACCAAAAAACCAATGATGTTTTCGGATTCAGCATGTTGGAAAACCCCTAAAACCTGTTTAAAAACATATATTTATGGATCTTAAACTAGCAAAAACATTGTTTATTTGAAAACATGTAAAATATCAACAACATTGTGGTTTTAAAAGTTTTTGCGCAAAAAATGTATGTTTTTAAACTGGTTTTATGGGTTTTCCAACATGCTGAATCTGAAAACATCATTGGTTTTTTGGTTTAACCCCTCTAAATTGAAATATGAACATTTCCGACCTTTTTCGATGAAACGCGCATTTCCGACCTTTTCGATGAAACGCGCTAGCACCTTTTTTTTCAATAAAATTGAATAATTTTTTCTCGATAATGACATTTTATCTTTTATTATCTCGAAAACTCGAAATGTCGAAATCTCGATCTCGATTCTCGACTCGATATCGATTTATAAGGCCAGTTGAGTTGAATTTGAATCTTGAATCATTGAATGTTGGAATGAATCCACTATCCACCCCACTCCATTCCTCTTCCTTTAAATTTATTTTTCCAGTTTGGTCATCAAATCGTTTACAGTCCAACTTCACTCCCAACTCCAGTTTTTGTGGCTGCGGAATACGTAAGTTTTGTAAAAGTATATTAATTTTATACTGAAATTTGCAGGCAAAACGAAGACGCAATAATTTCAACACATGGTCGAACATTGGTGAAGCAACATTCGGAGGAATTTGTACTCATCAAGAATTGACCACTATCTGGGGCATGCTCTTTTATTACATTGAGGCGCACATAAATCGAAATATATTCAGCCCCCAACAATTTTTCTCATATTTATATATTTTTTTTAATAATCTGTGCCATTTTAACCTCATATCCTAATGTTTAATTTTTGCCTTTCCACTTATATTTGATGATTTTTTAAAACAATTTTTAATGATGACTTTATAAATATTTTATTCAATCAAAATGGCCTTAATTATTAATTCATCCTAATAAATCATCATATTCCACCTATTCTCCTTATCCAAAACGTATATGACCTTGGATTGGACAGATTTAGATGAGTGGCGCCGACCGACAAAAACAACCATCCTTCCCTCAATTCCCTACTCAAATATAGAGTGGCCCTTGGCCCAATGTCCCTCCGAATATTGGCTCCTCTAACATATATTTTTCATTTCAATTCGAAAAAAAAAACATTTACAAAAATGGTGAGGATAGATGAATTAAATTAATCATCAATGGAAATAAAAAATCATTTGTTTAAGTTTTATTTGACAAATAAAAGGCGCCAAATAATTATTATTCGGAATGACCTTGATTTGAGAGTTTTGTTGAAAAAAAAACTTTTATTAGCACATTAAATTTTCAACAATTTATTAGTCCAACATTCCATCCAATATCAAATCCAAATAGGAATAGAAATAATTTTTTTTCAATTTTTTTCCAAATTAAATTCTCTTATATTGAATTATTTTGTAAAGGAGTTGATTGCGTGGGAAAAGAGGGATATCGATGTTGAAAATGTCATGCAATAATGCATAAGGGCCTTTCCTATTCATCCTACTGTACCCCCACTTTTTGTTTTCTTAGTAAAAAATATATTGAATTGAAGAGGAAGTCAAATGAAACATTTGGTGGGGAAAGAGTGGGTTTAAAAAGGAAGATTGAGGCAATATTTGATTGATAGGGTGACCGGTGGATTAGGCAAAAATTTAGGGTACAGTAAGATGAATAGGAAAGGCCCTTAGGCATTATTGGCTTTGACAGGAAAGGCTATCCTAGAATGGGACCTTCTTCGAGAAGATTTATGGAAATGAAGAGGAACATAATTTATGCGAAAAGGGTTTAATTTGAATATGATGATGGAAGATATGCAAATAAAATTAATATATTGATTGAGATAATAAAAAATCAGCATTAATTAATATAATTATATTAAATAATTGGAAATTGCCCCATAATAATGAGACCCTCAATTTCCACCGCCAATCAAGCTTTTGTGAGGGAGAACAACTTGTCGCGGTTCAAAAGGCAGCTGGTTCAAAGGAGGAGAAACAGGAAATTACCATAGAAAGAAATTGGCGAGGAGGGAAGTTTGGATTTGGATATTGGATTGTCCATTTTGTGTGAGGAGACCAATTTGGTGAAAATGAAAAGGAAAATCTGTGGAGAATTTCTTGTAATTTTCACTCACAATATCCAATTTTCTGAATTCATGATTACTCATTTTATTTCCGTTCCCATCCACTTTTTCCCAAAACAACCTTTGCCAATGCTGATGAATTGGTTGGCTGGGCCGTTCCGTTCCGGCACATTGCCCATCTGCCGCTTTTATTCTCAAATAAAACACATTTGGCGGGCGAAAGGCAAAACCACAAATCGACAATTACAAATATCCATCTCTGGATATTCCCATCCTTCAACGGTCATCAAATCTGCTGAATTTATTTTCTGTAAATTATTATATTACTCCATTTTTGTGGGAAGAAGGCAATTAATTAGCGGAAATTGCCAATTGGCCAATGCAGCATGCAATTTTCCAATCTCCACCCATACCCTTCCATTTAGCCACAATTATTATTAAAAATGTGCCATTCATTTTTTTCATGGATTTCTTTGAATATATTTCTAAACCCTTTTTTGGTCATCCATTTTTAATCCAATGTGTTTTTAATCCCCTTTTCCTTTCCCAATTTGGGGCAATCCCCTCTTCACGCCCTCCTCATCCTCCCTCATTCATTGAATTTGCTTTTGATGCTCATCCTCCCCTCCATCCAATCCACCTTTCTTTTCTTTCACATTTCTTTCCGCCCTATTGAAGTTGCCCTAGAAAAACAACAACAAAAATACAATAGAATACTTAATATTAATATAGTATTCCTTACAATTAAATTATTTTTAAATTTACATTTTTATTACAAAAAGGCAAAGGCTATTTTGGATTGAACACATTAATATAAAAGAGGGAGGGGGGATTGTGGTGTTTGTTCCACTTGAACGGGCATTTCATCCCTTTTCCGGTCATTCTTCTGGCCAAGGCCAAGGCCAAAACAAATGTGTGCGCCCTCTCCTCACTGCTGGGCAACACACAACAACAGGTGTGTCCATTTCCAAGCACATCAATAGAATTGAATTGGAATGGAAATGGATGAGTGGATGGACCATTGGCACAAAAGGAGCATGGCCGCGCAATAAAATACAATTTTAAATATTTGTCCAAATCATCATATTCCCCACCCCCCCCCCCCCCCCCTCCTCTTCTCCATATTAATCCATCCCTCTCTTTCATCAATTTCCCCGCCATTGTTTTCACCTTTTATTTATGTCCCAAATGTCCGCGCACTCTTCCATCGATATATGTGCCAGTCGCCCCCAACACATAATCTCCGTTGAGGATCAGTCCATTTGAGGGTCGGCTTAATTCCAATTCAATTCCAATTCCAATCCCTTCAAAATGACCACCTTTACCTATTTTTGACTTTTTATTCAAATTTCATTTCGAATTGCATGTTCCAATAAACCTTCCATTCAAATTAGATTGAATAATCAATTTAATTTTATAATTTTAGGTAGCGAAATGAATTAAATTTGGTTTTAACCCAAAAATGCTATTAAAATTATTATTATTTTTATTTATTATCACCAATTCCAATGCCCAAAATAATGATCAATTTATATCATCTTCTTACAATGAGGAATCCATGAATTCTGCGATTGTTGAGGGTGAATGAGTATTCCAATTTCCATCAATCACTTTCCTTTTTCAGAATCTCCTTCCCCTTCATTGATTACCATAATCCCTCCACCAATTCCGGCGGGTTTTTCTAAATGGCGAATTGCCTCTTCAAATCCGTTGCTTTCATTCAATCCAAATACAGGCGAATTGTTCACAAATGGTCACTGAATATTTTAATTCAAAATTAAATCATTTTCCTTCTTTTTAGGCCGTATTGACCGTGAACAATTGCCAATTGAGCCAGAAAATGGGAAATGTTTCCTTCGAACAATTTTATTATCTCAAGGAGTGAATGGGACTAGGCTAATCCGAATAAATGTGGAAATATTGGATGTGAATGATAATTCACCAATTTTGAAAAATCAGGGCCTAAAGGAAATAGTAAAATAAAAATATTTAATAATTAATTGCACTTTTTCTATTAGACTTTATCTATTCTTGAATCCGCCTCAATTGGGAGTCAATTTTGGTTGGGTACGGCAAGGGATGTGGATTTTGGGCAAAATGGAACAATTGGAGGATTTGAATTGGAATTCGAAGAAAATGAGGCACTAAAATTATTTCGGCCAGAGAAAGGAGAAAATGGGGAATTAAGTCTGGAATTAATGGGCAAATTGGACAGGTGAAAAATTGAAAAAAATAAATAAACAAATTAAAAATATTAACAGAGAAAGGCAACAAATTTACAAAGGTAAAATTAGAATATGGGATGAAGGAATACCAACAAAAGAGACTAAAATTGAATTGGGCATTCGAATTTTGGATGCAAATGATAATCCACCACAATTTGAAAACACAAATTATGAATTGATTTTGCCAATGAAGGTGGAAAATGGAAATAAATATAATTTGATATAATAATTAAAATATTCAGCAACCATTGATGATCAAAGCCATTGATCCGGATGAAGGCGTGAATGGCCAAATTCATTATAAAATTGTGAATAATGCGGAAATGGGGGATTCAATAAAAATTGATGAAAAAAGTGGATTATTAAGTTGGAATGGAAAGGTAGAAGGAGGAAATGAGAATTACAAAGAATAAAAATATTTACAGCGAATTTGTCCTGGGAATTCATCAAAATGCAAATTAATTGTGGAAGCCTGGGATCAAGGCCAACCTTCAATGAATGCGAGAACACAAATAAATATTATTGAACAGGATGAGGAAATGAATAATCAAATAAATGAAGAGAAGAAAACATTTAATACAAAAATTAGGTAAGAAATAGGTGAATTAATTATTTAAATGTTAATTTAAAAAGGAATCTCCCAAATGGCCAACATTTTGCTGTTTTCGATCAAAATGCCAAAAATGGAAGTGTTTTGGCCATTTTAAGCATTGAAATTGACAAAAATGGCCATGAAAAGAGTGCAGAAATCGAAGAGGGGAAATTGCAATTTGAAATGGAAGGAAATGGGCATGAAAAATTCAGAATTGAAAGAATTGGACGAATTGGATTGATTCGGCTGAATTCAAGCGAATTTAAAGAAAATGGCAAAAATGAATGGAATTTGAACATTTTTATTAATTTTAATGGAGAAATTGAGAAGAAAAATATTCAGGTGATTTTAATGAATTTGAAAATATTCCATAAATTTTCAGATTTTTATGCGTCCTCCAAATGATTCGGCCCCAATTTTGATTTCCCCAATTCAAAGGGTCAATTTCCCGGAAAATGCTTCAATTGGAACATTGTTGGCCAGAATTAAAGCCGAAAATGGATTAAAAAATGAAATTAAATTTGAATTGGTGGAAAATGAATGGTCAAATTATGTGGAAGTGAGAAAGAAAATAAAACTGGAATCTGGAATATTTTTAATATTCAAAAATAGATTCATCCAATCGCTGGCCTCCTTCGCCTTCGGAAATTCTTCCCAAAATTGGAGCCGGGAATTGCAAAACGTGAATTCACAATTTATGTGGATTTGACCAATCCAGCCCCATCTTTGGCCAAATCAAGGGCCCAAATTCAAATTGAAGTTAACTGCCAAATAATTCTCCCTTATAATTTAATTTTTTTTCTCAAAAAAGGTATTCGATGTGAATAATAATACTCCAAAATTTGTGGATTGCCCATTGCCATCCTCAATTTGCTCATTTTCGGCGACTATTTCACAAAATCATCCATTGGAGAGGCCATTGCTCACTCCAAATGTTAGTGACGATGATTCTGGCCAAAATGCCCAAATCCACTTTTCATTGCATCCATTCAACAAATTGGTTTGTACCAATTAAAAATATATTTTTCCAATTAAATTAGGATTTTATGCCATTTCGAGTCGACCAACAGGGGAATATATTCCTCATTCGTCGACCAATCATTCCATTCAATTTTCACCGTTTTTTGCTTAAAATTGAAGACAATGGACAGCCAAAAAGATCATCGGAAGCAATGATTGAAATTTCAATAAAAGTCTTGTTTGTTGAATTATAAAATAATTAATTATTTCGACAGGAAATGAACCATGTAACCCCATCCTTTCCGGAACCTTCAATGGCATTTATTTCCCTGAGGCATTCTCAACCGGCCAATTCAAGAATATTCCAAGCCAGGGCAATTGATGCCGAATTGAATGGAATTCGATATATTCTTTTGGATTCCCCGATTGTTGAATTATTCAAATTGGACCATTCAAATGGTTGGCTGAGTTTGGCCAAATCCTTGGCCAATTCTGATTTGGCTATTGGCAGCCAATTAATTGTGAATTAATATAAAATTCCTTTTCATTTGAAAAAATCATTTTTAGTTGCATATTGGTGCCATTGACAAATTCAATCAAACTTCCCCAAAACCATTGGAGTTAAATATTCGAATTGTTGCGGATTCGGCAAAAGTGCCACCGGCATTTGGTGCTGGAATTATTCAAATTCCAAAAATTCAGCAATTACCGCCAAAATGTTTGGGAGAGGAGGAATTACTCGAGAAAATGGGCGGCTTTTATAATGGCCAAATGGTCTAAAAAATTTTTATTCTATTAAAATTTTTTTCCATCAGATTTTGAACATTTCCCCATTGAATGATAATTTTGCCAATTTCTTCACTTGGTCAAATCAAAGCAGAAATATTTGCTTCAATGATGTCCCAATTCCTCAATCAAATTCGCCAATTCCATTTCTCATTGATTTTGGCCAAAATGGATGGACAATGGGTTCTTTTGAACAAAAAATGCCATCCGAATGCAACAAACCCAAATTCGCGAATCCACCCAGTCAATTTTCCATTCAAATTGGCACTCCAATTGGCCATCAATTGCATCGGTCAATCTCTCGAAAAAATGTAAAATTTACATTTTTAATTTTAGATTTCGCATCAAAAATGCTCCAAAATATTGCCCGAAATTAAGAGAAAATATTACATTTGAATTGAGTGAACTTTCCTTCGATCCACGACCAAAAATGCCTTTAGCTATTGATTCTAAAAATGGAATTCTTTGGTTCATTGGATGGCCAAATGGCCGGAAATCCAATGAAAATATTTTACATTTTGTTGTGACAATGAAAGGCCCAAATTCAATAAAAACAATTCATCCATTTTCATTGACCATTCAACAAAATGTTATTGATCAGGTAAGCCAAAATTATGAATTTTCCATTGAAAATTTATCATACTTATTAGTTAACAATATTATTTTAATATTTGCCAAAAATTATTAAAATATTTTTGTTTTTTCAACCCTTATAATAAAATTACTTCATTTCCAGATTCCACCTTCCCATTCAATCTTTTTCTCAAATTTGGACGACCATTTGAAGCCAGGCGATCTTTTGGCCAATATTAGAAAAGAATTCAAATTGCCTGAAGGCGACAATATTCATTTCAGTATTTTGACCAATCAAGGCGAAAGTTCACTTTCCGATTGGGAGCAAAATTCAGTGGAAAATTTTATTGAATTATTTCCGAATGGAGAACTCCGATTTGTGGGCAAAATGCCGACAAAAATTGGAAGAATAGAATGGAAAAGAGAAATTCAAATTGAATGGAAATGGAATGGCCAATTTTTATTAAAACAAAATGTCAATTTATCAGTTTATATGCAGGTAGAATATATTGCAAATTTAAATAATTAAACAATATAGAATCCAACAATTCCCTTATCATCACCATTAAAATGCCCCAAAATTACCCAAAAATTCATTTGGCACGCCGATTCACCGCCAGGAACAATTCTTGGCAAATTGGCAAGGGAAAATTGCCATCTTTGCCGAATAAAATTGATTGGACCTGAAAATGGACTTTTTGTGGATGAAGGAAATGGAAAAGTGGATGAATGGAATAATTAAATTAATTAATTAATTTGTTTAAGTTAATTACACGGCAAATGAATCCAGATGGTGGGAATATTGAGTTGGAATATCGGCTGATGGAATTGTTTAATGGAATGAAAAATGAATTAACCCAAATTGAATGCAAAGCAACAGTGGAAATTGTTCCTAGTAAAAATGATCGAAAAGGAGGAAAACAACAAATGCGAAATATTTTGCGCAAAAATTTGAATTATTTGGATGCATCAAAAAGGACAAAAGAGAAATTGGCATTGGTGGATTTTGGCCAAGAAATTGGCAAAATTGATGGAATTGTACATTATTTTGGTGACCATGATCAATTTGAGGTGAGAAAATTAATATTAATTATAAATTTTTCATATTAAATTAAAATATTTAAATTTAATACAAATTCAATACATCCGCTCATTCTCTCATTTCCCAACCAATTCCCCTTCATCCCTACTTCATTTCCCTTTAAATATCCATTCTCTTTCTAACCCAATCGCTTACGACCATACCGCGTTGAATGCACGCCATCCCGTCCGATCTGGCAAGTTAAGCAACGCTGGGCCCCCTTAGTACTTGGAACGGAGACGTCCTGGGAATCGGGGGTGTCGTAAGCTTTTTCCCCCAATAAACCAATTTTTGGAAATTTTTTATTCATTTTAATACAAAATAAAATGGGAAAAATATTAATATTTGATATATTTTTTATATTTGGATCGATTTTTAATTTCACATTTCTCGAATGCCCGAATGATGGCAATACATGATTACATTCCAATTGCTAAATTCATTTTTTTTAATTAATAAGAAAAAATATTTATTTACTAAAGGCAAGTGGAGTCCTCCTTTTCCAATCTATTCAATTGGGTGCCGGCGGGGTCGCACATTCGAAGGCACCGACTGCCAACCTACAAAATAAAATTAAATAAAATTAATTTAAAAAACCAATAATTGTGGGGAATTCAAATCCAAATCCTGGCAACATTGTCGATTGTCTCTGTTTTGTGATGCGCAATACAAAACGCCGGAAAGGGGTTTTAGCTTTTAGGCCACAACGGGAATTCAATGCTTGCAAAAGCTGAACAAAAAATACTATAAAAAATAAAAATTAATTTGCCATTTTCTTTGCTGCCGCATGGTCCGTTTCATATTGGCAAAGGAAATGGCATTCGGGGGCAACAAATTGTTCGCAACAAGCCAAAAATAATTTATTGGCTACAGATTTGCTGGTGCATGGTTGATAGCTTAATTCAGCGGTCCCACATTTTGGCTATTAATTTGATGGGACATTTCATTTATTCCTTCTATTTTTTTTTTGGCTGACTTCGTCCGCCCTTTGTGGAGCTCGACGCAAATCACGAATTGGATTTGGATTTTGGGCTGAAGCCAATTCGGCATTTTGTGCCGTCGAGGATTGTTCCTCGGCGGATTGTTGATCCTGAGATTGGGCAAAAAATGGGCAGAAAATGGCAAGGAATAAAAATAGCAAAAAATTGAAAGACATTTTAAACCGCAAATCTGAAAAAAGTTAAAAAGGGAACCACCCAAAAAGGAATATTCGCCTTCCCGCAATGCACATTTTGGAAGGAATGAATTGACTGCGGTGAAAGGGAAATGGATTCGTTGAAAGCCGGGATATATGAAGGAAGTATTAATTGGAGGGGGAGAGGGTGGATTTGGGTTGGGCGATTTTAGGGATTGACCCGTAAAAATGAATTCCGTGTATTCCATCGCTTTATTTTTAGGGTAATTTGAGGGGAACTGGGAAAAATTATGTTTTTTATGTGGGATTGCGCGAATATGGATTGGGATAAAGTGGTTGAAAATGCATATTTATAAAGGATGAATTTGCTGGAACAAAATACAAACTTGAATGAAAATTGATGAAAAAAAAGGAAGGAGCTAGGAAAAACTAAAAGCATTGGTCATAATTTTTAATATTTTCACAATTTTCAGATTCAAAATGGCAGTGAATTAATTGCTGGAAATTTGACATATTTTCGTCCATTTTATTTGCTTGAAGGAAAATTTGATGATGCCAAAATTTTGGAAATTCGTTTGCAAATTTTGCCGCCATTCCCTGAGGGAATAAATGTTTTTGAGGTGATTTAAATTTGAATAAATTAAAAAATTATTCAAAAATTTAGCTAAAATCCTCGGCCGGCACAAATATTTCGATTCCATTTTCTGTTGCCAAAATTGGTTCAATTTTTAGTCAAATTTCTGTCCACCCATCTTCACCTGCTGAATTCGCACAATTCTTTGAAAATTCAAATTTTTCGATCAAATTCAAAATTCAAAAAATTGAACCAAATGATGAAGGAGGAATTTTTGGGATTTGCCCAATCAGCGGGCGAATTTTCCTTGCCAAAAATCTTTTGAATTTGCCCAAAGGGAAAAATAAAATATTTTTGATGGAAATTGTTGCGGAAGAAGGATTCAGTTTGGCCAATGGAAAAATTGAATTAAATATTGAAATTAATAATGAAATATTAAATGGAAGAAATGAAATGATGGAGGTGGGTTTGGATTGGAATATTGGATTGGATTTAATTATATTAAGGAGGAAATTCATCCAAAAAAGATTTACAAATTTGAAATAATGGAAAATGCGGAAATTGGGCAAATAATTGGCCAAATTGACAAAAATATTGAATGGAATTCAGCAGAGGAATTGCCATTTTCAATTGAAGATGGAATATTGAGGGTAAATGGCAAAATCGACGCAGAAGAAAATGCATTGTAAAAGAATAATTTAAATATATTTAAATTAAATTAAAATTAAAGTTATTCATTTCCAATACAAATTGATGACAGTTTAAATGCCCAAATTGAAATTATTATTTTGGATCAAAATGAGTATGCCCCCACCATTTTGAACCACCCAAATGGGCCAATAAATGTGCCAGAAAATGCAAAAATTGGCAGTAAAATATTCAAAATGGAATTGGCAGATGCCGATTTGATGGGTTATTTTGATTGGAATTTTGAAATATTTTATATTTTAGGAAATCCTTTGGCAAAAATTGACCAATTTCGAACAGATTATTGGGAATTATTTTACATTGATTCAGATGGATGGATTCGATTGGCAAATGAATTGGATAGGGAAATTATTGGGAAACATAAATTGGAAGTGAATATTTGCGACGGAAACGCATTCGACACAAATAAAGGTGGGAGAAATATTAATTAAAATATTAAAAATAAATTTTGAATATTTTGTGCAGTTTTGTGTTCATCCATCACTTTGGATTTGATTGTTTTGGATGTCAACGACAATGCGCCCCAATTTTGGCCAACAAATCAATTCCAATTTATTGTGGAAGAGAATTCCCCAATTGGCACAATTTTTGGCAATTTGAGGGCAAATGACCCGGATTTGGGCCAAAATGGGACAGTACATTTTCGGATTGTGCCAAATGGCTATTTCATTGTTGACCCTATTTTTGGCTATTTAAAGGTGGTCAAAAT
Organism: Pratylenchus scribneri; assembly: GCA_030063045.1. Taxonomy (NCBI): domain Eukaryota; kingdom Metazoa; phylum Nematoda; class Chromadorea; order Rhabditida; family Pratylenchidae; genus Pratylenchus; species Pratylenchus scribneri. The sequence continues at coordinate 376,675 of JAQSEB010000007.1, forward strand.
GAATTCCACTTATTCGAAAATTTAGGTGAATACCAAAATTGATCGAGAAAAAATTGGCAATGAATTGAAATTTCGGGTCCAGGCATTCGATCAGGGAATTCCACCGATGATTTCAGAGGCTGAAATTATTGTAAAAATATTGGATTTGGATGATAATCCGCCGGAATTGGAAAATACCCAATTGAATATTTCCATTAATGAAAATGCCCCAGTTGGAATTGTTTTGGCTCGATTGGAATGCGAGGACATTGACGAGGTGGAAATTGGAATAAATTAAAATAAAATTAGTCATTTTATTTAAAGGGCACAAATGGAATGTGTCTATTCGAAATTGTTGACCAAATTGGTGGAGATGGCCAATATTTTCATTTGGGAAAGGCATCCGGCCTACTCAAATTGGCGAATTCATTAATAGAAAGTGAAAGAAGGGAATATTTCCAATTGAACATTTTGGTGAGCCCATTTTCCGGCAAATGGCCATCAAAGCAAATGTATGCAAAATAATCCTTTTAATTATTTTTGGTGCATTTTAGGAAGGTAAAAATTGATGTGATTCCGGCAAATCGTCCTCCCCATTTTGAATTGGATCAAAAAATTCCGATTTTAATTGAGTCAATTCCATCAAATTCAATGCCAATATTTTTGAGACAAATCCAGGCAATCGACCCAGATTCAGGCCAAAATGGGTAAATTGCCATTTAATTATTAATTAAAATATTAAAATAGTTCGATCACATATTCAATAATCGATTGTCAATCCTCTGCCGCCCATTTTGCTCTAAACCCCCAAAATGGCCAACTCACTTTGATTCAACAATTCGAAAGTGGTGATTATAATTTACAAATTTTGGCATTGGATGGTGGTCAACCACCTTTGTCCGCCACATTGAATTTATTGGTTCGAATTTATGGCCCAAAATTGATCCCTATTCGAATTATTCCACCAATTCATTCATTTCATTTGATGGAATATTCTCCTCCAATGGAAATAATTCAATTAAAGGCAATTCCAAAGAAAGGAATCCAATTTCAGCAAGGTAATTTAACACACCTTTATATTTTATTCCATTTTTGAATATTTCTGCAGGCCAAATTCCAGCAATTCGTTTTCATTTTGACAAAATAATTTGCGAAGATGACATTTTTCGAGAAAATTCACAAAATTTGCCAAATTTATTCCATCTTGACCAAATTGAAGGCCGCCTTTCAAATTTAGCACCACTGAATACTGAAAGGCATAAAATAATTAAAATAATATTTAAAAATAAAATAATAAAAAATAAAATAATAAAAAACAATATTTAAAAATAAAATAAAAAATAATATTTAACAAATAATAAAAATAATATTTAAATTTATTAAAAAATTCTGATTTGCTAAAAACACAAATTCTGATTTGCTAAAAAACACAAATTCTGATTTGCTAAAAAACACAAATTCTGATTTGCTAAAAAAAACACAAATTCTGATTTGCTAAAAAACACAAATTCTGATTTGCTAAAAAACACAAATTCTGATTTGCTAAAAAACACAAATTCTGATTTGCTAAAAAACACAAATTCTGATTTGCTAAAAACACAAATTCTGATTTGCTAAAAACACAAATTCTGATTTGCTAAAAAACACAATGATTTGCTAAAAACACAAATTCTGATTTGCTAAAAATACAAATTCTGATTTGCTAAAAAACACAAATTCTGATTTGCTAAAAACACAAATTATTCTGATTTGCTAAAAACACAAATTATTCTGATTTTCTAAAAACACAAATTCTGATTTGCTAAAAACACAAATTCTGATTTGCTAAAAACACAAATTCTGATTTGCTAAAAACACAAATTCTGATTTACTAAAAACACAAATTCTGATTAGCTAAAAACACAAATTCTGATTTGCTAAAAACACAAATTCTGATTTGCTAAAAACACAAATTCTGATTTGCTAAAAACACAAATTCTAATTTACTAAAAACACAAATTCTGATTTTCTAAAAACACAAATTCTGATTTGCTAAAAACACAAATTCTGATTAGCTAAAAACACAAATTCTGATTTGCTAAAAACACAAATTCTGATTTGCTAATCTAAAAACACAATCCTGATTTGCTAAAAACACAAATTCTGATTTGTTAAAAACACAAATTCTGATTTGCTAAAAACACAAATTATTCTGATTTGCTAATACACAAATTATTCTGAATTTAATTCCTTTACAGTTGTGCATTATGGCGAATTAGAATTGGTGCAGAAATGATTATAATTAACAAAGATGGAGAAAATAATATATTTGAAGATGTACAAAATATTGAAGAATATTTGGAAATTCTGATATGGTTGGACAAAAATGTCAAAAAAATTGATGGGAATTTAAAAATGATTGGAGGACCGGGTGATATTTTTATGCCATCAAATGCAAAATTAAGAGATGCAATATTGGCATTCAAAATGGCAAATGAAAATGGTGCGAAAAATGAAAAAATTATTCAAAAAATGAAATTCTGTAGATTCGTCAATTTCCATTTTTGGCGAAGATTCAACCCAATTTTTGGTGGATCAAAATGGATTGCTAAAATTGGCAAAAGAATTGCCCCAGGGCAAGGAGGAATTCACCATTCAAATTGGAAAAAATGTTAGTGAAAATAATATTTTGGCATTGAGAATTTACACTGCCAAACCTGTAAATTTTCCCCAATTTCTGAAGGTAAGACAATTAATTTGTAAATTTCAATTAAATCCCACAGAATTCATCCAATTCCCTAATTTTACCACAAAAGCCGAATCCATTGATTCCATTGGCCAAAATGAATGCCAATTTCCCTTCCAAAAATCATTCAACCCATCAAATTTTGTATTCAATTGTTGGTGGTGATCATTTTGAACAATTTCGAATTGATCCATTCAATGGTCAAATTTATTGGTGAGAATATCTTAAAAATTCTATCAATCCTAATCTAGACTAAAGATCTAGGACTAAAGTTTTTGGCGCCCTGGGCTTTAACCGGATAAACTTTAAATTGTTATTATCAATTGTGCGGAAAATTGTGACATCGCAAAAATTGATATATTTGAAAAGTTAATATTTAGTGGAGAAATGAGCTGGTTTAAAAAGGCAGCTTGAGGCAATATTTGATTGATAGGATGACAGAGACAGAGTGATTAGGAAAAGTGGCGGATGGCGGTACAGTAGGATAAATAGGAAAGGCAAAGACACCTAGGCATTATTGGCATTGAATTTCATTGAATGAGGTAATATTCCCCCTTTTAGGTTCCCTTCATTTGGCCATTCCTTAATTTTGCCTGATCAAATTCAAATTGTGGCCACCAGCACATTTGGCCCATATTCCACTTTGCATTCACTCAAGATTATTCCAAATATGAATTCATCCAATATTCTATTGGAATGCACAATAAATGATGGGGGATTGCCGTATTTGAGGATGGAATGGCCAGAAAATGAAGAAATGGAAAATGATGGCCAAAATGGATTGGCAAAAATTGGAGTCAAAAATGCAAAAGGTGGGGAAGGGAAACGATGATGGCGGCCAATTTCATTTCATTTTTTAGGTCCATTTGAATTCAACTTTTTGGATGTGGAAGATAATTTTAATATTGCCGAATATTTTGGAATAAATCAATCAACGGGAATTATTCATTTGATCAAACCTCTGGACAGGGAAATGATTGAATGGATTCGAATCAAAATTGGAGTAAAATCGAAAAATGGCGGAGAAGGAATTTGCATATTGGATTTGAATATTTTGGACAAAAATGATAATCCACCTCGTTTTGGGCATATTCTCAATTTGGTTAGTGAAATAATTAATTTAATTAATTAATGAATTAATTTATAGAAATTGAATGAATCAATCAAATTCCCATCAAAAATATATCAAATTGAAGTGGAGGATGCGGACAAACCGGAAAATGCCAAAAATATATTTTCCCTAATGGAATGCCAACAAAATGATTGTCCATTTCGGTTGGAGCAAAATGGGGAATTAATTTTAATAAAAAAATTGGATTATGAAAAGGTGAAATTAAATTAATTAGATTTAATTAAATTGGATTTGAATTCAGCAATCGGAATATCGGCTTCAAATATTGGCACATGATGGAGAATGGGAAGTGCAAAGTGGAATGCACATTCAAATTATCAAAAATGAAATGGAAATAAAAATGGAAGAAAAAATGGTGAAATAATTAATAAGTAAAATGAAAAAAAAAAATTTTATTTAAATTTAAGTCAAAAAATATTTCGGCAGCAATTGATGTTTGGTTGGAAAATGGAAAGCAAATTGAGAAAAAGGGACAAAAAATTGGAAAAATTGAAATTGGCAATGAAAATGATGGATTTGAGGAAGAATGGATTTGGATTGACCCACAAAATGGGAATATTTATGCCGATTTTGGATTGGCACAATTTTTTGGAGAAAATTTGGAAAAAGAAGAAAAAGAGGTGGGCGAATTAGAATGGATTAATTTTAATTATTTTATTAGTCAATTATAAATGTGCATTCCAATTTTGGGCAACAAATTCGAATTCATTTGAAAAATGACATCGCAAAAAAGGAAATAAATGAGGAAAATATAAAATTGTCAAATAAACGAATAAAATTTGAATCAAATTTGAATTCATTCGACGACAATTTATGGCCAAGAAGTGTGAAAATTTGGCTGAATTCAATGCCAAAAATGGGCGAACAAATTGGCCGAATATTTGTGGATGAAATTGATGAGAAAAATGAAAAATGGAAATTGGAAATAAAAAGTGAAATGGACAAAATGATTGGATTAAAGGGAGGAGGAAATGGAGAAGCAATTTTGGAATGGAGTGGAGGAGAATGCACAAAATTGGAAGGTGGAATTGTGGCAATCAAAATTGTGGCCAAAAATGAAAATGGAGGAATATTGGCATTGGCATTATTAATGTGGGTTAATCAAATTATTTTTTGCCATTTTATATTGGCCCATTTTTTTGCAGATTATTTCCGCCGGCTCCATTGCCTTCAAATTTACAATTTTCACAATCAATTTTGCATTTTCGCATTTCCCGGCATTCTCCCCCATCAACAATTATTGGCAATTTGAATGAATTTAACAATAATAATTTGATAATTTTATTGGATCAAAGAGCAAATGGCCTAATTGGAATTGATCAATTTCGAGGGGAATTAATTTTGATGAGGAATATTCGCCCAAATGATTCCATTTTACAACAATTTTCGGCTATTTTGGCCACAAAAGAGGGAAAATTCTGGTCAAAAAGGTGGAATAAAATATTCGAATTATTTTAATTAATTTTTGAACATTTAAAGTTGTTTAATTCGAATTCTTTTTCTGGACAATTTGCAGCCAATTCCAATATTTCCTTCCAAATATTACAATGTCCAAATTCCAATTGATGATAATAAAATATTAAATTGGCAAAATGGAACAATGGAATTGTTGGAATTCAATTTTAATTTACCAAATGGAACAAAATTGGGAATAGAAGAGGTGATTAATAATGATTATTATTTAATATATATGATTAGCGAAAACATTTTTCTGCCTCCCTAATTCACATTCTTTTTGGCTCTAATTTTAGATGCAAAGAGTTCCCTTATAAAACTTTTTACCGTTAGGTTTAGGATTAGGGCTTATCCATAAGGGTTGTTGAGTTATAGCCATTTTGTGCAAATTTGGTGGTTTTTGGCTTATAATTCAGTGGCAAATAATGTGCTAATTTAAGTGATCTAAAATGTTAATAAAAACTTTTTGTGTGGGCTTTCGAAAGGAATATTGATCATTATGAAAGAAAAATTTCCCATGTTATGGCCAAAAAAGAAAATTCAATTTAGGCCAAATTAGAGCCAAAAATAATGCGAATTATGGAGGCAAAAAATTGGCATATTTTATAATTATTTGATGTTTAATATTTAAATTAAATTAATTCAGCCACAATTCAATGAATTATTTTGTTTCCATCAAAATATTCGACAATCATTGGCCATTTGCCATCAAAATAATATTCCACAATTATTCCTCAAATATTCAACGCAAATTTTCCATTTAAATTTGGCCATTTTTGATCAATTTGATCAAATTCGTTCGAGGACAATTGTCCATTTGGAATTTATTTTTCCACAAAAATGGCCAATAATTCCATTCAATGTTGGATTTATTCCGGAAAATGCGACTGGCCAAAATATAATTCGAATTCCCTCCATTCAAAATGGGCATTGGACATTTTTGGATAAACAAATGGAAAATGTATGACCCAAAATATATATTTGAATTATTTTTTAATATTTTTAAGTTATTCAAATTGAATTCTTCGACGGGAATTATTTCCACAATTCGGCAAATTCCCACAAATATTCGTCAATTAATTTATCCAATTAAATTGGCCCATTCCTCAAATGAATTATTGCTTTTGATTTCGGTGGACAAAACAATACAAAATGAGGAGGAAATAATGAATTTGCCATTGGACATTTTCATTCCAATATTCACTAATAATTCAATGAAGGAGGACAATTTGTTGATTGAGGAATTATTTTGGCCCTCTTCAAAATGTGAATTGAATGAATGGAAAGAGGCAAAAGTAGTTTATGGGCAATTTAATGCCAATTTAATTTTATTCAATTTTAGCTTTGGCCAAATTGTTCATTTTCATTGAATTTAATGGAAAAACAACCAAAAATTGAATTGTCGAATAAATTTCGAATTCATTTACAAAATTTTGAATTGAAAGAATTGAATAAATTCATTCAAATTGGGGCAATTTGCACACAAAAATCGATGGCATTTTTGCTGAAGGAAATTGCGAATTCGGTGCCAGATTTGGTAAAAAAAAATAAATATTATTTAAATTAATTTTATTAATTTTCTTAAAGTCAATTCTTCTTCCAATTTCCTTAAATGATGGAAAATCCCATCAAAAGGATTTTCCAAATTTTCAACAATTTTTATTCGCCTTTCGGGATCCAAATGGCCAAATTTTACCAGCGGAGGAATCAATGGCCATTTTGGAACATTTTTCACATAAAAATTCCGAAAAATTGCATTCGAATATTTTCAATTTTCAAATGCAAAAAATGATGCCTGGAGGAATTTTTGATGGAAATGGAAATAATGAAAAATGTTTGAAAATGTTGAGTGAATGTTGGAAGGGAATGAGAAGGAGGGGAATTAATGCGGGGAATACTGTATGGGCACCAATGGAAATGGATGACAGGTTACTGTATTGGAAGGCAATTTTTATCCCATTTTTTATTTTTTTACCCCACTTTCAAAAAGTAGTTTTTGACTTCTAATAAATCAGAAACCGGTTTAAGACTTAACAAACCATGTGGAAAAAATATCATCGAGACGCATCGAATGGCATATAAAATATAAAATTTCGACCAAAAATTAAAATGTTGAAAACCAAAAATTAGAAATATGGTTTAAACAGTTTAAATGCCAAAAGAAGCATCTCGATGAGTTCTACAAATTGATATAAGGTTTGTTGGGTCTAAAGACCGATTTCTGATTTAATAAAACGTAGAAGTCAAAAACTACTTTTTGGAAAAAAATTAGGGTAAAAAAAATAAAAATGGATTAAAAAGATATTTTATAAATTTATAATTTAATTATTTTTACAGTTGCCTTTTTTCATCAATTCCCAATGAAATGCCAAAAAATAATCTGCCATTTGAATGTTCCAAAGGGAATCCATCATTTCCTCCTTCCGGGCATTTATTCGATTCTGAATCCATTTATCAATTTTCCCATTCTTCTTCCATTCAAATTTTTGAAGCCAATCAAAAATTTAAAATTGAACAAATTTCAATCAAATTTGCAACCAGAAAACCCGTAAAAAACAAAAATTCATTTATTCAAAAAAATATTTGCAGAAGGCTTTGTTGCTTTATTGGCCAATTGAAGGGAATAAATTTATTTCTGTTGATTTAATTAATGGAAAAATTCGATTAAATTATTTTGGCAATTCATTGGAAAGCAATTTACTCGGGGAGACGGTCAACGATGGAAGTGGGTCTAAATTAATTAATTGGAATTATTTTAAATTAATTTAAAATAGATTGGAGGGAATTGAATATTTTCTTTGGGCAAAAACAAATTTGGCTAATTCTCAACCATGAATGTGGCCACAAAAATGGGAAATGCCATCAATGTGCCAATTTTGGTGAATGCCAAATGAAAATGGCCACAAAAAATGCACAAAATTGGAAAATGTTTGGGGAATATTCAAATGTAAATTCATCAATTTTATTTCAGATCTTCTCTCTTTTTGGGCGGAATTCCCATTGATTTTGCCCCTCCGGCCGGTGCAATGTCCGCAATGACCTTTTTTGGATGTATTCGTCAAATTCAAATTAATGGATTTGATTTGGCCAAGGAATTGCCATTCATCCATCCAACAATTAAAATTATGGTATTCAAACATATTTTTTCGTTATTTTTAATAGGGAAATTGTCGAAAAAATTACTGAAAATGCAGAAAAAATTAGTGAAAATGCCTAAAACTTTATATCGATTTATAATTGTTTAGAAATTTATCTTAGACCCCTTAAACCCTATACCCATTCGATAAATCTCGAACAGACAAATCTTTTGATAATGATTTGCCTTGTTTTTAACCAATGTTAAAGTAGTTTTGAACCGAAAGCGAAAAAACGGTTTAAACGGTTTAATACTTTTAATTTTAGACCAAAACTCTAAAAATTATATATCATTCGATGCGTATTGACGAGATCTTTGGGATCTAGGACAAACCACTATTCGGCATTTTCAGTAATTTTTTCGGTCAATTAAATTTAATCCTTTTTAAAATTCTTGGGACCAAAAATAAATAATTAAATTTTAGTTGAATGGCATTTCCCCCAGTGAAGGACCCAATGCTCAATGCCCACTTTTTGATGGCACATTAAATGGCTCGAAAAAAGGTTGTCAAAGTGAGGAGGCCATTCATTCATGCGAAGGTGGAATTTGTGTACCGAATGAAGGCCAAATGAATGGAGAAAGGGAATTCACCTGTATTTGCACACAAATTGGCGGATTTGAGGCCGCAAATTGTTCGGATGGTCATTTTAATTTTGGATGATTAGAATATAATTTGCCATTTTTTCAGCCATTCAATCAATCAATTTCCCTTTTGGGCCAATTCAAATTGGATTGAGCCAATTTACTCGTCGCAACTTTCATTCATTCCATTGGCCGGCAATTTGGTGCACAATTTGGCACCGAAAATTGATGAACAAATTCAATGCGAAAATGACGGGGAGGAATTGGGAATTGGACATGAAGAATTCACAAAAACCAAAATTCAATGGATGGAAATGGATTTTAGGGGGAATGGGCCAGGGAATGGCATTTTGATGTGCGCAAAACAAATTGACGGAAAATTGGCACAAATTCAAGTGAATAATAAAATAGGGAAATAAGAATTAATGAGAAATATTATAATTGTTTTAGACCAAACAAACTTTATAACAATTTGTAGATCTCATTGAGACATTTATTTTGACAATACATTTCTTAGTTAAATGAAACTGAAGAACAACTCAAACCGTTTAAAACATATTTCCAATTTTTGGTTTTAAACTCTTTAATTTTGGGCCAAAACCTGACGAATTATAAACCAATCGACGCGTCTCGATGATATCTACAAATTGGTATTAGGTTTATAGAGTCTAAAACCGGTTTTAATTGTTAGAAGTCAAAAACTACTTTTGATGCAAAAAAAATAGTATCCGGAATTAATGAATAATTGCAGGTGAACAATGATGGAATGGAATATAATTTATTGAATGGAGAAAATGTCATTTTTAAATTGAATTTGCCGGCGGCAAATATTTTGGATGGCCAATGGCATCGAATCGGATTGGAAATTTGCCCAAATGGCAAAATGGTCAATTTGCCTAAATATATTTAATAATATTTTTGAATTCTTAGATTCGACTAAAATTGGATGAAAATTTGGAAAAGATGGCCAAAAATGAACAAATTGACTTTTTCCCTCAACCAATGTCATCAAAATTGGATTCAATTTGGTTGGGTGGATGTCCTCCAATCAAAGGCATTGTTCATCAAAATATTAATTTTTGTATTCGTCGCCTCATAATAAACAATCAATTGCAAATTATTTCGGCAAAATTCACCAAAATGCCATTGCAAAAAGAAGTCATTCATTCCCATTCATTAACATTTACATAATATTCCCTAAAATTTTTCAGTTTTTTCAAATTATTTCGCCCAAAAATGGAATTAGTGAATGCCATGGAAATTGTCCATTATTTGAATGTTCACCGGCTGAAAACAATTCCACAATTCGAATTGCCATCATTTTCTCTTTAATTTTATTGCCAATTTTGGTCATTTTATCATTCGCATTTTTGAATATTGAAAGAAGGAGAAAATTGAAAAAAATTGGGAAAAAATGCCAAATGACAATGGTGGAATCGACGAATTCAAGCAAAATATCAAATGAAATAGAAGTCGGTGAGGAAATGGCAAGGACGAATTTAAATTCAGCTGATGAATCGGAATATTCCACAATAAGCAATAATAATAATAATAGAGGAGGGAACGAAAATAAAGAAGGTGAGTCAAATTCCAAAGGATATTATTTAATTTGCCGAAAAAAAAACATTGAAATTGCCGAAAAGAATTATTTAACTGTCTTATTAGACCTCCAAACCTTTAAATCCAATTAATAAATCTCATCAAGGCGCATCGATTGATATTATATTTTGTCATGGTTTAGCCCTATTAAAGGGTATTAATTTAAACCCTTAATGGTTTTTGGTTAATAAAATAACTGTGTTATAGATGGTTAAACCCATTACAAATTATATACCATTCGATCCGTGTTGAAGAGCTCTAGAGATTGGGTATAGGTTTTAGGGTCTAATGGTAAACAGCTGAATCGTCTGATGAGCTTTTCCCTTTTCGGCATTTTCGATACTCTTCTGGGAAATTTCAATGTTTTTTTCGGCAAATTAAATATTTCCTAAATTCCAATGGGAAATATTTCATAAATTTAAATGTTTAGGAAATTCATTGAAGCCATCGATTACCACCATCAAAAATGAGGGTAGCCACCATTCAAATTTGGCCAATATTATTTGTTCAAGCAGTAATTTTTCCACCTCTTCTGCTGGCTTCCCTTCCTCCTCATCACAATATTTGGAGGAATTGGGCGGTGGAAATAGAATGCTGGATTTGTTAATGGCAGAGGACAATTCCAATTTTTATCAGGATGTTTTGTTGGATTGGTCCCACACAAAGGTGGGGGATTAAATATTATTCCAAATAATATATTTTAATTTGTTCAGAATTATGTGAATTGGCCACCGCCGCCACATTCAAATGAACAAAGGAATGATGAAGAATAATAATGAAATAATATTATTAAATATTTTATAAATAATATTACAAAAACGGGTATTTCATCTCAAAATGCCATTCAAATTAATAAATAAATAAATAATTATTTTTACGCATTTTAATTTTAATTCCTCTTTTTCCAATTCCTATATCCATAATTGAACATAATCCCTCAATTTTGAAGCCTTTAAAATGTTTAAATGCTTTACTGACACTCTGGATCTAGTCTGGAGTAATTATTTTAGCTGAATATTTTTTGATCATTATTTAAATTGTTCAAATTTGTCGGATTGATTGGATTTGAATGAAAAAAAGAATTGAGAATAAATAAATGGATAGATTTCGGTTGAATGATTATAAAGAACGATTCAAACAGCCAACCGCAGATAGATCGAAATTCGGGGAGGCTCAAAAGACATTAAATAAGGAGATGATGGAGGCAGAAAAGGCAATGAGCCAATGTTTTGGGCAGCCAAAAACAAAAATTGCAAATGGGGGAAAAGGCTGTTTTGATGAAAATGGAATAATTTAGAGAAAATTTTTTAAACTTAAATTTGGCTATCATAAAATGGCTCAAAAAATATAATTTTTATATCAATCGATTCTTCCGAATTGGCTGAACATTTTAATTATTTAAATTGGTAATTTAGCTTAATTTATAAAAAAAATTATGGCCAAAATACGATGAGTTGTGCTACTAGGTGCTATGTCAATTCCACAATAGGGCCAATGTGGGCGTTTTCGACTTATAATAAATCAGAAACCGGTTTTAGACCCAACAAACCTTATACCATTTTGTAGATCTCATCGAGACGCATCGAATGGTAAATAATTTGTCATGGTTGATGCGTCTTTATGAGATCTACAAAATGGTATAAGGTTTGTATTTGTAGGGTCTAAAACCGGTTTCTGATTTATTATAAGTCGAAAACGCCCACATTGACCCTATTGTGGAATTGACCACATTGGCACTGTCTTCTGTCTATTGTGGAATTGACCCCAGACGGTGCTACTATTCATAAGAAGTGGGAAATTGCCTGAGGATTGAGGAATCATCTTCCTTTTTCTTTTTGATTTTTAGGCACATTGAGCCTCACTTTGGGATTACTGTATTCCATACCTAAAGGGAATGATCAAAATTATCAATCCCCCATGGAAATGATGACAAGTCCTTGCAGTTTTTTACTCATAACTTTGATATATTTTGATCTAATCTATTAATGTTTGATATTGATATTAAAATGAACCTCTCATCCAGTCAGACGGATACATTGGAATTAAAATATTACATTACTTATTTAATTATTTACTTTCAAAACTTGTATCTCATCATAAAAAATTTCTATGAGAGATAAATTTTTTTATCATAGAACGAGCGTAATTCTAAAATAAAATGTCAAAAAGTCCGATTTTGACAAAATTTTAAAAAAATAAGTTAAACTTATTAAATTTGTTTTAAAGTCCTCGCATTTAATTTCGCCATTATCTTCAAAAAATCAATAAAATCTTATCAAAAATGTTAAAAATGCAGTAAATATTATAATAAATTTTAGATATTTTGGAATTTTCCCTAAAATTTACAATACAATGATCAAAATATTAACAGATAGAAAAGAAAAAAATAGGACAGAATATAAAAATATTTTTAAATCAGAAGAAAATATATCCTTTTCCTTTATCACAATGTACTTTGGCTTTTTTTATAGCTTTATTTAGGTCTATAATTAATAAAAGGCGTTTTTCGAAAATATCAAATGTTTTAACGGAGAAAATGGACATCTTTGTTTTCGCTTAACATCTTTCCATTATAAATTTAATAAACAATTGCAATTAAATAGACATTATAATGAAATAAATCCAACAGAATGGATCCTAAAAAGAATAATTCCCCAACATCTTCTTCTACCATTTCTGACAATAAAATTGTTGAAAAATCGCAGCACCAATGTTTTTTTGATGTTGACTTCCCCAATAATTCGGTCGCACCACTTTGCTTTTTTGATGATTTTTTCTATTTTGCGAAAGCATCGGAAAACCATAATGGCATTTCTGATGGAATTCAGATTTGGCGTGCAAAGAAAATACAGGGTTATTAAAAATGAACTCAAAATTTTAATAAGTATTGAAAAAAGAGAACTTTTAATGTTAGTGATTATTTTGGATTTTGAGTGAAGATTTGACAGAAAATTAAAAAAAAAAATTGAGCAAACTTAATTTAATAAGTTAATTGAATTATGGTCAAAAAGTGGCAGCATGAATTTAAACAATTCTTTAATAATATTGTCGTTAGAAAATTTGATAAATTCCATGAATTTTGCTAATTTCCATTTTCCAATAACCAGTAAACACATAAATAAGTGTTAAAAATAGAATTACTAAACAACAAAAATTGTATTAAAATGTCCATGTTCGAACCTAGATAGTTAAATGATAAAATTGATAAATAATTGGAACTTATTGAAAAAATAATTTTGTTCCTAAATAAAGTGCATAAAAATTCAAGATCTGATTGCTTTTGTCCGTGACAATAGGCAACTGTCTGGGGAGATTCCAATTAGTGATCTCACTGAACAAAATTGCGAATTTGTTGCCAACTTTCCTGATTGTCCAATTCACTTGTGCCAAAATCCGTTAATGTGCAGCAAAAAAGGAAATGTTCAACAATCATCCTCATTGCTTTTGTACACATTTGGAATAGAGCAAATTAATGAATCTGGCAATGGAAATCGGCGAATTGGCGAGGTTTATAAAACATTGACTATGCCATGCCTCTCTCATACCCTTATTAGCACAAAATAGTCCCAATAAAATGTAAAAATGTAAAATCCTATCCAACCTCCGTTGTTCGATATGGCATATGACAATTGAGGATGGAATGGTCGAAGGTGAAAAAGCTATAAATTTATATAGCATTTTATAGAGCATAAAATTGACAATAAAATCTCAAAAGAATTGAATAATGTTGGCTATTTCCTAAATTATGGCTAATAAATGGCAGAGACACAATTTTTATTAAACCAACAGTTTTTTGGCTATAATTTGGGTTCAAAATTAGTCAATGCTTTTGATATAATTTTTTGTCAATTTTATACTCTATAAAATCTAAAACATTATATAAATTTATCCAATAGCTTTATCATTTTTGTCACTAGATCGCTCCATCTCCAATTACCGTAACACCGTTCCATAGTATAGCAGAGTCTCCTTTTTAAATTATCTGCCTTCCTTTTTAGTGATAACTGATCAATGACAGAGACAAAGAATTTTGGAACTAATTTATTTAATAATAAATTATGTATACATTGAAAATCCCATTTTCCCCTTTTAATGTATCCCAATCTACTTTAATAAATTTTATTTATTTCATTTCAGTTACTCCGGATTGTTCGGTTCAGTGCACAATTCAAAACCTTCAAAATCTTCAGTTCTAAAGGTCTGGAGATGGAATAAAATTTTAAAAAAGGGACTGAATATGTCTAATATATTTTATGAAAAATAATATAAAATATTTGTAATTCTAATTATTCAAAATCGAAATATTCTTTTAATTGAATTCATTAATAAATTATACTAGATAATCAATTGTGAAATTTTTAAATAAATGCAATTTTAACAGTCAATTCCCTTCATTTTACGACAATAAAATCATTATTCCTTTTATTAAATAGTATTCCAACGGGCTCTGCGCGACCAATCATCGCCTCGTTTATTCCTTTGTAATGATGATTTGATCATTAATTCTTCCTTTGTGGCCGATTCCTTGCCAGATAAAACCGACATATTGCAACCACCTCCATTTCTATACATTTGCCTGGATTATACGGCACGTGCACTGGATGAGAAAGAAAATTCGGCATGGCGTGTTCATTATGAGCCATCATATCGACAAGATTTTCCCCAAAATTGCCCTTATATGCCCATTGTTTTGCCACCAAAAACGGGAAATGTATGTGGGAAATATTAATGTTTAATTTTGTATAAAAAACTAAATAAAGGTAAAAATTTTGCAAAAATTTATTTGAATTTTTTGAATAGCATGTGAATGCAAGTTGTCTCTTTCGTATTCAACTTGATGAGGACAATGATCTGGTCGAACTTCAACCAATATTAGTGCCCTTTCCTCCAGTCAAATCGACCAGGAAACCGGTTGCTTTGTTATCAAAGGAGGAAATTGAGGTAGAATTGAATTGACCAATAATTTCTAATAAACTTTGGGCCTTCTGATAAGCTTATTAATGCCATTTTGATACTATGAAGGGGAAGTGGGGGATTGGATAACCATTAAATTCATGAAAATAATGAACAATTTTTTAGTCCAACTCGTATTCATCAAAAATTGTTCCAATTTATATTATTCCGGACGATCTACGCATCTATCCAATTTTTGGAAGCAAAATGATGGATAATAATGGGAATGGGAATGGAAATACAAATGAAGTTTATTTGTTTACGATGAACACCAATGGAGTGGCACACATTTCTTCCAGCCAAAATGGCTGGGCCAAATGGGTGAAATGCGAGCCGGATGATGAGGCCGATAAAAAGGTTGGCTGTGATGGATTTTCCTCCTTTTTTGAAATAGGTCCCAACCCTAATTAGTGGGTTAAATTTAAAAATTAAAATTTATATAGGAATATAGCTAAGCTAATAAATTAATTGAGGTTCAAAATAAAACATTAGTACATATTATAAGGACTTTTTAAAGTTTTCTTATTAGAACTTTTAGGTCTACTACCTAATTAGTAGAAAAATTTAAAAATTATCACAAACAGGATATAAAATTAAATGTTTTTCCCTTCACAGATTTTGAACACAATTTGCGAAGGAAAATACTACACGGATTGCCGTCATTTGATTGGTTCCAATTTGAGAGTTTTTTTGCTTCTTAACAAAAATGGTCCAATTGAAAAGTGGGATAGCAGTGGCCACACAATGCAGGGTAGCCTTTATGAAATTATTTTGATCGTCAAGGCGGAAAATGATGATTATGGGAAGGAAATGGCAACAAAATTTAGGTAGAGCAATTTTTAGTTTAAATTGAAAAAAAAATGAATTTTTATATTGCGCCAACTCTGTTGTGATGGCGGTAACATTTCTTTTCCATACAAATACACAATGGCTGTGGATGGTCGACAGAATATGGCCTACACAAAGGTGCATGATTGCACAACTAATGATGGCGGTGGTTATTTGCGCATTTCTAAGGAGTTTTCACTTGTCGATTAATATACAAAAGAAAATGGAAATTAATTGATGGGAGATGGCAAAATAAATATTTCATCATCAATTAACAAAATGAACATAGATTTTATCAAATATTATTAAATACAATATATCACTTTGAAAAAATTATATACAAGCATCAAAAAGATCATTGCATATAAATCAATTTCATCCTCATTATTCGTTAATTTTTCCACTTGAGCCCAGCTTGGGTGGCTCAGCAAGATTTGTCTTTGTTGGGTGTCGTCGCCGACAAAAAATTTCACCTTACCCAAGCAACCCCACTCAAAACCCAAACTGTTTTTAATCATGAAGTTAACTCCAGTCATATTATGTGAATTTGATTCAATTCATAACCATATATGAGGACCGAGTGCTTCATGCCTGTGCATCTGAAATCCCTTTCATCCGGATAGTACACCTCACATTTAGCACTGTTGAATCGTGTTGAAGCACAAACATCTGGGTAATTGACCAAAATTAGGAGAGATACTGCAGTTTGTCATCAAATTTCATATCTCATTACTTATTAGGCATACTAGAGCCATTTGGTTTAAGGTCCAATCAAATCAACATGCTGAATATAGCTGGGAAAACTAATCCTGGCCACAGACTTTTTCAATTTGAAAAATGTTAACCGGTTTAAAAATGGCGGCAATTAGTCGGAAATAACTTATTAGATTGAATCTGGTCAAATTTGAAACTGAAATTTTATTATCATTCAAAAAATACTAAATATAATGATCAAATTTCCAATTATTTAGAAGAATGAACTCCTTATCAGCAAATAATCATTTAATAAAATTTGAGAACCTTCAATCAGAAATTTTTTATTAATTCATGAAAAAGAAAAGAAAATAGCAGTAAATTGTTGTGAAAATGGCAACAAATATATTAATTAAATTGATGAATTAATTGGACATTTTTGTATAAATGACCATGGTATGCTCCAAATATCCCATTCTAGTAGGATGGATTGCTGTCTTCGATTCCAAAATTTGTTCCATAAATATATGGACAAAGTTCGCAAAGAAATGATGAATTATAATGGATCGTATATTATTAAATTAATCAAAATATTTTATAATATTACAAAAACGGGTATTCCATTTAAAAATGCCATTCAAAATGAATAAATAAATTATTATTTTTTATGCATAATTTTAAAAGTTTAAAAAATATAATTTTTTATATAAATCGATTCCTCTGAATAAGAAAAACATTTAAATTTTTTTAAATTGATAATTTAGTTTAATTTACAAAAATTTCAAAAAAGTTATGGCCAAAAAACGATGAGTGTTTTGTTCTCCTTTTCCTAAAAATGAAATTGCTTGCGGAACAATCTTCCTTCCTCATTTTTAGGCGCAGTGAGCCCTCTCTTTGAATTACTATATTCCATACCTAAAGGGAATAATCAAATATCAAACACATCAATTCTTCTAATGGAAATGATGGAATGCTAGGACCTATTAGATGATTTTATAGTATTCACACAATATATTTTAAGAATATAAATTTTTAACTCAAACTTTTTCCTTTTTGATTTTTCTTTTATTTTAAAAATGATTTTTCCTAAACTAAATCAACCAATCAGGATTCAGGAATCGAATAGATTTATTAATGAATAAATGAACAAATAATTATTTTTTATGAATTTTAATTCTCTTCCTCCAATTCCTAATCCCTAAATTGGGCACCATCCGTCATTTTGAAGCCATTAAAAATGTTTAAATATTTTTGCATTGATTCTCTTCCGATGGAGTAATTTATTTTGGTTGAATGTTTTTTTAATCAATATTTTTAAGTTATTCAAATTTGTTGAATTGATTGGAATTGTTTGAATATTGGTTATTGAATACTTTTCAATTCGCGCAATCCACTTTAATCCTCCCAGCTGCTGGAGGCTAGAGGTCAATTCCCCCTTCTCCTTTCACCAAATCCATGAATTATTTTCTTTTTTCATTGAATGTAAAGTGTATCCTAAAATTATTTTAACAAGTTTCAATTTGAAAAGAATATCCGTTTATGTACATTTTATTCGCATTGATTTTCCCCTTGAATGCCACCAAAATGCCCATTTTCCCTTTTTGTTAATGAATGCGCCGAAGTCGATCTAATCGCGCAAAATGCATCAATTTTCTCTTTTCAATGCTTTCCCATCGATGAATGATGAAAGCCATTTCCTTCCAATTCCAAATATCCTCTAAAATTTAGGGAAAGCCTCCATTTCCTCCTTTCTGCACCAAATCAATTTATTTTGAATCTTTTAGCAAGAGAGTGAATATGAATATTGGACCAAATGATTTGTTGAGGGAATTTCTGAAAATTGCTGCCGGTAAATAATATTTCTAATGTTCAAAATAAATATTAATTAAGGAAAACCCTCAATTGCATTCAATTTTGCCCTTCTTTCGAGTGCTTCCATTCTCCTCATTTCCACATTCCTTGCCAGCATCAAATGGCCAATTCCCATCATTCAATTTTCATTAGTATATTTTGTTTGATTTTGGCCAAATCCACTCCCTTTACTCCAATTTAAGCCTTCCTTTTCCCTAAATTTGCCGTCGCCCATTTCCATTTTTATATTTGCACTTTTCCTTGTTTATTCATTTTTTGAATTCCATTGGAAACGTCGTTTCCTTCCACCTGGTCCAATTCCTTTGTGGATTGCCGGAAATATGCCTCAAGGTATTTTTAATAATATTATATTCTGCCGAATATTCATTTGTAGTATTTTTGCATGGTCCTAGAAATATTGATGATCTATTGCAGCAATGGAAGGCAAAATATGGAGGCATATTCACATTTTGGATGGGCCCAATACCGGTTGGCTCTTTTAAAAATATTAAAAATGGTCTAATTTTATATTGGTATTAAATAATAAAAAGAATAGATTAAATTTGACTCAGAAATTAGTTAATAATTTTCATTTAAATTATAACAACAAATTGGTTCTTCATTCAGATGGTCATGGTTTCGGATGTTGAATTACTTCGCCGATATTTCCTTCGAAATGGCGATGTTTTGAGTGGCCGATGGCAAAATTTCATAACGCACACTTTTATGGGTGAGCAATAATTGTAATTGTAAAACATTTTCCGGAAAGAATTAAAACTTGGTGAACATTTTGCGGAAAGAATTAAAACTTGGCGAACATTTTAAAACTTGGCGAACATTTTAAAACTTGGCGAACATTTTCCGGAAAGAATTAAAACTTGGCGAACATTTTAAAACTTGGTGAACATTTTCCGGAAAGAATTAAAACTTGGTGAACATTTTGCGGAAAGAATTAAAACTTGGCGAACATTTTAAAACTTGGCGAACATTTTCCGGAAAGAATTAAAACTTGGTGAACATTTTGCGGAAAGAATTAAAACTTGGCGAACATTTTCCGGAAAGAATTAAAACTTGGCGAACATTTTGCGGAAAGAATTAAAACTTGGCGAACATTTACCGGAAAGAATTAAAACTTGGTGAACATTTTGCGGAAAGAATTAAAACTTGGCGAACATTTTGCGGAAAGAATTAAAACTTGACGAACATTTTGCGGAAAGAATTAAAACTTGGCGAACATTTTGCGGAAAGAATTAAAACTTGGCGAACATTTTCCGGAAAGAATTAAAACTTGGCGAACATTTTGCGGAAAGAATTAAAACTTGGCGAACATTTACCGGAAAGAATTAAAACTTGGCGAACATTTTGCGGAAAGAATTAAAACTTGGCGAACATTTTGCGGAAAGAATTAAAACTTGGCGAACATTTTGCGGAAAGAATTAAAACTTGGCGAACATTTACCGGAAAGAATTAAAACTTGGCGAACATTTTGCGGAAAGAATTAAAACTTGGCGAACATTTTCCGGAAAGAATTAAAACTTGGCGAACATTTTCCGGAAAGAATTAAAACTTGGCGAACATTTTCCGGAAAGAATTAAAACTTGGCGAACATTTTCCGGAAAGAATTAAAACTTGGCGAACATTTTCCGGAAAGAATTAAAACTTGGCGAACATTTTCCGGAAAGAATTAAAACTTGGCGAACATTTTCCGGAAAGAATTAAAACTTGGCGAACATTTTCCGGAAAGAATTAAAACTTGGCGAACATTTTCCGGAAAGAATTAAAACTTGTCGAACATTTTCCGGAAAGAATTAAAACTTGGTTAAAACTTGGCGAACATTTTTTAAAACTTGGCGAACATTTTAAAACTTGGCGAACATTTTAAAACTTGGCGAACATTTTAAAACTTGGCGAACTTTTAAAACTTGGTGAACTTTTTGCGGAAAGAATTAAAACTTGGCGAACATTTTAAAACTTGGCGAACATTTTAAAACTTGGCGAACATTTTCCGGAAAGAATTAAAACTTGGCGAACATTTTCCGGAAAGAATTAAAACTTGGCGAACATTTTCCGGAAAGAATTAAAACTTGGCGAACATTTTCCGGAAGGATTGTGATTGTAATAATTAAACTATAGTAATAAATAAGTTGATTAATTTAATTTATTTGTGGATTAGATGGTCACAATGGAGTCATCCAAATTCAAGGCGACAAATGGAGGGAACAGCGGCGATTTTCGCTTCATGTTCTGCGCGATTTTGGTGTTGGACGAACAATGATGGAGGAGAAAATTAAAGTTAAATTTGGATAATGGTGGTTTTATATAATTAAAAAAAATTGGACACAGGTGGAAGTGAAAGCATTGATCCAACATTTGGAGGGAAAATTTGAAGAAAATGAGCGTAAAACAGAAGAAATGGACATTTGTAAGCCAATTGCAGTTTGCATTGCCAATATCATCAATAATATTCTCTTTGGGAGGACATATGCCCACGTAAATATATTTATATTCCCAAAAATAATCTTTTAATTAATAGGATGATCCTTCAATAATTCGTGTCCAACAAATGTTGGATCGTCAATCCATTTTGGTCGTCCAACCATGGATGGGCCTTTATTTGACTTTGCCTTGGGCCACTAAAATTCCTTTGGTTTTCCTCTTTCAAAAAATATTCTCACAATGGTCAAATTTTGCAGATTGATTCAGCTTGGCGAGAATTATTGTCAATTCGCAATGATTTTTGGGCATTTTTGGAGGGTCATATCCAAGAACATGTCCACAAATTCAATCCAAATTTGGAGCCAACCGATTTTACTTTTTCTTATTTGGCCGAAATTAATAGGAGAAAAAGGGAAATGGCAAATGAAGATGACCATTATTTTAGGTATATCAGAATGTTTAAATAAATTAACAATTAAATTTCACAGTCAAAAACAATTGAAAATGCTTTTATTGGATTTTTTTTTTGCTGGAAGTGAAACAACGGTGACCACAACAAAATGGGGTAAATATTCAATTCTATTTTGAATTCATTTAATTTAAGGAATTTTATTGTTAATTTTGCACCCGGAAGTGCAAGAACGGTGTTATCAAGAATTGACTCAAAAAATAGGGAAAAGAGAGCCAGAATTGAAGGATCGAAGCCAATTGGTCTATTTGAATGCGACAATTTGTGTAAATTAATATTTATTCATTAAATTAATTTATTTTATTTGAATTTTGAGGAAATTCAAAGGTTGGCCAATATTTTGCCCATAAATTTATTGCGAACTTGTTTGGAAAATGTTCAAATTGATGGATTCAAATTTGCCCAAGGCACAATGGTCCTCCCACAAATTTCCAGTTGATTTTGCCCTTTTCAATTTGTTCATTTAATTTTAATTCATTTCCCAATAATTAGTCACAATGAATGATCCAATATATTTTCCTGAACCACAAAAATTCAATCCTGATCGATTCATCGACGAGAAAACGGGCAATTTGCGGAGAATTGATGCATTTTTGCCATTCTCAATTGGAAAAAGGTTGATTAATTTAAATTAATTAATTTATTATTTTATTAATAAATTTTAATTAAATTTTATTAATTTTCCCTTTTTAAAGGCAATGCCTCGGTGAAAGTTTGGCCAGAGCCGAATTATTCTTTATTTTTGCCTATTTAATTCGGCATTTTCAATTTTTGCCTGAAAATGCCCAAAAATTGCCTTCAACAAAACGAATTTATGGACTCACTGTTCGTTTTGAATATATTCCATTCCTTTTAATAATTTATTTCAGTGTTCACCTCAACCATTTAAATGTCGGCTAATTCGTCGAATAATCAATAAAAATGCACAGAATTCGAGGGCAAATGCATAAATTGAAAATATTTATTATTTTATATTTTATTAATAATCGGAATATTTCCATTTTTGAAAATTTCAAATTTTTTAATTTATTTTCTCACACAAAGGCCAATAAATTATCCTTCCCTCTTACTCCATTTTCTTCCAATTAATTCTGCGCGAATTCATCAAAATTAATATTTATTTCGATATCTCATCGATTATATTAATATTTTTGGCGGCATTTACTTCGATTATTAACCAGGCCAAAGGGCCATTCATTCTCCACTCAATCCATCCATTTGGCCCTTTCAATTCTCGCAAACTTCCTTCCAATCTCGCCGGGATCAATTCCCTCACAAATTCAAATCCGATTATTCCTTCACCAATTCACCCCCCCCCCTTCCCCATTTCGCATTTTTTCTTTGATATTTCATATTCTTTTTCATATTATAATTCTGAATTCGGATTCCAATGACCGAATTCAAAAAAATATGGAAAATAAATAAAAGGGAATGCCGAAATGGTGGAATTGTTCTCTTGTTCAATAAATTTATCATTTTCTGTGGTTGTAAAAAAGGCGGCAAACTAAAGAAATGAAAAAGTATTCCCAAAGTTGTTTTGGATCAATTTTATAAATGTCCAAAAAGTTTTTTCTTCCTCCAATAAATTATTTGCCTCTGTTGCTTGTGGACATTTTACCTGCGAATATCATTTTTGGATTGTGCCAGAAGGACGGTCGTAAAAAACTGTCATATTCCTCCTTAAAATCGTCTTCAAAATCGAATCAACCAGAAAGTGGAATTGGAATTGACATGAATAAAATTGATGAATGGATGATTGATGGGAGGAAATGCAGATTTACAACAATCGCAGAAGGGGAAAATGGATTCGAGAAAATTGGGGCAGAATATTGTGGCCAACAAATTGGATGGCATTTAACCCATAGTCTTATAAAAGGAGAATGGAAAATGTACTATTTAAGTTTAACCAAAATGGAGAATAATTTCTTTGTTTATTGGCAAATTTTTGGCATTTGAAATGGAGCAAAATATAAGCAATGCCAAAATTGAAAATGGAAGGAAATTTTGGACAAAACTTTAAAGGAAAGTGGAATTGTGGATGAGTGAAGTTTAAAGCGGGAAAAGGAGGATCAGAAAAGGGGAGCATAAATTCTTCATTTCGGGAACGACCAATTGAGAAGAAAACAAACCGCCAGAGGGAAAATGAGGAGGGGGAGATGGATGTAAAGCTGTTGAAAGGAAGAAGAAGGATGGATGACATCCAATTGGGCTGCTGCCCTAATCCTGGCCCTTCCTAAATCCCCAGAAGAGGGAGGGGGTGGATTGCCGTCACTCTCATTTTCTTTTGGCCAAAGTGGATCGAATGAATGAATGAAGCACAGTAGTAAGGTGGATTTAAAGGAGGAGGCCACCAATTGGCTCCTTCTTCCCACATTAAATTCCTACACAATTTACTTCTTCATTTCCATCCATAAACGCCAATTGTCCTCCTCCCCCTTCTCCTCCCCCTTTCATTCTCGCCCATCCAATTTTCACTCACTTTCCCATTTTCATTCTTGATGGCCAACTGTTTTATTATCAATGGCCAATTGTTGTTAAATTTTAGGGCAAATCCTCAATATCGGCAATCAGCCTAAATAATTCTCCTTTCCCTCATTTTTCCATTCCTCACACTCAAATCGCCCAGTCCCAAAAATCCCATTTGTGCCTTTAGCAGAAAGAGAGTCCAATTGCCGGCAAATAAGTGTTGAGATTTTGCCGCCCAAGGACAATTGGCCATAAACGGTCACGCAGCTGTGCGAAACAAGGCGGCGGCAGCTGCCAAAGAACACCGCCAAAACAATTGGCCAATTGCCCAATAACCACACCACCAAATTCACATTCATCCAAGTGGTCTTCCGTGTCAGCTGTGCCCTCCTTGGTGGTGAACTTTTTGTGCAATTATATTTGACCAGGTGGTCATTTTTGTGATTGCCGAAAAGTGCGAACGGGTCAAACAACTGCCGGCTAACGGCATATTCGCCGCCCTTTTGGCCAACCAATTGCTTCAAAAAGTGAGTAAATTGAGTGAAAATGGATTGAAAAAGACAATTGGGAAGATTGGGGGATGGATTGGAAATATGTTTAAATATACTTAATAAATAGTGAATGGCCATCATCATTCCCACCACAATGAATATGATGCCCTTTATGGTGGTCCACTCTATGTTGGTGGCCGCCATTCGACCAGTCCCCCACCTCCTTCGCAACAACTTTCGTCCGCCGATGCCAATGCCAACGCCCAATTGGCCACATTAACCGCATTTTCGGCCTCCTCTGTTGCGTCGCCCATGGATTACAGTGTGGCCGGTTTGAAATGGAATGAATTGGCCAAATTGAGCAATTCCTCCTTTTTCAGCGAATGCTTTGGCCCCACCTTCCTATGAACTTTATCGATATTCCACCGGACACTATTATACAGGCATTGGGGCTGCCCAATCAGTGCCCTATGCGGCAATGGCGCCGACCAATTATTTGGGTAAATATCAAGTAAAAATTCATTAATTTGCATTATTTTTAGCAGATTTTGGTGCCGGCAATTCCCTTGGCCAATTTGCCAATGCGCCAACTGTTTTGCTCAGCAATGTCCTCCAACAGCAGCAGCAACCTGCTGGCGGTGGGGTGGCTGGCAGCAATAATTCCCTTCAACAACATTTAATCCATCAACAACAAAGAGGGTAAATTATATTTTAATTAATTAGCCAATATCGATTTATTTATTTAGTTCCCCTTCTGTTCAAACGGCCGAATTTGCGCATCAAATTCAGCAACAAAATCGACTGACCGAATTAATTCCGGCTGTCAACCATCAACCACAACCAAATCCGCCACAAACAAATGCATGTGGACGCCGGCAACAAGGAAGGAATGTTGGCGGAAATTCATCCGCATTGAGGGCTATCAAAAATGAATTGAAGGCAGAACAAGGTGAATTTGAATTTAATTCTTTTAATAAATTCAACCACAATTCAAGATGAACATAAACGCCGGAACTCGACAGCTGCCAAATCATCGGCAATTGCTCCTTCAATTGGTGACCAATCTGCCGGTGCTTTGCCGCCTGCCGATCCATTCGACCCAACCAATCCCAACAATAATTCATCAAATTCTGGCAAATTGGCCTCATCTACAACAAATTGCCAAGGGCAAACGGCGACTACCGGAACAGCGCCGAAGAAAAGTGAACAGAAAAATATTTGAAAATTAATTAATTCAAATTTAGCAAAATATTCGGTTGAACGGCGAAAAGCGGCAACAATGCGAGAACGCCGGCGATTACGAAAAGTGAATGTAAGAAATTAATAGAAGAATAAATTGAATCGATAATTAATATTAAAATTTCAGGATGCCTTTGAGGTGGTCAAGGCAAGGACATGCCCAAATCCAAATCAGCGATTGCCGAAGGTATCAAGAGTAAGCAGATTGGGCCTTTTTTTTATTATTATAAATTAAATAAATAATTTTATTAAAATTATATTTAAGATTAAGCCAAAATTTAATAACACAATTTTACAGGTGGAAATTCTGCGTGGTGCCATTGAATATATAAATATGCTGGAGAATTTGCTGCAAACGCACGCAAAAATGGGCCAAATTTTGGCGACGGCCCTTCATAATTCAGAAATGAACGAAGGGTCAAATAGTGGGACTGCAGAACAACCCGCTGAATTCTCATTGGTAAAAGGCATAAAATATACATTTTATGCAAATTTTTTTCAGAATAATTTCCCAGCAATTGTGCACGGATATTTCAAAAATCGAGGAGGCCTCTATGATGGGCCAACCACAACCATTGTTGATCATTCCCAAGGAGGTGGAGGATGTTGCCAAATGGAACAACAAATTGAAAATGGTCAGCCAATCCAATTAAAATTATCAATTATATAGTCTTTACTAAGCTTAAAGTTTAGGGATAAAGTTGCCCCCAATGGCCCAAAGCACGGGATAGGGATAAAATAAATTCGACGTTAAATTATTATTTATCTGTTGTGCGGAAAAATGGTGATTACAGAACGTCCTAAAATATGATGGAAAAGTGAACCTATTGCAGGGAAAAGAGTGGGATTAAAAAGGCAGATTGGGGCAATATTTGATTGATAGGTAAGTAACAGTGATTGGGCAAAAGGTGGGGGTACAGTATGATGAATAGGATATAGGAAAGGCTACTTGGCATTATTGGCATTTACATCCATAATTCAATAATATTCATATTTAATATATTTAGGTGTATATTTCCAATCGCAAATGTTGGGCGGTGGCAATTCCCAAATGATTGTTGGCCAATCCGGTGAAATAGTCGGTGCTGGCCCAGTGCAAATCCAAATGCCGCCTCCGTCCACGACGGGGAGGCCCAGCAAAGTTGGAGGCCGAAATCGAACGGCAAATCCAGCAATTGGGAAAGGAGGAGGCCGTGGACGAGGACGTAAATATTTATATTTATTTAATTTATTTTAAATATTATTTTTGTAGGTGGTGGCCATTCAGGCGGTAGAGGAGGAGCATTGAGTGCGGCCGAAAGACAAAAACAACAACAAAATTTGGTGGCCATAATCCAAGAACAACAACAACAACAAATTGTGGAGAATATTGGAAATGGGGCAGAGAAAGTGATGGAGGAAAAAATGATGCCACCTCAAAATGTTGGGAATAGGGAATTAATTAAAAGGATTTTTTGCATAGAAAGTTCTTTTGCATCAAAAGTACTTTTAGACTTCGAATAAATCTGAAACCGGTTTTAGACCTGACAAATCTTAGACCCAATTGATAGATCTCATCAAGAAACGTCGATTGATATATAATTTGTCATTATTTGGTCAAAATTAAAGTGTTTAAAACCAAAAACTGGAAATATGGTTTAAAAGTTTAATACTCTTTAATTTTGACCAAACCATGACAAATTATGTACCAATATCCAATACCAATCGTCGCATCTTGATGATATCTATAAAATATTATAAAGTTTGTAGGGTCTAAAACCGGTTTTTAGTTTGTTAGAAGTCTAAAACCACTTTTGATGCAAAAGAATACCTTTTTTGATGTAAAAAAATATTTCTCGAATTAAAAAATTAAATGAATTAAATGGTTTTATTATATTCTAGGTTGAATTGGATTCATCAATGGAACAACAAAATGAACATCAACAATCTTCAATGGGCGGAATGGAACAAATGAATGATGGAACCGTAAATGATGATGAACGCCAAAAGGCAATAACACAAATTATGGACAATATTGAGGCAAATATTGAAGAAGGAAAATCATAAAAAAATATAAAGGCATTTTAATATATTTTTAAGGCACAATGTTCTCCCAAATATTCACATTTTTTGCTCATTTAATATTTCAATTTATTTAATTTTTTTCAGTGCCATTTCTCCCTTTTTTCATTGATCAGTGGCCATTATTTTCTTGCCATTTTTGCCAATATTTTTGCCATCATTTTTAAACAATAAATTGTGAATTTTTTGTGCCATTTTATTTTTATAAATGAATTATTCTCTCCCACCATTAATCAATCAAATCACAAAAATAGAATGCTTGATGCTTCGATGGTCAATTCACCTTTTTTTTCACCAATTCCTTTGAAAATGACCCAGATTATTGCCGAAATGAATTGATTCGTCGGCGAAATCAAATCGACCAATTTATTTTTGAAAATGAATCCAATTTATTCAATTTTATTCTTTGGAATTTTGGCTACCGCCGAATTGGCCCCAACCAACGATTCTTCAATTCCAAATGCACAAAATGAGGATGATGGCACTCAAAAGGCAATTTATTTGCCATTTTATTCAATTTCCCTTAAAAAATAGGTCAATCAGCGCCAATCCCAATTGCCGGTTCCACTCCAAAATTTGACACTTTTCTATTTCAAATTCCGTGGCCGCGGTGAACCAATTCGCCTCCTCCTTCATTATGCCGGCATCCAATTCAACGACCATCGAATTAGCAGTGACCAATGGGTGGGCGGACCCGGGCGAGAGCCGTTCAAAAATAGTGGGAATTCGGCAAAATAACAAAAATGGAATTCCAATTTAGAAACCCCTTTTGGCCATATTCCCTTGATAAAATTGGCTGATAGCCGCCAAATGGCCGAATCCTTCGCCATAATGCGATTGATCGCCAGCCAAAATGGATTGGCCGGCGATGATCCTTGGGAAAGTGCAAAAATTGAGTGAGAATATTTAGTGAATTTAGGCCAATTAATTCCGGCCAAATTTGCAGCGAATTTGCCGATTTCCACAAAGATTCATTCGCCGCATTCCACGATGCCCTTTCCCTCACGGAACAACAAATTGAAGAGGTTAAAAATTGGCCAAAAACCATTTTTGAATATTTTAGGAATCGGCCGAATCACGTGCCAATTTTGTGGAATTGTTGCGTCGATTTATGCCAATTTATCAGCGCCAAATTCGTTCCTCCCCTTCTCCATTCCTCTTCAATCGGCTGAGTTGGCCGGATTTTCTTGTTGCCGATTTTGTGCAATCATTCAAAATAATTCGACCAAATTCACTTTCGGAATGGCCGGAATTGTTGGAATTGCACAAAAATGTGCATGAATTGCCACAATTGGAGGAATATTTGGGGAATAGAAAATTTACTCGATTTTAAAATTAAAAATGATCAAATATTTATTTCTAAAATGAATGAATGAATGTATAAATTTGATTTATTTATTCATTATTCTTAAAAATGATTTAATAATTGTATCAATAATTTGTTTGTTTTCTAATCACATCTCATTTCATTATTTTTCCAATTTTAATTCTCTTCCAAATATTAGCAATTCTTTCATCATTTTCGACCAACTCCAACCCCTAAATTAGCTCCACCAACTGGGGTGTTCGTTCCTATAAAAGAATAGTTGAAATAAAATAAATTTACAATTAAATTTACCAGCATTCGCTCCAATGCCGGGTTTGGCCAATCCATTTGGAATTGTGGCCAAAAGGAAAATAGCAATGAAGAAGAAAATGATTGAAATCAAATTTCGTAGCATTTTTTAAAATATTATTTTTTTAATTTTATTTAAAATAATTTTTAATTTGATTTTTTACCGAATAATGCTCTGTTTTATATTCACTAAAATGACCTTCAATTTATTCCCAAAATCCAGTTTTTTAATTCAAAACAAATTGTGATCACTGATTAATGCCATTTAAAGGTGAAAGGAATATTTTATTTTTAAGTTTTTCTTTGATTATTTCGCCGAATTCCACTCCCACTCATTTTTACACAATTTAATGCCAGATTATTTGTATTAATTTTAAAAACATTGACGTCAGCAGAATATTTTTATTATTCGGGAAAAACAAATGAAAATGACCAATAAAATTAAAGATTGCTAGTTTCATTAAAAAATTTTTCTAAAATTTTAATTGGGAAAATTTTTAAAAATAAATATAAAAAATAAAAAATATGCCGCTGAACAATTTGACATTCGATGCATTTTTCCCCTTTTTTTGAATAATTTTACAATTTACAGGTACAGTAATCATAATCAATTCATTCATATAATTTATTGTTGTCTTCTTCACATATTTTTAATTTATCAAATTATAAATAAATTCAATTAAAAATGTCAAATAATAATTAAATATTAGAATCGTTTTTTATATTTTTTAATGTTCCAAAGAGCAAGTTAATTAAATTTCATCAAAATTCCATTTCATTATTTTCCTTCGATAATATTATTTTTGTCCATTCAAAACTGCATCGAATTATAGCCCAATCCCAATGGGTGGGACCACAGCAGGTGCCGGTGCCACAACTTGGCCCATTCCAGTACCGTGTGCTCCAATGTGGGCACCTAAAATGGGTGGATGAATTATTTTGGAATTGTCACGAACCAGTGCCCAAATCGACTTGCGGCATTGGATTGGCGAAGGTGGCCAAAATTAAAATAAAGAAAAATAAGAAAGGCAACAAGAAATGATGCATTTTTAGTAAAGAGGGTCGTGGTCTGATTAAATTCAATGTTTTCGATTCATTTTTATAGGGTTTTAATATTAAATCAAAATAAGCAATCAAAAATCGCCCGAGGCATGCGCCCGAATCTGCTGATTTTTGCAAAAGAAAACAACAAAAACAAAATTGATTCATTATTTCTAATAAATAATACTTATGTGGAAAAAATATTTTTTAAAAATATTAATTCCATAAATAAATATTAATTAAATAAAATAAACATTTATTCTATTAATATTTCTCTAAATTTTTTTAGCAAAATAATTTCATCTTCAATTTAATTCATTCTTTCTTTCAATTCGTCTTTTTATTTCCTCATTTTCGACCAACTCCAATCCCTAGGCCAGCTCCACCAAGTGGGGTGCCTAATCCTGCAAAATTGATAAAATCAAATAAATATTCCAAAATATTTACCAGCATTTGCTCCAATTATTTGTGGTTTGGCCAATCCATTCGGAATTGTGGCCAAAAGGAAAATAGCAATAAAGAAGAAAATGGTTGAAATCAAATTTCGTAGCATTTTTTGTAATGAATATTTGTAATTTTTGATATTTTTATCAAATAAAGGGTTCCTTTTATATTCACTCAAATGTCCTTGATTTAATTCATTAAATCCAATTTGTTATCCTCTCAAATTTGGTGAAAATGAATCAAACAATCAAAAAATGTGATCCTGATCACTTTTTTATTCAATGCTATTTTCGTGCAATCACAAAGGGAAAAATAACTTTTCAGTCTTTTTAATTGGATTAATTTTTATTTGCCGAATTCCTCTTCTCCTAACCCACCCCCATTTTTTCACATTCGATTGCCAAAATTGCATGGAAAATAGTTAAAAAAAATAGTTAATAAATACAAAACAACATTATATTCCCTCTTTTATAGTACTTTTATCAAAACATTTTCGAGAAAAAACAATGGAGAATAAATTAATTATTTCAAAAACAAGTGAATGGTTGAATGAATTTTAAAAATGATTTTTGGTTTATTTGTTCTCTTTTCGTTGATTTTGTTGCTCTTTTGCCTTCTGAATTTCCATTCTCAGCAATTCTGCCCTCAATTCTGATTCCACTTTTTGCGCCTTTGCCAATGCCCTTTGTTCCTCAATTAATTTTCGTTTTGTTTCCGCCAAATTTATCTGCAATTTTATTTTTGATATTTCTTCGCATTTCTCAAAATATACCCTGGAGGCATCAATCCAAGCTACCGTATTTCATCTATTGAGCCTTGGTACTAATTTTCGAAGAACCAAAAATGTCTCAAATTTGGGGTCTAACTTTGTTATCTTTTGACATTTTTGAACAATTTATAGTGCTATTTTATAGAGCCCTATGGCACTAATCACTATCTCAAATTCGATGGGGGCTCTATTATTAGAAGTGCGGCTTCTAATAGAGGAAATATGGTAGATTGGTGACAATTCAATATTCACCTGGCTATTGAAGTAGTTCAATTTTGCCTGTCCCAGCAACATTTCAAATTGACTGTCCATCATCCTCTTTTGTTGTTCTCGTCCGTGTCCATCTTCTTCTTCACCTCCTCCATTTTCGTCCATTCTTCTTCCCTTCCTCTTCCTTCCCTTTCCCAAATCCATCTTCTCATTAATATTCCTCCCTCCATTCATTAATATTTGTCCCATTCTTCGTCCATTTTTTTCATTCTCTTCTTCCTCAATTCCATTTCCATTATCTTCAATTTGTCCCCCAGTTATCCATTTTTCAAATTCATTTTGCCTCTCTTCCCTTTCCTCAATGCCAATTATTTCATTCTTCATCATAATCGACGATGATTGTTCTCCTAAAAAAGTAATTAATTTACATTTATTTTTTATTTTCAATTTACCAGTCAATGAATTTGGGGAATTTGCCATTTGGCTGGTTGAAATTCTCTCATTAAAATTGTTTAAATTTTCCTGCATTGCCGGGGTCAAAGAATTTCGTCCAATAATGTCCAAAATGATAAAATCTCGCTAAAATTGTTGCCCAATTACATATTTTGCCCTTCCCCAATATCCCCCCCCCCCCCCCCCACTTCATTCAATGTCACTGTTGTTTTCCTGGACCCTTCCTCCCCTTCTTGTTGTTCTTCAAGCTTTTTCAATTTTTCCGTTGTCCTTCTTCTCAAATCGTAATAAATCATTCGAAGTTCATCGTAGGATTTGCCCAAATAATGAATTCCTCCGGATTGTACCATTTGTTGTCCAATTTTTTCCCATCTTGCCCTTTTTCCCTCGGCCGTAATTTTCTCGATTTGATGATGGCCATTGCCTAGAAAATTATTAAATTTTGAAATATTAAATAATTTTTGATTGGATATTGCTATTGCCCCTACAAAAGAGGCAAATCACTCCCTCTGCCTGAAGCTAAATTAGACAAAGGGGGAATACGGTATCGTATCCCTTGCTTGAAATCGAGGGAAATGGGAAATCAAATTTTTCCTGACAAGTGACAAGTGAACAAGTGAGGGAGGTTACTGTTGAATTTCCTAATTGGATTGAAAAATGATATCCTATAATAAATCCCACAAAAACAGCAATTATTGATATTGATTGATATGAATAATTTTTATATTCCAATTTATATATTTATTTTATTTACCAATGTTCACATTAATCTGCTTGTCATTTTGCCCAAACAAGTAGTCTTTTTCATTTGCGACCAATTGCAGAAAAAGAAGTCGTGTTTGATCCGCTGGCATTTTTAATTCAGATAAAATGGCAAAAAAATAATTTTGGTAAAAATAATTTGGGAGTAATAAGAATTGTGAATCGATAAATGTGGAATGGAGGCAGTTGGGGCTTTTGAGAGAAGAAATGTGGCGGAGGAGGAATGGCGAGTGGTGGCGATGGCGAGTCCTCATTTCCCCATTCCCTCCGTCCATTCGCCATCCCCCCAAGCGCCAACTCACCATAAAAACAGCAGAGGCACCCACTACCTACCACCATAAATGCTTTTAATGTTTTGTTGGAGATGAAAGAACTCACCAAAAAGGGAGAGTGAGAATATATAAAAATATGTTTTAAATTTAAATAATGGGAAAGGCCAAGGATAGTATTTATGGACGCTGATTGGATATGAATTGAATGGTCTAGGCTCTAGACATTGACAATGTCCGGGGCATCTTTATTTGAAAGAATTGTGTTTCATTCCGGTTAGTCTTTTCCGGAAAGAATTGTGTTTCATTCCGGTTAGTCTTTTCCGGAAAGAATTGTGTTTCATTCCGGTTAGTCTTTTCCGGAAAGAATTGTGTTTTATTCCGGTTAGTCTTTTCCGGAAAGAATTGTGTTTCATTCCGGTTAATCTTTTCCGGAAAGAATTGTGTTTCAATCCGGTTAGTCTTTTTCCGGAAAGAATTGTGTTTTATTCCGGTTAGTCTTTTTCCGGAAAGAATTGTGTTTCATTCCGGTTAGTCTTTTCCGGAAAGAATTGTGTTTCATTCCGGTTAGTATTTTCCAGAAAAAATTGTGTTTCATTCCGGTTAGCTTTTCCGGAAAGAATTGTGTTTCATTCCGGTTAATCTTTTCCGGAAAGAATTTTGTTTCATTTCGGTTATAGATCCATTCAATTTGTACAATAAATGAGGCCGTAAACCTTTAAAATTAAAATTTTTGAGTAAATGAAATGTGAAAATCAAAACAAAATATAGCTAAAGAAGTGTCATTGCTAAAATGAAATCGCCAATCCTATTTTAAAGCAAAATCTATGCATAATCATTGAACCTAATAAATTTATTTCCCTTCTGCAGAGATTGTTAATTGTTCTTTTCATAAATTTTGAACCGTTCCAATCTTCCTTTCGCCTAAAGGCGACTAATGAATTCCAAACTCATTCATTTCAAACATTGAACAAAAACAACGTTTTTATTATTTGCAGCAATGTAAATATATAAAATATAAATTGATTGTGATTTTAATACAATATTGAATTGAATAAAATTCATTTCAAATTCATTCAAATATGAAATTGCGAAGAGAAAGGGGCAGAGATGGTGAAAAACCTGTGTGTTAAACAAAAATATGTAAAATATAATAAAACAGAGGACAGAAACAAATGAGGAGTGAGGCTTTTAAATGTTTTCCAATTTCATCAAAATTCAATTATTTAGATGAAATTGGAGAATTGATTTGGATTGATGAGGCAGATGTGAATGAAATGCAAAAGAGGCTGAAGAGTTTGGAAGCAAAAATGGAAATGAAAAACTGCCTGATAAAATTGTAAAAAACTTTTATAAGAAATATATACGGAACATTTAATATTATTTATTAATTTCTTCTGTCCCGCTTTAATATTATAATATTCTGTATAAATTGAGGAATGAAAAATATTACAATATATATTTATATTAGAGAGGGGATAAATTCTCTGTTCATTCTCCAAAAACAAAATGGATTTGAGTGAGGGGAAATGGAAATTTTTGAATTGGTGGATGGATTCAAGTCGGTGGATGTGGCCAAAGGCAAATATGAGATCGTATTCAAATGAAATCACAAAAATGGTGGAGTGGAGAATATCGGCTATCGCCTTTCAGCAGTATGCTGGTACATCCGCCTGATCATTTCAAATTGTTGCTGTTGATTTTGATGTTGATGATGGGCCATCATTTGTTGGAATTGTTGTTGGAGTTGTTGCTGGGAAACTGCAGCAGAGGCGGAAGCTGTCTAAAAATGGCAAAATTTAAATTATTCTAATGATAATTGTCACACCTGTTGTTGCTGATTTTGTTGTTGAATGGCAATTTGCTGTCCCATTTGGGCCATAATTTGTTCGGCACCTCCAGGCATTCCCCCCAATGCGGCCAAAGCAGCCAATATTTGCTGTTGTTGGGCAGCCTGTTGTGCATTTTGTTGCTGTTGGCTGGCGGCTGCTTGTTGCTGCTGTTGTGCTTGAGCCTGTGCCAATTGTTGCTGTTGTTGTGCGGCGGCAGCAGTTGCCATTTGTTGCTGATGTTGTTGGTTGAGTAGATGCACTAAAATGCACAGAAACAATAATTAAATGTATTAAAAATGAATTAATCTCACTTTTGATTTGTTCCTCAAAAACTCGTTGCTCATTCGCAGGCAATGTGGATCCACCATTCCCCAAAAGTGCCGACATTAAATGCTGCATTTGCTGTTGTTGGTTTGTTCCACTTTGTTGTTGTTGCTGTTGAATGGCAGCGGTGAGGGCGGCTATTTCCGCGGCGGCCAAATTTGCTTGTTGATTCTGTTGATTTTGCTGTTGGAATTGTTGAATATGATGTTGGGAAGCATTCATCAAATTATGCTGTGCATTTTGCTGAGGAGCATTTTGATTGGTTCCATTTGCCAAATTCGATTGATTTGAATTCTGTAGCCTTTGTTGCTGTTGCTGAAGGGCAATCAATGTGGCGGCTTGTTGTTGTTGATTTTGATGATTTTCTGCTGATTGTTGGAATCCACCATTTCCAGCACCAAAAATTTGGCTCATTTGGTTCATCATTGCAACGGCAGCGGTTTGTTGTTGTTGGACGGTGGCAGAATCCTTAAATTGTGGTGCATTCCCAGTGCTCATTTTGTGTCCTCCCATTGCAGGATGATGATTGCTATTTAGGCCATTAACCAAATGGGAATGGGAGGTGGACGGATGTTGTTGCCCATTCAAATGCATTGCAGTTTGGGGCCTTTGTTGCATTGACTGCTGTTGTGCTTGCTGTTTTTGGTGTTGTTGTTGTTGCCTTTGCAATTGTTCCAAGTGATTCATATTGTTCAGAAATGTTCTAAATACGGATTAATTAATTAATTAAAAATATTTTTGTATGTGACTTACTGCATTATTTGTTGCTGCTGCTGTTGAGATGGTTGTTGGAGCATTGCCTGCAATTGTGCCATGAATCCCCGTTCCATAGTCATCATTTGCATGACCAATGCCTAAATAATAAAAATATTAATTATATTATGTCAATGCCAATAGTTCCTAAGGGCCCTTCCTCTTTGTGTTACTGTACCCCCACTTGTTGCCCAATCACCCTTTCACCCTATCAATCAAATATTGCCCCAATCCGCATTTATAAAGCAGTCCTTTTTCTCCCCAATTGTCTTTGTCTTTTGGTGTACTGTACACTCAATTGATAACTAATAATTTAAAGTTGATTGCTTCTAAGCTCTAATTCCTATCCCATTCATTAGCCTAGGCCCAGCTCTCGCTTCAAACAATTTTAGTCCTAATTTAGGCTTGATTAGGACTAATAATATTTATCGATTGATATTGATTATTTTCACCTGTTCATGTTGTTGTTGTTGATGTTGATGTTGCAAAAAGGCGACAGCGGCTGGATTCATTGAAGCATTTGATTGTGCCAAAAGCGCATTACTGGCATTTCCAATGTGTGGTTGCCCATTGACTACGGTCACTGATGGATGATGGGAGGAAATTGGAGTTGACGGTAGAATGGATTGATGCGAGGCGGAGGTGGATGGCAGAGAAGATTGGGCAATTTGTTGATGGTGGAGGATTTGGGCCTGTGGGCCATGATGATGCCCACCGGGGCCAATTCCATTCATCAAAAGTGCCGCCATTGGATGCATTGCGACAGCAGAAGAAGGCACAAATTCCGCGGGCATTTCCATCTGCTTTTGGGGAAAATGCTAATTGAATTTGATTAAAATATTTTTTCAATTTTCTACCTTTTTCGCCCCATTATTTCCCATTCCAATTTGTGATGATTGTTTTTGTTGATTGTTGGCTGCCATTTGTTTGTTCATTTTTTCCTGTTCCTTTTTCTGCCTTTCTTTTTCCCTTTTTTGTTGATTATATTTTGTCCTTTCCGCCGGTTCCACAAAGGCAATGTCCGTTCGGGAACAAGTCAAACCGGAAGTACGGCGCAATTTCCGTACCAAAATAGTCCGACCCTCGGGTTGGATCACCTAAAATTCAAAAATAATTTAAATATTTCCCACTCCATTCTTCCATTTTTACCTCTCCTAAATGATTCTTTTTCCCCTCTGCAGTTCGATAAATTTCCGTATTGTCCGGTTCGCCTGATGGCCCCAAGTCTTGTTCACATTCTTTGGCAATTTCCATCGTTTCCACATCGTCCCCATCCTCTTCGGACAAATCCACACAAATTATTGTTGGTTGTTCCTCTTTTTGTTGATCCTTCTCCATTTTTGGCCCTTTTTTCGTGTCCAATGGTTCCACTTTTGCCACCGGCTTTTTCGCAACAATTGTTGGGCCCAAATTTGGCATTTGTGTCCCAGTTTTTGGCACTAAATTAATATTAAAATATAATTCTTTAAATTCAATTATTTTATTACATTCTTCCTCCTTTTGTTCCATTTTCGTGTCTTTTTCCTTCAATTCATTGCCCTCCATTTCTTCAGGTGAATTTCCATTTGAATTGTTTTGGCTTGAGGCCATATTCCCATTATTGCTTTGTTCTGATGAGGAACATGGCGAAAGAGTGGATGGACCATTTTGTGGCAATTTGCCCGAATTTGGTGGCGGTGTTATTTTTCCCTCGTTTGCATTTGCCTTCTTCAAAATTTGACTCTACAAAATAAAATTATTTATTAATTTAAAATTGTTAAATTCACCTCTTTGTCTTTGCCAATTTTCTTTGATATTTTCTTTCTGCCACTTCCTTGACCAATTTGGGCCAATTCCCCATTTTCCAATGGCGACGGTGTTCTCGAACATGCCGTCGTGGAAATTGGCGATTGCTCATTCTTTTTCTGCCTTTTCACCTTTGGCGGTGTTGGCGTTGAGGTCAATCCGTCATCGGCAGTTCGAAATGCCCGTTTTCGTCCACTTTTGCCAGCGGAATTCCTCAATGGAGTACTCCTTCTTTGCTGCCTTTGTTCTTCCTCTTCCGTCAATTTTTGTGGCGTTCCCCGAAGCCGTTGTTCCGTTCCAACTTCCAATGAGCTTGGAGTCCGTCTCGGGCGATGCTGTCGACCGGCTAATGCTTAAATTATATTCCATAATCCCTTCCAATGTGTTCTCTAAATCACCTCCTCTCGTCCTAATCCTATTTCCAGCCGGATTTGCTGGCTCCTCATTTTCGTCCTCCTCTTCATTGCTTTCCTGTCTGCTACTGGCCAAAAGGCAAGGTGGAACTGTGCATGGCCGATCCACTGGCCGCAGTTGTCCATATTTTTTGTAAAAAAGTCGACAATCTGTGCACATTAGCAAACAATGTTGGCCAGCGTGATGCCAATCTTTGCTTTCTACAAAATTAAATTAATTAATTAATTAATCCGTAATTATTGCGTCCACTTGATGAAAAACAATGATGGCATGCTCGACCACTTCCACTGGGTTGTTGCTCCAAAAGTTCAGTTTCTGTTTCGGATGCGCTCGCATAATCCATCAAATCCTCCAACGGTGGAATCAAACTGCAAAACCAATTCCCCATTATTAATTTATTTCCCCCTTTGCCCCACCTTTCATCCATTTTTGTATCATTTTGCACAATTGTCTGCCCTTCATCATTTTCTGATGCCCCCGCTGTTTTGGCCCCAAATCCAGCATTCCCAAATTGGCCATTTCCTCCTCCAATCATTCCATTCAATCCATTCCCTCCATTTTGGCCATTTTTGCTTCGTCTGCCCACCGCTGCCACCACTTGATTCCGTTTCGCATTGCTCAATGGTTTTGGCCGGGTTGCGTCTCTGCTCTTTTTCCACAAATAATAAAATGCGACCAATTGTTCGCGGCGATGATTTGGCAATAATTCCTTTATATTTTAAATAATAATTAAATGAATATTTTATTTAATTTATTTGCCTTATTTATTTTGTTGAAATTTTTGCCGTATTGTTTGATTCCTTTGCCAAATTTTTTCACATCTTCCACACTCATAAATGAACTATCCGAGGTCAAATGTTTGTCAATTGCCTAAAAAATGCAACAAATTGAATAAATGTGTTGCCCTAATATTATTTGCCTGCATTGTTTCGACCGCATCCACAATATTATATCCACTTCTATGCAAATTTGTGACCGCATCATCCAAAAGAAGGTCCCCAGTCCTGGCCGACTTTTCCAGCACTGTTATCCGTTTATTGTCTTCAAATATTTTCAAATAAAAACAAAATCCACTCTAAATTTGACCCACTCATTAATGTGAATGTCCGGAAGGCACGTGTCATTTTGACGTATTTTTGTTCTGTTTCGGCACACAAATACCCGGGCCTATAAAGCAGTTCATCCCTGTCGGGATCATCGCTTAATGAGGAAGTGGAGCAAGAGGGAATATCAACCTAAAAATATTCACAAAATATTCGAAATAATTAATTGGGCAAATGTGCCTGATAGGCCGTCCCAACTCGAATGCTCATTTGGACACTGGCCAATCTGCCACTTTCCTGATTATAATTTAGGCAATTGAAGAAGGAGTCCGGATCGTTCAAATCAATTTCGGCCAGTGCCGCTCGAAGGTCTTTGACCAATTTTACAGTGCACTTTCCGCTGAAATTTTTGTTGATTTAAATAATTCAAAATTTGATTAAATCATTTTGAGAGGGATGCGCAAGCATTGGCCAATGAATGGCCTTAATATAGATTGGATTTTATTGATTTTTGTTTTTATGGCCATAATATATTTTTTGGTATTGGAAGGAATAACTTATTCAAAATTATTATTTTTGTTGCTGATTTGTTGGTTAGGAATTGGATGGAATAAATTAATTCCGAGGTGCGGTGCGAATTCTATTATGGGGAGAGGATTATTATTTTTAAAAATTATTTAAATATATATTTTTGGACAAAATTCAAAAAAAAAAAAGAATTTTTGGCCTTTTTTAGACTTTGAATGGGAAATTTGGGTGAAAGAAGATTTGCGGCAATAAAAAGTGGAATGGATTTGGAGAGGGAATTTGGAGGATTGGTGCGGGGGACATGGACTTTTGGATGGACGAAGTGGTCGCGAAATATTTGCGAGGGAATACAAAATGGAGGGGAATTCCCAGTGGGATGCCCTCGGGGGCAGATGTGGCGGTCGGCGGATTGAATGGATGAAAAATGTGGAAAAAGGAAAGAAAGAAAAGAAAGGACATTGACTACTTTGTGAAATGGAAATGGATGTTGGATGAACATAAATGGAAAATTGAGAAAAAAATTGCGAAATAAATATTATTAAAAATATTTATTTAATTATTAATTATTTTAAATTTATTTTTTTCCGAATTTAAAACCATCCAAATTAATCAATCTAATTTTTGAAGAAAATCACGAGTTCAAATTCATAAAAAATTAGATCAAAGTCCTCTGTCCCCTGCTGAACGCCGGGAATTTATTTTTGTTACTACAAAGATAAAATAAAATAAAGAAAAATGGTTCTGAGACCAGTTTATTGGGTCGAACGGAAAGAAAATTATGGGGGAAAGGAATTATCAATGAAAATAATAAATTGATAATAATAAATTCTAAATTAATTCGATTGATTTGGGGGAGGGAAATGATTTCATTCGGCCAATTTAAATTGTTTATTTGTTTTTTGATTAACTAAAATAAACAAAAAACAAAACAAACATCAATATTTAATATTATTTTCATTATATTTTGGTCAATCAAAAATATATTTTTAAATTAATTAATGAATTTTGATTGTTTTGGAAGAATAAAGCAAATAAAAAATGAGGTCTAATATATTTGTGCTTTTGGGCAAAATTGTTGGCGAGGGAAATTGGGTGCTAGGAGCGAAGAAGTGGAAAATTGCGGACAGAATGGAAAGGGGAAGTGGAAAAAGGACGAATGAATGAATGAAATGAATGAATGAGGAGAATGTTTGCCGACTGCCCTTCGGGGGCTACATTTGGAAGGAAGGATGGAGAGGAGTGGATGACGATGAGAAGCACAAAGACCTTCCCCCCCCCCCCCCCCCCCCACCATCCGCTCAATTCTCAATGGCCAAATAAATAGCAAGTAGGTAGTCCTTTTGGCCGATGAGCCGTAAAATATATCGGTTTTCGCTTGCACTAAATCCCACATTTCCTTCCCTTCCCTTCATTCGATTTTCATGCTTATAGTTCAATTTAAAGGATTATTTATTTTTGAAAAATCAGAAAAAATGAATGAATGACGAAATATTTTTAAAAAATGTGGTCTGGACCAAAAAATGTGCGAATGAGAGGAAAATAGGAAAGAATGAGTTTAGAAGGGAAATCGATGAATGGAACAAATGTTGCCAAGGCCAACTGTTCAAAAAATGGTTAAAAGCAAATTAAAAATTTGAGATAAAATAAAAAGTGGAATTTAAATTACTAAAGGAAATTGCATCGGAAAATAAATTAAATAACATCGAAAGGAAGGAAAAGAAGATTAATATCTGGTGATGTGGAATGGTTGGGTCGATATTTAGTCGGAAATGAATAGAAGAAAAGGAGGAATGGTGGATTGGAGGAGGATTAAGTGTCAATTCGAATTGAGCAAATACGGGGATTAAAATGCTAATTTGTTTGGGAGACAAACAAATTTTGCATTAAAATTGGAAATGATGGCAAAATGGAATAATATGCGCAAGAATAAAGCATTTTTTAGAATCGGATTTAACATTGGATTGGATTATTGACCGGGTGGGCGGGTGAGAGGCATTTTGGGCAAATGTGCCCATTCCCTTTCGGCGTCTTTCTTTTTCCCCACAACAGTGGCAAAAAATGTCCGTTTGCCTGCCATTTGGCCTTCACATCGGCCATCCATCCTCCAAATGGTCGTTTGACCGTGATGAGCGGCAAAATGTGGAATAATAAAAATTGGCGACAAGAAAAAGGCAGATTTATTTATGGGAAAATGGATTCGCCGATTCCATTGATGGAAAAGGGACAAAGAAAAGTGGGAATAACACATTTTGGGTGGCATCAAATCGAAAAATTGGGAATTATTTTTGTTTGAATTTATGTAAATCAAAAATTAATTGGCATTTTCCCACAAAGCATAAAATGGCAATTTAAAGTTGCCTATATTCCCCCCATATTTATGCATATTATATTTCTGAGAATGTCAATTTGCCTAAGGGAATGAATACAAAAAGTGCAGACAGGTGTTTCGAATGGATACAAAAATTTAATTGAAAATAGGAAAAAGAATAAAGAATATAAAATAAAATTGAATTAATTTTGAATCAATTATTTAAAATTATATTAGACGAGTCTTTCCAAAAAAGGGCCAATTATTTTATTTGTGTCCCCGGAGGGAATGGAATTGAGTGCAAAAGCCAATTTCCCATTTCGCCTTCCCAGCCAAATTGGCCTCGCCCCAAAATGTCCTTTCAAGGAAATTCAATTTTCTCGCCTCACTCAAAAGAGTGGTCCTCCCCACCCACCCTTTCCCATTGAAATGGCACCGAAATTGCCTTTTTCAAAATGTGCTTTTGGCTGAATGAATGGGATGGACTTTTTGAGGGTGGAATAGTTTTGGAATTGGACAAAAATGAATGAGAATGAATGGATGATGTTGGGGGAATATATTGTTGGGGGAAATGGAGTGGACTGGAAAAATTGACAATTGTTTGAGTGTGGCCAAAAATAGGAGGAAAAGAAATTGTTTTGTTTATGGGAAAGGCCACAATTGAAGGGAATCGACCAAATAAAAGAACAAAGCATTGCGAAAGTTAAATAAATAAATTGGAGCAAAGGGGATTGAATGTCAAAAATTATTAATTATGACGTGAATTTTGTTTAAAAATGGAAATTGGCCATTTTAGAATACCTTTGTATGGGATTGATCCCTTTGGTTAGGTGCTAATCCGCATATGAATGAAAGAATATTTCCAAAATTAATGTGCATAGCAAATATGGCTGCTTTTGGGTATTTGATTTTTGATCTCCCCATTGGTCTTATTGGTCCAAAATTCAAATCTAACTTAATTTTATGGAGAATTTAATAATATTTTGATAGAAATTGATATTAAAAAATGGTGGAGATTTAGTGAAATGTTGGGGATAATTCTTTTTTAGAACAGACTAATTTTTCACATTTTTGAATGCATTAATTCATTCATTCTTTGCAATTTTATAGCCAATTTGCGTCCATTTTTGCA
This sequence comes from Pratylenchus scribneri, assembly GCA_030063045.1. Lineage (NCBI taxonomy): Eukaryota > Metazoa > Nematoda > Chromadorea > Rhabditida > Pratylenchidae > Pratylenchus > Pratylenchus scribneri. The sequence goes on from JAQSEB010000007.1 coordinate 420,452, forward strand.
AAAAGGCCACTCAAAATTATTGGGTCATCTGCTGGTGCGTTAAAATTGCGCCGCCGGCACATAAATTTGCTCCATTTCCCTTCATCTTCCCTATTTGGCTTAATCTTCCGTCCACCGAATTCATTGGCGAATAATCCATTATAAATTCAGCCTCAAAACACCACCGAGTCAGCGGAATGGGAAGGATTTGGTGGAGGAGCGAAAAATTAGAAAATTGAGGAAAAGCCGAAAGGAAGCCGGAATTTGTGAAAGAAGATTTGGCGGGTGGCAAAAAGAGGAATAAAAATAAATAAAATAAATGAAAAGGAAGGAAAGGCGGCAAGAAAATGGCAGTGACAGCCGACACCAAAAATCATTTTATATTATTTGTTTTGTTTTTTTGAGAAAACATTCATTCCATTTAATCTGATGAGAACAAAAACAATTTGAATTTAGAAATGAGAGAAAATTGGCAAATAACCAAATAATATATTTGTAATATTTGTGTGAAAAAATGAGCATAAAAAGTCATTTTTAATTGGAATTATTTGCAAAGCAATAAAATTGCAATGCACTCATCAATAAAAAGGGAGAATATTTTGTTTGTCCTTCACATTTTCCTGTGTGTTTGGGACTTTTTGAAGAGAGGTCTTCCTTCCTTCCCCTTTTTGTGTGCATTTCCCGCCGCCGGCGAACATATTAGAATATTTTTCCACTTTTTTGTCGGATTATTGGAAGGAAATTACAATAAAAATGATGGCGGGGAGGCTGAATAAACGAAATGGAAAAAATCCATTCTTCTCGATCTTTTTTTTAATTATGGATAAATTTGGTTGATTTTTATATTTAAATCCATCTTTTGTGAGAATATGGCGGCGAAAAATAAAAGAAAATATTAAATATATTTGAGGAAGATGAGCATTTGGGCAAACATTTTTGATTTCGCCCAAAAACAAAATAGATATCAAAAGTTTAGAATATATTATTTTTGTCATTTTGTATATGAATGAATGAATAATGGCCATAAAATGACTGTAACGATGGCAAAGGAAATGATGCAAAATGGAAATAAATGAATAATGAGAAGAATGTAACCAAATTTAAAATGGATGGACAAAATTGGAATGGAATGTATTAATAATAGGTGGGAATTGAAATTGAAGGGTAACCTTGGAAACCAACCAATGATCATTGGCAATATAATTATATATTGTATTGTAACCAATGAAATATATTTTATGGACTGTGCCTGGCGGGAGGGTTCTATTTTTAATAGGAGAATTAAATGCAAAAGAAATGTTAAGAAGAATAATTGATGGTGCATTTAAATTAATTGAAAATAATAAAATATTATTAAACCGACCGTAATGCCGAGACATGGAAAAGAAGGGTGCTTTCGGAAGAGAAGAGTTCACGAGAATTGTGGGAATGAGGCAAAGAAGGTTGAATGCTTTTGTTGGCATTTTGGTTGGTCAATTCAGCCGTATTTGATTGATGATGGTAATGTCCTTCTGTGGAATAGAATTGAAATGAATTCAATTAAAAAATAATCATTATCTACCTTCAATTCGTTCTTGGGTAATCAATGAAAATGACAATTCCGGCACATCATTTGGCCGATAATAGCGAATCAATTTCACCAAAAGTTGATCTCGTTTTTTCTGCAAATGAATTTTATTTGTACCAAAAATAGATTGGAAATTGGGTTGAGGAAGAAATGTTGTAATTTTAGGGAATCCTTCGCCCTCCAATTTTATTTAAAAACATCGTACCCACCCCCCCCCCCCCCCATTTCATTGTTGATTGCCTCTCCATTTATGGGCGTCCATGGAAGGATTTTTTATTGGCGCAATCGTTAAAATTGGCGCTGAAATTGGCTGTCCAATATATTTTTTTTATATTTTTTGCACACAATTCGAATAGAATAATCAAAGTGGAAAAATATTATAAAATAGACCAGATTTAGGCCAAAATGTTGATATTATATTTCCCTCTTTGTTTCAATCCATTATGTAAATATTTTGCCTTTTTTGAATGAAATATATTTAATCCTTTATTTTTTTTATCAAATTTATTCCATCCCCATTTTTGCCTTATTCTATAAACATTTTCATTTCTGGTTTGGCTTTTTCTGTCCAGCCTCTCCTTCACCTTCCCTTGGGGAACAAATCGCTGGGGGGGGGGGGGGTGGAAGTCATGGGAATTCCATTGGCTGACGAATCAATGGAATTGAGAAAAGGGAGGAAATAATATAAATTTGGGGAGAATGCACAAAAATAATTGATAAAAAATGGACCATTTTAATGGAGACAATGCATCCAATCAGCCAAGGCTCTTCCCTGGTGCTTTCCACAAAAACTTGATCCCCAATCCTGTAAATAATTCCCTCGTGCGATTGAAAGCATTCAAATTCGTTGGCGGAACCCAGATTCTCGCGATGTTTATAGACTACCTGAATGGGCAAATAAATTAATTCATTGGAATAAATTGAGGTAATACCCCTCGCTTTTGGCGTCGATCTTCGCCGGAATCAATTTGGTCAAAAGGTTGACTAAATAATTGTTGTTGGCCTCTGCTGGCCGTGGTCGGTCCATTTGCGCAATAATAGAAGGGTTCTGCTTCCCAAAGACCTTTTTTGTTAATTAATTATTATTTTTGGAATTATTTTTTATGCCAATTTTCCACCTTCCGTATATTCCGTTGGTCTCTGTTGCTTTTTTACATTTTTGGCTTCATCATTTTGGCCAATTTCTGCCTCTTTTTTCTCATCAATTTCCTCCTCTTTTTTGGTCATTATTTCCTCCACTGGTTTGTGTTGATTTCCGGCCTCAACATTTGAATGGCCAATTTCCATTGGTGTGGCCAATGTTGGGGTTGGCGGACTGCTTTCACTGCTAGTTGTGGCCATTTGCGACTCAGTGGCCAATTCACTTTTGCCGCTGGTCATTTTTATTGCTTTTCCGAATTGCCCTTAAATAATTAATTCGTAAAAATCAATTCAAAAATATAAATTTATTTCCATTCATTTTTTCTCCCATTTTCCATTTCTACCTTTTTATGACCCGTGATCGAAAAAATGGAGGAAACAACAGACAGGCAGAAGAACAATAAAAAATGTTGTCAACCAAGAATAAGATTGAATTGCCCAATTTCCCCACTTTCTTCTTTATAGCTTCGAGGCCAATTCCTCAATGAATGCCCTTTTGTTGGGTTTTTCCTCAAGACAAGAAAATTGTGTGTTGTCTGTTTTTGCCCTTTGGAATGTGAAGGGAAAATAAATGAAGTGGGAAAATGATGCGTGTGCTGCAAAAATGTGGAGGATTCAAGTAAATTTTCGGATGGAAATGAAGTAGGCACAAAATGATCCCAGAGAAACAATTCACAACGGGCAAAATATTAATTTTGAATGGATCTGCAAATATCGTAAATATTATTTTTAATTCATTAAAATGGCAATTGGGAAGGAAGGGATTGGAATGGAATTTTGGGGACATGGATGAGAAAAAGTGCTCTTTATCGGATTTGTAGAAATGGGTTTGGTTGATCATCGATCAGATAGAATTGTTTGGGATCAGCTAAAATGATAACAGAGGGAATGGTGATGATCCGATTTAAGAGGATAATTCCAAAAACAATTTAATGCATAATGGACTAAAATTTGGCACGCCAATCAGTCAAATTAGTTCCGATTTTGACTTGTCATTGTCACACTCTATTATCTACACTTTCAATTCAATTCACTCTCAAAAAAGTCCATCATCCATTCTTTCCCTCCATTTTTCATTAGTTCTAGCAAAGGGAGGGGAGGAGGGGAGAAGGCAGTTAAGCAGCTGCTGGCCGGCTGGGCAATCATCAATTGATTCACTGCTGCCAGCCGGCTGCCCCCCCCCTTTTCCACATTTTGCTGTGTCCCCCAATTCCCTCCATTCCTCCCTATGAATGATTCTCATTAATCTCGTTCCCTCTTAATCGCCTTTTGCTCCTCAAAATGATCCAATCTTAAAAAATGTGCTTGAAATGTTGTGAAGTGAACCTTGAATTCTTGAATGGATAAATTTTAATTTAATTTGATTTATTTCCCCGGGATTATCAAATTAATTGGATATTTAGTAAGAAGAAGGTATATTTCCCATTCTATGGCCAAATTTAGTTGGGGATAGAAAGGTCAATATGATAATGACAAAATGAAGAATGAAATGGAATGAATGGTTGTTGGTTGGATATGGAAATATTGAATGAAAGAATCAGAATTTGTGGGAAAAGGAATGATTCAGCAGATATAATTTAATTCATTATAGTATGAATCAATGAATGACATGTTTATTTTTTGATAAGCCCTCAGGGAATGTGTTAAGAAGGGAGGAAGGGAGTTGATTGATTGCTTTGCCTTTGAATTGGAAGGCATACAGTAAATCATATTTACAATTCACATTAAAATATTCATGTGAATCATTCCTCCACCCAAAATTATAATGAATTAAAAACAACATAAAAAAGCAGCCAAATAATGATTAGTATATTTTTAATGCTTTTTGCGGGGTTCAAATGGTTTTTCCCCAATTTTTGTGATTTTTGTGTCCCAAATGTAACGAATGAGGGGGAATTATGGGAGTGAAGAATGAATTGAACGGAAAAAATATAAAAATATAATGAATTGGAGGGAAGGAAGAGGAAATGGCGATGGATGATGATGTGAAAAGTGGAATGGAATCAAAGATAATAATAAGAAAAGAATGAATGGAATGGACCGCGTTTTGTTCATTAAAATGACTGCTGGCCAAAAAAAATTGTGTTTTTGTTGTCTTTTTGGTCAGTTTGACTAGCGGAAAACTTTTCTCAACATTTTTATTAAAGAATAAAAGGAATAGAGGGGAAAAGGATGATGAGAGGGAAGGGAATTCGGCGATTCCCCTCCTTTTTGCTGCAGTCGCAATTCGATCGGCCGGATTAAGCGCTTTTGATTCATTAGTGCAAGAAGCGCAGGAAGGCAAGGGGGCAGGTGGTGGTTGCTGAATGGCCGGCTGGCTGCTCGGCCCTTCCATTCCATTCCGCCACCCCAACAGTGTTGGTTGGTCTCTCTGTGTTTGAGCAATGTGCGCATCGCATTCATTGCCTCTGTGTGGACTCGGAAGGAAGGAGGAAGAAGAGAAGAGGATGAAGAGAGGACAAGGAGGTGGAAGGGGAAGAAGAAGAAGAAGAAGAATAAAAGGGGCAGAGGACCCGACGAAAATTGGTCGTCAAAGGCGCAAAGGACTCCTCAATTCTTGCTTTGTCATATTGACTGACTTGGAAGGAAGAAAAATGCTGATTGAAGAACCCGAAAGGGGAAGGGGAGCGAGGAGAAAGGGAAGGGACAGCCGCGTGAAGAACCAAGAAATTGGCGCCATCAAATATTATTCGAGGATTCCCGATGGAATTGGAAAATTCATTATAAAATTTGATTTACATCAGAATTTGGGTCCATTTTTGGGCATTTCTGGCCATCGGTCATGGAAAGGTGAAGAATATGGAAGGAGGGGAAATGGACCTCATCACAAAGAAAAGCATCGGCTGGCAGCAGACGCCGTTGATCGATTGGATTGAAGCGATATGACACTTTGGGGAAGGGGGGGGGGGCTGAAAATGACAAATGATCTGGACTGAATGATGGGATTTTTGATTGATCCATTTGATCAATCTTAGTAATTTTAAGTAATGACAAATCTGTGAAGTGGTGCCAGCTGATCCATTAAAAATGGACAAGCGAAGGAAGCAGGAACATTTAAATGTTAAATATTTAAATGAGCCAAAATAAGTTTTGGCATTTGAGTTTCTAATTGTGAAATGCGAATAATAGAATCAGAAACAGCCGGCGCGAGAAGGTCGCTGACCAATTGACCAGAATGTGAAATAGCTTGAAGGAATGGGAGAAGAGGAAAGGTACTGTGCGAGCAGAAATGAACCGCCAAAGATGGGAATGAGATGAATTGGGAAGGTGGCTGGGGGGAATATGCTGACTGTGGAAATGGGGAAGAAGGTTGCGCAGTCGCCTTTTTGGCGGTTTTTGGTATTTTTTGTTGGGTTTGATTAAAACTATTCTCAACGGCGGATGTTTCTTAGTTTTGTTTTTTAGAAGAATATTGGCAATTGCGCAAAAATTTTATAAAAATAATTGAAAATGAGAATATGCATGAAAAATAAGACTATTTCCAGAGGGGAAATAAAGGATAATCTATAGAGCAATAAAAAAAATGTAATATGAAAGTAAAAATTGAGCTGAAAAATGATATCATTTTGTATGTATTACCGTACGAATATGAACCTTCATTATTCATACTAGTATTCAAAGTGGATTGATCGTTGTTGATTCATAAGATACAGTAATTCTAACTTAACATATGACTTGAGATTGTGAAGAGCATTATTTAGCCATCAAAAATCCATAAAAAAATTTCCTGTTTTATGTTGACCACACAACCCGTCATCCATTTAATCACTTTTTGCCAATTTTTTGCTGTTCAAGATCGCCAAAAACCCAGAATTGACATTATGTGAATTATTTGGCCACTTTTCTTTTATTATTTATTTCCCTTAGAGGGATATTCTTTTGCTGCTACATACTTTTGGCTCGTTCCAGATTAGAGATCCCCAGCAGGCGGATTAACGACTCATTGGGGGATATGGGAGGGGGGGGGGGGGGGTGAAGGGAACAAATGATGATGGACTTCCGTCAGCAAAGAGACACGATGGTTGGTGGATGTAAAAAAATACTTATTATTATTATTAGGAAATGGAAAATCATTCCAGCAGAGTGGATGGATTGAACTTCGGGCGTGCAAATATGCGATGAATTGTGTAGATTGGAATTCCATTAAAATTTTGAATAATATCCACTGTTAATTATTAATAGTATAAATCTTTTTTGAAAGTATTTTATGCCCAAAATGGACAATGATATAAAATTACAAATTGTTCGCTGCGGGGCACAAATTATTATTTCCAATTTAACCGTCCCCCTCCTCTGCATCTTATGATTTCCGAATTGGAAGGGACGAAAAGAGGTGGAAGAAGAAGAAGATGGATTGGAAGAAGGATGGGGACCGACGATGGGGAGATGGCGCTCACGGGGAAGAAGGAGGGAAGGGAAGAGGATGATGCAGTGGAAGAAGGAGGAGACATTCATTGAGGAGAGGAACCGGAATAGAGCGGATGCTCTGAGTCCCCCAATTCACGGCTATGGAAGAGAAGAGGAAGATGAGAAGGGAAGAAATTAGTGGAAGAAAAAATGCACACGGAGGATGAAGAATTTCCAAAAAGCTTATTCGAATAAGGTCGAAGAACCTTAATTCCATCCATTTTTTCAATGAATTGCGCAGAGGCGAAAGGTTAATGGGTTTTGGGTATTGGCCAATGACAATGAATGACCCTTCATAAAATCACAATTATTTGGCCCAAAGTTGAACATTGTTTCCTATTAATGAAATAGCCTGCGCAAAATAACAAAAATAAATGTCAATTAGAATTTTGCCTTTTTTGTAGCCATCAAAATTTGCCTCAGGGAAAATGGCAACGAGGAAAGAGCAAAAAAGAATTTTTTTATAGTCCAATGGAAAAAATAATAATTTAATTTAACCAAAAATGTGCGAATTCAAAAATGATTAATAATTAACAAACACATTTATGGTGAATTAAATTATTATTATTATTAAATGTGAATGGGAAAATGGAAAGGAAAAAAGAAAATTGGGTGTTTGATGTCTGTCCGATTCAATGGAATGGAGAAGGTGGGGGGGGGGGGGGGGGGGGGGGACAAGGGCCTGCGGGGAATGAGCCGACGGCCGGTCGCTCTTCTCTCGATGGTCGGTCTTGAATCTCGAATGGAATGGGGGCATTCCTTTTCTTCTCCCCTAATAAGCAACAGTCCCCCCTTCCTTGCTAGGGCAATGGTGACATTTTTGTTGCCGTTGGGGAAAGGGGGCCAATCTCTTGGCCCTGTGTTCTTTTGCATTTTCTTAACAAAAATGGTTATTGCCTCTTTTTTGGTTGCTGATAATCCGATTGTGTTTTTTTTTTATTTTCCATATTTGATTTTATAGTTCATTTTAGGCATAACCCTAAATATAACCCCTGAGAGGTCCTTCCAACCAATGATTGGATTCATGTAAAAATTAAATTTTTTAAATTTTCGACAATTGACCAATTCTTTTGATTGGAAGGAAAAATAAATGGTCACAAAAATTACACTGATGAGGAGGAAATGGGAGGAGGGGGAGTCTGACAAACTGCTGAATAGAAAATATAGATGGCCTCCGATTACAAGTTCATTGGAAAGAGAAGAATGTTGGGTGCGCGAAGTTAATGGTTCTTTCGATTCCCCCTCCTCACGCAGTCAGTGAATTGGTTGGGAAATGTGTGGATATGGTGGAAGGGATGGGATTGAAGGGAGCACAAATGGACGGAGAATTGTCGCCAGCGGCGGGATGAAAATCATATAAAATTGAGTGAATGGAATATAAATATATTATGGGGAATGATATATAAATATGTTATTAAGAAAACATTCCATAAAAAGTGTGAATTATTATAACGTAAATTAAAAAATATTCGATTAAAGCCAAAATACTTAATTCTAATTTTTATAAAATATCAAGAAAATATTTGTTAATGACTTTGAATGAGCTGAACTTTTTTTGTGTTCCGGGGCGGGATTTGTCGCTTTTTTAGGGCTGAAATTGGAGCAAAAGAAGGCAGCAGCAGAAGGTGAGAGAGGCTGTAAAGCAAACAAAATATATCCCCCACCCCACACACATATATTCTCGCGGAAATGGCGAAGCGAAAAAGCTGGCCGAACTGTTGTTGGCCGCCCAATGCTTTGGCGGCTGGCTGGAATGAGGAGGGGAAGGGGGGGGGGGGGGTGAGTCGACGACCAAAGCAGTCAGTCAGCCAATAAGCGGTATGGAATAAAAGGGGAATGGGCCGAAATGGGCAATGAATTCGTGAACAAAAAAAAAAAATACGGGGAAATAATTCTGTGAGCTCTTTTATATGTAAGGTTACAAAAAAAATTGTCGAATAATTTTTGCATAGAATTTTGACACTTTAAATTGGTATAATGGAATGAAAGGAAATGGGAAAGAGATTCATCATTCATCAGCAGAGCTCAGAGGTCATGTACGGTGCTAATTTTAATCAAAATAAAAGGATGCGAAAAAATGGATTTATTAAAAAGTGAACGGAAAACGAACACATCCAAATTTGGACTTGGTTAAAATTAGAATAAATTGGCCAAGGAATATTAAAAAGAATACTTTGAAGGAATAAAAAATTAAATTAAGGTGTTATGTGTGTTTTTCTACGAATTCATTGAGGGATGCCGTGTAAATACATAATTTCCATATTGCAGTGACTCTTTAGATGAATGTTTTGGTTTTATAAATGAGGGAATTGAGCGATAAACAAAATAATTAATATGGAATGACTACCTCTATGTTTGCTTAGGGAAAAAATACAAATATTTAAAAAGGCAAAAAGTGTAGATGAATTAATTCTCAAAAATAATTTTCCCATTGGCTTTATCATTTCTAAAATAATTTCATTTTTTCGAACTTTCTATCGACTTTAAGGCATTTTGGGGTGAATTTGAATTGTGGATGGAAATAGAAAGGAAGGAAGGAGAATTAATGGTAAAAGAAAGGAACGAAGGCGGGCACAAGACAAGAAGGGGAGGTGGGGACAGAAGGGAATGTGATGGTGGCTGGGGGCAAAAGGAGAAAAAGGCCGGTGGAAGGGAAGGGAAGGAAATGGAAGGGAAAAAGGGAATTATGGTGGAAATAGGCGAAGAAAAGTGGCTATTTCGGGGGATAAAAATCGTTTCCCATTGAGAGAGATGAATGAATGCGGGTGTCCGTCCATAAAGAAAGATGGCCGAATTTGCATATAAAGGCAGGCGTGGATGGTGATTGTTGGGATTTGAATTGTTTTGATGGAAGGAAGGGTTCAAATTTGATTAAAAAATTCAAATATAATCGACCAAAACATCACAGGAAAATGCACACCCAAAATGTTAATCTTTTACAAATAAACATTTGAATATATTTTGGCCAATTTATGCTCAAAAATTTGTGGTCTTCTTCTGTTTTTGCCGATGGTCCATTTCCTTATATGAAGATTGAGACAGCCTTTTCGGCCTTGCCCCACAACCTCATCAGCCCATTTGAGGGAGTGTTGGAGGTGGGGGTTCGGGTTTGGGTGGGGTTGGGCAGAAGCCAGTCAGTGTCCTTTATTTCCTTCCAGCCCATTTCGCCCATCGTCGACCGCCTTGTCCCCTCCATTCTTTTTTGTTTGCTCAAGTGGAGGGGGGAATGGGTGGATGAGGGAGAATTGGCGCTGCGCAATTCTAATAAGAGATTTTGGTGTGCTCTGATTTTGAGATGAAGAAGAAGATGTTTGGAAATAAATTAAATATTATTTTTTATTTATCAAAGAAAGCACAGGTGTATATTATGAAGGAGGCAAATGCCAATCCTATAAAATGCAAATTCGAAAAGCCATCTCAGAATGTACCGGAAAAATTCAGATTTTTGCCAATAATTGGACGATTTCACCCAGCTATTCAATCGCGCAATTTAAAGCAAATTTTAAATGGGTGGCATTGCTTTGCAAAGGATGGAAAATGAGGGGAAAAAGGAGAAATAAATTAGGAGGAAAGGGAGCACATCATTTACTATTTGTATTTTGCATTCATATTCATTCATTTATTCCCCCACTCCCACCATATTCCCCACTATTCCATTCATTTTTTGTCAAATAAATCGGCAAAATGGGGGACCATCTCCGAAAAGGTCATCTCACTATGCAAAAAGGGCACATTGGTGAGGTGGCAATTTGGTTATTCATTGTCGACTTCAACAGCATATTTGGGTTTACCAAATAAGTTTAAACCTTTATTTCTTTTAGAGAATTATCACATTTATAAATTGGTTGTTATCCATTTTCTTATTGCTTATCCCAACATTCCCATAACTGGTCTAATAATTTTGCGAATATTCTCCATTTTGGTTTAATTTATTCACTTTTGGTTATGTTGTTTTGTTATTAATCCCTACAAATAGAATGGAGGTGAGCTGAGGTCGATGACGAACTACTGTGAGCAAAGAAGGCAATTGGGGGATGACGGATTAACGGGATTGGAATGGAATGAGCTACTCCGCTGGAGGGCAAATAGAATAAAAATGATGGGAAAGTGAAGTGACAAAGTGAATGGGGGGATATTTTGCTTGGAGGGATAATGTTGAATTATTTTACCACTTTTTTAAATGGTTAAAATTTCCAAAAAGAGCGAACTGCTTAATTACCACCATTCAATTTCACTCAAAATTGTATTTATTTATTAATGAGTTGATTTGATTGTCCAAAACATATTCAAAAGTGAATAAATTTGTAGCCGCCTATAATTTGGCCTTTTCCCTCCTCCATTCCCACTTGAAAAGACAATTTCCCACTTTACTTTCGACATTCATTCATTCAGCCATTAAAAATGAATCAATGGAATCATAGAAAATTTGAATAAAATATTTAATTGATGAAAATATGAAGAGAAGGGGGATGGATGGTCAGCAAATGGGATTTGAACTTATTGGCAGGAAAATATAAATATAAAAGGGGGGGGGGGGGATTGAATGGTGGTCGACACAACACATTGGATGGGCATTGACTCCATCCAATGAAGAAGTCGAGAGTGGAGGCCACAGCCAGCACCAGCAAATGTTTTGTTTGGCCAAATAGACGGACGCCAATGGATTGGGGGAAAAGAGGGAATGGGCATGGATGGAAATGGGAAAGAAAAGGAAATGAACGGAAGAATTGAGTTGGGAAATAAAAAAAATGTTTGAATTAATTTAATTTGGAAATGAAAATTAAATTTAAAATTGTTTTAAAATAATTGGAAATAATACATAAATTATAATAATAATAATAATTAAATTTATTGAATTTATTTAAAATTAAAACTTATTAGTATATAAATGCACTTTTACTTCCTTTCTTTGTCACATTTTATAGAAAATGTCCAAAGGGTATTTCCGTTTAAAAAGGCTTAATGTTGATATCCAGAGTAAAATGTCGATGAGAAGCAAAAAAACAACAAATTTTGTCCACTTTGGATGCCGCTGACGACGTTGGCACTGTTGCCATTTTTGGCGAGTAAATGAAAAAGACGAACAAAAGGAAAAATAAAAGAATGAAAGGGATGGAAAGGGAATAACCGAAAAAAGAGAGAAATTCATTGAATTGAAAAAAATTCTATTAAAATATTTCAAAGTTAATGCAAAAATTAGAAAAAATTGAATGTACAAAATAAATATTAAATTATGCAAATCTTCTTTAGATGAAATAAATACCTATTAACATAAATATAAATTGATTGTTTTGCTATAAAAAGGGGGGTGTGAAATTGATGATTAAAAATTTGGATTTATATACAATTAATTTAAAAATATGTATTTATATTTAAACTTTATTCTACAACAAACTTAATAATTTAAAGCTAATCCGCCAGAAGAATATCTCCTTTTTCCCTCTGTTCCTTCCACCGGCAATTTATTCAAAAAAGGCAATCGCCAATGTATGGCCCAAAGAGCATTTTTCCTATTTCCTATTCCCTCAATTTTTCTTTCCCCAAAGGGTGGACGGCTTTTTGAAAGGAAAAAGGGAAAGAAGCGGCAAGAAGGAGTAAAGAAATCCCCCCCCCCCCCCTTATATCCACATTGGTTGCTGGGGATGTCGTTTATTTTAACGAGGGCCTCCAATATTGGGAAATAAATAAATATTTTTGTGGAATAACAGAAATTAATAAATTAATTTCACTCTCCCAAATTTGGCACTTTTATGATTTTGGAGTGCGCGCATTTAGGAGAAAGGGCGACAATCAACAAAGAACAACCAAAAGCAAGGAGGAGGAAGGCAGTGAAATTTGTGCTTTCAATTCGACGAGATGCCGCCCAAAAATTTCCTCTTTTACCCCCCAGGGGCACTCTGACATGGGAGGATTGGAAGCGAATGATGGTGGGATGTGGGAATGGGCTCATTAATATGCGCAATGAATGATGGAGTGGGAGAATGGAAGGAGGAAGGCAAAATGGGCAAATTTGGTTGTTGGACGAATCCGAACATCCAAAAATGCAAGTGAAGCGAATAAAAATGTTAGAAAAGGAAATCAACATCAACACGGACGGTGAAATTTGCATTTGATCGAGGGAATACCGTATTTTCTCTATTAGAAGCTCATTCTATAATAGAAGTCCACCCTCGATTTTGAAGTACATTTCTCGTGGCTAAATTTTTTGAAAATTTTTATTACATTTCTTAGTGCCATTTAGCCCTTTAAAAAGTTAGTTTTTGTTCAAAAAATTGAAAAGATAACAGAATTAAACTCCTTTTGCCCATTTTTGGGGCTTCGAAACTTATAAGCCAAATGGGCTTCCAATAGAGAAAATTTGATAAAAAGATTGGTGGGAGAGGTAATTATTGACAATGATTTGGTATGGTTTTCCTATAAAAGAATGTAGATATATTCCCCCAAATTTGTGCCATAGTCAAACTTTTTTGTGCCATCGAATGGCGAATGGGTTTATTTTTATTGTAAAGGGACAAGAGGATGACAAAAGGACAAACCTAAATAAGGGAATGGACCAAAACGGGTCGAGCAGAAGAAAGAAAGAAGGAAGAGGAAGGGCATTCTCATTCATCCAATTCCATTCATTCACGGTGTCTGTCTGCTTTCGGCGGGTGGGCTGATGAATGCTCCGGGGGAAGGGAAATGGGCGAAATTGAGGGGGATGGCGGCGGATTAGAGAGTGGCCCTCCTCCTATATTCTGCTAGGAAATATGCAATGGACATTGGATGAAAATTGGTGGCCCAAAAAGTAGGGGAAAAGTGAGTGAGATCAAATTGTGAAGATAAAATAATGATGACCGGCTCATTAGACAGAGCAAGGGAATTTTGAAGCCTATTGGACAAAATGATTTTGGCAATTTATTTAAATGCGGGCTGGCGGAATAGTTAACGGTTGCGGCAATTATTTTTGACACTTTTGCACCATTTTTGAGATTGCTTCCTAATTTGTCGAGAATTTACACAAAAATGAATGCTTAAAATTGGATGAATGTTGGATATTTGGTGGATTATTCCATTGGGGGTTCAGCTTTGTTGGGATTAAAAATTGGCGACTATTTCCTTCCCATCTATTTTCACAATCCGCCTTTTTAGCCAATTTCCTTCATTGCTTTTCCCTTCCCTTCACTCAGCTGCTCATCGCCAGCCAGCCTTTGGGGCATATTCATTCCCTTCCCTTTTCCTTTTCTACTCCATTCCTTCTATTCGTGTATACGGTGGAAGTGGAATAGAGAAAATAGACGAAATAAATGATGGAAGGAAAAAAGAAAAAGCCGATGGGAATTCAAAATGGAATCGTAAATCGAGGGTATTTATTTATTTATTTTTGGAATGAGGGAAGTATTTTTAAAAATTATTTTTTTACCTCATTAATATTATTAATCCCAATATCAATACTAATATAAATTCTATCTACATTATTGAATAAATCCTTTAAAATAGGCTATGTTATCAGTGGAATTTGAATATGATTGATCATCCCTTCATACTTCGATCAAATATGGATCAAAGATTGAGCCCTATTAATTAGGTGAATGGTCAAACATTTTCCGGGCCAATTTTATAAAGCTATTTTCGCAATATTCTCTGGAACGTTTTAAAAATTTTATTTATTCTAAATGATAATTTAAAATATTTGTTTAATTTACCAAAGATTGTATTTTCCAATTTCAAAAAAGCCAATTTTTCCAATGAGTTACTTTCTTCAACAATTCCCCTACCACAACCACTTCCTTGCCCTTTCATTTCCTTTCCCTCACTTTGTGTTAGTTTTTGGCCTTTTTCGCGTGCGGCCGTCTATTCGGCTAACAGCCAGCAGTGACTGCTGGTGCTGTTTGGTTGGGGCTATTGCAGTGGTCGGTCGAATCCATTCCATTCCAACTAGTCCGCCCCCCCCTTTCCCCCAAAGGCTCAAATAGGTGGAAGGAAGGAAAGAAGGAGGAGGGGAGTGAATGTTGGAATGGGTCAAATGTGTGCCTCCAAAAAGGGCCACCTCCCCCGAGGGAACAAGACAAAACGCAAAAGTGGGAATGGGAAAATGAAAAATCATTTGTTAGTTTGTGCCAATGAAAGTGTAATTAATATATGGAAATTAATTGGAATAAATGAATGAATAAAGGGGAAGGGAATGGGGGATCGAAACCGAGATTCAAGAAGTCAAAATCATTTTAGATATTATAAATACGGTATAATTTCCAATTAAAGGTATATAAGTAAACAACTTCATCCGCCCCTAACCGAAACCCTCGAATATAAATTAGATTAATTATTCAATACATTTTTTTTTGTATTTTTAAGAATATAAATTAAATATATTTACGTTAATTTTCTGCTCCTTTCGATGAGCCAAATGAGTCACTTGAATGGATACAAAATGCAATATATGGTGTAGATGGGGCTCAATGGTTTAGAAGATGTCGCTGCACTTTTGCCTTTTCTGTAGCCAATTTAATAATTCAAATTTATTCAAATTCTATGAAAGTTGGTCAATGTTGAAACAATTTTTGTTTTCCTTTTCGTTTTTCTGAAATTTTCAATATTTTCCTTTCAAATTTGCATTTAATGAATTTCGTATTTAAATGTTAAAGAATAAAAATATCTTTTAGCCTAAAATGAATTCAAAGTTTGATTTCAATTTTGTAGCCCAAAAGATTGTGTCAAGAAGGAGGAGATCCCCCCTCGGGGGTGAATAAATGTGCTCTTTGAAAGCGGACTGCTGGACAGAAGGGGAAGAATGGGGGGAATATGTATTGAATGGATGGGGAAAATGTGGGCAATGGGATGGATGGATGGTGATGGGGTGGTTGGGCTGATGGTTGGTTGGTTGGGGCGACACGGGCGGAATTGGGAGGTTGACTGGTATTTTTGGCGGCGATTAGGTGGCACAATGAGAAGAAGGGCACAACAATCCATTTGCCATTGGCCACAAATATTTTCGGGAAAAATTCAAATTCATTAGATGGAATGAATGAATGTGGATGGACTTTAACTTAAATTTGAATCAGATTTAATTAAAAATAAAAATAATAAATGGGGGGAATCCCCTATTATGGAGGATGGATTCATTTCATTGATGATAAATAAATAAAATGATAATAAGAAGGAAATGTTGATTGATGAATGAATGATAAGGAGAACAGCAGCAGTAGAAATGGGGGAATTCGGGTGAAATGGCGTTGAATGGAAGGGGGCCTTGAATTTTACGCGTGAAAATCAAAAAATAAATTCGAGGGAATTATTAGGGAATTTAATAATAATGAAATAATTAATATGAAATGCAATGCTTTTCCCTCAATATTGTGGAGAAATGAAGATGAAGATTCATTACTGTCGATTATGGTACTGCACGATAATATTGCTTTAAGGCAAATTTAAAAATTTTAAAGGGATTTTTGATTTAACATTTTGTAAATTCCAAAATAAACTTTTAAAATTAGTGTATCCAGTGGGAATTAGGATGGATAAAAGGATAATATATATATATTTTTCCCTTTATTTAATTGTTTAAAAAATGGAATCCGGAAACAATAAAAAAAAGATGCGAGGTCGCCAAATAAACCAAAATATTGTAGGAAAACAAAGCCAAAATATACGCATCTTCCCACCCTTCTCCATTTATGGACAATAACAAATCTGCTAGGGCAATTGGATGATCATCCCCATCCATCAATCCCACCCATTTTTTCAGTTTAATTTCTTCCATTTTTGGTTTTTCCCATTCCTTTTATAAATAAAAATCACCAAATATAGCAAAAATAATAAATTTGTAGACCCAAAAATAATTCTTCGAAATTCTCATTGACAATGCAATTAGTCCAGTCAAGCCAAAGCATTTTCCAATTCCCATCCAAATAATACAATTTTTTGGACAAAATATTTTATTCAAATGAATGTTTCAATACCAATTGTCAAGACCTCCATTGCCCACTTATATCCTTCCTTTTTCATTTCATTGTTTTTGTCTGATAAATTCCAAGAATATTTTATATTTTTCCTATTTTTCCTTTTTCCTCTTCTAATTTTTGTCTTCCTCCAAATCCATTTCCACTTGGGAAATATGCTCTTTTAAATTATTATTAGTTGGGAATGCCTCCAACATTTTTTCTTCCGGGAAAACATTCTCCCAACCATTTTTCATATTATTCATGGCATGGCCTCCTTCATTCTTTCTATTTCTATTCCAATCTTTTATCCTCGTGGAATATGGGCTTAATTTCTAATTAAAAATTTTTTACCTAGGCGGAATTAAGCTAAAAATCAAAATTACAACATTTATAAATCATATTCTTCCGGAAAAGACTAACCGAAATGAAACACAATTCTTTCCGAAAAAGATTAACCAGAATGAAACACAATTCTTTCCGAAAAAGACTAACCGGAATGAAACACAATTCTTTCCGGAAAAGACTAACCGGATTAAAACACAATTCTTTCCGGAAAAGACTAACCGGAATGAAACACAATTCTTTCCGGAAAAGACTAACCGGAATGAAACACAATTCTTTCCGAAAAAGATTAACCAGAATGAAACACAATTCTTTCCGAAAAAGACTAACCGGAATGAAACACAATTCTTTCCGAAAAAGACTAACCGGATTAAAACACAATTCTTTCCGAAAAAGACTAACCGGAATGAAACACAATTCTTTCCGGAAAAGACTAACCGGATTAAAACACAATTCTTTCCGGAAAAGACTAACCGGAATGAAACACAATCCTTTCCGGAAAAGACTAACCGGAATGAAACACAATTCTTTCCGGAAAAGACTAACCGGAATAAAACACAATTCTTTCCGGAAAAGACTAACCGGAATAAAACACAATTCTTTCCGGAAAAGACTAACCGGAATAAAACACAATTCTTTCCGGAAAAGACTAACCGGAATGAAACACAATTCTTTCCGGAAAAGACTAACCGGAATGAAACACAATTCTTTCCGGAAAAGACTAACCGGAATGAAACACAATTCTTTCCGGAAAAGACTAACCGGAATGAAACACAATTCTTTCCGGAAAAGACTAACCGGAATGAAACACAATTCTTCCCGGAATGGAATCTTTCCTGATTGAACTTAGAAATCAAAATTTAATTCATTGGATCGGACCAAAGATCAAAGCATAGCTAACTCAAGATTATAAAAAATGGGAAATTTAAAAAATAATGACAATTTCACATAAACTAAATTATCAAGCATACAAAAATTCGGCCAATGGTCCAATGAATTCATAATTTGCCAATTAATTCTAACACAATCCAATATCAAATTCTTTTGATTATTAATTCCCATTCTCCGCCTCGCCGGCAAAAACATCGTAAAGAAGCAAAGAGGGGAATGAGGACCAATTCCTCCGCCGGTGGTTGAATGAATAACGCAAGAATGGATAATCCTTCCGTTGCCCTATTCCTCTTGGCCACGGCATCGTCTAGTCCTTCATAAGGGCAAAGTGGCACACCAAATTGTCTCGGCCGTTGCCAAATCCTTTCGGCATTCCTTCATTTTTCTCTGTTTTCATCCATTTTTTGCCGAAAATCAATTTTCCATTTTCAATCCAGTACAAATTGGCTTCAAATTTTGTTGGCTTTTCTCCCAATTAAAATTCATCCCATTGAAATGAAAAATAAATAAAAACAATTTAATTATTATTTATTATTATTATTTTTTCTCGGATTTTCACCCATTTCCCATGCATTTTGCCAGCATCGATTTTTTTGGCTGGCCATTTTCCCCCAGGCAACTCGAAACGATGCCCCCCCCCCCCTCTCGAATGGAGGCTGAACCCAATAAAGGGAGGGCCGGCCATAAAGGCATCCATGGCCAAGTGCCCCTTTCCAACGGCACTCCACCACCATTTTCCAATTCCCCCACCCATTCCCATGGCTCACCTCTCCAAATTCCTTCAATGGCCATATTCCCCCTCCCTCCACAATTTTTTTGTTGGCAATCCACTCCTTTTTCCCTCACAAATCCCCGCTTCTCGGCACTCTCCCTCTCGATGCTTTCATTTCTTTTCCCAAACTCAGGTTTTTTGCCCTTCCATTTCTTCAATGTTTGCCGCGAGAATTTACGGCATCGACCGCGCGCCTTCAATTCCCATTTGGCCATTATACACTGATGTGAGGCAAAATAATTGGCCTTGTCCATCAACAACAATTGTCATTCATTCTCCCCATTTTTACAAATAAAGTTATTTAGGCTATATCCGGCTAATCCAAATGATTTAACAAATTTGAATCCATCCAATTCACCCAAATGCCACCTTCATTTAATAGAATTGGCAAACAATGGATTTCATTTTTGATGCGCACACCCTTTTGGCCATTTTAATAAAAAGGGGGTTAGGCTGTCGGCATTCCCATAGAAAAGGCGGCCAATTCAATCAAACAAAGCAAATCCAAATCCAATCCCCCATTTTGTGCCTCCTCCCAAAATGGGTGTGTCTGTACCCAATTCCCCCCTTTTTTCATATTTTTGGCCATTATAAAATGGTCCAAAATGCCCTTCCCAATTGCATAATTTTCCCATTTTTGCCCATTCCCCTCACCCTTCCTTCATTCATTCTCATCAATCAATTCTTTTGGCTCTGACTCCTTCTTTTTATGGCCAACTTTGCCTTTTCCCTCTAAAATACCCTCCGGGCAAATTTTTTTTCATTCCTTGCCATTTTGCCAAAAGGCGTTTTCTCGGCTTCCGCCGAATGTCGAAAACAAGAATCGTCAAAAAATTGGCCGCCTCTTCGCCCCATTTTCATTTCTTCCCTGCGGCGCACTTTTCCTTCCTTTTGTTGGCCATTTTTTGTCGGCCCAACGGCCCCTCTCCTGCCTGGATTTATTGGACCCAATTTTAGCGATGGCCAAAATCGACGGAAAATTATTGGTTTTAGCATTCCAAACTTTGCCATCAATTTTTTGTCAAAAAACCCGAAAATTATTACATATTTCATTTCGAATTTGCTTTCTTAATTCCCTGGAAATATATAGTCATTTTCCTCCTCGATTTTATCTTAAAATGTGCTAAACCTGAATAAAGAGTATAACGGCTTATACTAAAAGGGCGGAAATGAAAGGAATAAAAGGGAGGGAATGGGGAAAAGCGCGGGCAAATTTTCAATTCGGCCAAATTGCTTTTTTTGTTGTCCTTTGCCCTCACAAATTTATTCAGTATTTCCAATAAATTCGCACCCAAAAAAATGGTCAAAAATTAATGATTAAAATTCAATTTTTAGAGAATTATTAAAATATTCGAGAATGGTCAAAATCGAAGATGACGATATTTTTGAGGAGGAAGAGGAAAGGAAGAAGGGTAAAAGCAAAAATGGAGGAAGACGAAAAGATGAAGAAGAAGAAGAGGATGAGGACATTTTTGGAGAGGTAAAATTAAAGGGGGATACGAAATGTGAATGGAATTGTGAATTTATTAGGAGGAAAATATGCCAGATGAAATGCCAATGCAAAAAGAACGGCCAAAACCCATTAAAACTGGTGGAAAATGGAAAACAAAAGGGGAAAGGGGCAAAGAAAGGCCAAGGCCGAAAATTGGCAAAGGAAAAGGCAGAAAACCATCGACGATTAGCACAACCGAATCGACGACAACCACAACAACAACAAGTGCGGCCAAAATTGAACAGTTTAGTGAAGGGGAATGGTAGGACACATTTCAAATTCATTTAGAAGCAGCAAAGAATCAATCACCCGATTATTGGCCGATCGAGTGGCCGAAAGGGCAGGAAAACATGCAAATGAAAGTGAGCCATATTCATTAATTGGAATGAGGAATATTCATTCAAATTTAGCGCCCGGTTGGATGGTTGCCTTTCTCGGCCTAATCGGAATGGCTTTGATCCTTGGATGTGTTTATGCACTGATCAGGAAATTATTTGGAAAGAAAAGGCACGGCGAAAAGAACAAACCAAAAGGAGGAGGAGGATTTGGAGGAGGAATTAAATCATTTTTCGGAGGGAAAGGTGGCGGAGGATCGACCGAAGCAATTGGCCAAATTCCAGGCATTGGAGGAAATAAAGTTGGCTGAATGAATTAATTTTTGTTTATTTATTGTTTTAAATAGTTTGGAGCGGATATGGAAAATTTGGGTGAGAATATGGAACAAAATGAGAAGGAACAAACTGGCCAAAAGGAGGAAATAAATTTGGGCAGAATTCAATACAAATTGGATTATGATTTCCAGCAGGGACAGGTAAAAAATCAAAATTATATAAAAGCATATTAATTTAATTGACCATTGTAGTTGGCGGTCACCGTCATTCAAGCCGAAAATTTGCCGGGAATGGATATGAGTGGGACATCGGTAAAAATGGGGTATTGGATTTAAATTAGGTTTTAAATTGAATCCTTTTAAATTGGATTTAATTAATGGACAGGATCCGTATGTGAAATTATATTTGTTACCGGAGAAGAAGAAGAAAGTGGAAACAAAAGTGCATAGAAAAACGCTGAATCCGGTGTTCAATGAAACATTCATATTCAAAGTAAATAAAAAGAGGAAATATGGGAACTATTTAATAAATTTTGAAGGTTCCATTCAATGAATTGCCCAGCAAAACTTTGGTGTTTTCCATCTACGATTTTGACCGATTCAGCAAACATGACCAAATTGGACAAGTGATTTTGCCGCTGGGCAAAATTGATTTGGGCCAAGTGATTGAGGAATGGAAAGACATTCAACCACCGCCGGATGATAAAGAAGCTGTAAAATCACACTTAAATTATTTTTAAAAATAATTTAAAAAATTAAGGAGAAAAATTTGGGCGACATTTGCTTTTCCCTTCGATATGTGCCCACTGCGGGTAAATTGACCGTGGTCGTTTTGGAGGCAAAAAATTTGAAGAAAATGGACGTTGGAGGACTTTCAGGTAAAACAATTTTGCATTAAGTTTGTTCGGGGCGAGTGGTAGGCCTATATTCTCGCTTCGAGCCTTTGCCGGGAGCCTAAGGTGGCCAAAAGAAGGGGATTGAAATTAGATGGGCTAGACTTTATTTAATATATTTATGCGGAAAATCTGATATCAGGACGCTGTAAAATGTGGGGGAAAAGGGAACCAAAAAGTGAACATTTAGGGGGAAAAGGAGCTTGTTTATTAATGCGGATTGGGGCAATATTTGATTGATAGGGTGACAGCAGGGTGATTGGGCAAAAGGGGGGGGGGGGGGTACAGTAGGATGAATAGGAAAGGCCCCTAAGCATCATTGGCATTGACATATTTATTTTTGTATTCAAATTTGCAGATCCTTATGTGAAAATTGTGTTAATGCAGGGTGGCAAAAGACTTAAAAAGAAGAAAACTGTAAATTTAAATAATTAAAATTTGCCTAAAACTAAAATAATATTTATTTAGTCAATCAAAAAATGCACGCTGAATCCATATTACAACGAATCATTCTCCTTTGAGGTTCCATTCGAACAAATTCAGGTACCAAAGAAATGTCCATTTTGATTTTGCCAAATATTTTGCAGAAAGTTTCATTGCTGATTACTGTTATGGATTATGATAAATTGGGCTCAAATGATGCCATTGGGCGTATTTTGTTGGGATGCGCCGCCACTGGGGCCGAATTGCGCCATTGGATGGTTTAATCGAATAATTGGGAATTTAATTGTAAAAATATTCTCCCAGGACATGCTGGCTTCCCCCCGTCGTCCAATTGCCCAATGGCACAATCTGCAGCCAATCGAGGATGATGAAAAGCCGAAAGAAAATGGAACGGCGGCGGCAAAAGCTGATTGACCTTGGAGCAAACTTTTATGCCCAAATTCCAAATATTTACAATTTTTTTTTGGCATTTTCTCAATTACCGTAATTTTTTGAATTTATTCTATTCCTTTTTAATTTGCATAGAAAATTCCATTACCCTCAAAACCCAGTGCAGATTTACCAAACCCCGAACTAAATTTTTGTATTTTTTTTTATGTATTTTTACAAATTTTCTAGCAAAAGAAAAAGCATTTTTTTTATTGTTCCATTTTGCAATAAATTTTTCCATTCGAAAATTCCAAAATAAAAGGAGGTTGTGTTTTTGTATTGGTCGATTTATTTTCATTATTGTTAAATTCTGGAATGATAAAAAACATCCCGAGAAAATAAATGCGGATTAAATGGCCTTTTTTTCACATTTCAATGGCAATGAACAAAATGAAAAATGTGATTCATCGAATTCAAAATTTCGTCGTTCTTCCCCATCCCAAGAAGACCCCATTTTTGGTATTTATTTGCACTGCATGGAATGGGAGGGGATTGGTGGGCAATATCATCGCCATCAACAACAAATACTCCTCTTCCGCCCTTTTAGCAAAATACATATTTATGAGGGAAAATGATAGAAAAACCACCGCCGATCTTCTTTACCCTCCGGTAGACTCATTCCAAAAGAAGAATTCTCGACTTCAATTGTATTTAATTTTTGCCAGAGTATTGATTTGATGATGTTCTCCATTTCGATAATTTCCCTTTTCCTTTTGATGCCGGCAATCGGAGTTATTGCAATTCGATGTCGTTCTTGCGAAGGCGACACTTGCAATTATAATTCAATAATTATAAATTGTGATTTTGGCGTCAATTCTTGTATGCGAATTTACAGCACAATCACCGGAAGAAGTTAGTGCGAAATGGGACATCTCTAAATGGATTAAAATTCCTTTTGAAGCCTACAAAGCCGGTTGTCTTTATCCCGTTGAAAATTGTGATCGTACCCGAATAATCAGCGGTGAACAAATGCAATGCTATATTTGCAATTTCGACAATTGTAACAATATTCAATCGCCTTATCGACCTGACCCTTTTGGGCATGGCCATGGAGGAGGTGGACAATGGCCTTATCTGGGGGAGGATAACCGATTCAGGTGGCATAAAACATATTTTGGCGAACATTTTCCGGAAAGGGAAAACACAATTGTAAAACATATTTTGGCGAATATTTTCCGGAAAGGGAAAACACAATTGTAAAACATATTTTGGCGAATATTTTCCGGAAAGGGAAAACACAATTGTAAAACATATTTTGGCGAATATTTTCCGGAAAGGGAAAACACAATTGTAAAACATATTTTGGCGAACATTTTCCGGAAAGGAAAAACACAATTGTAAAACATATTTTGGACATTTTCCGGAAAGGGAAAACACAATTGTAAAACATATTTTGGACATTTTCCGGAAAGGGAAAACACAATTGTAAAACATTTTCCGGAAAGGAAAAACACAATTGTAAAACATATTTTGGACATTTTCCGGAAAGGGAAAACACAATTGTAAAACATATTTTGGACATTTTCCGGAAAGGGAAAACACAATTGTAAAACATTTTTTGGCGAACATTTTAATACATTGTAAAACATTTTTTGGCGAACATTTTAAAACACAATTGTAAAACATTTTTTGGCGAACATTTTAAAACACAATTGTAAAACATTTTTTGGCGAACATTTTAATACACAATTGTAAAACATTTTTTGGCGAACATTTTAAAACACAATTGTAAAACATATTTTGGCGAACATTTTAATACACAATTGTAAAACATTTTTTGGCGAACATTTTAAAACACAATTGAAAAACATATTTTGGCGAACATTTTAAAACACAATTGTAAAACATATTTTGGCGAACATTTTAAAACACAATTGTAAAACATTTTTGGTGAACATTTTAAAACACAATTGTAAAACATTTTTGGCGAACATTTTAAAATACAATTGTAAAACATTTTTTGGCGAACATTTTAAAACACAATTGTAAAACATATTTTGGCGAACATTTTAAAACACAATTGTAAAACATTTTTGGTGAACATTTTAAAACACAATTGTAAAACATTTTTTGGCGAACATTTTAAAACACAATTGTAAAACATTTTCCGGAAAGGGAAAACACAATTGTAAAACATTTTTTGGCGAACATTTTAATACACAATTGTAAAACATTTTTTGGCGAACATTTTAAAACACAATTGTAAAACATATTTTGGCGAACATTTTAATACACAATTGTAAAACATTTTTTGGCGAACATTTTAAAACACAATTGTAAAACATATTTTGGCGAACATTTTCCGGAAAGGGAAAACACAATTGTAAAACATATTTTGGCGAATATTTTCCGGAAAGGGAAAACACAATTGTAAAACATATTTTGGCGAATATTTTCCGGAAAGGGAAAACACAATTGTAAAACATATTTTGGCGAATATTTTCCGGAAAGGGAAAACACAATTGTAAAACATATTTTGGCGAACATTTTCCGGAAAGGAAAAACACAATTGTAAAACATATTTTGGACATTTTCCGGAAAGGGAAAACACAATTGTAAAACATATTTTGGACATTTTCCGGAAAGGGAAAACACAATTGTAAAACATTTTCCGGAAAGGAAAAACACAATTGTAAAACATATTTTGGACATTTTCCGGAAAGGGAAAACACAATTGTAAAACATATTTTGGACATTTTCCGGAAAGGGAAAACACAATTGTAAAACATTTTTTGGCGAACATTTTAATACACAATTGTAAAACATTTTTTGGCGAACATTTTAAAACACAATTGTACAACATTTTCCGGAAAGGGAAAACACAATTGTAAAACATTTTTTGGCGAACATTTTAATACACAATTGTAAAACATTTTTTGGCGAACATTTTAAAACACAATTGTAAAACATATTTTGGCGAACATTTTAATACACAATTGTAAAACATTTTTTGGCGAACATTTTAAAACACAATTGAAAAACATATTTTGGCGAACATTTTAAAACACAATTGTAAAACATATTTTGGCGAACATTTTAAAACACAATTGTAAAACATTTTTGGTGAACATTTTAAAACACAATTGTAAAACATTTTTGGCGAACATTTTAAAATACAATTGTAAAACATTTTTTGGCGAACATTTTAAAACACAATTGTAAAACATATTTTGGCGAACATTTTAAAACACAATTGTAAAACATATTTTGGCGAACATTTTAAAACACAATTGTAAAACATTTTTGGCGAACATTTTAAAACACAATTGTAAAACATTTTTGTCGAACATTTTAAAATACAATTGTAAAACAAATTTTGGCGTACATTTTCCGGAAGGGGAAAACACAATTGTAAAACAAATTTTGGACATTTTCCGGAAAGGGAAAACACAATTGTAAAACATATTTTGGCAACCATTTTCCGGATGGTTTACCAATGCAATATTTCCATTCTAACCAGACCAAACGATGGTGGACGATACGGTGGCTATGGAGGATATTATTGGAATGGAGAAATGGAGAGGAAAAAATGGTGGAATTCAATTTTGTTAATTTTTATTTCATTATTGGCCACAGCATTCTCATCAATGAATAATATTTAATTCCAATTTAAGGGTTTTTGAATCTAAATAAACCCATTTCCTCTTTCTTTTCCTTTGTTTGTTGCTGACATTTATTCAGCATCGATTATTAAAAAAAATAATTTTGAAATAAATCAATATTTTCTCATTTCCTTTGAAAATAATTCGGAATTGATTTAAACATTTTTGAATTTATTATTATTTAATCAAAAATACGTTTTATACTGAAAAAAACAATAATCATCATTTAATTAATTAATGGAATAATCATATAGAGGTAGAATAAATAATCCTAATAAGTTTCATCATTATATTTCATCATTCAATCAATAATCGTCCTCATCATTATCCGCGCTTTTCCCGCGTTTCTCTTTGAATTCCAGTTTCTCTTTTTCCGGATATTCTGCTTCCCATTTGATAGTCAATTCCTTTTCGGCATCATCCACCAAGAATGTCCATTCCAAGTTGTTGTCCTTGTTCAATCTGGCACCCACCAAAGGAGCCTTCAATTGTTCTTCGGTGCTTCCTGCCAATTTATCGTTTCCATTTGTGGTGTTCGTCGTTGTTGATGTTGATGAACGCGAAGTACTGAGCCCACCAGCCTTTCCAGCAGCAGTGCCATTCACCACACGAATTATTTGCCCGGCAATTTCAAGCGACGGAAGGCGAATCTGAAAATGAATAATATTATTTAAATGGGTGCTAAAATAATTTGCTAATGAAATCAACTTTTTTTGTCGGAAAATCAACATTTTGTTCGGAGTAAAAATTTGATAATTAAAATATTCCATGTGTCCCCATCCTTCACTCCTTACCTTAATCTTCTCGTCAGTCGATTTTGGAATTGTTCCAAAATTGTCAGCATCACCGGTTGACCAGAACGACTGTTTTTGACCAAGATTTTCTGCTCATTCACCATGGAACCTTTGCTAAGCACTCCGGTTTGATGGTGGGATTTGTTGGTCGGTTTGTATGCCACTTTGAGATAGGGGAAAACGCCCAATGGCACTTCGAATTTTTCGCCCGGTGAAACATTGCCAAATTTGTTAACCTAAATATGCAAATTTTTGTAAAAAAGTAGAAGAAATTAACCTTCTGAGTGTAGCAATTGTTCAAATAGATGGAAACTGGGCCTTTGAGCAGTGGATAGTCGGATGAATTGATGCACGAGGCCGACATGTACACATTGGTATTCTTCGATGGAACACAATCGAAGTGGGCCAAACAATCGAAGTTGAGGATGGCAATTGTGACCTAAATATTGTAAACATTTTGAAAATGGGCATTGCTATTACTCACTTTGTGCTCAATCCCATCCGCCGGAATGCTTTTTGCCTGTGGAATAGTGAATGTGCTCGACAAAATCTGTTCCGATGCCTCCGTTGTTTGCACTTCCATCAGCGGTCCCAAATCAGCATATTCTCCACCGTTGCTTGTGCTATATTTTTCGTCATCCTCCTCGATTGTCATCATTTTAGGAGGCGGTGGTGGACGATAGAATTCGGCATAGGTTGTGCCCAATGTTGGCAATAATCCGCCATGAGGTTGCGCAGTGCTCAAAATCAATTTCACATTCTGAAAATTATTTATTCATTTCATTATTCGAATTTGTGTGTCAATTTTCTCACCTGCCAATCTTCTCCGCTATTTTGGCTGATCATCCCAAAATAGGTGATTTTGATTGATTTCTTCTTCAGATCTTGCTGATTGTCCATTTCCACACGAACGTCATATGAAGGTGACCAAAAGGCGCGTTCAACCTTAAAGTTTGGGGGTTTAGGCTGACTTCCGAACCATTATAATCTCTTTTTGGCATTTTAAAAACTTCTATATTTTTTCCTTAAATTGTTCACCTGATAACTGAGCACAATTGTGACCTTTTCGCCCGGCTTGCCATCATTGTCCAAATCCACAGAAATTGACCTATAAATTCCACAAAGTTTAATCTTCCACCCTTTTCTCCAACTAACTTCTTCATGATCCCTTTCTGCACCAATTCATCCAATTCCAATTCCAATTTTTGCTTTTTCTCCTGCAAAATGTCCAATTCCTTGAGTTGTGTGCGAAGCTTTTCCTTCAATTCTTTCGTCTTTGTTTCATGGAATGTGTACAATTTTTCCAATGATTGCTCGGCGTCATTGTCGAAATGGAATGCTCGAAGATGTTGTTGATCGACAAGGGCCGTGCCAAACTAAAATAAAAATTGAAAATTTATATGCTATGGATAACAAGGACCGTCCATTTCTTCCTTACATTTTCCAAAATTTCGCCAACCGCTTTAATCTGCTTCTCCGAAATTCCTTTCTCATCCTCCAACTTTTCCTTTTTGGCATTCACATCTTCCAATTTGGTTCGCAATTCCTCGATCTATTAAAAAATTCAATTTACTTCGGTTGGAGGCGATTGTTTACTAGTACCTTCTTGCTTGTGACTTTGTCTGAATCCAAATATTCCTTCTTCAATTGGACTTCATGGATTGTAGCATTGCCTTCACCGCCCACACGAACAGTGTCTTCGATGATATGACGGGCCACATTCTGTAATGTAAAAATTATTTGAACTTTTGATTTTTCTGACCTCGATCAATATACGATTCAATCCGGGATTAAGTTTCACTGGAATGCTGCGCTTCACTTCAGCCCTTTTTGTATACACTGTCACTTCGGAAATTGGCAAATCGCCAGCTTGTAATTTCACCACTTCCACGACCGCCGTCGGTGGAATCACCACTTCATAGTTTGGACTCTCGGTGATCTATAAATTTTTGGGGATAATATTAATTTGATTTCGATGCATTCGGCTTACCAAATCTTTTACATAGTATGATTTTGATGATGAAGACATCATTGTTGATAGGTCACAATTTTAGAATGCGCAGAAATTGACAAATATGCTTTTGCTTGATAATCTGAAAATATTTTTAGTATTTGCAAAACAATTAAAATATGAATAAAATCGCCTAAAGAATATGGAACAATCAATTTGTATTTGGTTTGTAAGCTTCATCTTTAAATTAGACTATGAGACTGGATTGGAAATTAAGCTTAAAACTGTTTTAAACGTACGCTTTATTCTGGCTAGCTAAACTATAAAAGGCTGAATCAACTTAAAACTTAACTTTTCTTTGGAAGCTTAACTATTTTGGCTTAGATTGTTTAAGACCTATTGGTTGTTAAGGCAATGATTCACAATTAAATGCGCAAAAAAATTGATTTTTGTTTTGTTCCCCAAATGGAAAATGACAAATGAATGAATGAAAAATATCTAATTTCTTTCTCATCCCAACCACCTCATTTTGTGCACTATTTTCTCATTTCTTGTCTAAATTCTTGTCACGATCATAAATGTCTACATGTTTAGTTATTTCAAAGTACTGTATTTTAAAAATTAATATCATTTCAGTTATTAAGAATTTAATTGGGAACGAATAACCACAAATCATTAGAAGCAATATTGCATTTATTAAAATAGAAAAGCATTTATTTATAATGTGTTTATTTCAACATATTATTTATATTCCTCATTCTTTCTTTATTTGCATATTTTCCTCATCATCGGCTCACTACTGCCTGCCTTGTTGATTACGGTTGTGACGATTTGCACGCCATCGAGCCCTGTTTTCGCGCCATTGTCTGCGACGTTCCTCAATCATTTCCCTCAGTTGAGCCTCCAGACGTCTCACTTCTCGTTCCCGCTCTCTTGCCTCTCGTTCTCGACGGATTAATTCTTCTCGTTCTCGATTCAATTCTTGCGCTTGCCGGTTGCATTCTTCCTGTCGGCGTTGAAATTCGCGCTCACGGTTTGAATCGGACATTTTTGTTGCAGAGTTTAGAAAATCTGCTGAGTTGAAAAAGAATTTAAATACATATTTTTGATAGAATGAAATTGTAATGCGGGTTAAAAAGAATGTAAATAAAGTAGGAGGGGAGGGGATGAGTTGAGGAATAGAGGTCCTATTAAACTAAAAAAAAACTACGATTTTTTAAATTTTTACAAAATGAATCTATTATTTACCCTTAATACCGCACTTCTAATGTTAGTTTAATTTCGAAATTTTCGATCTTATCTAATTGCATTTTTTTAATTTTGATTATAATGGAGGAGAATAATTTTGAAGGATATAAATGAAAAAGGATGGTATTAATTTGCAGAAAAAACATTAAAATTGCAGAAAAGAGTAGTATTGAAAATCCAGAAAAATTTATACCGGTTTAGTGGTTTGTCCTAGACCCCAAAACCTATACCCATTCGATATAACTCGTCGAGACGCATCGATTGGTATATATTTTGTCTTGGTTTGATCAAAATAAGGGTTTTTTTAAACCATTGATCGGTTTTGGTTCAAAACCAATTAAACATGAAAAATTATATACTAATCGACTCGTCTTGACGAGCTCTATCCAATGGTATATGGTGTGTGATTTGGACAAACCGCTGAACCGGTATAAATTTTTCTGCATTTTCATTACTCTTTTCTGCAATTACAATGTTTTTTTCTGCATTGGAAAAAATGTTTAATTCATTTCAATTATTGGATGTCTGTATAGGATTGAAAATAAATTCAATGAAGGAATACTTTGTTGGATATGGATAAAATTAAAACTGAAAATGAATGAGTGTGAAATGTGTTAAATCAGCCTATGTGCAAGAGAAATTGAATGAAAAATATTTATAATAATTGTGCAAATTCACTCTGACCATACTTTTTTTCCATTCCATTTCTATATTAAAGATCATATCATAATTGATGAATCAGCTTTCATCTCTCCATACTGCCCATTTTCAGCTAAAATTATTCTCCTCACTCACATTCATCAAAATCATTTATTTTACTTGTGGTTTATCCATATTTCTGATTCCTACCAACAAACCAATTTCATAATAAATTCGAATTGGAAGGAAATTTGGGAATTAGGCTATCCGTCTAATTAGGAAAAGTCAAAAATCATCAATTCCATTTGGTGATATATTCTTTCTCGTTTTAATTTATTCCTAACTTTGAAACATATTTTTATTACAATTTATTCCTTCAAATTTGATCACTTTCAGCGCAAAACATTGCATCAAATATGTCCAGTTCTGAACGTGAACGCCGATTAGAACAACGTGAGCGACATCTGGCTGAAATTGCAGAACAAATGAGACAAGCGCGAGAACAAATACGCCAAATGGAGGAAGATTTAACACGAAGAGAACAAGAAGTGAATAGGAGGCTGGATGAAGAACGTCGACGCCAAGAACGACAGCGAGCACAATGGCGTCAACAACATGAACGCAAACGCCAACGCCGCCAGAATCGTGTTCAGCAAGATGGGCAGTGATGACGAGAACGATGTGATAATAAAGAAGAGATGAAAAAAGGAGGAAGATCAATAATATTATTGGAAAAACAAATCATAATAAATGCTTTTCTATTTTAATATTAAATGCTATCTTCTAAGAGTAATTAATAGAGAGCGGATTTATATTCATATCAATATTTTGTTTGCGAACTTAAAAATACCTTGAAAATAATGTAACACTAGCTCAGTCGAACGCCCTATCGGGCGTTATCCTGACCTAGGGAAGTGTGACTGTTGTTATCTTCTTCGCCCCTTCGGGGCTCAGAGATTAAATTGTGAAAAATAAAATGTAAAATGATAAAAAAAACATTATTTGTAGCCACTGGGAATTGAACTTGACCCAAAGCAAATACATAAAATGCCGGCACAAACACCCTTAAATGCCGGCACACTCCAGAAACAAATAAATAAAATGCCGGCACACTCCAGAAGCAAATACATAAAATGCCGGCACACTCCCGAAGCAAATACATAAAATGCCGGCACACTCCCGAAGCAAATACACAAAATGCCGGCACACTCCCGAAGCAAATACATAAAATGCCGGCACAAACACCCTTAAATGCCGGCACACTCCAGAAGCAAATACATAAAATGCCGGCACACTCCCGAAGCAAATACATAAAATGCCGGCACACTCCCGAAGCAAATACATAAAATGCCGGCACACTCCCGAAGCAAATACATAAAATGCCGGCACACTCCCGAAGCAAATACACAAAATGCCGGCACACTCCCGAAGCAAATACATAAAATGCCGGCACACTCCAGAAACAAATAAATAAAATGCCGGCACACTCCCGAAGCAAATACATAAAATGCCGGCACATTCCAGTAACAAATAAAAGCAAATACATAAAATGCCGGCACACTCCCGAAGCAAATACATAAAATGCCGGCACACTCCAGAAGCAAATACACAAAATGCCGGCACACTCCCGAAGCAAATACATAAAATGCCGGCACACTCCAGAAACAACATCCGGACCGGACAAACTTCTGGAATTATATATAGGATATTTCTTTCTTTCTTCTTTATTATCATATCATTAATTTAAATAGTATGAAAAATATTAAAGAAAGTTTTAATTTAAAAATAAAGAAGATAAACCAATTAATTATGCTTATTGTCAGATGAAATTAGAAATATTGGAAAGCGGATGGGGATTTACGTCAATTCAAACAGAATTAAATAAATGGGAATATAGAGTCAAATGAAAGTGAAAAATTGGAAACTACAAAAGCAAATATATAAAAGGATTATACATAAATTTGTCAAAATTGATGGAATTGTCAATCCATTCGCAATCAATTCATTCTTCATTCATTCGACTGTCACAGATTTGGCCAAATTGCGTGGACGGTCAACCTAAAAATGAAAATAAGTATTCTATTATATTTCATTCTTTTTTACATTGAATCCATTCAAATCTGCAACATGATATGCCAAAAGTTGAAGTGGAATGACGGTCAAAATGTTCTGAAGGCAATCCACCGTTTTTGGCACTCGCACAAATGTCCGAACATCGGCAAGATCGGCCTCGGGCACCGTCTCATCGGCAATCACAATTGGACGACCGCCACGGGCCATCACCTGCTGCATTGCATTCAATGAACGCTAAAAATGAATTTAAATTAATTATTTAATGCATTTTTGGGTTACTTTATAAACGTGGTCATTGCAAATGATCATTACAATGCATTTGGACTCATCCACCATTGCCAATGGCCCATGCTTTAATTCACCACTGAGAATGCCCTCACAGTGCATATAGGACAATTCCTTGATTTTGAGGGCACCTTCCATGCATGTCGCAAAATTGTAACCTCTTCCCATCACCAACACTGACTTCTCGTTGTAAATTTGTTTGGCAATTTCCAACACTTTTTGGTCCAATTCCAGCACAATTTTGATATTTTCTAAATAAAATGGAATATTTTTGGATTAATGTTTGAATATTGACCGCTGATTGCATTCAGTCCTTTGATAATTTCCATTCGGCGTCGTTGCAGCGAAATTCGATCATCGCTCATGCTGAGGGCGAACATAACCAATGCCAAAATTTGTGAAGTGTATGCTTTGGTTGAGGCCACGCCAATTTCGGGCCCAGCATTGATATGGACGCCACAATGTGTTTCACGGCAAATTGAACTTCCAACGGTGTTTGTGATGCCAATTAGGAGTGCCCCGCGTGGTTTACAATAACTGAAAAATTAATTAATTAATAAAATGAAAAAATAAATAAAAACAGCCAAAAAACTAAAATTAAAAATCACTTTCCTCCATGGGGATTCGAACCCAGACCCCTCCTGCCTCAAAGTCATAAACATACCAATACACTACTAAAGGTCCCATTCGTTCCTCTCCCGTGGCTCTATGTCATAAGGGAATGTATGGAAAATTAAAAATTAGCATATAACTATCCCATCATGCAGGTGAGAATTAAATTTTAAAAATAATAGGACCAAAAATTTCAAAAATTGGTTCACTTTCACTACAAAAAAAAAAAAGTTAAAGGTCCCAAAGGAGATTTATCCAGCTTTTATTAATATACTAGAATTAAATACAAACCGAAGTGCCATCAAAGTGTCCGCAGTTTCGCCGCTTTGGCTGATGAAGAAGCAAACATCATCGCGGAAAATGGGCGTTTGGCGATCCAAAAAGTCACTGGCCAATTCCACCACGACCGGCAATTCGGTCAATTCCTCCATTAATTGGCGACAGGCCACGGCCGAATTATAGGAAGTGCCGCAGGCAATCATAATTAATCGACGGCAGCGGCGAATATCATTCATATATTCCTTTTAAATTAACATTAAGTATTTATTTCACTAAATAATTTACCTTAATTCCTCCGAGCACAATTCTGCCCCCCTCTTCATGGACTCTTCCCCTCATTGTGTTCACAACGGATTCGGGTTGTTCATAAATTTCTTTTTGCATAAATGATTTGAAATCCCCACGCATTATTTGCTGCAACTCCATTGTCAAACGTTGAACCTAAACATGTTAATATTTATTGTATTTTTCACAAAATTACTTCTCGTGTATGTTCAGTCGATGGTCCATCATCTTCTCGTTTGATTCGATGAATTGACAGGGAACCATCCTCCACAAAGGCCACATCATCGTCCTCCAAAAAGATGACTTGGCGAGTGTGCTCAATGATGGCACTGGCATCGGAGGCAACAAAATATTCCACTTCCCAATTTGTGGTGTCAAATGGACGAATGCTGACCGCTCCTTGTGAATCTTTTCGGCCTGGTTTGCGAGCAGTCGAAGTTACAATTGATTCTGAACAAAAATAATTAAATTTACAATTAATAGTGTTTTTGGGTAACCTTGAGGGAATCCATTGAATGAACGCAATGAATTGTTGAACACATCCGGTGCACCACCATTCGCATTGATGGCCGTTGGTGTATTCAATGCGGTACTATCAATTGTGTCATCAAAATTCACAATGGCAGAATGATGAGGGGCCGTGGTGGTTGAGGGAAATCGATAATTGGCTGAAAATTACAAATTTTATTAATCTCAAATTATCCCAATGGCAAAAAAAAAGCAGCGAAAAATAAATTTTAAAAGCATTTGCGGTTAGCAAAACCAAAATTTCAATAACCATCATTTTGTTGTGGTTGTGGTGGTTGCTGATGAGAATTATTGACATTGGCACCACCCGCCGTGGGCGGCGTCCCACCAATCCTTTTTTTACTCTCATCTCGCCAAATCCAACCATAATCGGAACCGACAAAAACGGTTTCACCATCCGCCGATGGGTTGGCGGTGCTTTTATTTTTGTAGTCTTTGATGTTCACAGCTATTTGGATTGGAAAATATTTTTATTTTCAATCCCTAATTTTAATCCAATATTCCCATTTATCGCTTTTTACCTTTGCTGTAATAAACAGGAAAATGATCGGTGCTCAGCCGTGATTCACTTTTGATGCCCACCAAAAGAGGACTTCCGCGTCGAGTTGCCACCAATTGACCGGGGAAATGACGGCTTTTGAATGCCAACGCAAATGCTCCTTCCTTAAAATAAACAGTCAATATTTAATTTAATTTATTACCAATTGTTGAATGGTCATTTCGACGAGTTGACGAAAACTGTAATTTGGATGTCGATTGTAGATATGTTGAATTAATTTGGCGATGACCTAAAATAAATTCATTTTCAGGATATTTGATTTTTGTTTTTCGACCTCTGTGTCCGTTTCCGATTCAAATTGATGTCCTTTGCGTTCCAAATATCCTTTGATTTCTTTGTAGTTTGTCAAAATTCCATTGTGAACGACAACAAAATCTGCAAATTTATCCGTTATTAAATTGATTAGTGTTTTGTCCAACCATTATCATAATTCGATCGTTGGGGATGTGCATTCTCATCGCGCGGTTTGCCATGGGTTGCCCAACGTGTATGACCTATTCCGCAGTGAACTGTTTTTAAAATGAATTATTTATTAAATGTTTAAGCAAATTTATTTACCGGTATATGATAATTCCATGTCCAATCCTTTGGAGGCTAAAATGAATAATAAAATGACATCCATTATGTGATTTGCAACCTTTAATATGGTCATCAAGAATGTCCACTTTCCCGGTCTTTCGGAAGACAGCAACATCTGCATGTGGTTGGGTGGGATCATTGCTGCAGTCAATTGCAATTCCTTAAATTTTGATATTATTCAATATATTGCAATAAATCATTGGCTTACCGGCCGAATCATAGCCACGATATTCCATACGACGAAGTCCTTGAAGCAGAATATCGATTACTTCAGCCCGCTTTTTGGGTGTAAAGAAGTTAAGATAAGCGAAGATTCCACACATTTTTTGCAGTTTTCAATGTAATTTAATGGATGTTGAATGAGATTGTTAGTTTTAAAGCAGATCTTGTCTTTAAAATAAATGATTATTGATTAATAATGGAATAAATTAATTCAATTTAGAATGAGTAATGGTAATGAATGGGAATTAAATGATGAATGAATTTATGGAATTGCATTTCTACGCAAACCACAAATTGACTTTAAAAAATCCATTAAAATACTAATTTTTATTTAATCCACCATCTCTCGTCACTTTTCTTTATTAATTTTTGGGTATGCAATGATGGCAGGTGATCCATCAAAGAAAATAACCGGGGGAGCAGTGTTGGGCTCAACACTTGCATTCCTTATTTGTGCCCTCCCTTTACTTAAATTATGAAAGATCAAAGTCGAACATTCCATATTTCTTTTAATCATAAATAAAACATAGATTTACTATCAATATTAATATTAAATCAAAACTAAATCACAGCTAATAAAAGCATAAAAAATAAAATGCATATGAAAAAATAATTATTTTTCAACATTTTTTAAATATAATTTTTGGGATTTCAATCACCAAATAATATCAATAAATTTGTATGTGATTTTTAATGTTTTTTTTTGGAAGAGTATATCCAGCAGGTTTAAAATGGTAAAAGGAAAGAAAACACAAAAACAAAAAAGACAAATCCAACAATATAATGAGGGAGTGGGAATGGGGAAGAATGGTTAAATAAATTTGGACATCCTGAATGAATTAAATCATTTAATCTCGTTTCTTCCAAGCGTCCAATGATGCTCCGCCAGGTCCGTATGAAATGACCAGAAGTAGACCGCCAATAACGGAGAGTGTTTGGAAGAAATCATATTTCATAAAGTCCCGATAAAAGCGATCTGACGGGATCATCCACCAGCAATTAAGCCACAAATTCAGTGCAAATAACCAGAATGAGAGGAACATGGCAGAGAGCTGAAAAATTGAGAAAATTATTTTTTTAATTGAAAAAAAATATTTTACCTTTGTTTTGTAACCAATTGTGACCAAGACCATCAAAACGACGCCAACAGAGAGTTCAACCTTAACAGAGGAATTATTTAATATTTTATGAGAAATTTACAATTTTGAAGAAAGACAAGTCGAAATGGATCAGTGATCTAAATTTTAATTTGTTTTTGTCAATTCATTTTCCTTTTGTAAATAAACTTGCATGAACATTAATACGATAAGGATGCGACCAGCCAGGATCATATAGGATTTTGGTTTGTTCTCATCATCCATTTGTGGAACACCGGCAAAAAGTGATTTTCGCTCTTCCAAAGTTTCAGTATAAAGGAGAACAAGGCCGCCAAAAACTGCCAGATTTCTGGAATTGTAAATAATTTAAACATAACAAAAAAAATAAATGAACCTTGCCAAGAATTTTAAATCCCAAATGATATGATAAGCAAATGTTTGCACGACCACCACGCCGGCAAGAATGGAGCAAGCAATGCCAACATATTTGCGAATCATGACCATTATGACTGGGACAAGTTGACCAAGGAAATTGAAAATCACAAAAAGTGAGGCAAGAAACCATCCGCACGACCAGGATTCCTAAATTTAGTGGATTATTTTTGTATTTAAATTCAAAATATTTATTTCTTTATTAATATAATTTGTTAATGAACCTGCATGAATTCGCGCTGATCATTCCATTGTATCCACATACGAAAACCGTCTTCAATGAAGGTAGAAACGAGAAAAAGTCTGGCCAAATGAGGAAGCACTTTCTTGGTATGGCGCAAAATCTTGGAGAAATTTTAATTATAAATTGATCATTATGTTTTGATTATAATTATAAAACTCAAAATTTTTATTAAATTGGTAAAAAAAATTACATTGTCTGCATAATCTTCTGCCACGCCCAACATCTCTTTCTGGCCGCCAACACGAAACTGGTTCATTTTCAATAAATTTTATATTCGAAATGGCACCAAATTTTTATTTTTTTTCAAATTTAAATCTGCAAAAAAATATTTTATGTTAAATAATCGGTTATATTTTATAATTAATCCTATTAATTATCATTGGCCAATTTTATGGTCATAAAAATGAATGCTACCTATTTTATTAATTATAGTGTCACAAAAATAAGTGCAGTGTGAGTGAGGAGTATAGAAGAGGTATAAGCAATAAAAAAATGTGTAATAATGAATTTAAAAACCGGTAATTAAGCGACAATTTTTGTGGTAGTTTGATGTGTCTGTCTGTTGCAATAAAATTGTTTGTTTTGGGTGGAGGAAAGAGGAAATTTTGGTGACAGCTGAGTAGAATTATAGTTATCAAAACAGAATAAAGAATTGTCATTAAAATAACATTTTAATTTTAATTCGGCTGTCACTATTTTTATTTTCAATTTCAATCCATTTTTTCGCTCATCAACATTTTATCCTAATATACTAAACGAAACGTTTATCATTATTACCTTACCTTTTTTGTATTCGCTATTCGCTCGTTTATTATTCAGACTGCAAATATTGATTCGTCATGAATGACAATTGGTCCTATTCTTAGCCGTTGGCCAGTCGAGATCGAGACTCGAGAGTGAGACTCGAGAGTGAGACTCGAAAATGAGCGAGATTTTAGACTGGGTCAGCTTTATTGCCAACAGCTATGTTATATTTAGAAAATTTAAAATATATTTATTCCGTATTCATATTGGATGAAGATAGATGGAGTAGATTTAGTGGCCCCGTGGCTACTATTTTTCAAAGAAAATTCATATTTTTTTACTCTTTTTCACCTTAAAATTCAAAAAAGAGAGCAATTATTAGAGGGGGCTTCTAAAAATTCAAAAAGGGGCTATTATTAGAGGGGGGACGGGGGAGGGCAATAATAGTCACATAGACAGTAGATGAAATACAGTAGAATAGAATTAGAACATATTTGGAATGTAACCCACAGAAGCAGCAAAATTGGAATGCCTCTGGGAAAATCAATTCAATGGATCATTCCAAAATCCAAATTTTCTCCCACTTCCGAATTATCATTTACACAAATTTAATTAGAAATTAAGTAATTATGGACATTTTCAATATGTTAACTAGTCAATTTCTCCTCCTCCTTCACTTTCATCTTCTTCACTTGCTGATTTTTCGAAGAAACTGTATTGTTGAACGTGTCCTCCATAGCGACATTCAAAACGCCATTTGTCAGTCTTCGAAAAGTCGAATTCCGTCTTAATTTTGCAAAATACAATTAGTTGGATTTGAATTCATTTATAACTCACAATCAATGATGTTCCGAACAATGGAATGGGGACTTTAACAGCACTCAAATCCATTTCCACATTAGGCAAGCAAAGTTCATGAACACTGCGCCATTGTTCAGCAGCATATTCACGAGGGCAGCAAAGGTCCTTTATAAAAGGAAATAATCTGAATCCTTTATTCAAATTAAATTATTCACATCACTATCCACAAAATTGTCGAAACAGCATCGTGAAAAATGGTCACCGACTCCCGTTTCTGCTTGTCTTTCATCAGAACAGCATGTCAATTTGGCCTATATAATAGATGTTGATGAATTAAAAAAAATAATGCCTGCAAAAAGCGTTGAATGCAACATAATTGTGTGGTCATATTTGAGCATTTTCCATGAATGCATTGGTCCGTAAAGAGAATACGGCCACGGCAACATCTGTGCACTTCATTTGGACGTAGTTGAGTTTGCTGATTAGTAAATCAAAATTGCCATTTTCCATAAGAATACAATTAGGACCTGTTGGAAACAACTCTCATCTGAGAATCCGGTGCATGGAAGTTCGAAACCAAAATTTTTATCCTGCTGTTGCATTGAAGGAGTTGTTGGTGCTGTCTGTTTCGTTGGCCTTGGAATTTGTAACTTAAAAATTTCAAATAGGAAATATAATATTGGACACCACTACCCTACCATCGAAGGTGTTTCCGTTGTCCACTCATCATCGTATCCGTAATAATCATTTTCACTTCCTTCCGGATAAAGTGGGGCTGCTCCCTCCGTAGGTGCCATCATTTGAGGGGATTGGAATCCAACATTTGAAGTGTGAATTTGTGGTGAATTCAACACTATTTAGTATAAAGTGAAATGAAATTTTACACAAATTTCAGTTTTACTTCTTGTTGCTGGTTGGGCATCAGATGGAATTGATATTTGTCTTTGATGTTGTTGTGGTGACGGTGTCCTTTGTTGTTGCCGAATTCGATTGTTATTGTTAGCTTGACTTAATCCAAACCGATACCGATCCCCGTATGGATCCTAAAACATATCTAACTTGTAAATTGTTAACTCTTTTAAATGCCAAATACATTTGCATAATGAACTGGAGCCGGCTGTTGAATTTGTCGTATATTCTGCTGAGATTGTTCAACATTTTGTATTGGTTGGTTTTGTTGTGGCTGATGAGGATGGAATGGAGCAGGAGCAGTTGGAGAAGTTGGAAAATGCTTTAAAAATTTGTATTTAAACTCTGATAATGAGTATTCGATAATTTGTTTTTTGTTAGTCTTGATTCTTCCAATCTCTTCGATCCAATTCCCCTTTATAAGTTAGCCTTAATTTTTTAATCTTATTATTCGAAAAATGAACACAATTCAGGTACAGAAATTGTGAATTCTTCCACCTGTTGTTGTTGTTGCTGAATTTGTCTTTGCCTTTGTTGTTGTTCGGCCCAATATCTTCTTTGTTGTTCCTCCATTATTTGCCTTTGCCTAAGGCGTTCTTCATGTTCTCTCAAAAGTTTTTCCCTTTCCATTTGTTGTTGTTGAACTCGGGCCAATTCTTCACGTTGCCTTTGCAATTGCTGTTGGGTCATTTGAGTTTGAGACTAGAATTTGATTTGATTAAAATGAATATTTTTCAATGAATACATTCACATTTTGCTGATTTTGAGGATTATTTTCATCGCGGGGACGTGGTTGCAATTGCGATGATGATTGTGCCTGTTGTGGAGGATAAGAATGAACTGCGACTGAATCCTTCCGATTCTGTTCTCGACCCCCATAAGGAAGGCGTTGCTGATATTTGGAGGATGACTGTATTTATTGTATTTAATTCTTTTTGCCTTTGAATACCTTATCCCTTTGTCGATTATTGTGATTGCTTCCAAAGGCTCTTTGTTCAACAAATGCCAACTTTTTTAAGGAAAAAATACTGTATATTATCCAGCCCAAATAAAGGCAAATTTATATCCATTGTTAATAATA
The DNA here is from genome assembly GCA_030063045.1 of Pratylenchus scribneri. NCBI lineage: Eukaryota > Metazoa > Nematoda > Chromadorea > Rhabditida > Pratylenchidae > Pratylenchus > Pratylenchus scribneri. Next base: position 462,302 of record JAQSEB010000007.1, read on the forward strand.
TTCACCTGTTTTTGTGCACCATCTTTTGGTGAACCAATTTCCGTTGAAAATGATGTCATCAGCCCCGTATTCACAACTATCATCTTTATATATGTATTTTTTTTTATACTCATATCCCTTTCATTTCTTACTGGTGTTTTTGAGATTGCTTTTTTGTATTCCATTTGAATATTTTTATTTTTCTATTAAAAATTTGATTTGATTTAATATAAGTGGTCAAACATTTTTCACGGGAATTGGTGGATGAAGCGAAGGCCATTTTGGTAATGGTTTTGCCGGATCATATTCACAAAGGCCACAGGGTTGGGCCGTTAGAGCAGATTTAAGGGATTCTGAAGTAGAGGAATAGGAGGGGGGTGACATTTGATTGGATGGCGATAATTTAGATGTGTGCCGAGAACAACTGAATGGAATTATTTAAATTCGCTTCTATTTTTTTTATCAAATTTTATGATCCGTTGACTTTTATTTTAGAATTCAGGGATTCAGAATCCTTAACAAAAAAAAACGTTTCTTCTCACCGATCAAATATGAATTGATCCAAATGAGTTGCGTTGAACCATTTCCAAATTGGTGAAACTATAAAAATAAAATGAATTTTCCCTGAGGCATTTTCCCAGTTCCCACTTTCGTTTTCATGTTCAAATCGAATCCGTGGAAAACGCCAAGCAAAGGCTCGTAATTCAGAAGGCGATTCATTCTTCGGGGAGATAGCAAGGACACGAATTGAAGAAAAATGATCATGGAGAGAATCCAATCTTTCAAAAGGATGAATAAGAATATCAAGTTTTGAGGGTATTTTACCTTCTAAATGCGAGTTCACATTCGGGATTACATTTTTTCAAAGATATAAAGGTCAACAAAAGAACACTGGACAATGAATAAATTATGAATTCGAATGAAACCGAAATTTATTCCATACCGTCCCTTATAATCCCTGATTAATTCCCGGCCATTCAATGGCCATTCTTTGGCTTCTTGGCATTTCTCAGGGACCAAATATTCAGCCTTTCCACCAATTCGGATCAAAAGTAAAAGGGAATAATCGACGAACATCACCATTGCTAATCATTTTTTTACAAATTTAAGGCAAATTAAATCTAAAAAATGAACATATTTTTATATTATTTATAAATTTATAAAAATGATGATACAAAAAGCCAAATATAATGAGAAAATGAAAAAATCCATGCCTTTAATAAGGCAAAATTAAATTTCTGCTCTCATAATTTGCACTTATTCGATATTTTTGTTTAAAGCTTTAAGCTTTAGAGCTTAAATATTTTTAAATTATTTTCATTTATAAAATAAAATTCGGATAAAATAATTTTTTAATGCAAGTATTAAATCGAAATCCGGAAATGGATGAAGAACGTACACCAATTGTTTCAATTGTCATTGTTGCTGACAAAAATCGATGCCCGCCCAACTTTGTTCCAGTAAATTTAATATTAAATATATTCATTTTATAATCCATTTGTATTAAAGATTGTGAAGGCATATGATGATGGAAGTGATGCAGATTTATGGAAAGATGGTTTCGGATTTGGAATATTCAATCGAACAGTTCGATATTTGGCCATTAGCCGTCATATTGCAGAAACGGTTTATTTATAGGGCAATAAAAATTTCAAAACAATTTTATAATTCAAGCACGGTCCATTGGAAGTGCTCATTGATTTGGCTGTAATTTCCGAGCGCGAGGCAATCCCATCCAATTTCATTTGCCTTGATTATACAATCGATTCGAGTTTGTTGAAATTTTAATAAAGAATTTTCAAAAAAAATTTTTTTAGAGGAAAAGGCACTCAAGAAAAAATATTTATGTGCACGTTTTGCACCACGCAGTGATTGTGTGGATGCAGTGAGCAATATTTTAATATTGGCAAAGCAGAAAAGACCGCCAAAAGGATATTCACAAGCCGGGTTCTTTCAACATAATTTAAATAAATATTTATTAATTTTTGATTCCAGCGAAATAGATGGAATGGTCATTTGCCATAAAATTAGCACAATTCCCGAAAATTATGGAAATAGTCGCCTCACCCACAGTCAATCTACTGAATTGGAGTAATCCATTAATCCAAATCAAAGTGTAATTTCATTTTAAGTCGATTGGGCAATGCTCCTTTGCATGGTCCCGTCAGTGGCATTGGCCCAAATTCCCATCTCTATCCAAATGTGAATCGCCATTCCACCAGTGATCTCGACAGAATGGGCCAATTTTCCAAAGTATTTATCGATTGATTAATTCTCAAAGAATTTTCATATTTTTCAGCCCGAAAAAAGTCCAATCCCTGGAGGCGCTGGAAAAATCATTGATCGAATTCCCTTCCAATTGAGTCCACTTTTTTCTATTGCATGTACTGGAAAAGATTTGGTAAAAATGAGCAAATGAATTAATAAACTTTAATATTCTAGATTTCTTCACTTCCTCCAATTCCGGATATTCGAGCATTAAATGCAAAATATGTATATAATTCCAGGCTGGAAATGTCCATTGCTTCGCCGCCTTTGACGCCAACTTCGCCACCTCCTTTTTAAATTGTTCAAAAATGATTGAAGAATCCAAATTTGCAAATCATTTATAAAAAATGGATTATTCTATTTAATATTTTATCGCCATTTTAAATTTATTTGATCATCTTATTTTCTATTATGACTTAAATTTGTGCATAAATTTGACCATACATTTTAATTACAATTACAATCATTCCGGAAAATGTTTTACAATCCTCCGGAAAATGTTTTACAATCCTTCCGGAAAATATTTTACAATCCTCCCGGAAAATGTTTTACAATCCTTCCGGAAAATGTTTTACAATCATTCCGGAAAATGTTTTACAATCCTTCCGGAAAATGTTTTACAATCCTCCGGAAAATGTTTTACAATCATTCCGGAAAATGTTTTACAATCCTTCCGGAAAATGTTTTACAATCCTTCCGGAAAATGTTTTACAATCCTTCCGGAAAATGTTTTACAATCATTCCGGAAAATGTTTTACAATCCTTCCGGAAAATGTTTTACAATCCTTCTGGAAAATGTTTTACAATCCTTCCGGAAAATGTTTTACAATCCTTCCGGAAAATGTTTTACAATCCTTCCGGAAAATGTTTTACAATCCTTCCGGAAAATGTTTTACAATCCTTCCGGAAAATGTTTTACAATCCTCCTGGAAAATGTTTTACAATCCTCATGGAAAATGTTTTACAATCCTCATGGAAAATGTTTTACTGGAAAATGTTTTACAATCCTTCCGGAAAATGTTTTACAATCCTTCCGGAAAATGTTTTAAATCCTTCCGGAAAATGTTTTACAATCCTTCCGGAAAATGTTTTACAATCCTCCTGGAAAATGTTTTTTTACAATCTCCTGGAAAATGTTTTACAATCCTTCCGAAAAATATTTTACAATTACAATCCTTTTAAATTCTCAATTACAAATCAGAATCACAATTATCGCAGTTAATTTTATTTAAAATTCAACAATATTTCGTAAAAATTTATTCCAGAAAAAATGAATGGAATGGAATTATTTGCCTTCTAAAACTTCTTATGCCCAATTATTTTTGTTAACTTTGTATGCCTTTTTGTGTTTTAATTGGATGATCCTGTCGGCTCCATTGACCAAAGAATGACCTCCAAAAAAAGTTTTCTTTCACAAAAATCTTCCGACATTTTCTGAAAAACAGACGCCAATTCGGTTAATCCTATTTGACAACAAATTGAGGATAAAATCCACAGTAGACGATGACTAATGATTTCAAGGGGAAATGATGAATTTGTACATTTCAATTTTGTATATTTCAATCATTTTTTGTCCATCCATTTTATTTTACTCCTTCCTCCTCCACCTCACGATGACCTTTTTTGGCACTGCTAATCCAATTGAGTCGGACAATTTGGACTACCAATTGCTACCGACCTTCCATTCTGTTCGGGCATTTATGGCGGCTTTGGCACAAAAAAGGTGCGCATGCGCACAAAAGTGCCGAACAAAAATTGCTCTCCATGAAAAGAGGAATAAATAAAAGGGGCACAAATGAATGGATGGATTGGTGTGAAGTGGGAAGAAATGGAATGGAGTTGGTTGGATGGGATGATGGCCATTCAAAAATGTGTCTAAATAAGTATTGGATGTAAATAAATAAATTGAATATTCCACATTTTTTATTTCATTTAAAGCATTTGGAAAAAGATACAAATGTATGCACACAATTTTCGAGATCAATTTCGTTAATTTTCATTCCCCTTTGCTTTCCAAATATATATCCCATTATTATTTTCATTTTCCACCATTATTCCTCTCTCCATTTTGATTTGGTCCAGTGGTGGAAGAAGCGGCGGCTGCAGCCGCAGCAGCACTGTAAAATGGGAATAGCATTGCGGCAGCCGCACATTGAATGGACGATGGAATTGAAGGATGGACTGGAATAATGGGGAGAATTAGAAGCTTGTTTTTTTAATAATTGTTGGGTGGTTGAAAATGATAAATTGTTGTGTTATTTATGTCTGTCAATGCCATTAATTCCAAAGGCCTTTTCTATTCGTCTTACTGTACCCCCACTTTTTCCCTAATCATAATCAATCTGCTGTCACTCTATCAATCAAATATTGTCCCAATCCACATTTATAAACCAGCCCCTTTTCCTCTCCAATGGTCCTTTGTTTTTGGTGTTCATTTTATTATTAATATATTTTCCAATTGATAAAGAATAATTTAAAGTTGATTCGCTTCTAATCCTATCCCATTCATAGTCTAGGCCCAATTCTCGCCTCAAATAACTTTAGCCCTAGAATAGGACTAACAATGTCCCCTCCCTATATCCGCATTCCCTTTATAAATAACCCACCAATTTGTTGTTGCTGATTTTTTCCGTTGAAAAATTCCATCCCATTTCCGTAATGGCCATCCTCTTCTTCAATTTCCTCTCCATTTGCCAATTCTGAATTCACTGAACTTGGATTGCCGATTACCATTGGTGATTCTTGTCCATCGCTTCCATTTTGTTGTTCATTTTGTTCCTCAATATTGCCGCCTCCTTCTTTTCGTCCTATTTTCTTCTGAATTTTATTGAATATTATTTCTATTTATTTATTTGTGAAATTAATTCATATTCCTTCATATTAATTATATATAATTTTCCCCTTTTCACATAGAAAGAATTTATTTGGATTACGGTAGCCATAATTTTTTCCGCCTCTTTCGGAATTTTCCTTTGACCGATTAAAAAGGGTGAATGAATGAATTAGGAATTGGATTTAAATAAATTTTATTAATTATATTTTTTGCCTGTTTCATTCGCCTGTTTTGGAACCATGTTTTGACCTTTAAATTAAAATAATTAAACGAATTTTGAATGTTTTTTTTTGCCTGCGTTTCACTCAAATTTAATGATCCGGCTAGATCGATTCGTTCGGGAGTGGACAAATATTTTTGATTGTTAAATCGTTGTTCCAAACCTAAATAAATATTTAATTCTAATTAATTATTTTGCACTTTTCCCATTTATTTACCCTGTAATTGGTGATCCGAAAATACGGTGCGTGCTTTTCTGCGCCGGTAGGATTTGCTTGACCCGGGAAGACCGTCAGTGACATTGCCTTTTTGGCCATTTCCCTTTAAAAAAACATTGAAAATTAGTCCAATTTTAGACTGCCAAAAACATTTTGGACGGCGGCAGCTGCGGCGGCCATTGCCGCAGCCAGCCGAAGGGTCAAACTATCATTTTGATGATGTTGAAGGAGAAAACGATGAACGGACCAATCAGCGGAGGGCGGATGATGAAAATCCAATTGGGGATGGACAGATGGAGGAATTGAAAGTGCCGGGGGCAAAATAAGGGATGGGGTTGGTCGCAAATATTCAGAAGAACCAATTGAAGGCTGAAAAAAGTGAATCATCTGAATCCAAATCAAATTCCAAATTCCAAACCATTATTCCATCTTGTGATGAATGCACAATTTGCCGTTGTTTTGCCAAATTTTCCCTCATTAATTTATTTTGGCCATTCATTCCTTCTTCTTCTTTTGCATTTTTTCCTCCTCTTTCTCCCTCCTCATTATTCTCACTTTCACCGTTTGCAAGCAGTGAAAAGACCGAAAATTTTTTCGACTTTGTTTCAATCGTATTTTTGCCGTTTTCTTCTCTTTTCGGCTTCATTTCTTCCTCATTTTTGTCATTTTGTCCCGAAGCAATTTGGCCCAATGAATTGGCATAATAGAAATAATTGTCCATTAATTTCTAAAATGCAAATTATGGAATAAATTTGGTGTGAATTTAATGTTGACAGCAAATTGTAGTGAATTCCACCAAATCTAATATTCTTTTCTGAATATAATTTTTTGTTCCACCACTTCTCCGCCTTATTAGCCCATTTTAATAAGCATATTTGGATGGATGGATTTGGATAAAAGGAGGAAAAGAGGAAAGAAAATGGGATGAATAGGTTGGATTTGATTGGATTGGATGGGGGGGGGGGGGGGGGGGGGGGGAAGTGGGCGGGCGCAAAGCCCATTTTCGGCTGGTCATTTGCCCATCACTGCTGATGGATGGATGGAAGGATGGAAGGATTATGGTAATTGGAAGGGACAGCCACGGACAAAAATGAGTGTGGCTGCTACTTTTGGGATTAAAACTCAAAACTTCATCATTAAAGGATTCATCATATCATTTATATTTGGGATTGATATCAATATAAAAATGGCATAAAGAATGATTAGAAATTGAAGTAATGGCCAATATGAAGTGCACATTTATTGTGTACTGCGAATTCCATCCGAATCACAAAATGCAATAATTAAATATTTTGTTGGCCTTTTAATTTTATGACGAATATATTAGGTTAGGGGGATGAATGTCATTGTCCATTGCTCCTCTCGCGCGAATTGGCCCCTTTTCCTCCTTTTGCCACCATCCTCTCCTGGATGGATTAGCCGGGTCAATCCATGTTTTGTCCAATTATAATTTGTAATTATGCGGGCAGGGGCGCTCCAAAATTGGGTCGCCCAAAATGCACCAATCCCGATGAACATCCTTTTTTGAATGAAGGGAATTTGGTTTGATGGGAATACGGTAACCAAAATTGAGGGAAGGAAATTGGCAAAAACGGAAGAGCGGCAGCAAAAATGTTGGATAGGCAGCCAATTTGTGATTATTGGCACATTCCCCTTTATTAAATATTATAAAGGTAAATTGGGCTACCGAACCAATTAAAAATTGGGTAAAAATATTTTGAAAAAGTTGAAAGTGGTTGGATTTTAATTGACATGAAAAATGACAATTCCGAGGAAATGTCAAAATTCTTTAAATAAATTTAATTAAATTATCCTTGAAATATTTATTCCAATTTCCAAGGTCATTCCCATCCAATCCAATAATATTTCTAGTAATTTTAAAATAATATTTGGGTGGGCACACGCCCCTGCTGAGGTGTCCAAATTGGGCAAACAAAACAAATACAAAAATAATAATAGGAAAGGAAGGATTGGGTAATTAAGTGAATTATGCAATAATTCCCCTTTCCCTCTCTTCCTTCAGCCAAAATGAATGAAAATAAAGAAAAAATATTTGAAAATATTCTCAAATTTCCTCCCTCCCTCAAAATTCATTGTTATTTATTAATTAGAATTGGTTGGTCACATATTCTTTTTTTAATTGTAATTAAATTATTGAACAATTCGAATATATTATTTTATTTAAAATACAATATATTAAAAAGACAACAAAAATGGATGAGAATCAAAAGGGGGCAAATAGGTGCGCACCAAAAATGAGGGGAATTTATTAATTTTTTGATCCAATTAAATATAATAGCTCATCTCAATATAATAATTCAAAATGTCTTCCGGGCAATAATTCCCTTTCCAATTGAGTCAAATTGTTGTTTTGTCACCCAAATTTTGCGGAATGTGTCCAGCGATGCCAGAATGGATCCTCCAATCCATGTGGAATATATTCGCTCTTGAGGGGCCAAAATGCGCACTTTCACATCTTTTGGGGCCAATCGCTTCATCTAAAATTGAATAAAAAGTTGGAATAGCATTAGAATGGGGATTTTCAATTTTCCGTGCACGGACCCTTTTTCCGTGTATAAAAATTAAAAAAAAAAAAACAAATATAAATTTGATATGAATAATTACTAATTTTGATCAGAAAAAAATTATTTGCACTTGGCAGGATTCGAACCCATGACTTCATCGACCATCCTCCCTAACGCTTCACCATTTGGGCTAAAGGGTCCTCACGTAGACCTTGATAAAAATTTCTAATCCAAAATCGAAAAAACGGTAAAAAAAAAGACGACTGCGAAAGACACGGGACTTTGCTTGGTTATGTATGGCCCTCCTAGTAGAAAAACGGTTTGTACGGTTTTTTGGGAAAAACGAGTCCGTTCTATCCTCTATTGAATTAATACCCAGAGGGAATGTGATACCTCGGTTAAAAGTCGGTCGCCAAATCCTTGGAACATTGTCGATCCTCCACTCAAAACAATATTTTGATAGAGCGTTTTGCGCAAATCCACGTCACATTTCTGCAAAAATGAGAATATTAAAAAATATATTAACTCATAAAACCCACAAAAATGGCATTTGCCACGCATTGGGCAGCACCGTCGCATTCTTCACCGATCAAATCCGGCCGGAAAAGGATTTCGGGCGCCCGGTAATGTGCAGCGCCAATTTCAATTTTGGATCCATCCGGCATTGGATGGATTACCTTAATTATTTAAATATAAATAAATAATTAAATTAAATTTATGTTGGAAAGCATTCACAATTTAAAGGAAAATAAAGTGAAATTAGCAGAGAACAAATTAAATTTAGCATTCAAAAAAATGGCAGCATTTTTAGATGAAAAGGCGTGAAATTAAATGGGAAAGCCACTAAACAAAAAGTAAGTAATATTTTGGCTGATGATGGCTACCCACATTGTTATTTTGGCCAACTATGCTTTGCAAATAGGCCGAATGGCTGCCGGCCACCAATTGCTTATGACACAAATAATTTTTGTTAATTTTTGGTTTTAAAACCCGGAAAATACAAAATTTGTAAAACAAACTTTTGATGCCGATTCGGCGCCGGTGTCCTCTTTTAATGGGGCCGATTGAAGGCGACAACGTTGTTCCTTGATTTCGCGGACAATTTCGAATTCACTGCTTTTGCTGAATGCGTGGCCCTCTTTTCGGAGTAATAATTTCAGGTAGCGAGTCACATCTCGACCGGCAACATCGATTCGTTGAATTCTGAAAATTTTAAATTATCAAAGAAAGTGATTTTGGCTATTTAGTTTTTAGTATTAAAAATATGGTTGGGTTGGAATTTGGAAATGTTTAAACTGGATGAATGAATTTTTGACACAGAAATAAACTTCAATTTAGGTAGATTAATAATTGATAAATAAATAGAAGGAATACCCTTGTTCAATAGCAAATCCTTCATAAATTGGCACAACATGAGTGACGCCATCGCCCGAATCCAGAACAACGCCGGTGGTTCGACCGGAGGAATAGAGGCTCAAAACTGCCTAAACCATAAATAATTATATATTTTTCAAATCAAAAGAATAACCTGAATTTGAATGTACAAAGCGGGGACATTGAATGTTTCGAAGAATATTTCGGCTGCCTTCTCTCGATTTGTCTGCGGATTTATGGGTGCCTCGGTCAGAAGGACCGGATGTTCATTTGGTTCGGATCTAAGCTGGTCACTGCTGTAAATATATTGCCAAATTCGTTCCATGTCATTCCAATCCGTCACAATTCCATGTTCCATTGGATATTTTAGGGCAAGAAGACCTCTGTATTCTTGTGCTTTTGGTCCTTTAATAAAATTATTTATCCATTTTAATTAAATAATAAAATTAACCAATGAAACAATCGCCTTCCAATGCACCGGCCATTACACGCGTGTGTTTTGGTCGGCCAACAAAATTGCCGAAAACACATTTTGGTGCCTGTTCACCGGCAAATCCAGCTTTGATTACTCCAGAACCATTGTCAATGACCACCGGTTGATTTGCAATTACCGCATCGAAGCCGGTAGAAGAGCTCATTTATTCCAATTATTCAACGATGTTTTTGGAGAGTGCAAAATTTTATTTAATGTTCAATTTAATTCGAATTATCTCTGGAAAAAAAATATTAATGATTTTGAATAATTTAAAGAAATTATGCAGGTGGAATTTAGGTCTAATTATCAGAATAAAATATTCCCATTTTTGCAAAATCATTTGCATTTATTTTGTCCAATCAGAAATGTCTTATGATTTCATTTTCTTCTACTAGTGTGGTTTCATTTAAAAGGATTAATAAGCAACCAAGCCAATATCCGATGATTATTACCAAATTTAAACCAAAACCAAAGAAATTTAATTTGTTAAAGAAACACATAAATAAAATATTAAAACAAAATAAATGTTATTTTATTTAAAATAAATAAAGAATATTGAAATATATGCATAATTTGTATTTAATAATTGAATCAATATTCATCAAAGCAATGTTCCTCGTTTTTCTTTCCTCGGTTTGCTTTGTTCTGCTATTGTCGGTGGAATATCATCACCCAACATTCTCTTCCGAATCATTCCTTTTCGTTTCATTGCTTCCTCCACAATTTTGGCATTCATTGCGTAACTTTCGCTCAATTCTCTGGCTTCAACCTCTTCTTCGTCCTCACCCACAGTGCTCACAGTTACCGAACCAACTTTGCCTTAAAAAATAATTTTAAAACATTTTAATCAGAAATAATTTACCTTGATTTCGAACATGTTTTGTCAGTGTGACTCGTTGTGCCCTCTCCTCCTCATTTTTATCGGTTATTCCGCCAATTTCACTTGCCGAGAGGAGAGCATTTTCAAAAATGAACATTATTTGAAGATTGAATGGATGTTGGTAGAATATTGGCACAGCACATTTTCGGCAATTTCTTACAAATCCAAATTACATAATTCAATTAAAATAAGGACAAACTTTCTGTATTGTTGTTCCAATCCTTCGGGTCGACGAATATAAACCGTGTCACCATTATCGAAGAATGTTTTTGCCACTGTCCATTTCGGGTTAATCACTCTGGCTCCATCCCTTTTCCGCAATGGCATTCGAATGATGGCCGTGTCCGAAATCAGTGCCATTTGGCCGCAATGACAATAATAACTAAATGAATTTATTAATAGATGAATAATAATTAATTCACAAACGTAATCAATGGTTTGATGAACACTTCTTCTCGGTCTTCCTCCAATTCTGTTTTTCCTTCGCCTTGTCTGGGGTCATCGTCAACTAAAAATATTCAATTTTTGCTTGTTTTAAAAATGATTTTGAGAAGAATAAACAAACCATGCTCAACCCCAATTGGGTCTTCATCAATGATCGCAGTCATTTTTGGTTATTCTTCCTATCGAAATAATTTAGCAAGAATAAAAACAAAAATTAAGAAAGCAATTATTAATAAATTTTGGTTATTCAACCAATACAAAATATGAAATAAAATCAATGAATGTAATGTTTATATTTTACCGATGCGATAAAAGACAAATTAATAATAATGTCATGATGAAAATGGGCCTTTTTTTTATTTATCTAAATAAGATCCATAAAATATCGAAAAAGCAAAAAAAAAATGAATTGTAATTTTATTCTTTTTTCCTCATCTCCTCAACCAGTCAAATAATTTCCATCGATTTCAGTCCGTCTTCTTGTCTCCATCGCGACCATCCTGGGTTGCCTGAATAAATGACAAATATTATTTATTCTAATAATTCTTTAATTTTTGTTTTGTTTAAGCTAATTTCTACTTCCAATCATTGTTCTCTTATGATTTTCAGTATGGTATTTATGCTTATTTTTAATTTTGCAACATTCGGCATGAGTCTGAAACCATTGAAAAAGGTCTCAAATCTCGGCTTTGTTGCTTTTTTTATTCCCAATCCCAAAATTTAATAATGAATTAAATCAAACCTCAAGTTGACGCATTCGCTCAGTGACTCGCTCATATTCCTCTTGCAAATTTTCGGATTGGCTCCTCATTGCATCGCGATCAGCCTCGGCCTTTTTGAGTTTTTGTTGTGCTTCCTTCAAATCACTGCGCAATTTCTTTTCCGCCTCACTTTCCTTTCCATCATCCTTTTTGGGTATTTGGATTGATTTTATTTTTAGTATTTTGGTTGAATAAACCTTTTCGATCAGATTCTGTGCGGCTTTTCCGGCTCCTTCGGCTTGTTTCATTGCTGCTTCGGCGGCCAATTCCAAATAAGCACAACGGGCAAGGAGCGTAACAATCCGACTAATAACCCTGCAAAATTAAAATATCATTTTAATTATCAAATTTTAATTTACAGTGCCAAAAGGAGGGAGAATCCGCTGATGTAGAGATTTCGCTGTGCTCTAAAAAGAATTAAAAATAAATGTAATTTTCTTTAATAAACCTGAAGAGTCTCATGTGAATGACAGCATCGGCATCAGCCCGAGCTGGAACATCCTTTGTCAAATCAATATGGCTGTATTTGTGCACTTCGCGAGTGGCATCTTTTTTTTTAATTCCAGTTTATTTGATTTTCAAATTTAATTCCCCTACTTACCGAAGAACAATAGAAGCAATACAACGACGAACGCGTATGCATAAACATGCGAAAAATTCTTCAGTTTATGGACGATTCTGCTGTTGAAGACTCTCTTCCACCTGCAATTTTAGAAATCTTTTTACTAAGAATTAAAATTAATTTCTTACATAGTAGGACGAACCCATGGCAGTAGAAGAACAATCAGCGCTCCAATTTCGGCATAGAGAACAAATGCGATAACTTAATAAAAATTATTTAAAAAGTTTAATAAATTAATACCTGTCCATTGTAATGTCATTTTCACTCAATTTTTAATTTTCGTAATTTTTGTTATATTCCTTTCTATTAAAATGAAAAAAATAATTATATTTTTAGTCAAGATTAGATTGGTCAAAAATTATTGGAGATAACAGAGGTGAAGATTGATTTGCCCCTATGGTCGTTAGAATTTATTTACAATACGTGTACTAAAATGTAAACAAAAATGTTGGGGAATGATCTATGAAATTTTATTTTTTGTCGGTGGTAACGCAGAAAAAAGCATATTTAATGGTAAACGCAGAAAAAAGCATACGCAGAAAATTTCGGGGTTTTTATTTTTAAGCTGTAGTAAATTCCAAATGCATTTATTGCTTTTCCCTGCCGAAGACAATGGCGTGAAAATAAGGCTCGATATCTTCAACGTCACCAGAATCCTGCTGATAAGGCGGACAGCAGTGACAAGATGGAGAACAAAGAAGGAATGAAAGAAAGGATGGAGATAAATAACCTTGCGGATCAATAATGCTTTCTATCTATTTTAATAAATACCACCTTATCTTTTTAATTAAATGAATTCTTCATCCAATTAAAATTTTTCTGAACTAATCTGTCGATTAATAAATGAGAGTTTCGGGAATTGTTGACAAAACATGATTAGAATTTTACGTTCCCTCGATTTGAAAAAACCTTAATGGATAAATTTGTTTTAAAAGATGTAAAAATGGGTTTTGTAGGATTATTCTTTCCCCTTTAGCACAGCCATTTTCTTTCCCTATTTTTCACATTTTCAATTTTTTAACACCTTAATCAGAGGCTAAAAATGGCACCAACGGAGATGGGGAAGAATCCATTACTCTGACAAATTGCCCAATTTAGATCGAAATCCTGATTACTTGTTCATTTCAATAATTTATACAACAAGAAAAAAATATGTGATAAAAATATGTACATACATCGAAATAATTATATCATTTATGTCATCAAACATTCACATCATTTCATATGTATCATTCATTAGACATCTACATCATTTCTTTCCGGGCTTGTTGGTCTTCCTTTTGCCTTTGAGTCCGGGTCCCTTCTGCTGCAGGTGAAGTTTGGCATCATCGTCCGGTAGAGGGCAGCATGCAGCGCAGCATCTCAATCTCAACTTTTGGCAGCAAGTCAACCGCTCCCTTGTGTAGTGGCTCAATCGAAGGTCGGCTTTGTAGAGTTTCAGTGCTGAAAATGTAGGGATTTGTAAATTTATCATTTTATGCAATGTAACTCACCCAGCAAGGTCTGTTCTTCTTCTGAAAATGTGGGGATTTATTAGTTTGATCAAAACGATGAAATCTTTATGGACTCACCAGTAGGCGTGGACTTCACATCTGCTTCCGTGTTCTCCGCTGGCTGCTCCACATTCTGTTGTTGATCCGGCTCTTCAGGGTGAACATCCATTGAATTTACTGAAAAAATAAAAGATTAGATGAAATAACATAAAAATTGGATTTTACCTTATATTCGGCTCAAGGATTATTTGGTGGAAGAGAATTTGGGGATTTAGAATTGTTGGGAGGAATGTGTATTTTGTGATTTGTGAATGAATGGAGTATTAATATACTTCCTTTTATATAGTGTTAGGTTTGATAATGGTAAAATATCTACTGTTTTTTGTATCGTATCGTATCTTTCTCTAATTCCTAATTTACGCTCTCTAATTCTCACATCACTCTGGTTGAATAGAGATATAAAAGCTGGCAATGCGAATTGATTTGGCCATTCATCAGTTCAATTCATCCAGAAGAAGGAAGGCCGTCTCACCAAATCAACTACAACTCCAACTACTCCGTTTCTGCTGCCAATTACATCTCACACACACTCGCGGATACAACTGAGGGAGCAACAATGGAAAATCGTCGTCTGCAACAAATGGTCAGTTTCAAACAATTACCCGTTTTCTAAACACCAATAAATTCGCAATATTTTCAGATCATTCCAGCGGACTATTTTCAAGCAGAGAGGATGTTCTGGAACGGCCGGGCACTCAGGGCGCTGCAAACACAACTCAAATCACTACGCGAAGAACCACTCGAAGGATTCCGGCTCATCATTAACGAAAACAACTTGTTCGAATGGACCGTTGGAATTTATGGGCCGCCAGATTCACTGTATCAAGGAGGCTACTTCAAAGCGGTATTTTTTTTAAAAATTGTTTGATCTGATAAATATAGTTTTTATATTTTTCAGGAAATCAATTTCCCAATGCTCTTCCCGGATCGACCGCCAGTAATGATCTTCACACCGCCGATCTACCACCCAAACATCTATCCGGTCGGTTTATTTTTATGCTTTGATAATGATTTATAATATTTCCCTGCAATTTCAGAGTGGAAGAGTCTGCATCAGTTTCCTGCATCCGCCAGGGAACGACCCCCAAAGTGGTGAAGTAAGTTATCTGGGACCGGGAAAAACTTTTCTTTCGTAATGTTTTAATTTTTCAGAGAGCCGATCAACGATGGAACAAGGACCGTGACATGCGACAAATCCTGCTTGCAGTTGTGGCTTTGCTCAGTGAACCGAATCCCGACAGTCCTGCAAATGTCGACGCTGCAGTCAGTTACCGAAGATACAAACGTAAGTTTTAGGGTTTTGGGCATAAAATTTTGGAAATATAATCATCCCTTCTCTTTAAGAAACAGGCTCCGCGGACTACCTCAACCGGATCAAACAGGATGTGGAGAAGTCAAAACTGGTGGCGATCAAGGACAATGTGACAGTGCCGCTCACCCGGGAGGAATACCTTGCAACTGGAGCTGCCGGAGGATCCAAGAATAATGCACCTGCTGAGAAGGAAGAACCAGCAAACAAGAAGAAGAAGCAACCCGCCATGAACCCCGATGAGATTGAATGTAAGTTGGTTGGGATTTGCTTAGAAGATTAAATACTAATTTTCCCCATTATTTCAGCGTTTCCTGACAGCTCGAGCTCGGACGACAGTGACGAGGATGGACCATCAACCAGCCAGCAGCAGCAGAATGATGATGATGATGATGAAGAACTCCAATCGATAAGCTCCTTCTCATTATGATTTTCCTTCCACTTATCCCACCTATGTTGTTGCTTTCTTCCACCATATTCACATATTGTTGTTGTATTATTGTTTTTTTTTCCCAATTGTTTTTTTTCTTTTTGATATGAATAAAATTTGCAATTGATGACTTTTGTATTTTCTTATTTTGGAAGGGGTCTTTTGTTTGGAAAATCGGAAAAGACTAAGTAGTAATTGAAAAGGGCGAAAAGATAGAAATAAATGGTTCGTCCAGATCCTCAAATCCTTTCAATTGATTGATCTCATCAAAAGGCTTTGATTTGTATATGATTGCTTGGGGTTTTGCCAGAAAATATGGTTTTAAACCATCCTATGGTTTTTGGATCAAAGCTGATTTAAAATTGGTTAAAACCAATCCAAATTGGTTAAAAACGATGCGTCTCGACGCAATTTCTATTCAAATTGATAATGAATGCATTTTTATATCATTTATTTCAAAATGAAATCGAAATGTAATTAATTTTTGTTGATCTTCTCGTTCATATTTTTGTTGTTCATTCATCAGTGTTTGAATGGTCCAGTGCGCATTGTTCCAAACTATTGTTGTAAAGTAGTTCGCAGGCGAATTCATCATCCGCCAAAGGATGCACTTTTGACTCCTTGCATTCACTAAAATTTATTTTTAAATTTTTTAAAATGATTTTATTCAAACCTAAAATATTTGCCGGATACGCCGGCCACTTTTTTGCTTAATGCCAAATAAAGTGGAGTTTGAGCTCCATCTTGATCAGTTTTCTGAAAAATTAAAAATTTTAAAATAAAAATTTATTAAAATTTACCAAAATAAACCAAATTATTGGATGAAATATTCGTCTGATGTATTTTTGGTACCATTCGGCCCGGATTAGGGTGGAATTCACTGCGCCTGGATGGCATGAATTTGCAGTAATTTTTGAGGCACTATTGTGGCTTCGAATTCTTTTGGTCAATGCGACGCAATGCATTACCTAAAATTGATTAGGGCAATAAAAATGAAAATAATTTGAATTTACATTGGCCAATTTTGAACGGGCATAAGTCTTAAAAAGTCGACTAAAATGTTTTGGAGAGTCGCAAATTTCCGGATCGACGGTGTCCGCTTCCAAATGCAATCGGCTGCTGACATTCACAATTCGGCCACCTTCCTCCGATTGTTCCAATTTTGGCAATAATAATTCGGTTAAGAGGAAATGACCTTTGGAATTAAATATTAAATAAAATGAATATTTTGTTGAATATTTTACCCAGATGATTGCTTTGCCATGTGAGTTCATGGCCATCGATTGTCTTCTCAAAACGGGGATAGGCCATTATGCCGGCATTGTTCACGAGAATGTCCAATTTTTGTTCCTCTAAAATTACATTAAATTTGGATGATTTTATGTTTAGGTGAACCTTTGTTAAATTCATCAACAAAACGGCGAATTGAAGAGAAGTCGGCCATATCGCAATGTCGCACACACAATCTGGTCATATCGCATCCATACTCAAATTAATTAAATGGTGAGTAAACTAATAAATAATTTACCCTTGAGAATAATTCCCTTGCTGCCTCATTGCCCTTCGAAACACTTCGGCAAGCCATATAAACCTAAAATAAATATCATTTCTTAAATCATATTAATTTTAATTTACTTTTGTATATCGCAAATTCAGTTCCCGTGCCAATTGCTTTCCAATGCCACTATTCGCTCCTTAATAAAAAATATTTAATTAATTAATCTTGGAATAAAACCTGTAATAAGTGCCACTTTTCCGCGTGCACTGACCTTTTCCCTGAATTGTGTGCCTTTGATCCATTGTCGAAGGGCATAAAACAAAATGAATATGAAAATTGCAATGCAAGTTAATGTGAGCATATCCGGCATCCAACCATTTTCTTCTTCCAACATTTGTGCGGCTAAATATTTTAAATAATTTAACTCTATTTAATTTCAATAAAAACCTCCTCTTTTGATTAAATATTTGTATTTGTCTCCGCCAATTGCTTTCTTCAAATATAAACTTTCCACTTTCAATAAGGATAATTCTCTGGCCAATAAATCGATCAAAGTTCGGGCGTATTGAGGAATTTGTTCGTCCGCAAGCAACTGACCAATTTGCTCTTCCAATGAATCTTTTGGTTCGGCGGAATTGCCCGTTTTGAATCTAAATTTATTTAACAAAAATTAAAAATAAATTTAAATAAATATTGAATGACATTGAAAAATCAATATTTTAATTTTTTGAATTGATTTATTTTTATCATTAAATTCATTTTCATCCTATTAATTTTTGCATATGATTTAAATTATTTTTGGTAATGTTATTGAAAAAAAAAGAAAGATGGAAAGAAGTCATGTTTTGAAAGACAATATTTAAATATAATGGAATAAAATGATGACAGATAATTGATGAAATAAATGAAAAGGAATGGTTAGCCAAAAGTGAATAAATAAATAATAAATGATTCGTTCATCATTTAAATGCAATTTATTGTTGTTGTTCTTATCAGAGCACTTCATTGGAAAAGGCCAAAAGTTCTTCTCTTCCGGTTAAATCCAATTCCATTTTTTCTGGGTCAACAATGCCAAGGGCAATCTAAATTTATAAAAAATAAAATATTTATTTATTGAATTTGGATTACTTTTGCCAAATTGCGAATCTCCAGATCCGCATCGCCCACTGCAATTTCTTCAAGTCGATTTCGTACAATTCGGCCGAATGGTCGATCTTGGAATTGATTGAGTTGAGCAATATGGCAAAAGTATTGGCGGACATTGGCAATCGCTGCAAAAATAATATTTATTTCATTAAAAATAACTAACAATCTTTGGAAATGGCAATGATGTCGTCAGCAAAGAAATGACAAAATTGGTCATCATCCAAAAAATTCCACTTAATTAGCATATGAATTACTCGGCCAAAGCTATAAAAAAATATATATTTTTATTGGATTAAAGTAAATAAATCGACGACCTTTGTTTTCGGCGCCAATCTCGACTATGCCAAAAACCAATTCGAATTTCGGCGATTAATTGTTTTGTCATTGGCATTTCTCCGCCGTACCATTCCTCATTGATGAATGAGGCCAACACGGTTGCCAGCATTTCAATTCCATTCAACCTCACCTCGGCAATGCGATCTAAAATATAAATTTATTAAATCTAAAATAAATGCTAACCAGCAGAAAATGCCAAAGCAAATGGACAAATGAAATTGTTGACCGAATTTATTGGGAACAGTTCGACCATCCTAACCAATTGTTCCGCAAATTCCGCCCGTTGTCTCCAAGAACGACTGCCCCCATCCAAAGTGACCAATCTGGACAATTCAGGCAACAATGATTCTTGGTTTTCTTTTGAAAGAATCTGCAAAAAGGATGTATTTATTAATAATTGGAAATATTTACATACAGAAATGAAGTCGGCCAATTGTTTTAGTGCTGCGCATTGCACTTCGGGTTTTTCCCTCATGAATCGTTGAAAAACTGGAAATAATTTTGCGTCAGATTGTTTTGTTCCCAAAAGTTTGGCTAAAGGAGCCAGGCAACCGGCCAAAATTTCACGAAATGGTGAAGTGTCTCGCTAAAATTATTTATTTATTTTTAATTAAATTAAAAAAATAATTCACTAACGATTTTGAGAATTGGAATTTGAAATGGATCGGCGATATATCCAATGAATTGGGTCAAAAATTCTTCGCTGACTTTGATATTGGGAATATTCGTTAAGATTGTTGCAAGTATGTGGAAAATGGCAATAATTATGCCATCTTTGTCGGAGCAATCGCGGAAAAGACCCATCATTCCTTCATAACCGGCACAATCAAATTCCTCGGCCTTCATTTCCGCATTCGATTCATTCTTTAAATATGTGAATTAATTTAATAATTTATTTTAATTTACTTCATATTTGTTGCAAAAATCGCGCAAATAAGTTGGTTGTTGTTGTTGTAGTTCAGCTTTGGCCCGTTGAATTGCCATTAACCGCTCATATCGATTTACTTTGTCATCGGCCTCATTCAAATAGAAGAGAAGACCAGGAATTATTGTATTCTGGATTACTAAAATATTTAAATACTTAAAATTCTTAAAAAGCAAAAAACCTTTCTTTTTGAGTAATTTTTGGTCAATAAGTTGTTCAATGGTTTCCAGTGCCGTTTTTTGATATTCGTTTCGTTTTAACAGCATTTCCATCAATTGTCCCGGAATACGCTTGTTAAATTCCCTATATTGTTCTTTGTTTGCTGGCGACTTTAAAACTTTGGCAATTTCGGGGATATGTTTGAACGTTGTTCGAATTATATCTTCATGAAAAAAATTGAATAAATTAAGCAAATTATTTTAATTTTCTAAACCTGGTTTCTCATCCATCAAAAACTTTTCAATTTGTTCAACGAATTTTGTCCAACAATAAGGTCCTTCAAAATAGTTGGGCACATAAACAAGTAAATTTGCAGCGGATTCACTAATTTTAATGAATGATGTTGATTTAATAAAGGAAAATATTACCGTCTGGATGGATCAATTGATTCGGAATAATTGAGCCATATGTCAAAACTAAAATTGCCAACAAGTCCTCGTGTGCTCGAAATTCCAACTTGAATTTCCGAAATTCCAACAGGAATTTCTGGCAGCTCGATAAAACTTGTATTCGTGTTTTCCTGCCAAAGTGGCTGAAAACGTCGCAGAAAATGCAAGTTTGTGAAAGATGAACACTAAAATTGAATAAATTCATTATTTTTAGAATATACCAAAGGATTTGATGATGTTGATGTATTAAGAGATGTTTTGCACAGAATTGCCCTATTGCTTCCATTCATGATGCTAAAAATTGGATCATCATCCCAATTTTCTTCATCTGTTCCAAAATCATTGTCACTTTCGACGCCCGATTCCTGTCCATTTTCTTGTGCATTTTCGAATTGAACGAATGCGTTGTCTTCATGATTTTTAGAATTTTGGAATTCATTCTGATCATCGAATTCAGATTTTATATTGCATTGTTGTTGGAATAAATCATTGTCATATTTTGATTCCATTATTAATTCTATAAAAATCAACAAATATATGTTACGGCCAATAGTGGAAATCGGGCATAACTAGTAATGGCCGATTTTCGGCCATTACTAGTTTTGGCCGGCCATTACTAGTTATGCCCGATTTCCACTATTGGCCGTAACATATATAAAAGTACAAATTTTAAACTCATGGGAATGTTAATGATAATTTTAATTTAATTGGTAAATGGTAACCCAGTCCAGCAGATTCCAACATGGGTTTTAATTTTTTTTAAATTTTTTAATTAAATTTTTTATGAAAATTGGGATTTGAACGAGAGTGAGCTGATGATGATGATTCTACTATTTATTGTCAAACTACTAATAAAAGTCTGACTTGTTCTTGTTGTGTTGGTTAGCTTTGAAAATCTTAATTATTTTTGGCTTTTGGCTTATTATTCTTTCGCGCGAAAAAAAAATGATTTCAAGAAGTAATTAAAAAAATAATTAGGCTGTTAGATATGATATGATGGATTATTTATAATTTGATTGATTGATTTGATTTATAATATAATTTATAAACATTTTCCTGAAGGATTGTAAAACATTTTCCGGAAGGATTGTAATTGTAAAACATTTTCCGGAAGGATTGTAAAACATTTTCCGGAAGGATTGTAAAACATTTTCCGGAAGGATTGTAATTGTAAAACATTTTCCGGAATGATTGTAATTGGAAAACATTTTCCGGATGGATTGTAAAACATTTTCCGGAAGGATTGTAATTGTAAAACATTTTCCGGAAGGATTGTAAAACATTTTTCGGAATGATTGTAATTGTAAAACATTTTCCGGAAGGATTGTAATTGTAAAACATTTTCCGGAAGGATTGTAAAACATTTTCCGGAAGGATTGTAAAACATTTTCCGGAAGGATTGTAATTGTAAAACATTTTCCGGAAGGATTGTAAAACATTTTTCGGAATGATTGTAATTGTAAAACATTTTCCGGAAGGATTGTAAAACATTTTCCGGAAGGATTGTAATTGTAAAACATTTTCCGGAAGGATTGTAAAACATTTTCCGGAAGGATTGTAATTGTAAAACATTTTCCGGAATGATTGTAATTGTAAAACATTTTCCGGAAGGATTGTAAAACATTTTCCGGAAGGATTGTAATTGTAAAACATTTTCCGGAAGGATTGTAATTGTAAAACATTTTCCGGAAGGTTGGTAAAACATTTTCCGGAAGGATGGTAAAACATTTTCCGGAAGGATTGTAAAACATTTTCCGGAAGGATGGTAAAACATTTTCCGGAAGGATGGTAAAACATTTTCCGGAAGGATTGTAAAACATTTTCCGGAAGGATTGTAAAACATTTTCCGGAAGGATTATACAAATAATTATTTTTAATGTCTTTTCCTTCGTTTGATTCGATTCTTCAAAAATGAGATTTAACGGCTGCAAAGGGCGCATTTAACCACCGCCTTTGATGGATAGTCCATTAGGGCCATGTAATCTACGAAGCAAATTAGGCTAAAAATATGGAAAATTTTATTTTAATTTCTTTGAAGAATTTCCAATCTACTTGTCCCATTGAAATCAGAACAGGGTTGGCCATAATTGTCCAGACAACTGCCTCTTCACATTCTGGCGTTGTTAATGGACCATTGTACCGAAAGAAATCATTTAATGTTTTCGGCAAATGAATTCCTGGAGAATAATCAAGGAGTGTTATTATTTGATCTAATAAAAAATCATTTTTCAATTTTCCCATCAAAATTCATAATTATCGTCACTACCTTTCTCCGCTACCATTTCCAACTTGCCCGTTCATCCTACTGTACCCCCACTTTTTGCCCAATCACTCTTCTGTCACCCTATCAATCAAATATTGCCCCAATCTACCTTTCCTCCCTTTTCCTCTCCTAGTATCTTTTACCCTTCAGTCTTCACGTTATTTTATCCACATTTTCCGCATAATTAATAAAGAATATTTAAAGTTGATTAGCCTTTAATCCCTATTACATTCATTGGGTCACTGGGGGCTCAGGCCTTTAGTGAAGGTCTGGGGCGAGAGCCTAGGCCCAGCTCTCGTCCCAAATAACTTTAGCCCAAGATTAGAATTAATACGGAGATTTTTGAAATAACCCACAAATTTTTTGCCTGTAAAATTACCTCTACTGGAAAATGGAGTCCATTCAGTGCATGTTCGCTGCCAATATCATTCTGCATTGCCCAATGGAAATGAAATTGAAGGAGAAAATATTTGGCACCAAGTCCACCTTCTTCAATATATGGCCTTTTACTATGAGGCCATTTTTCGAAACCATTTACGATAACTGTGGATTGAAAATATTGACAATTTTATATTCCAAAATCCTCTCCCACTTCCATGTCCATTGTTTTTCAATTCCAAATTCCCAATGGCATCATAATTCACAAAATTCAATGGCTCCAAAATTGGATTGCCAAAGTCTAGCTTCCCAAATCGAATATCCACCGGTGATTGTTTTCTTCCATTTCGGCAAATTCCCTCCCATGTTTTTGGGCCATTCTCTGCTTCATAGCCCCAATGGTTTTGGCTTTTTCTTTGACTTTTTTGCATGGAAATGGGGAAATCAAAATCAAAATGGACGGCTGAAATCAAAGCCTTCCCATCTTGATAAATGGCATTAATCTTTGAATTGGAAAAAAATTGTTGGTATTTTCAAGAAATTTTTCATCACTTTTACCAATTTTGAAGAGATTAATAATGAAATTGGAAGAATAATAAGATCAAAAAATAAGAATAACATGGAGTTGGATTGATCAATGCATTTTTGGGGCTAACTAAGAATGTATTAAATTTAATTTCTGTGGAAACATCCAATGGGAGAATACTATAAAGAGGGTTTGAAATTTAAGATATTAAAAAGGGTATATATTATGTTCAAACAAGGTGAAGATGATTCCATAAAATGGAACACAAATGAGCACAAAAAATTCATGCAAATATTACGGAAGAGCAACTTTCATCTTTTTGTCCTTCTAGGAAATTTAATGCCTTGCTCATCATCAATTGCCGCTGGACAAATAATTCCATAAAAAGACAGCCTGGATTCTGATTCATTTTAAATGCAAATTTATTTATGTTCGGAATAAGTTTTTAATTTTTATGTCAAATTGTGTTCGATTGTGTCAAATTCATCAGCCATCCCCGAATGAATATTCAAATTTTCATTTCCTTATCAAAATATAATGCACAAATGGAATATTTTCATTCATTGGAAATAATGCAAAAAGATTTGAAAAAATAGAAAATATTTTCATTTCTTTTGCGCAAAGAAATAGCAAAAAAACATGGACCTGTTTGCTGATTTACCCTAACAATTCATCGTTTCCTTCCATCTGCGCATTTCTTCGATTGATTTTGGTTGATGAAATGAAAGACGGACCAATAAAATAGAAAAAAAAACTTATTTTGGACAAAATTATTCCCAATTATTTATCACCGATGAAAAATACCAGCAGCAGTGCCAATTTCAGTGCAATTTTGTTGCCGGCCTCCAAATTATCCAAAAATATTTCATCCAACAATTCTTTCAATCCAAATAGTAGCATTATTTCTCAATGTTCATCTGAAAATTTGACCCCTTGGACCACTGTTTTGGCCCTTTCTTTGCTCTATTTTATTGCACTCTTTTGGTTTTGTAAACGTAAAAATAATTTAATATAATTTTGAATAAATGACCCTTAAGATGGTAAAAATGTTTGCCATCCAACGCCCGATTCCATTCATCCGTATATTTCACGACTCAAATATTTGAAAAGAGGTTGAAAAAAATTATATAAATTAAGACACTGATATTTAAGCATTGAACCATTTGTTGGTCGATGATATGTATGAAAAATAAAATAATAAAAATAATAATTATTAAAGAAATATTGAATTGACTGATATCAAATTGGGCCAAGGGGCCGTTGGCTTCATTTTTAAAGGAGTAAATAATTTGGTGGAGAATCTGAAAATAATTTAATTTTTTAAGTATGTTGTGGCCAAATCACAAACTCGGTTCAAGCAAAAAGTTTTCGCTGCTGTAAAAGTGAGAAAGGGGGAAGTCAAAATTAATAAAATTAAAAAAGATGAGCTATCCAATGCCCCAAAAGAGTATTGGCCTTTTGGAGGAAGCAGCCCGAATGTCCCGATTAAACCATCCAAATATTGTCAAAATTATTGCCGTCAGCAAACTGTCAGTGAACATTGAATATTATTGAAATAAATTGCCTTTAGTTCTTTCACCGCTTTTCGGCCAATGCTCGCAATTGAATGGCTGCCCGGCGGAAGTTTAGCCGAATTTTTCCGTGAAGAAATTCGGGCAAATATTTGAAATTATTACAATATTTTTACTTTAATTAATAAAGAGAAAGGATGAACGGGAACAGACTCGAGTTTATGTGAAGGATATTGTTCACATTCTCAGCCAAATTGGAAATGCCCTCAAGTAAAATTTGATGAATTCGAATGGAATTAAAATTCAAAAAAAGATATTTGCATGAAAGTCGAGACATTCAGGGAAATGAATTCACTCATGGAGATGTGGCAGCCAGGAATATTTTACTGACAAACAGAAATTTAAGCATGTCCGGATTAATTTAAATTAATTAATATTAATTATATGTTAGTTGTGTCGCAAAATTGGGTGATTTTGGACTGCCCATTGATTTTGGACCTCGTTTACCAATTCCATGGCTTCCACCTGAAATTGTTTGTTCCCTTGATCGACAAAACACAAAACATAGACCGGAAAGTGACGTTTGGTTGGTCCAAAAATGTGTTCATCCAATTATATTTATTAAGGATGTTTGGTGTTCTCTGCTGGGAATCGGCGACCCTTGGCGCCGAACCCCATTACCAAAGAACATTCGATGAAATTTGCATGGCATTCCAACAAAGCAACCACGGATTGCCCCTTCCCCAAAATTGTCCCCAAGAATAGTTTCAATCACTGATTATTTCCCAATAATCCCATTTATTTCAGTGCGGATTTTGTGGAAGATTGTCTTTCTGAACAGCATCGAAGGCCCCGATTTGCGGGTCCAGTCGATGTCCCTTCATCTGCCCTTTTCCGATTGTCTGTTTTGCAGGATGTTTTTCGGCATTCCCGAGGCAAATATTTCCCAAAAATGAATTCGCTCAAAATTGGTTTTTCAGCCCGTTTTCGAATGGTCCAAAATATTTCAAATTGCACTTGTGCCCAACATCGATGCAATGTTCCAATGCCAATGTTCTCATTTCGATAAATTCATTTACAAAAATATGTTCACTTTTTGTTATTTCCTCATTTTTAGCCAATAATATTTTTATTTTAATCATTTCGCCCATTTTCTCCATAAATTACCCCCTCGCCTTTTGCCCCCTTCATTTTCATTCATCTATGCTAGGCAAAAAGAAGGCCAAAAAGCCAATTTGTTGGGCAATTTGTCAAAGAAAT
The DNA here is from genome assembly GCA_030063045.1 of Pratylenchus scribneri. Taxonomy (NCBI): domain Eukaryota; kingdom Metazoa; phylum Nematoda; class Chromadorea; order Rhabditida; family Pratylenchidae; genus Pratylenchus; species Pratylenchus scribneri. Next base: position 488,643 of record JAQSEB010000007.1, read on the forward strand.
GGATGCTTCCCCTTCCCTCCCTTGATGCCATTTTGGCCTCTGATTAAAAGGTTAAAAAATGAATGTGAAAAAGGGGAATGAAAATGGCTGTACCAAAGGGGAAAGAATAATCCTCCAAAACCATTTTTTCATGTTTTAAAACAAATATATCCTTATTAGAGGTTTTTATTGCCCTTCGGAATCAGATGCGCACTTCCCAACTTTTTAACCCCTTTAACCCCGCAATTAAGCGAATGCTTCAAAAGTTAAAAGAAAGGGGGAATTGTAATTTGGATGAAGAGGGGGATGGAACTTTTGATCCAATTCAATCCAAAAAGGATGTTGTCGGAAATTATTTGTAAGGGGAAAAGGCGGGCAATAACCGTAAAACCATCGCCCCAATCCCAAAAGCACACTTCTTTGGGGGATGCCGCCCGAGGGGGAAGGATGCAAAATATTCTGCTGTTTCTGTTGATGCGAAAACATTACTCAATTTGACCCAAAAATGACAAGGGAAGGAGGAAATGATTGTAAAGTGATTGGGTGGGGATATGGAGGAAGGCGGCATATTGGCCAAAACAAAATGGCGAGTAAGTTGTTGGCAACCTGTGGGAATGGAATGAGGAATCAATTACATTTTTGGCGAATAATTCCCATCCAATTAAATATTACTCCTCAGCAGAAATATGCCAATTCCCTCTATCCAACAAATTTCATAATTTCCCGCAACTTTCCCTCCAACAGAGGCATAAGGACATAATTTGTCAAGAAAATTGGAATAAGGATGGGGAAGGGGATGAATATGAATAATGTAATCGGCCAAAATTATTGTCATTTTGCATGTCAACCGAGAAGAATGGAAATGGAGTGAATAGAAAATTGGGGGGAAAGCCAAATTAATGGTCGTGAGGGATTAATAAAAAAAAAGGCCAAAATGAATGTACAATGATGATTATGAATGGAACAATGTTTTGGGATACAGAATGGGATATTTTAAATAAATATTAATAATTTTATTATTAATTTTCAACTTTTTTATCTGCTAATCCAATCTTTTCTTTTCTTCATGAAATTCATTTTGGCTTCACCCATATTCTGCATAATTTAGCCCCCAAATATTCCCCTATTCCTCTTATTCTTTCATCCCAAGGCGCCAATTTGTCAAAATCTGTCAAATTATTCGGACCAATAAGGGGGCCAAATACAATTCCAGATTGGTACACAAAAATTCATCAACAAAATGGCCAAAAGGGAAGAATGAATTCTCGGCATTTTTACCGCATTTTCGCCGATTTCTTTGTCATAATCGTCCCCCGGGAAATTTGCTTAAAAGCCAATGGGAATATAAAAAACTGATGGATTGGATTATTCTCCTCAAAGAATGGGCCAATATATTTTGGGGAATAGAGGGATTTATGTGCATTTTACAAATTGAATGGTGGATACGATGGCATAATTCCATTAAAATGGCATAACAAATTTCCAATCAATAATTTAATTTAGTTTAAATCCGGATGGTGCGTTCAATCAAATACATAAAATGGTCTTTATCTATCCCATTCCCATCCCAATATTATCCAACATTTCTGCCATCCTTCATTTTCTACAGTATTCTCCTTCTTCGGCAAGCTCGCCTTCCTTTCCTTTCCCTCCCTTTGGGGGCGGTCCTTCTAAATAAATGAATGAAAGGAAGGGTAATGGGATGGATGAGTGAATTTTGACATCCATCGATTCATGGGCCAATTCCCTTCATCATTCATTATCCTCCTCATTCATTTTCCAATCATTTTTAGCTTATTAATACATAAAATGGCCAATCAAAATCCTCAAATTGGCAATCCAATTATTCCTCCTTCATCCTTCAGGCATATTGACGCATTGTTGGATCAAAACAAACAGCCAGAGGTGAGGGAATTCATTCGGCCTTATTATTATTAAACCAATAATTTTCCTAGCAATTCTCTCCTGATCGGCCCCAAAATGTCCTTCCTCCATTCTTTCCAACCCCAGCTGATCATCTGAATGCCATTTTCCCCCTTCCAAATTGCCATTTTGCCCCAATTTTGCCATCTTCTTCAATTCCCTCATCCGCCTCTGCTTCTTGGCACTTTCCAATTCCGTCAATCCTTTTTCGGCCATTTCCTTCACAAAGAATTGGCACCGTCAATGAAAGGTTTGCCTAATTTTCATTGCCTCAATTTCTTTTTTCATTTTCAGCATTCCCGTCGATTCTTCATCCCAAATTGGCTTCCAAAATGGATGGATGATTGGGGAAGAAAATGATCGAGAAATTGGAACCGAAAAGTTGAAAGATGGCAAAGAGGAAGAAGCCAATGAGGAAAAGGAAGGGACGAGGACAAAAGGGGAAAAAGGAAGGAAATCAAGTGAAGAATATGCGAATGCTGCTGGCAATTTACATATGAATGGTAAAAAATTGGGTAATAAACAAATTGGCCAAAACAATTATCAAATTAAATTCATCCACTCCTTATTAGCCTGCTTTACAGTAATATGAAAAATCAAATTTTATGGGTAAAGGAGAGGAAGGAAAGGAGCAGAAGGATCATAAAAATATGGAATAGAAATATTTGAAAATGGAAGGGCAGAAAATGGGCAGGTGGGCGAAGTAAATTTTGGACAAATTTAATAAATGGAGAGTAGAGGGTTGACAAAAATGAATGAAATTTCCAATGTTTTGTAAAGAAAAAATGGAATAATGTTCCGAAAAATTGATAAAAATTGAATAAAATTAGATTCAATTCAATAGGTTCAATGGATTATGGGGCAAATGCAGCGGCAATGCGACGATACAGAACGGCATTTAGCCGAGAACAAATTCGATTGCTTGAGCGGGAATTCAATCGGGAAAATTATGTATCAAAGGTAAATCAATTAAATATTTTGTTGATTTGAAGAAATTAAAATTACTAAATATTTCAGATTCGTCGAGGGGAATTGGCTGCTGAATTGGAATTGCCAGAGGGCACAATCAAGGTAACTTAATTTTAGAAATGGACTACTGTGGTTGAAATATATATTTATTCATTTAAGGTTTGGTTCCAGAATAGGCGAATGAAGCAGAAAAGGTACTAATTACAATATTGATATTAATCTAGGTAATACATTTGTATAGACAAAATTTGACGAATATGATGGGATTAGCAGCCGGATGGCCCCAACTGGAACAATTGCTATTGAATGCAGGCCAATCCTCGAATCCCTCACAATTAGCTATTAATTCTCCTTCCGCATTCATTGCTGAATTTTGGCGCAAATCATCAGCGGCAATCTTTCTCCAGCAACGCACAATGGAACAACAAATTTGGCATCAAGATCAACAACAAAACTCGCCATCAACAAATGTGAATGGCAGTGGTGGAAATGGAGAATTGTGAGTGAAAAGAAGGGGGAAATGAATGCTCGCAAAAAGGGGATTTGAGCAATTTTGATTTGGTCATTCTTTCAGTTTTCATTCTGGCCAATCAACAAATGGAATGCAAACATTGTCTGGTCAAAATCGGTCCGAAAGAAAGTCGTCAATAAATAAATTCCATAATTAAAAAGTGTTTTATGCCAATAAATTTATTAATGAACTTAATTTAATGTTTAATTTGTTTAATTTTCGCATTTACCTAATGGAATTCTCTTTTACTCAAAGTTAATGATTTGAGAATTGAGATGGATGGAATTATGCAAATAAAATTTTTCTTATTATGCAAAAATGTATGTATAAAAATATATTAAATATAAATATCAAGAATTAATTTTGTTTGATAGGAAAATTGTTAGAGTAAACTAAAAATAACAATTGATATAGTTCCAAAACAAATAGATCTCTTAAATTCGGTAATTTTCTAATCCCGATGAACCGAAAAATAAATATTTGATTGCTCAAATAAATGTGAGAAAATGGGAATAGTTTGCTTTATAAAATAGTTGCGTACGGTATTCCCAAAAATGTTTTGTTGTTCTGATTTTCATTCCGGAAAATATTTTGTTGTTCTGATTTTCATTCCGGAAAATATTTTGTTGTTCTGATTTTCATTCCGGAAAATATTTTTTGTTCTGATTTTCAATGTTTTGTTGTTGTTCTGATTTTGTTGTTGTTCTGATTTTCAAAATTTTATTGTTGTTCTGATTTTCAATGTTTTGTTGTTGTTCTGATTTTGTTGTTGTTCTGATTTTCAATGTTTTGTTGTTGTTCTGATTTTGTTGTTGTTCTGATTTTCAATGTTTTGTTGTTGTTCTGATTTTCAATGTTTTGTTGTTGTTCTGATTTTCAATGTTTTATTGTTGTTCTGATTTTCAATGTTTTGTTGTTGTTCTGATTTTCAATGTTTTGTTGTTGTTCTGATTTTCAATGTTTTGTTGTTGTTCTGATTTTCAATGTTTTGTTGTTGTTCTGATTTTCAATGTTTTGTTGTTGTTCTGATTTTCAATGTTTTGTTGTTGTTCTGATTTTCAATGTTTTGTTGTTGTTCTGATTTTGTTGTTGTTCTGATTTTCAATGTTTTGTTGTTGTTCTGATTTTCAAAGTTTTGTTGTTGTTCTGATTTTCAATGTTTTGTTGTTGTTCTGATTTTCAATGTTTTGTTGTTGTTCTGATTTTCAATGTTTTGTTGTTGTTCTGATTTTTAATGTTTGTTGTTGTTCTGATTTTGTTGTTGTTCTGATTTTCAATGTTTTGTTGTTGTTCTGATTTTGTTGTTGTTCTGATTTTCAATGTTTTGTTGTTGTTCTGATTTTTAATGTTTGTTGTTGTTCTGATTTTCAATGTTTTATTGTTGTTCTGATTTTCAATGTTTTGTTGTTGTTCTGATTTTCAATGTTTTGTTGTTGTTCTGATTTTCAATGTTTTGTTGTTGTTCTGATTTTCAATGTTTTGTTGTTGTTCTGATTTTGTTGTTGTTCTGATTTTCAATGTTTTGTTGTTGTTCTGATTTTGTTGTTGTTCTGATTTTCAATGTTTTGTTGTTGTTCTGATTTTCAATGTTTTGTTGTTGTTCTGATTTTCAATGTTTTGTTGTTGTTCTGATTTTCAATGTTTTGTTGTTGTTCTGATTTTGTTGTTGTTCTGATTTTCAATGTTTTGTTGTTGTTCTGATTTTGTTGTTGTTCTGATTTTCAATGTTTTGTTGTTGTTCTGATTTTTAATGTTTGTTGTTGTTCTGATTTTCAATGTTTTATTGTTGTTCTGATTTTCAATGTTTTGTTGTTGTTCTGATTTTCAATGTTTTGTTGTTGTTCTGATTTTCAATGTTTTGTTGTTGTTCTGATTTTCAATGTTTTGTTGTTGTTCTGATTTTTAATGTTTTGTTCTTGTTCTGATTTTCAATGTTTTGTTCTTGTTCTGATTTTCAATGTTTTGTTGTTGTTCTGATTTTCAATGTTTTGTTCTTGTTCTGATTTTCAATGTTTTGTTCTTGTTCTGATTTTCAATGTTTTGTTGTTGTTCTGATTTTCAATGTTTTGTTGTTGTTCTGATTTTCAAAGTTTTATTGTTGTTCTGATTTTCAATGTTTTGTTGTTGTTCTGATTTTGTTGTTGTTCTGATTTTCAATGTTTTGTTGTTGTTCTGATTTTGTTGTTGTTCTGATTTTCAATGTTTTGTTGTTGTTCTGATTTTCAATGTTTTGTTGTTGTTCTGATTTTCAATGTTTTGTTGTTGTTCTGATTTTCAATGTTTTATTGTTGTTCTGATTTTCAATGTTTTGTTGTTGTTCTGATTTTCAATGTTTTGTTGTTGTTCTGATTTTCAATGTTTTGTTGTTGTTCTGATTTTCAATGTTTTGTTGTTGTTCTGATTTTTAATGTTTTGTTCTTGTTCTGATTTTCAATGTTTTGTTCTTGTTCTGATTTTCAATGTTTTGTTGTTGTTCTGATTTTCAATGTTTTGTTCTTGTTCTGATTTTCAATGTTTTGTTCTTGTTCTGATTTTCAATGTTTTGTTGTTGTTCTGATTTTCAATGTTTTGTTGTTGTTCTGATTTTGTTGTTGTTCTGATTTTCAATGTTTTGTTGTTGTTCTGATTTTCAAAGTTTTATTGTTGTTCTGATTTTCAATGTTTTGTTGTTGTTCTGATTTTGTTGTTGTTCTGATTTTCAATGTTTTGTTGTTGTTCTGATTTTGTTGTTGTTCTGATTTTCAATGTTTTGTTGTTGTTCTGATTTTCAATGTTTTGTTGTTGTTCTGATTTTCAATGTTTTGTTGTTGTTCTGATTTTCAATGTTTTGTTGTTGTTCTGATTTTCAATGTTTTGTTGTTGTTCTGATTTTCAATGTTTTGTTGTTGTTCTGATTTTCAATGTTTTGTTGTTGTTCTGATTTTCAATGTTTTGTTGTTGTTCTGATTTTCAATGTTTTGTTGTTGTTCTGATTTTCAATGTTTTGTTGTTGTTCTGATTTTCAATGTTTTGTTGTTGTTCTGATTTTCAATGTTTTGTTGTTTTTCTGATTTTTAATGTTTGTTGTTGTTCTGATTTTGAATGTTTTGTTGTTGTTCTGACTTTCAATGTTTTGTTGTTGTTCTGATTTTCAATGTTTTGTTGTTGTTCTGATTTTCAATGTTTTGTTGTTATTCTGATTTTCAATGTTTTGTTGTTGTTCTGATTTTCAATGTTTTGTTGTTGTTCTGATTTTCATTGTTTAGTTGTTGTTCTGATTTTCAATGTTTAGTTGTTGTTCTGATTTTCTTTCCGGAAAATGTTTTGTTGTTCTGATTTTCTTCCCGGAAAATGTTTTGTTGTTCTGATTTTCTTTCCGGAATATGTTTTGTTGTTCTGATTTTCTTTCCGGAAAATGTTTTGTTATTCCGTTTTTCTTTCCGGAATTTTTTTTGTTCTGATTTTTAATTCAAGAAAATGTCTGATTTTCTTTCCGGAAAATGTTTTTAATTTCTTCTGATTTCCCTTTTGCAATACCGTACTCCTCACTATCAATTATCAAATCTATGCTTCTCTTATCATATTCACTTTTTCACTATTAAAGAAATAGTTTAATTTTTTGTGTTAAAATTTTTACTACAACTATAATACAGAAATATGAACATTCTTAAATTACCATTACCATACCATAAACAGACATGGCCAATTTGAATCTAGGCAATGATTCTGCCTGGAGGAACATCGTCCATTTAAACAATTGCTTTTTCTTGTGAGATCGTCAAAGAAATACCCTTCAAATTTCCAAAGGGAAATTCAAAGATCCCCTACTTTGCCCCCTTTTAATCCTCACAAATCCGATTCATCCTCCCATCCATTCCATCCATTTTTGGTCATTATTATTATCTCCATACTCCTCTCAAAATAGGCATTATCGAAGTGGTCGATGAATATGAAGGAGTCGATGGAGAGGGGAACAACAAGGTCTTCTCCCACTTTCCCATTCCACTTTGTCTATTCTTATTTTATTACGGAGGAATCGATTGCAGGAAATATAGATGGAATATGTACAACTAAACATTTCCATCCAATATTACAAATATCCCTCCATAATATTTCATATCCGAACAAAATCGCATTCATTTCGAAAATTACCCGATTTCATTTCGGTCATTTAAGATTTACCTATATCTCGAATCTGATTACCCCTGTGGGTGTATTTTGCAATAGTATCATAAAATCTCCCCAACTAAAGTAAAAAAGGTGGCTGTTAATAATTTTTAATTATATATTAATATTAATGGGAAATTATTTGTTTGATTATGGAGTAATTATTCCCATTTTTCCTTTATAATACAGCGAAAATGACGGGTTTTATGAGGGAGAATCCCCATTCACGTGCATTCAGAAGAAATAAACCGATCATCTTTGCCTCACTTTTTCCTATATTTAATATTTCTAATTTAATTTTAATAATGATCCCATTTTACGTTGGAATCCTTTATCACATACATTTTATCGACTTCACCATCCCATCCAATCCGCCACTTTCTCCCAATCCAAATCCGTATCAAATTTCATCTGGCATCATCACCCCCAGCAGTATCCCCCATTTTCGCCATTCCCAATCCATTTTATCCACATTTCCTCCAGCCCAAAGTTTCCCCATATTTATCTGCAGCTGCACACATTTTTGCACCCACTTTTGGTTCTTCTGCTCATCATTCATTCATTCGTATTTTCGTACATTCCATTATTTTCAAATCCATTTCCCACTGAATTACTTATTTATTTGATTTCAATTTCAATTGTGAATATTTTCATATTCCAATTTCCCTTATATAGTCAATTTTCTTCATCCATGTCCCCCAATTCCATTTCTTCGCGCATTCGCGAAGGATGGAAAGAAGCTTTTTCTTTCATTGTTGAATGTTTGCGCACTTTTATATTTATTGTCCTTCATTCCTCCAACAAAGCATTCATTGTGGATTATTCTCTCCCAATTGAAGAATTATTAAAATTTTTGCCAATCAATTCTTTGCCCAATTCTCCAATAAGTTTGCCCACCCAAACAAGGAAAATGTTTGGCTCATATTTCACCTCATTTCCCCTTGGCCATTTATTTTTTTCGTCCTTGGCCTAGCTAAAAACTAATGCCTTCCATCCTCCTCTCATTCCATTCCATTACACTTAAATTGGCTGCCCAATTTTCGTTTATCCTTTTTTTTCTCCTTAATTCCTTTAAATGCCTCCATCTCCTCCAATATTCCTTCAAATTGCCCCTTTCATTAAATTGGTCAAATGGAACGAAAATAACCATATAATCGGAAACCATTTTATATTTTTGTTAGAATTTGGAGAACACTTTTGCAATTTTCGAATTAAAAAATTAACCGTTGGTTAATTTGCGAATTCTCTCCTCCTTTTATTCGCCCCAATTGATGTTCTGCTGCTGCAATTCACCTCACATTCCCCTTTTTTGTGGGTTTAGACTTTAGAGGATGCTTTAACTTTAAACCGGGAAGGAAGGGATGGGTTTGATTGACATAGAACAGACGGCGGCAAATTGACATTTGAAAGGGGGTTCAAACACGAGTAGGAAGGATTGTGAAGTGCAAAAAGAGGAAATTGGCACAAAAACCCAAATGGCCACAACCCTCACCCGGAAGCATTTTTTACCTTCTCAATTTTCATTGGATTTATAATAAAAATATAAGTGCAAATGAAATGGAATTAATGCATAAATAAGAAATATGCATTGAAAGGAATTTGGTACAAAAATATGACTTAATTTTTAATAAAATATTTATTCCTGCAATGAAATTGGACTTTCATTTTTTTATCCCCAAAATATGGCAATGCAAAGTTCATTCAATTCCTTCGCTTATAAAAAAATATTTTTGAGTGAGTCCAAAAGTTGTGTTCGTTGGGTAAATTTAATTTTCTCGCGGCATTTATATACTAGAAAGATGCTTTTCAATTTTTCACTTTTCAAAATTCAGGAAGATTCCCTTTTAAATTGTCCATTTTTCCATTCTTTCCAATTATTCATAAATTTGTGGACATTAAAATGGCATTTTTTGTCCAAACACTATTTCGTTTTTCGTTCCATTTTTCGAAAATACATTTAAAATTCAACAAATTCCTCATTTTTGGTTTCTCATTTCCATTTTTCAATGAATTTTCAAGTAACCCATTTTTCCCATGCACTTTACCGAAATGGAGACGATCCTCTGCACTGGAAAAGAAGGACATGGCCGAAAGAGAATTCACCTTCAGGGCCCATCCAAAATGTTAAAAAACAAAATGAAATTAATTCTTTGGAATCCAAAGACTAATAAAATTCAATGGAAAATTGTTCCCAATAGAAGCCCAACTTTTGGTCATTCATTGCTCATTCATTTAATTTTTAATTATTTCTTCGCCCAAAAAAATGATTTCATTTTCGGCGAACAAATCTGCCTATTCATTTTTCCTCTGTGCACTTTGTCCATACAACTCTGCTAATTCTGAACTAAACCAAATAAAAAAATTTTATATTTATCGATAGCCACAAATGTGCTCTTTAATTTGACACCAAAATCATTTATATCGATTCAGCCCTTAATGAGCTACAATTGCCGTCACCCGTCAACCTCACCCAGTTGTAGATACCGTAATAAATTGAACAACGAGAAAGAACAATTGGAAAGGAAAAAGGGCTGGTTTATAAATGTGGATTGGGGCAATATTTGATTGATAGGTTGATGGGGTGATTAAGAAAAAAGTATTGGGTACAGTAGGATGAATAGGCAAGGCTCTTATTAGGCATTGTCGGCAAAGTGACAAATTGATTTAATATTTAATTTTAATTGCCATTCAAAGGGAACATCTCGTCCGAATCACCATCTCCATCGAATTGTCCAATCAGTTCATCTCCTTCCCCCTCTTCCGGTGGATTAATGCCTCCAATCGGCGGTGGCGGCCAAACTTCCCCAAATTCGATTTGTGCCCGAAGAAGAGGTCATTTCCAATCAAATAATTTCCTCATTTCAATTCAATACCATTTTCAGTCCCAACTCCTCTCTCCTTCCTCGCCATCCGGGAACCGTCCTCTCAATTCCATTCTCCATTTTTTGGCCAATCATCGGCCACCTCTTCTGCCCTCCAATCGCCCCAATTGTTCATTTTGAATTCACCGAGGACACCGGCCTCAATTTCGTTGAGTCCTTTTCTGGTAAATTTATTTTTTTTTATTTTTTTTGCGAAAATTTGTGTCTTAAATTGCACTTTGCCAACATTAATAAAAGGGGAATTATTAATATTTAATTTATTAATTAAAAATTAATCATTTTTCAGGAATTTCAGGTTAAATTAAATCAAAATCAATCAATAATTAATTAAATTTTAATTTATTCAATTTGATTTTGGCCAATTTTTTCATATCCTCCCTTCCCATTCATTCAACCAAAACAATTGTAAATTATTATTATTTTTTCCTTTACATTTAGACAAATTGCTCTTTTTTCTTTCTCTTTTTGAACATGATCCAATTTCCTCTACAATCTTTGGGCAAAACAAATCCATTTCCCCACTCATCCATCCATCCATTCATTTTAGTGGCAACAATTGCTGCCAGCCGGTGGGTCAAATGTTCAACCAATTTTTGAACGTTTCAATTGATTCCTTCATTCATTCTTTCCATTTTAACCATTTAATTCCTTCAAATTTGTCCCAAAAGCCATTCAGTAAAATGCTCCCTTTCTAAACTTTTCATTTTCCAATTCCAAATGGAAATTCCGCTGTCCCCAACAAATTGCATTAAAATGGGAGAAAAGGCGGCGGCTGGCGGATGTTCGCTTGAATGCCAACAACGTCTTTGGAGAAAAGCCAAAAGGCTAAAAGGCAAAAGGGAAGGAGGAGGGGGATGGAAAGCAAATGGACAATGACAGCAACACTTTTCCCAAAATAAGAAAAGAATTTGGCCTCCGAAAAATGATGTTTTTTTTTGTGGAAAATAAGCTGGAAATAATGCTAAAATTGATTGGGAAACCATTTCCGGAAAATAATTTTAAATATTTTTTCGTTCCGCATCTAATAAAGAAGATGACTATTTTGTGGAAGGAAGCCCCCACATAATCCTCCTTTGACGTATTTCCATCCACTTTGCCATTTGCCTCTTATTATGGTGTCCACCATTCTCGAATGGACCCATTCCCTTCGGTGCCATTTTCACATTCATTTGTCTATCGCCGTCCACACCTTTTCTCTGATTTTTGCCAAAAAATCAGCCAAACCAACATTTGTCCAAAGCCAATCTTCTTCCAAAGGGAATTGGCCATAAATTCACTGGGCCCTTTTCCTTCTTTCTAATTTCCACCCATCCACCCATTTCACAGCCAAAATGTACCACCTGACCCCCCACCCATAGGATAGGCCATAGTGGCAGGATTGTGGCTGATTAATTAATCCTGGCCATGCATCCCTTCCTTTCCCACTTTTTTCTTCTTGTCATTTCGAATCCCATCAAAATCCTCAATTCATTTTTTCCCCATTAATATTTGTACCCTATTCCAATATTCCTCCATTCAAATGGATGAATGATGCCATGGCACACCACAAAAAGTCTGCCCCATTAGCCAATTTAATGTTCGCTTCCGGGGCAGCCGAACGTCGAAGACAAGTGAAGCATGCGCAATTCCACTTCGGCAAGATTGAACAATTGTTGATGGCATTGGGGCAACAGCAGCAGGATGGCAATCAACCATTGGGGCAACAGCAGCAGGATGGCAATCAACAAAATGAAACGACAAGCGAGAGCGGTAAGTTGTTTCTGTTTCATCAAAATTAATAATAAAACATTCAGAAGAAGATTTCGGTGCTTCCATTGGTCAAGCATGCAACAACAACAAGAAACTGCCGGATCGCGACCCGAGGAAGGAGCCGAACATGAAGAAGGAAGAAGATGAAGTGATGGATCTGCCAATGCCTAAATTTGCTCTGCCAATGCCAACTTCACCACCCAATCCTAAATTTGCTCTGCCAATCACAACTTCACCGCCCAAACAACGTAAACATTGAATTTTATAATTTGTAAGAATTTTTTATTTTAGCCGGATCATTTGGATATCGATATGGTCAGCGGAAGGTGGCCGGCCCAACCTGGTTCAACATGGGCAAATGATGCAACTACACAACAGTGGAAATGGAAAATAATGGCATCTACAACAATGAAAATGGCACCTAACAATTTTGATAAATCAATCGATCGATAAAACAATTTATTCTTTTCTTCAAATATTTTCTTTTTCGAATAAAACTTTTTGTAAATGTGCCATTTCAATTATTATTTTACACCATTCTTATGATTGGTTAATATATTTTATATTTTGCTTATTTCATTTTCATTTATTAAAGTGATAATATTCACAGAGAAAACAACAACCAAATACAAAGTTGGAAAAAATATGCATCGTCCCTGCTTTCAATTTCACCGTGCACCGGTTGATGAAAATGAGCCGCGTTTCCGTTGGGGCCTCGTCGTCGCCCGACTCGGGATTGAGGAGAGCAAAAGCGTTTCGAACATCGTCTTAGCTGGTTGGTTTAATCATTTCATCTGCTAAATATTCATCACAAATCTTGCAGGAACTTTCGAGGACACCAACCATGAACTCTTCATCATCCCGCGCTATGTGTTCACAAAGGAACATCTACAGGCCACCTACAAGGATATCAGCAAATCAAGACTGAGCAAACTGCAGGACCCACCTGGCCTGGGCGAGGAAATCCGCTTTGCAGTCAAGAACAATGAAGGATTCGTCATCGACCGCTGTGAACCCGAAATGAAAGGCCGCAACATTTATGAAGTGACCCCTATGGGTGAACGTTGTTTGGAGGTTGGCTTTAAACTTATTTGGAAATAAACTTAAATAATTTGAAGGTCTACTTTCACGGAACCATTTCAAACGAACGAGTTCGCCGATTCCATTGCCCTTATATTCCCAATTTGCACGTTCCACAAAAAATCCTGCAAGTAAATATCCCCAATGTGCCGTATTTCTTTGCCGTTCGCGTCAATGTCGATTTGGGCCAATACAAAGCACATCAACCGCCGGAGGAATGCCGCCCAACAATCGACATCAAATTCCACATGATCATGTTTCCAAGCCCCAAACTCTGGATGGATACGGACCGGGAGGCCATGCCCCTGTTTGAGGAGGTAATGCGCATGGTTAATTCAACTGTAAGTCAAAATGGGATTGGAATCATCTCAAAGACAAATAAATTTTCAGCCCTGGAACTTGGGTCGATTTTTTCCGGAGCCAAATGGCCTCTATCCTCGAATGTTTTTGCCCTACTCCAATGATAATCTGGTAATCTTTCTCATTCAATAATTGTGAAATTAAAACACTAATTTTAAGCGCATCCATTCCCCATGCATCATATTGAGCCCCTATGATGTTGATGTGTATGTCACGCACAGGCCGAACCAAAAAGCTCTGGTCGCCTTCATCTATCTCGAGGATTATACGTTCATTGAGGGCCGCACAATTTGGGGAAATGTAAGCATTAAAAATTTTGTATTCATCAAAAAACCACCATTTTTAGCTTTATTATTGTCGTTACAATGAGGCATACATTCTCTACAAATATGAAATGACGGCTTATCCGGACCCGGCAGAGCATCCTGAGTTATATGCGGGAACGAATCCGGAAAGATTGTACTATGACCAATTGCATTGCAGCGAAGAAAATCCAATGGAAACGAGGATGAAGGATGGCCACAAAGAGGTAATATAATTTTCTCTTCTTTGATTTAATTACAAAAGTGGTTGGAAGAAGTAAAATTATTCATCATAATTCAATCTATTTTAATATTTTCTTTTCAGTTTCTGGGATACATCAAATTGAATCGCCTGAATCATTTCTTCTGTTCCTATGCAATCCGACTCATTGACGATCCACGGAAGATTACGCACGGCCACTTTCAACTTGGCGAGCAGAAGGATCCAGAATACGACCATGAATTCAAACAAATGGTTGGGCAGCGTGCTTGGCTTCGCTATCTTCCAAACAAGAAAGGCGTCAAATGGGAAGTGTCGGAAATGTTCAAAGGCAAAGCGGATGAGGAGGAGGGAGGCAAAATCGAGCATGTAATTTATTTTATCAAATATTTTTTTAAAATTAATTATTTTTAGAAATCATTCATTTCGCACGGACTCAAATTGGACAAGAAGGAAGGGCTGGTCTACTGTCCATCCGTGTGCAACTTTCCACTTCACTTGGGCGACAACCTTCTGAACGATCCAGGGCTGGATGTTGGCGATTGGTTCCGTTTTGAGGCAAAATTCGATGAGGACCGACAATGCTATTTGATCAGCCGAATTGTGGAAATCGTCACTCCGCGCAAATATCCAGTGATGCGATTGGCTGGTCAAGAGGACGTTTATGCGGTAAATTGTTATGGATGAAAATTAAAAATCCAAAATTTAAGTTCAAAATCCCGCTCTATTCCAATTACCATTACACTCGTAATCTGCTCATGAACGACGAGGCTGGCTTCTTTGAGGACATCGATTGCCAGTTCGTCAACTTTATTGGCAAATGGGAGGAGACACGTAAAATTATTCAAAAGATTAAAATAATTCATTTTTTTTTCTTTTAGATCGAACGAGGGGCAAAGATGGGAAATTGATTCAATTACACGTCGATGTTTGGTGCCGCTACAACCCCAATTTGGCCGATCGTCAAACGCCCCTTTGCTGTCTGGATATTAACGACCCCGAAGGATTTCCATACCCGCCGAACCACAAATAAATATGAAATCTTTTGAATTATTGGCATTTTTCGTTGCCCAATTTACAATTTTCCACTTTTATTATTTAAATTTGACCAATCTTTTGTATTTTTGGCATTTGTTGCCCAATTTTTCCACTTTTACATTTTAAATTTGGCCATACATTTGATGTTTTTTGATAAATTATCACTCTTACTTGGAATAAAATCTTTGCTTTTATATTTTATTTAATTTTAAATTTGAAATCTTTATTAAATATTTGTTCTAATTTTATAATCCATTTTAAATTAGAATTTTAGCAGTCAAAATGAGTGTTTCAATTCCAAGTAATGGCCAAATTTCATCAGCAACAAATGCCGTCGTCAACAAAAACACATCTTCTTCCTCTGGCCGTGCACTCGTTCGTCTACTCATTGGGAATACTTCAAAACCGCTGCTGAAGAAAAAGGCAGGAGATTTCACACATAGATGGACGGTATAATAAACATTAAAATTGCCATTAATTTTAATAATCTTATTAGGTTTTTGTTCGTGCAACCGGCCCGGAACAATTCACCGATCGAAGTTTCATCAGAAAAGTTAAGGTTTTTCAATTAATTGTTTATTTTTCTACATTTTTTCTATTTAAACCAGTTCAATTTGCATCCTTCATTTTCCAATCCAAATCGAGAAATAAAAAAGGTAAAATCCAATTAATTTGTACAAAATTTAAATTGAAATTTAGCCACCCTTTGAAATAACTGAATGCGGTTATGGCAGTTTTGACATGGAAATAATAATCCATTTTGCTGGCATTCAAAAAACATTTAAAATATCACATACACTCGATTTAGTAATAGGTTTGTCTTAAGTTAATTAATCAATTAATCTTTAATATAAATTTTAGAACGCGAAAATGAATGCTTGTCAGTGAACAAAATCGAGGTGCACCACCCGCCCCCGGAATTTGTGGCACTTCTGCAAAAATATTGTCGTCCATTACCAAAAGAACAACAACAGAAAATCGAGCCAAAGCCCAAACCAACTTCAATAAGTAATGGTCCAAAGTTAGTTTATAGACTATTTAGTATTTAACATCAAATGAATTTTCCAGCACAAAATTGGCTAGGATTGACTGGATTCGCCTTTTCTTGGACTCATTGCAAAAGGATTGCGACAAACAAGAAGATTTATTATTATCCATTTGTGAAATGCTGATCGCCGATGGAGTTCTGGTGAACCGTGAGACCGAAAGTTTGGACATGGATTTTGGCAAATTGTCTGAATCAACATTGGATGCACTCGAAAAGATGATTCCTATGTAATTTTATTGTGATATTTATTTTCATTTTATTTTCTTTCAAATTTTTATTTTTCAAATTTTTATAAAAATTGATTTAATTTTTGAATTGTTCTTTATTAATTGTTACAAATTCAATCAATATATTTTAAAGAATTTAATCGAAATTTTTATTAATATTTATTTAAGCACACAAATGGCAATGGCTCTGTACTTTATTATTCTATTGATTTCATTGATAATTTTTGTAAAATTCTTCGGCAGGTAAAAACTAAATTAATCGGTAATAAAAAATAATTCGATATTTTCAGATATCCGGGTACATTCATTTGTTGCATATTTCGTCGTTTCTTCAAATGTCAACGCTTTCAAATCGAAGGACTTGGCCTATTTTCTGCAAATGAAATCAAAATATTGCTTTACAATGGTCTCAATTTGGAATTGAGCAAATTGAGATTGGATAAAATATTCGACTGGCGGCCTGGTCAAGGACCGACGTTAAATTTACAAATTTTTGTGAATGAATTTCGAATTGGCAAAATCACAAATAGCAATAATGAAAATGAAGACGAAGAAGATGATCCGGTCGAGATTGAAGAAAAGGTTTTTTTTTTGAATCATTTTTTATTTTAATTATTTGATTTTTAAGTGTGGCACTTTTGAAAAGATCTCAATAAATATTTGTAAAATTCCTGGTGGAGATTTGCAACTTTCACTTCATTTCCAAAATCCATTTGAATTTACATGGTCTCCCGTTTTGCATCTTATGTGCCTTGATATTTTCAGGTTTTAATTTGCTATTAATTAAATCTAATTTTATCATTAAATTCACAGAATTGTTCGTTCCAAATTGGCCAACATTTTCAACCTGCTGAATTCATTCACTTCATCAAATACCTCCGTGGCACAATCATCCACCCAATTTTTATTTGATATTCAATGTGAACATTCAGTTCAATTATGTTTTCGATTGCCCAGAAATCATACGTAAGCATAAAAATAAATTAAAAATAAATAAATGAATAATTTAGAATTCGATTGATTGTTCCATCGTTTAATTTGGTGAGGAAGGCGCCCTGCATTGGGAATTTTAAAGCACCAAATTTATTAATTGAAATGGATGGGAATATTATTGTGAATGTTGAGGTAAACATTTCCATTTAAATAATAAATAATTTGAAAAAAAATTAAGCAACCCACCATTGAATGCACACAAGAAGATTTAATATTGAATGTTCTTCGAAGGGAATTTGAACAATTAAAAATGGAAAGCAATCGAGTATGGTCATGGAGTGCAGAATTGCTACAAATTGTGTTCCCATATGGCTACAATTTTGCAAATGCTTTTGAGGAATTGATCAATTCAATCAAATGGATTAAGCAAATTCATTCCGTTAAAAAATGCCTTTCACAATTGATAGTCCATTGCCGGCGGATGTTCGGATTCGATTAAAGGTTTAATTTTCAATATGTTAAAATTATTTAATTTTATTTTTTTATTCAGCAATTTTCACTTCGACTTGATGATGATCCCTTTGAAATTCAATTGCAAAATATTTATGAAGTACAAATGGATGAAATTTTTGAGAGGGAAAGAAGAAGGCAAATTTTGGATGCAAAAATTGCACAATTGAAGAAGGAGGATCCATTTTTTCCAAGTAAAATTAATTATTATTAAAATTATTAGAGAGTGGATTTTTTATAACAAAATAAGTTTCTACTTCCTACCTATTGTTTTCTTTGAACCATCATACCTAGTTTTTTTGGAACCACGAAGGTAGTTGATTTGGTCTAGTGGTACTCTCCTCGTCTTGACTTTTGGAAGTTACAAGTTCGATCTTTATTGGAGGAAAGTATTTTTTTTCCCCGCAAAAAGTGCCGAAATAAATTCCTAATAATTCTATTTAATTTTCACATTCAAAAACAATTTTACATTTCTCATTACAGATCACAAAGTTGAAGCATTGCATCGATCTTTAATCAAAAAGGATGGCCAATTGTATGTGGAACGGATCAGGAAAGTTCGCCAACAACAGCAAGACCGCTGCCTTTTCCAATGGACCATTGACGATTTTGAGCTGAGAGCATTTGCCGATTCTGCTTTACATGGGAAGGAAAATGTGCTGGAATATATTCATCGCTTCAACCCAGAATCGTAAACATTTTTTTATAATTTAAGTTAAATAATAAATTTTAATTCAGTCATTTTTCAAACAATGATCCACAATTTTCCACTCTTTGGGCCCGTGCTATTGAATTTGAGCTGGTGGAGAGTCAAATGATGTTTCGTGATTATCCTCTCCCGTATATGCATTTTCAAAAAACCCACATTTGGGGAATATTGGCCGCAGCCGAGCTGACAATGGAAAGCCGGTCAGTCCGTCAACAATTCATCCATACTCCACCACCCTGGGGAACATTCATCATCGACCGGAACATGTGCCCACTCAAATTTTTCTATGACCTCAAATGTGAAATTTCCGATCTGAAAGCAACCTATGGACCCTGTTGGGAGCCTTGCCTTTCAATGATCAGTCAATGTTGGAGGTTCATTAATTTAAAAATTAGCAAAAAATAAATTAATAATTTTTAGTTTGGTGAATGCACCCTCAAAAGATCCATCCGAGCCACTGCCTTTCTGGGACAAAATTCGACTTCTTCTTCATGGCCGCTTTGCAATGGCCTGTTCTCGACTTCAAACATCCATGCTTGCTTCCACTGATCCCTACAATGATACGTGGGTTTACATTTTTGCAAATATATAAATGTTATTGTTTATTTATTTCAGCGAATTGATGGAAATTGTTTGGGAGGATTTTGAATTCGATTGGCTCACAGGTTTTTTACCAATTTATTTAAAAATAAATTTATTCCACTTTTCAGGTGAATTTCGAATACGCGCCGATGTGGATGCATTCATTAGGACGGCTAGTAAATATGACGATAGCAGGTTAAAGCCACATTATTTTGTTTTTATTTGTTAATTATTTCAGATTGTTGCATTTACCCAGGATGAGTTATACGATCAAACTTAATTGGGTCTGCCTTGGCGATCAGCACGATCATCATACGGTTCAGCCATGTGCCCCGGACAAATTGCCTGAATATTCCAGCAATATTGTAATTTTATTCAAATTTTCGCATCAAATAATCCTTTTTTAAAGGGACACGATTCTTACCGTGGCTTTCGTTCTTCCCATGTTAATGCCATTATTCGATTTGAGACGAATTCTTGGGATGAGCTGCATGCAAACAGGCAATATCCTCAAATTCAACTCTATGCCAATACATTGAAGTGCCTTGATTTCCTAATGGTTTTGAATTTTATTCAATTAATAATAATAAAAATTCAGAAAACTTTGATGACAGTCAATCGGCCAATTAAGCGCGGTCCACTTTTTAATAATCCAAAGACGAAAAGATACCAATTGAGTCGGCATTTCAGGTTTTTTAAGATAATTAATCCTCAAATAAATGTCAAAATTTTCAGGAACATTCATCTCAGTTCAAATTTACCGCGCTTCCTAATTTCTTATTGGATGTCTTTCTCTTCTTCTCATGGTTTTCGTGTGATTAGTGACAATCTAAAATTGACTTGTGCTGCCCAACTTCAAATTCATACAAACCAATCCGATGTTTGTTTAAAAAAGAATAAAATATTTATTAAAATATTTTTTAGAATCGAATCTCACGGCGAGCCAAAATTGCCTGGAAAATGTCGCATATGTCTGCACATTTGGAGAATACCCAAATTCATTTGTACAAAAATAAATCGGCCGGGGATGATGAGAACATTTTGAATGAATCAACTTCAACCGACAGCAGTAATTCATCATTTTTTGTTGGACTTTCCAGACTAATCTATATCCGTGAAGCGAGATCGAATAAAGTATGGTTTATTATTTTATTTTTAAATATTATTTTTTAATTTAAGAAAAATGATTTTTCCGCCAACCAGTTTTGTTGTGGATCCACCGATGAATCAACTCCAAATAGCGATGAGTCCAGCCAATCCAGTGGAATTGGTTCAGCCATTCATCGACTCACAATTACGGATCTGAAAGCCGCTTGGACCATTGACAACCGTGATATTTGCTTGGTAATTGCTGAAGGCGTCCAGAAGGCACATATTTTGCGCAAAATTCTCAACAATAAAGCATTGAAAGTGTTTAATGTAAGTTCGGAGTTCTTGAATTATCCCTTAAATATTTCTAATTTTTAGTTTGGTGAAGAAAATGCATCCACCTCCTCATCTTCCAATATGGCTGGGATGAGTCGTTTGAATTCTTCAAATTCCCAACGACTTCGTCACTCCTCACAGTCAGTGAAAAAGGCAGGAAGTTCAGCGACGATTCTAGCCGGCAACAGTCCAAGACGAGAGAATGGCGGCAGTGGGCATCATTATCGAGATTCAATTTCTTCCAATGGGAATATGATCGATGCTCGAGAAATGCTTTGGCGTTTGGTGGACGAAGCTGAGACAAATTTGGTTGCTTATAGCGAAGAGGTGACAAAAACAAACAAATAAGAATTACCTTCCGGAATGAAAATTGCATTTGCAGAAGATTAAATAGTAGGTTACGGGTGGATTCGAACCACCGACCTCAATTTGTTAAGGGTGTACTTTAACCAGCTAAGCTATACCACAACAAAATTAAAATACCTTTTTCCGGAAAAAATTAATTATTCATTCTATATTTATTTTAGATTGCCCAAAATCCGACCGATTCACTAAATGGAGTTGGTCTATGCACAATGGATGATGTGATTTTGACGAATTGGCAAATTGATCTGCTCAATAGCCAATTGGTTTTGAAATGCTCCGACAAAGTTGGCGGCTTCATTCTGGTCACAGCCGCACGTGCTTCGGTCACTCAACGATTGCATATTCCTGCATGGCGTCATACACAATTGCTGCTGAAGAAGTCGTGGAACACAATGTTATCCGGAATGCAGGTTTTAATATTTTTTTCCATTTTTATTTTAATTTTTTTAGTATTTCGCTCCTGTATTTATTGCACGAGAAGATTGTCGCCTAAAACCCAGCGAATTCCATTGGCTTAATCGTGATGTGATCGAGGAGAAGCAAATGCCAACCGACCAACAGCATAGCAAAGTTGAGGATTTTTCAACAACCGGAGAAGCAGTGGGCGGAGTTGTGGTCGACAATAGCACATCCTCAACCTCGCTGGACACATCTCTTCAATTGCAAAGAGTGGCCTCACGATGCAGTTGCCAATTGTTTTTCTGCTATTTTTCTGACATGTTGAGCACCGAGGAACTCGAAGATTTGGCCATTACAATGCCTACGGTAGCACTAAATTTTTAATAAAAATAATTTTATATATTTAGGCAACTCCCAGAAAGGAACGAGGCAGTTTGGGAGAGCGGCGCTGTGAAGAAGTTGACACATTTACATTAAAACACAATATCCTTGAGGTTTGCACCAATTCGGAGCAATATCAGGTGGGAGAGATTAAATTTGAGTGAGTAAATTAAATTCAATTTTCAAAATAGATGTGCATCGACATTCTACAAAATTTGATCATGTTTGTGGACCCTCACAAGACCCAATCCGAGGGAAATCGCCGCCGAATGTGGTTCGAATTGTTAAAGAAACCGAAGCAAGCGGTTCGTGCGTCAATTCAAAAAATGCAGGTTTCAATTAAACACATTTTTTTGGAAATATTTATTCTTTTAAGAGTGATCTTCGTGAATTGGTCTCATTAATTCGTGCATTGGAGCGGCAGGCATTTTTCCTTAATAAGGAGATTCAAGTTAATCAACAGGATGCACAGTAATGAATTAAATTGATAATTTTAACAAAATAATTGATAATTTCTCGCCAGATTGGAAAACGAAAATAAACAACTTCAAGCAGAAATTGATGAATATAAGCAACGACAAAATGTTTTAATTGACGAATTGGCAATGATGATAAGTTGTTATAAGGAAAAGGAGGTGGAAGAACAAGTGGAAAAATTCAAAATTGAATTATGGCGGCAATACCATGAACGAGGAGGAGTGGAGGATGGAGAAGAGGATGAACAAAAATCATTCATTGCTCGCCAATTTGAAGGTTTTTATTCCAATTAATAATAGAATTAAAATCAATATTTTTAAGTTTGCTTTGAGAATTGCATCTGGCGATTGACCGAAAATGATGGTCAACTTTCTTTGGCTGAAGTTCAAATTCGAAATTTTCTTTACACGAGGACAGCCCGAATCGACAATTCCGGTGATCATTTGTTGGAAATTGGCATTGTTAAAGTGCTGAATTTGTTGCCCAACAGTAAATATAAAGTAAGGAATATTATTTTTAAATTAAATTTTGGAATTTTTTTTAGGAAACCGTTGCTCGTCTTCAAACAACAAAAGGCATTGATGCAACACCGTCCATCAGAGTTATATGCCGAGAATTGCCACCCGTCGGTGGAATTAGCATTAAAGAACATTTTGAAGGTAACGCAAAAAATTAATTCAATTATTTCATTGTTTTTTAGTGAATATTGCCCCAATGCATGCACAAATTACACATCGATTTTACCAGAAAATGATGCATTATTTCTTTCCCGATCGAAACATTGAGAATGAAGATCAACAAAATTTGGACACATCCGATGATCAGCAGCAACAAAGTCAACCGGTAAGATCAATTGCAAATATTCATATTTTTCACTCCAAGGGTTTGTCATTTGCTCGTCGAATTCGAGGAGCAGTCGTCAATCATTCATTTCGAAGTGGTAAGGTCAAAGCAGCGAAATATGCGGCCATTCGGGATGAAATTGATAAAATGAAGGAGCGATCCGAGAAGAATAATATGTTGGTTTTAACTTTTAATTTATTATTGAGCCTTGAATTCATAATTAAGGTTTGTTTATATCATTATACCGGCTGTGCCATTTTTGGTCTCCTACAAGGTTCAGTAAAATTTTTGAATTATGAAGAATTAAATTTATTTTCTAGGGAAATAAAGAGAAGAATCTGGCGGATGTGGATCGATTCAATCTGACCTTCCCAATCTGTGAATACCATGACAAGAACTGGACGTGGCTGGATCTGGCTTTGGCAATTAAACAACGTTGCAAACGAGTCCTGCTTCAGCAATTCATTAATATGGTTTGAAGAATTCGAAATTCCTATCTTTTTAAAATTAAAATTTCCAGAAATTCCTGAGAAATCGGCACAATACCATTGATAGGATTGCGATTGAACCAATCGATGATGAGGAAAAGAAGAGAATCATTCTGGGTATTACAACAAATAATTTAGTGGAGAAAAAGAAGCGGAAAAAATAAATGAACATTTCCCAAATTATTATATCCCAGTTCCCAACAAATTGTTCCTTTTGATTGTTTAGATATGCCAAAATTTTATGATAATAATTGATCTCAATTTTCTTGCCATTTGACAATAATAAAATGCATCATATTTTCACTGAAAATATTCACACAAAATATGTAAATAAATACATATAATTTATTTTAAATTGATTCCATTTAATTTATTTAATTTTGAATATAATTTTTAGAAAGAACTACATATGCTTGATTATGTATCAGTGCTGCAAAGAATATTCAACAATTGAGGATCCTACTGCAGAATTATTACAACGCGAGGCAGACTACACATTTAC
Organism: Pratylenchus scribneri; assembly: GCA_030063045.1. Classification (NCBI taxonomy): domain Eukaryota; kingdom Metazoa; phylum Nematoda; class Chromadorea; order Rhabditida; family Pratylenchidae; genus Pratylenchus; species Pratylenchus scribneri. The sequence goes on from JAQSEB010000007.1 coordinate 512,692, forward strand.
ATACGAATTTCGAGCGGACGCTGAATTAACTTTTGACAAAGAAGGAAGCAAAAGCAAAGTCCGGTGCTTTTTCACAAGTGTTTACATTGAGTAAGTCAAACTTAAATTTTTGTATAACATTCTTGCCAAATATTTCAGTGATATTGAGCTGGTTAACAAAGGTTTTGAAGAGGAAGTTCTGATTGAAAATTTGGGCATTGCTGTTGAAAATTTATCAATTCAACAGACCGAAATTCTTATGCAACAAATGGCTGAAAATGCACCCACAAACAATGTTATTGGGAAAGAAGAGGCAGCATCAAATATTGAAGATGAAGCGAAGCCAAGTGAAGAGGTGAAAGAATTGAATGAATTAAGCAGCAATGAGGATGAAGAGAAAAATGAAGAAGAAAATTCTTTGATGAATGAACAGACTGATGAATATTTAAATTGGGCAGATTTTGGTGACAGTAAATCTACTCACACTTATCAGGTATTTTAATTTAAGTACTTATGGAGTTTAGAGCTGGGAAAAAAAGGATGAGGATTATGATTATGATGATGCAGAAGAAGAGATAAAGTTAGGAGTGATTATTTTCTTCATCCTCATCATATCTTCATCATCCTCATCATTATCTTCTTCTTCATCATCCATCCTCATCATTATCTTCTTCTTCATCATCCATCCTCATCATTATCTTCTTCTTCATCATCCATCCTCATCATTATCTTCTTCTTCATCATCCATCCTCATCATTATCTTCTCCTTCTTCATCATCATCATCTCTTTTCCCTTCCAACCCTTAAACTCCAGTAATGCCGAATTTAAAAATAGCTAAACAATACACATTTATAAAGGAACAAATTATGCAAGTTGCCGAGGTGGTTGATCAGGAAAAATTCGAAGAAGAAAGAGAAAAATGGAATAACCGGAAGAATGCACAAAACTTCGCCGAGAAGGTAATTTAATTAAAATTAATTTATACAATTAAATTTGATATTCAGATTACCAAGTTGGAATACGAACCTGGATTCGATTTCAATCCAACTCAGCAAAATCTTGGTCTACTCGAAAGAGTTGTATACGACATTTATCCAAGGACTACCCAAGCCTTCCAACATTTCAAAAACATCAGACGTAAGCGAAAAACCACCTCCTGCCGATCGAATAGTCGAACACCACCAGCAACCAGCAAAAGTGGCAGCTTTGAAATTGAAGAGGAGAAGGGGGAAATTGACAGCGAAGATGACATAATTGATGGAAAAGAATTGAGTTTTGAGGAAAAATTGCAATTCAAATTTGGATATGAGCCAAAGAGAGATCGACGATTGGTTGCCAAATTAGCGAGGAAATATCTCCTAAAGGATTCGGTAATAATTTAAATCAGATAAAAATTCATAACATTTTTTCCAGCAGGAAATGATGAAATATTGGAGTCAACGCTATCGCTACTTTAGCCTCTTGGACAAGGGAATTTTGATGGATAAACAATGCTGGTTTTCCGTAACACCTGAACTGCTCGCCAAGCATGTGGCTGAACGGCTTGTTCCCATCAAAGGCTGCACAATTCTTGATCCTTTCACTGGTTCCGGTTGTAATTCAATCCAATTCGCATTGCGCGGTGCTTTCGGTATGTCCTAAATAAAAATCTCAATTTTATATTTAATGAAAAATTATTAAAATAATTTCAATAAATTTCAGTTTATGCGGTCGATATGGATCCAATAAAATTGCTCTGTGCAAACAATAATGCAAAAATCTACGGTTCTTCAAATCGGATCAACTTCATTTGTGGTGATTTTTTCCACATTGCGCAATCAATGGTTGGGGCTTTGGAGGCAAAACGAACAAACCAAAAAAGGTTATTTTCTTTAATAAGCTAAATTATTAATTATTGTTTAGTACAATCTCTTCTCAAAATGATGATCCATACCCGCTTGGAATCGACGCAGTTTATTTGAGTCCACCATGGGGCGGTCCTTCATATTCCTCAACGGATTTGAAGGAATTCGACATTGAAAAGGGCATGGATTTGAATGGCTTCAAAATTTTCGATACAGCAAAACAGATCTCGCAAAACATTGCCTACTTTCTTCCCCGAAACACTTCAGTTAATCAGGTTTAGAAAAATTACAAAAATAATTAATTCAAATTCTCATTCATCTCATCAGTTGATCACATTGGCTGGTCCCGGTGGATTCGTTGAGTTAGAACATGGCAGAATGAATGAAAAAGTGAAGGCATTGCATGCATATTACGGCAGATTGGTGCAAAATAAATGAAATGTGATTCAAACATTTGCATTATTGATGAGTCTCATTATTGTTAATTCATCACTCAATTTTATTTTCCATTTTTAAAAATAAAAAATTGATGATTTATTCATTTTTTTTATATTTTATTGGTTGGTCACAACCTTTTATATTGAATGAATTTATTAATTTCAATAATTTCTTTTTTAAGATGCCAATATTTTCCAAACCCTTATGCTATCCATTAAGGATGAAAAAAGGCGAAATTGTATGGACTGAGGTCACAGAACGAAAATTGCCAACGTTGAAGAAAAGGTTTATGTTTGGTCCAATGGTATGATGTTTTTTCTTATAATTTATTAATTTTTTTCAATTAAAGTACAAATTGACTGTCTTTTTCATTTTCGTATTTTGTCCGTCGATGATGTATTTGGACATGCAATTGGAATTCAATCCAAAAGCGTGGTATTCAAGTAAGTTTTAATCATATTTCTTATAAAAGCCAAAATAATTTGTTATTACAGAATATTATGGACAAGTAAAGGATATTATAAGTGTCAGAAGCCGTCTTGGAACGCCTACTGGGCTTTTATTGGATGTCGCCTACATCAAAGAAGAGTTTGTTTAATTTGGATTACTTGCTAAATTAAAAATTTAGTTCATTTATTCCGGATGAAAATAATGAAAAGATGGAACAAAACAAGGAGGGCGAATCCATCAGTGCCGAAGATAAAAAGAAAAGTGAAAGATTGAAGGTTTTGAAGAGACTTGGTTTTACTTTTTAGTGACATTTATCAAATTTTATTTGAATAAATTTTAAATGAAAATCATTAATATTCGATTTATTGAATTTTTTAATTCTTTGATATTTTTTTATTATGATGTTGATGTGGTTCATGAATTATCATTTTTCAATAGAAGTCAATCAAATGTCTATTATTTTAATCGGAAAAATGCAAACTAGGAAGAGGCGGTGCACATGCCACTCATCAGCGACCACCACAGTTTATAAAAGCTAGGTATTTAATTTACAATCATCGCTCAATGTAGTCTTTTTCTTCACCAGCAGAGCAGCCCAAACCAACGATTTAACCAATTTTCTATAGCCCTAAATATTATAAAATTATAATGCACGGTCACTCTCCCATTCTTTTTCTTTTGCTAGTAGCATTTAGCCATGGGCAAACTGCTATATTAGTGGAGAATGTAGGAAAAATAATTTGCGAATAGTGCTACTCCCCCTTTAAGCACATCAATTTTTTGCGATAAATATGGCGATTTGATGGATAGAATTGGAATGAAGAAGGGAAGGGAAGGTACAATAGTTTCAGTGTCTGGGTGGGTGGTTGCTGACGAAGAAGCAAATTTCTTCCGTCGCGACTTGACGGGGCGGCGTAGACTCGCGCGTTTTCCACGCATTCTATCCACTTCCATATATAATATTTTCCTCTTCCAACTGCCAATCCCCAATCAACCCCCAATGCTGCCTACCTAGTTTTAATCCATGAGCACTATATCTAAACCTCATATATTGCTTACAAGTTATAGTCCCATATCCTTTTATCCAAACTTCTCAATTAGATTAGAAGCCACTACCACCAGCAGCATAAAATATATTCATTTTTGATCAAATTTACATTATTTAATCGGTTATTCTGACTAGTCAAGCCTTCACATTCTCCTCCCCCACACCTCTCGCATTTATCAATCGAATTCCCATCCATAAACCCACATCTTCAACCACCATTTATCCGCGAAGTTTATTCCAGATTTATTGATCAATAAATTTTACAAATTTTTAAACCATTTTAGAAATTTATCTCAACCGCTTTCAAAGGCAATATATTTTTATTTTATTCGAATTTCTGTGATTGATTATGTCGTCAACAACAAAAAAGACCACCACATCTTATGCTTCATCCACTGCTACTGCTGCTCAACCAAAAATTGAGAAGAAGATTATTGAAGAGAAGATTGCCAAAGTTCGTGAGGTTGTGAAGAACATAAGCACCAATGATATTGTGCTGGCATTACACAATTTTGATTTGGACGTTGCCCGTACAATTCATGCATTTTGTGAAGGTTTGATTAGTAAAGCAACTTTATTAAAACATTTTAACTTTAGGAGGTTCCGAAAGTGCTTTGGGTGATTGGGAGAAGACTGGTGGTGCAAAGAAGCGGAACAACAAGAAAAAGGCAAAACCGATGCCGTCAAACAATGGTCATCCGACCTCAAATTTAACAAAAGGGTTTGTGAATAAAGGTTTTACTTAAAAAATGAAATTGAATTTTGTTCAGAACTTTCGGGGCCAGCTCAGTTTCAAGCATTTCTTCTGCCACTTATTCCAACGGGTTTTCTTCAAACATTAATGGCAACAACCACCAACAACAATATCATCAACCAGTACAACAACCAAATTTGCTCAATGGCAATCAAAATCAAATAACTCCAACAATGCCAATGGAGGATCCAACAATAATTGCCTTCTCAACTGCAAATAACAAACAACAAACGAATGATGTTCTACCACCAACAACTGCAACAAATGAAACAACTTTTGCGATGGTTAATGGAGGAGGCGCGAATCCTTCATTGAATATGCCAACCAACGCTGTGGGCGATGAAGGGAATAACCAAGTTGAATCAAAGGGTTAGTAAATTTGAATTAAGTTTTTATGCTTAAAAAACATTTTAAGATGCTTTCACAAATTCCATTTCCATTACTCCAGTCGACAATCAATCCCATTTGGAGCATAACAAATCTCTGTTTGATAGTGAAATTGGCTACGCTCAAGACAATATTCAACGCTGTTTTAAGGTTTGTGAAAAATGTCCTAGAGCCCAAGTATCAAATTTTTGACTTACCAAACTTTAGAATTCTCAAATTTAGTAATTAAACATCAAATTACAGGAATTACGAGACGCAATCAATTTACGCGAACAACAAATGGTGGCGGAATTGCTTGAATGCGGAAGGGCTGGATCGGCCTACTTCACTGCCAGAAATGATTGCCTTCAAAAATTGAATGGAAAATCCAACCAAAAAACATTCGCCACTGAACTGGAAAAATTCAATTCAGCCAAAACCGAGGACCTTGAAATGGCGCTGACCACACGTTTCATTTGCGACAAAGCGGATTTGGCCGCATTGGTCTCATCCATTGGACAATTTGGAAGTGGTTTGTTAAATTTATTTACTTTACTGAAATGAATTCATAAATTGCAGTTATTCCCGTGAAAACCGTCGCTTCCCAAATGCCGGCCAAAAAAGAAGTGACAAATCCACCGCTGGGTCAACAACAAATTCGCCGTTCCAACAGTCCATCAAGCTTGGTCAGCTCACTTGATTCTGGTATTGGCGGTCAAATCAGTCCCGTGAATCAAGGTTTAAAGCACAAATGAAAACCAATAATTCTAAATAAATTTTGCAGAGAAGTCAGCGGTGGCCCAAATCGACGAGAGCGGAATTGTGCTTAAATCCGACTGCATTTCAGCGGACATGTTGGCCGAAATTCAACGCAACATTTTGGATTCGCTGAAGGCAAAAGGCATTGACCCCGCTGTGCTGGCTGACATCAATTCATCCACAATGATGACCGCACCAAGACGAAGACAACCACCTCCACCGGCCAAGGGCGGAGAACAGCAACAACAAAGGGCAGGAAACGGGAATGGTGGTGGACAAAATCATCAACAACAACGTTCACGTGCAAATGCAACCGGGAACAAAGGAGGAGGGATGGGCAAAAAGCAACCACAACAACAGGGAAACAAGCCAAATGCCAAGTGAAGAGATGACAAATGTGAGACTGATGATTGACGGCAAATGAGAAGAGATGATTTTCATCCTATCACCTTCAATGTTTTTTTTTATATTTCCTTCATATTCTTTTCTCTTAATCATTTTATGGATTAACGGATGCGATGCCCATCACCAAACGTGAAATTATTATTATAAATTATATCAAATCACCATTCACATTACTCTTTCCACATGATGATGAACCCTCATATCCCACCTTCCTTCCATAAAATTATATTTCTACCAATTCTCATGGACCCCACACCAGTCTCCATCCAGCAAATGTTTTGTTTTTTTTTCTAATATTTATTGTTATTTTTTCTTCTTTTTCAAAAGCCTATTCACATCAATTTTAAATTGCTGAGCCAGCTGTGATGCCTGGAAATGAATGGAAATGGAAGAAAAGTGTTTTTAAACCACACACAAAAATACTTCTATATTCTTCCTTTCTTCTAAACCACTTCCTATTCTTATTCCAACGACCAATTCTCCACCATTTTCTTCCAGAACAGTAAATGATGTTTTCTTGATAAATTTTTCTTATTGACACAAATCATTACCAAAATTTTGCTCCATAAATGGTTTCACCAACCAACATCAAACAATATATAAAGCGCCTTTTCTTTGACATTCATTCATAAATTATATTAATATTGTATTTTAAAATGATACCTATAATACTATTTTATTTTATAAATGATTGATTTGGATTTGATGGGTAAAAATGTGTTATTTTTTGGTGTTTTAAACTCTGATAAAAACCTTAAAAATGATGGTTTATTTCTTTAATTAATTAATTAATAATTTAATTTTAATAAAATTTATTTAGAAATATTTAAAATGATGGCATTGGTGCCTTCCACTTCTTCACAAAAACCTCCTCCAACATCATCATCAATTTGTGCTTTAATCAACGACAGGGACAATTCCCTGCTGGATGGTTTGGTGGATCGACTTGGCTCATTGGAGGATGGAGCACTTATTCCGGTGGAGGAGAACATTCAAAAGATGGATGGAATTCGGCATTACCAATTTCGACTGGACACCAAATATTATGTGGCCAATATACCCGTTTACACATTTCCAACATTCGAAGCACTTCTCAATTTGATGAAATCAACGACGGAACAAATTCAAATAAATGCGCTGATTATTTGTGCAAACCGCAACGAATTGAAGACGGAATTTTTGGCAAGAATATCACAATACAATCGCGAGCTGAATTTGGATTGTGCTGAAGTTAAGGTTTGAGATAAAAACAATATGAATAAAAAAATATTGGCATTTTAAGGCATTGGTCTTGAAAGATGATGGATTGGCAATGGACAAAGAACCACTTGTTATGGATTTGGTCAATGATGCTCAGCTGCAGAATTTTTGCATTCATAAATCAATTGAGCTTATTCCACTTCAAAATAGTAGCAATACAGCAGCAGATAAAGTAAGCAAATAAAGTAATTAAATAAAATTATTATGTTGATTTTAGAACATTGAAGACAACGAAGAAGGCACCACTGGATTGACCAGAGTTGTTGAAATATTGGAAACCGTTCGATGGCCCGGGATGTGGATGAAGCCAAACCCATTGGGACGCGCAGCACATCTCCATCGGTTAAGGATTCAACAGCAAGAGGAGGAGGATGAATTCAATGGCTTTGAGATTGAGGTGGGCAATTTTGGATAATTTATACAATTTTTTCGATCAAAAAATAAAATAACCAATGAATTTTTTAGTAATTGTGTTTTATTCAGGAAGGATTGTAAATGTGTTTTATTCTGGAAGGATTGTAATTGCACTTTTCTTTCCGGAAGGATTGTAATTGCACTTTTCTTTCCGGTTGGATTGTAATTGCACTTTTCTTTCCGGTTGGATTGTAATTGCACTTTTCTTTCCGGTTGGATTGTAATTGCACTTTTCTTTCCGGTTGAATTGTAATTGCACTTTTCTTTCCGGTTGAATTGTAATTGCACTTTTCTTTCCGGTTGGATTGTAATTGCACTTTTCTTTCCGGTTGGATTGTAATTGCACTTTTCTTTCCGGTTGAATTGTAATTGCACTTTTCTTTCCGGTTGGATTGTAATTGCACTTTTCTTTCCGGTTGGATTGTAATTGCACTTTTCTTTCCGGTTGAATTGTAATTGCACTTTTCTTTCCGGTTGGATTGTAATTGCACTTTTCTTTCCGGTTGAATTGTAATTGCACTTTTCTTTCCGGTTGAATTGTAATTGCACTTTTCTTTCCGGTTGAATTGTAATTGCACTTTTCTTTCCGGTTGAATTGTAATTGCACTTTTCTTTCCGGTTGAATTGTAATTGCACTTTTCTTTCCGGAAAGGGATTGTAATTGCACTTTTCTTTCCGGTTGGATTGTAATTGCACTTTTCCTTCCGGTTGGATTGTAATTGCACTTTTCCTTCCGGTTGGATTGTAATTGCACTTTTCTTTCCGGTTGAATTGTAATTGCACTTTTCTTTCCGGTTGGATTGTAATTGCACTTTTCCTTCCGGTTGGATTGTAATTGCACTTTTCTTTCCGGTTGAATTGTAATTGCACTTTTCTTTCCGGTTGGATTGTAATTGCACTTTTCTTTCCGGTTGGATTGTAATTGCACTTTTCTTTCCGGTTGAATTGTAATTGCACTTTTCCTTCCGGTTGGATTGTAATTGCACTTTTCCTTCCGGTTGGATTGTAATTGCACTTTTCTTTCCGGTTGAATTGTAATTGCACTTTTGGATTTGGATTGTAATTGCACTTTTCTTTCCGGTTGAATTGTAATTGCACTTTTCTTTCCGGTTGGATTCTTAAAAGTTTTTAAGAAATATTTAATTTCTCAATTAAATAAATGAATTTTTCAGGATCGAATGCATCACAATTCAAAATTGGTTAATGGTGAAATGCCTGCCGGCAATGATTATATCAAAAATAAGCAAAAATTGGCACCTCATCTCAATTTGGATTATCCGGACAGCGATGATGAAGGTTCGCAATCTGGATTTTGGAAATTAAATTTATTTTTACATTGAAATTTTAGCAGCAATTATGGAATGGTTCGACAACACGGAAAATGATGACATGGAAATGAGGAATTCCAATTCAACAGCAAACAAAGACAAAGAGGAAAGGAGAATTGCACACAACAATGCATCATCGAATTTTGTGAACGAAAATGCAGCAGAAGAGAATGGGGGGATCGATGAGGATATGTGTCATGAATTAATGCAAAATATTACATCGAAGGATCCATTCCAGCTAAACAGCATTCTTGGCAGCATTAACACGGTATTTCAGAGCCAAATTTGAATTTAAATTATTTAAAAATTAATTATAAATTAAAAACTTATTAGATTTTAATGAAAAATATAAATTTTATCCAAATTCCTTCAAATTTTTCAGATCCGGCAGCAGAATAATTGGCCAACGGCCTCACGAGGCGAACGAATAGCAGCCAGCGAAGGTCTCACTTATTCAGTGCTCGGCGCAATCTCACCAACCATAGCTCATCAATCTCAACAGTCACCGAAGAAACAAGGAACAGCAATGGAACAAGGAGGAACAGAATCGGCAGAAACGGGTTCAAATTCAAATACCAAAGTGAAAAAGAAGAAGAACAATTAAATGATGATTGATTATTGAATTGATGAGGACACATTTTTGATATTTTACAAAATTATTCATTCATTTAATGGTTGATAATATTATTGTGATTGAAAAATATGCAAATAATAAAATATTAAAATTATTTCAATTCTATTCTAAGCGTTAAATTTGGTACAGGGGATTATAACAAAAAACAAATGATTGAGTGTTCCAAAAAAAAATCAATGAGAACGGTCCTTATTATAAATACATAGGTATATTTAATACTCTGAGTAAAGCGAGCATTAGCATGTTTGGCGCAGTCGGTAGCGTCTGGCGTTTGACTTTTTTTACCAAAGTTCGATTCCGCTCCGAGGCAAATGTTTTTTACTATCTTAGAAATTAGTTTCAAGTGTTCGGTAATGGCTTGATCGATTCAGAATGGTCGATTTAGTCTAGAAAATTTCAATTTCAGAAACTGTTTCTTAATGGGAACAAAAATATGGGTATGGCCAAATTTCACCCCTGGCCATAGTTCTATCTCCCTTAGTTTTGAGATTCAGGATTTCGGTCATGGCTTAATCGATTCAGAATGGTCGATTTAGTCTAGAAAATTACAATTTCAGAAACTGTCCCATAATGGGAACAAAAATATTGGTATGGCCAAATTTCACTCATGGCCATAGTTCTATCTCTCTTAGTTTTGAGATTCAGGATTTCGGCCATGGCTTAATCGATTCAGAATGGTCGATTTAGTCTAGAAAATTTCAATTTCAGAAACTGTTTCTTAATGGGAACAAAAATATGGGTATGGCCAAATTTCACCCCTGGCCATAGTTCTATCTCCCTTAGTTTTGAGATTCAGGATTTCGGTCATGGCTTAATCGATTCAGAATGGTCGATTTAGTCTAGAAAATTACAATTTCAGAAACTGTCCCATAATGGGAACAAAAATATTGGTATGGCCAAATTTCACTCATGGCCATAGTTCTATCTCTCTTAGTTTTGAGATTCAGGATTTCGGCCATGGCTTAATCGATTCAGAATGGTCGATTTAGTCTAGAAAATTTCAATTTCAGAAACTCCCTTAATGGGAACAAAAATATGGGTATGGCCAAATTTCACCCCTGGCCATAGTTCTATCTCCCTTAGTTTTGAGATTCAGGATTTCGGCCATAGCTTAATCGATTCAGAATGGTCGATTTAGTCTAGAAAATTTCAATTTCAGAAACTGTCCATTAAGGGGAACAAAAATATGGGTATGGCCAAATTTCACCTTTGGCCATAGTTCTATCTCCCTTAGTTTTGAGATTCAGGATTTCGGTGATGGCTTAATCGATTCAGAATGGTTGATTTAGTCTAGAAAATTTCAATTTCTAAAATTGTCGACTAGCTGGTTCATTAAAAAAAAACATTGGCCTCACCGCGGAATCGAACTTAGGTAAAAAAAACAAAGTGAGGTGCTAACCCACTAAGCCAAACACGCTGTTGTCTGGTTGATTTACTAATATTAGTTAAAATAAAGATTCTTCCTATATTTTTTAAAACATTCATTTTCCCCCGAAATTTTGCATTCTCTCTCATTCGAGATTTTGTCCTTTTTCCAAATAGGATGTCACAATGATCCTTTCTCTCTCACTATATTGTCACCTTGATTTACTTTGAAACACCATTAACTTGACTGAATAAAAAGCAAAACAAAAAATGAATAATTTTTTTTATTTTTATCAAAATAACGGTGGAATTAAATTGAAGATTTGGTGGATTAAACACAAAGTATTTGGCATAAACACATAAATTTAGAAGGGAAGGGGTACTAATTAATATGACAGGACAGAAAAGCAAATTAAATCATCATTAAATATATCAAATCAAATATCATCATTATAAGGGCATCATTAATTTGTTTAATTTGCTTCCACTTCTCGTTGTTGTTGGTCATTTGCGGTGGAAATGGAATGCGAATGGGAGGCGGCATGAGGTGACAGAGGTGAATTCGGCGGCGAATCATGGCCTCCACCATCTTCATCGGCTTGGTCACCGCCGTTTGGAATTGCGAAGAGCACGCCTTGATAGAGTACACCGTTCAATTCCATGGACACAACCATTGAGCCGGATGCTGCATTTGATGAATCTGCAGTCTCATTCAACATTGTTTTGGGAATGGCTGTAATTTTTTGGAGAGAATTAATTGTTCACAAATTTCAAAAACAAACCATTCATTTTCAGATTACAACGCGATGCATTTTTCAGCAATTGATCGAAGGGGCCTAGCGAAAGGTTGGAATTGGCTGATGACAAATCCATAGCAGCAGCAGCCGAGTTTGAGGGCATTTGTTGTTGATGATGGTCTCTGCCGCCGCCGATTTGGATGGAAGAATTGTTATTGTTGTTCATTGCGGTGGTGGTGGATTGTTGTTGTTCCTCCTCCGCCGCCACAGTTTCTCCTCCTCCATTGCCGCCGCCCTTTCCTGCGGTTGGATAATTCTCCAGGCGACGTCGTTTGACGGCGGTTGGACCTTGAAATTCGAATATAATTTGGAGAAATTTTGAAATTTGCCCAAAAATTATTCCGAAAAATAATTAATCGTTCAAGACGCATCATTTAATTGTATTTTGGCATAGGTTTTAACCGTTTAAAACCTTTTAATTTTGACCAATTCATAAACCATTCAATGTGTGTTAACTTTTAACTAGCTCTATCCAGTTTGGTATATGCTTTATGAATATGGAAGATAAACCCATAAACCATTATAATTATAACTAATTATTTTTTGGTGTTTATTGGGCATTATCCAAAAACTTTTCGCATTTAAATTATTCATGTTTACCTGTTGTTGTGGATTGTTGTTGCTGGGAATGATTATTCTTTTGATTTTTGCCATTTGTTGCATTGGTGGTCGTCGACGGCGGTGGCTTTCCATTCGACATTTGCTTGTATTGCTCTTCGCCATTTTCACTGCCAATTTGCTCTCCATTTTCCGTGGAATTGGTGGCCATATCCAATCTGAATTGAAGAATATCAGTTAGAAAGTTATAAAAATGTTATTTATTTTTAACCTTGGGAAAAAATTCTCAGAATTTGAAGCGGCACCAAAATCGACCGAATCAAATTGGAATCCAAATTGTTGCTGGAATGCCTGCTTCATTTGGTCCGCATCTGCCAATTCCAATTATTATTTATAATTAAAATATTATGCTAACCTCTCGGTGATGCACCAAAATTGACGAGTTGTTTGCCGAAAAAGGCGGCGGCTGCCATCGAAGAAGGAGGCGGCAACGCCGGAAAGAATGTGCCCGTTGGTGCGGACGACAAAGCGGCGGCCATCATTTGGGCAGCGGCTGTGTTGAAATGTTGTTGTTGATCAATGGTGGTGGTGGTAACCGAAGATGAAGAGGATCGCTGCTGATGGCCAGAATTGATGTTGGTGGATGTGGCCGCCGCCGATGGAGTTGATCCGCCGCCCGATCCAGTTGGTGGACGCCGCCCATCTCTTTTGTTCCCATCCACGGCTACCGTCAATTCTGCATGCGTACTGAAATTGTGCTGATGGCATTCATAGTCGTACAGGTAGCGGGCATATCTGAATAAATAATGGGAATTAATTCATTTAAAAATATTATTTGGGGAAAACATATTTTTAGGTGTTTATAATTTAAAATTTTAATTATAAAATTGGTTTAATAATCCAATTTTTCATTTTCAAAAAAATTATTTAATTATTTCAGCTAAAAAAACATTTGCCCCGATTGGGAATCGAACCTAAGCCAAAAATATTGAAAACTGAGCGCTAAACGTCTGCGCCAAAGGTGACAATGACCATTGGCTTTCAAATTTATTTATAGGTTTGTTTTAATTTATTATATTGGTATTAATTAAAATAACTTTTTTTCAAACTATTCATCCCAAAGAAATGACTCCTCGCTGCCTATTTATAATCCTCAATCCCTCAAAATTAACATATTTAAAAAACCGACTGTGATCGAAGTGTGAATGCGGCCGATGTGATTGAATTGGGCAAATTTAGGCCTTTGGTGATTTCGCGCCACAACTTTTTGTTGATCACTTCCACCAGGCCGCCATGATTCACAACCAATTTGTACAGCTTTAAAAGGAAATTTATAAAATTTATATAAGGTGAAAAGAAAACCTCGAACAAATCCAAAACTTGTTTGGCCATAATTGGAATTCGGGTGATTGGTTTGCCGATTCGATGCATGAATAGGAGCCAATCATCAAGCCATTCCTTCCTGCCCGGCTCATCGTTGATGTCATAGAGCTGAAAAAAATACATTTTATTTTTAAAAATATTTTCCAATTTATTTTCCAAATTTCAAATTTATTTCCCTTCCATCTCTCCATTCATCCATCCATATTTTTATTATTTCGGCTCCGCCGCATCATTAACCAATTCAATTTCCTCCCTAGTCCCTAGTATACTGTATATGTTGTTGGAAGGGAAGGACAATTAAGGGGCAATGCCGTCCCCTCCCCTTTCCCTAGCCTACCACAAATGTTGGATGAAAGGAGGAGGAAAATAATAAATGCATTGTAATAGCATTAGAGGGGAAGGGGGAGGGAGCCAGGAAATAGCCGCCACCGACTTTAAAGGCCAAATTGGGCTACCGACTTCCCATATTCCATTGAAAATTTGAGAAGGGAATAATAAACAATTTGGCCAACACAAAGTTTTGTGGTGGCTGAGATTTCCTTTTGGATTTCGCCTAATGACATTCTCGCATAATAATATTTGGTACTTATGGAGATTGGCCCCTACAAGAGAAAGGACTGATGGAAGGGAGGGAATTGATGGAAGGGAATTGGGATAGGCGACTGCCTGACACATGCCAATCAAATTCTAAATTAAAAGGAGACGGAATCGCCTCAGATTCTTTGCCAAATAATAAATGAAATAAAATTTATTCGCAAGGATAAATTTCACAAACATGCGACCAAAAATTATATTTAATTAAGATGGGAAGAAAGATTTGATTTGGTGGCATTGAATATCCTCGGGTCTTAAAAAACGTAAAAATTTTTATCAACATCATCATTTCGCAAAAAATAAACATTAAAATGGATCAATTACGTGATTTCACAATGCAAAAACTTTCGGCAAAATTGGCCTTACCTCCCGTTGAATTTGATAATTGGCTTAAAGATCTTGGCCTTCTTCATCGACGACGAATTTGCCAATTCTGTGGGGCCACAATGACTCTTCGACAACCAAAAGATGAAAAGCGATATGGAACTTGGCGTTGTCAAAATAAAGCGCAGCATCCGGAAGGCAAAACACTAGAAATTGGTTTCCTCCAGGGGACTTTTTTTGCTGGCTCTCATCTAACAACACAAAAAATTTTTGCCCTAACATATTATTGGGCTCATCAATATGGAAGACAGGAGGACATCAAACATGAATTAAAAATTGACGACCATACCATTGTGGATTGGCGCATGTTTTGCCGAGACATCTGTGCCCAACATTATGTCGCAAACCCTATTATGATCGGTGGTGAAGGTAGAAATAAGGGAGTAGAAATGGAAATTGAATCGTATTTTGTGATAGGAAAAGTTGTCGAGGTAGACGAGACGCTAATAGTGCGCAGGAAGTACAATCGCGGAAGAATTTCTGAGAAGGAACAAATCTGGTTGTTCGGCGGTGTCGAAAGGGGAAGTCAAGGGAAGAAATGCTTCATGGTACCATTGGAATTGGAAGAAGATCAAAGAAGGGATGCTGCAACTCTTTTGCCATTGATTCGCCAATATGTGTTGCCTGGGACAACTGTGATCAGCGATGAATGGAAGGCCTACGGAAATCCCAATCCACCTCCCAATCGAATTCCAACTGGCATTTCTGCCATTCGTGATCCTGGCAATCCCAATCCGCTCTATACTCATCAACGTATTAATCATTCCCTGAATTGTATCACCAGACGATGCCTCTATCCACACCCAATCAGTTGAATCCCAATGGCAAAAAGTGAAAATGACTCAAAAGAAAATGTATGGCACCTCCTCATCTCTATATAAATCCTATTTCCCCGAATATATTTGGCGCAAGCAATTTGATTCCCCTGATCTTGTTTTTTATAATTTTTGGTCGCATGTTTGTGAAATTTATCCTTGCGAATAAATTTTATTTCATTTATTATTTGGCAAAGAATCTGAGGCGATTCCGTCTCCTTTTAATTTAGAATTTGATTGGCATGTGTCAGGCAGTCGTCTATCCCAATTCCCTTCCATCAATTCCCTCCCTTCCATCAGTCCTTTCTCTTGTAGGGGCCAATCTCCATAAGTACCTAATATTTTGTTGGGGGAATTTATGGAAAATGTGAGAGAGGATTTGGTGGCCGTTGCCAAGCCCAACAATTTCCATCCTAAATTTCATTTTTGGCTATTAGTGTCGCCGCTGACTTTGTCTCCCCTCTCTGCTTAATTATTAACCAGCCGGCCAATTTTCCTCCGTTTTCCTATGCTAATTCCCTCAAAATGTTGGCCCACCGCTTCCCCATTTCTTCCTCGACTAATTTGGTGGCCGATTCACTAATGAATTCCTAATTCCATATTCATTTTGTTTCCGAAAAATTTGAAAATTTGTTAAGGATTGGACCAATTTAAATGGCAGGGTCCAGGGTGGTGGGTGGAAGAGGATTATGGTAAATATTTTGCATCCATTTTTAGAAGAAAAAGTACCTTCTAAAAATGCCAATTTAATTTTTGCAACAAACAATTTATAGCTTAAAATGGCCTGAAGAATATTTTTGAAGCTAGAAAAAGGAACAAAGAGCGAGGAACACCAAATTTTGATGGATAACCAAATTTTGAGATGAATGTCATTTTTTGTTGGTAAATAAAAAAGTGAATGAAGTGATTTTTGGATGAGAGCAATTGGATGAACATCGCGCGGTCATTAATTGTCCGGAATGAGGTGGTGGGGACTAGAGTCAAATTGGGAAGTTAATGCGCAGTTTGGGGTTGAAAATTGGGGAAGAGGAGAGAGTCTGTCGCCAGCCTTCACCTAAAAAACGCGAATGGGAATGGCCGTCGGCCACTATTCATTCTGGATATTGGATTGGGATATGGGATGTGACAAAGAAAAAGGTGAGGAAAGGTGGCGGTGGTGGAGAACTAATAAATATCCCCCATTGTTTGGATTGGATGGCTACGAAACAAGTCAAGGAAACCCTCATCAGAAAAATTTGGACTTTAATTGGACACATTAAAAACCCTACAAGCTACAACTTATTACTTAGGCATTTTGTTATCCAGACTCCTGACTCTCCACTCCCAAGCAAATATTTTTGTTAATTAAAATCGCCCAACTATTTTCAACATTCAGCTAACCTGTTTAAACTGCTCTTCATAATTCCACATGGGTTGCTGAGTTCCACATCGACTGCTCGTGTTCCGACCAACACTGCCCCGGCCGCTGCTGTTGCAATCCTCTTCAGCTGCAGTTCGACGACCCCTAAAAATTTAATCAATTCATTGTTTTTGTCAAGTCTAACTAACTTGATGCTCAAATCTTCCGGTTCTGCGGTGCGTTGTTGATGCTGTCCGGCGGTGGTTGTTCCCTCTGAATCGGCCTCATCTCGTTCATCATCATGGTGAAGCTGCTCTGTGCCATCTTCCAAAACTTCCAAATGTGTTGATGCTTGTTGGTTTGAATTCAGTGAGTGAAGCAGAGAATGATGGCCGAAAAATGTAGACGGATCCATTTGAGATTGAGGAAAGAATGGTGATGTAGCAAAATGTTGTTGAGATTGTATGGCGAGGAGAAATGGCGAAATTTTGGCCAGCAATGGATTCACTATTTGGGACTGGGGTTGTTGATCGAAACCTGTGCAAAATAATGAATTAATTTATTATTTTATTTAATAAACTATAAATTAATTATTGGTTTAGGTTTTAGAATTTAGACTATAAATGTTTCAGAAAGAAACTGATTTGTCATTTGATTAAATGTAAAAACTAAGTTCAAGGCAAGCAATCAAAAATCAATAAAGATTACGATGAAGAGAGAGATTATATATAGCAGAGAAATAAAGTTGGATGTAATGTCTTTTTAATAAAATAAAAAGCCAAAAATGCGAAATAAAAAAATTCAAATTGTACCATATACTTAAAAGCCATCTAATCTTTATGCTTAATCCCGGATTCGGATTAACTAAAAAAGCCATTTAATGGATTGACCTGAAAATAATTTTTGGAATGCCTTTTGCGCCTCCAAAAATTCCATCATTTGCTGTTGTTGTTGTTGGCCAACATTTGTGGATTGTTCTGCCACCATCGTTCCCATTGTTGCGGCTGCATCTTCCTCAACCAAACATTGTTGTTTTGGTTGTTCCCCTTCCTCCTCCTGCTGCTCCAATTCTTCCTCCTTTGACTCTTCTTCTTTTTGTGTGGCACCCAAAATTGTTTGCTGCAAAATGGCATTTGGCGAAGAGGCGGCCAATTGTTGTTCCACAAGACTGAACAGTCTATTTGGTCCGTAAGAGGTGGAATGCTCAATTGAATCATGCGAATTCTAGTAAAATTACAAATTAAATTGGAATTTATTGTCTCAATTCACCTGTTTTGGCGTTACAGTTCTTTCTTCTTCCGCCGCCGCCATTGCTGGACTCAATTTACGTTTTCGACGACCATTTCCACCGCCGCCACCATTCTCTGGCCCATTGAATAATCCGCCATTTTGCTGATTGGACGGTGATCCCGTAGAGGGCGGTGGTGGCACATTGCCAGAGGCGGCACCGGCCAAAAGGGCATCAAAGGAGAGTGGCGAGATCATTTTAAATTAGCGTGGAAATGGAAATTCACAAATTTGGAAAGCTAAATTGGAATGAATTAATATTTTGGAATGAATTTGGACTGTAAAATTTGTGACATTTTTTGGAAGATTTATGAGAGGAATATTATTCTGGGGAAGCCAATCATTTTGGGAAGTAGGGGAATATTATAAATGAGAACAGCCGTGCATCCATATATGGGGCCCACTTTTTAATATTCTTTTGTGTTGGCCCACCATCATATTCGCCTCCACCCCTCTTTTGGCCAATAAATTTGGGCCACAAATGATGGGAGGAAGGGGAAATGGCCTCATCGAATGCCCCCCAATGTTGGGTTGGACTAATTCCCCGCTCATTAATCATTTGGGAGGAGGGAAATTTTAGATTGGATTGTTTGGGAGGAGGGGGGGGGGCACAGCTGAGAATGATTATGCCAATGTGTGCCTGTCCTTTGCCTTCATCCATATTTTTACAATCCACCGTCGGGCCGCCATCCCCTCTGGATGGGGGATTAATGCATAAAAAATTAATTGGCCAAGGAAATTTGGATTCGCATTCGCATGGAGGCCAAATACAAAGGGAGGAAAAGCTATCGGATGGGTTTTATATGGCCAAAATTTGGTTGGCAAATTTCCATAATGGAAAGGGGACACAAACGGAAAATAAAGAAGAAATTTTTAAAGACAAAAATCCTTGAAAACCGAATGAATTTAGATGTCCAATCCGCCAATATTTAAAGGCCATTAAATGTGGTTGTATGATGAAGGGAAAGAGGAGGGAAAGGGGAGGGAGGATTGAGGGCAATTGGATGAATGAATGAATGGAAAGGCGGGGAATAGATTGGTGGGGGGGAGGGGGAATACGGTAGCCCATGGTGGTTGCCCCCTCCTTTCGGCTTAATGTGCAAAAAGTGGGAAGGGGGATGAGGGGAGGGGTGGGTGGACAAAATATATAATTGGCCGTGGAACAACGGGGGAAAATGGAGGAAGGAATGGGATGGATGCAAAATGTGGGGAGGAGGAGGGGACAAACTCTAATGGATGGATGGATGAATGAATGGAGTGAATGAATGTGGAATGGAATGGAATGGAAGGGATACTTGAATTTGGGGGAATTTGGGAATATATGAAAGCTAAATTGTGTTTGGCCAAACTGGATTCATTCAAAGAGGGGAGGGGGGGGGATGAGTTTGGATTTGGATGGATCATCTGGCGGATTGGAAGGGAATTTTTGGCTAATTGAATGGGCCATTCAAGTGGTTGGTTGGCGGACAAAAAGCCGACGGAATGATGGAAAAGGGGAAAGAGGAGTTTGATGGAAATTGTGGCCAAATTGCGGGAGAGGGGATGATAATCTGCTGTGGAAATAAATATTTGGCCAAATTACAAAAATATATATAAGTGGTTTGGGTGAAAGAATTTGAATGGATGGATGGATGGGAGGATGCATGAATATTATTAAATATTCATGGATTACGATATAGTAAGAATGGAATGTAATGGATGGGGAATGAGGGATGGATTTGAAGTGGGAGACAATTCAATTTGCTTTAAGGCAAATTTGTTTGGTTATTTGGCTTTTAACTCAAAGATTTATTATTCAAATTTTCGTTATTTCTCTCTGTTTGTCTTTATTAAATTTTTGATGAGTTTCAAAAATAAATTAGTTTTAATTACTTCTTTGTTTTCTGTCTATTTTGGGTTTCGTTTCTTACTAGTTATGTTGAATAAGAAAAGTTAGCTTTAGTACAATGGATGTTGATAAAATGGCTATCAAATTTGCCCTCCTAATTCATTCAATTGGCCAAAGAAAGCCTAAAATTGGGCCAATGATTTGGATAATGTATCTTTGCCCTTCCCCTGCTGTGATTCGTTTTAGCTAGCCCAAATAAAAATCAAAGATGCATGGAAAAGAGAACAATAGAATTTTGGTGAGGTGAAAAACATTGTGTCCTTCCTTCACATTCATTGGATCAAAATAAATTCATTCGGACTTTTGGCGGGGGCAAAATTACGATCGCCGTTGGCTGGGCTTCATCTTCCATCTTTTAAAATTCAATGTGAAATTAAATCCATTCCCTCCGGATTCATTCATTTGTGGTGGATTCATACGGATCGAAATGTGAAGGGAAAAGAGAGGGGAAACGGTGGATGAAAATGAAGAATGCTCCGGGCCTATTCGCGCATTTTTAATCCGGACAAACAAAAATAGAGTGAAGGGGAAATGATCATCACGATTTTTTTATGGCCAAATGGAATTTAAGAAGGGCGGAGATTAGGACTAATTTCTTGAATTACAGTGCAAAACATCCTTTATTTTACTATTATTTTTTTTATTACATTTTGATTATAGAAATTGTGATGAATATTGAATAAAATGGAATATGAAAGTTTCCCAATTTTGTTGGGGAATTTGGGGATTGACATGGAAAGAAAAAATAATAAGGTTCAATAAGATTTTTATTTGCTAAAAGTTAGTTGCTTAAAATGAATTACAGATTCTTCGATTATGATGGAAAAAAAGGATTTATGTATACATAAAAAAGTGAGCAACAATTTTGACAATTTTCCCCTCTCCAAAATTTGACATTTGGTTGATGGCAATAGCAGATGGACTCATGCCCACCCAAATATTGTGTCTTTTGTGCCGCCAATTCAATGCCCTCCCCTCAATGTGTAAATTAATTGCCATCCCTGCCCCAGATTGGCCATGGCCATCCTCGTCCCCAAAATTTGTTGCTGGGAGCCTTTTGTTCAAATGGAAAGGATTATTATTTTATATTTTATTCATCAATGGATGAATATTCGCGCAAAATACCCTTTTTGAATGCATGCATCCATCCAAAAGGGAAAATAATATTGTGTGGCATTGACATCATGAATGGCAAAATTCATTTTGGATTGAACATATTTGAATTTAGGTGATGATTTTAAGCGAGAATATACTTTAAAATGATGGCAAAATCATTATTAAAAAGCGATTAATAAGATGTTGCGGCAATGCATGATAGCAATTGAATAAAGAGAAGTCTGTACGGTACCATTTCCTCTCTTTTAAATTCAATTAATTATCCCATTCCAAGAAATAAACAAAAAATCTGACTAATCATTTTTTAATATTATATTTATGGACAATTTAATGGACTACCTATACATGAATATTCCGATGGATGAAATGTGAACATTTGTTTTTATTCGCCACCTTCGCGCAAATTGATGGCCCAGGAAGGGGGGGGATGGACAATTGGCAAATTAATGGATTGGGGATGGCATAAATTCATTGTCCCAAAATTGAGAACAATTGACTGTGTAAATTGACCGATGGAAGGAATGGAAGGGAAATGTGGAAGGGATGAATTTTTGGGAAGGGGATTGAACCGGATTGAAGCAGAGGGGAATGAACACATTTGCGCCATTTATGGGCATTTGGATGGGACCATTTGACGGTGGGGACACATATTTGGGGGCAGAAACTTTTCCCTTAAATGGAAGGAACAGAGGGGGGGGGGGGGGGGGGGGTTGGGGGAATGCGCAGCTGTGTGCCACCAATTGGGTGTGCCAACCAACCAATTGATTTGCATTGTTTCCCCCCATTCTCCTCGATGGATTCACTGTAACTAAATTAATGGACCCTGGAATTGGAGGGGGACAAATTGAGTGGAAATGGAAATTAGAATAGGAATGAAGGAGTTTAGGATGTGAAATTGAATGAATATGATTTAAATTAACACATTTTTTGTTGAATTTTTTAATACATCGAAATTTGGAATGTTGGAAAAGGCTCATGGATGGGTTGGCTTCATCCAATTTAATTTAAGGGTTGGATTTGAATGGAAAATAAATTTATGGTCGGCAAATCAACAAAAAAAAAAGGGGGAAAAGTTGGAGAGAGGAAGGCAACAAATGACAGCACAAGTGGCATTCATCCAAAACAAATTCATCCAACAGATTGGAATGAAAGATTGACTGACTCGATCCAGCCACCTTCCACTCTCCATTTGATTTATGCGAATTTGTCCGGCCACCCTTTCGTTCAAAGCAAATTGGCGCATCCTCTGGCCGCCAATTCCCCTATAAAGGGTGAATGAATTGCCGTCACCGCCAATTCACCAGCAAAGTCCACATCCCATTCCATCCATCTATTAATCCATCCTTCCATTCGACCATAAACCAACTCTTCTTTGAAAAGCCACAGCAAAAATACTCTTCTATAAAAAATTGTGATTTTGAGAGCAGTTTATTTGCGGAAAAATGGGGTGGGGAACAAATGATGATGAGGAGGGGAATATAATGGATGGACGGAGGAGGCAAAATTGGGGGAAGATGATGAAGTGGCCAAGGGGAAATGGGCCAGCCAGCCGCCCGATCAAAATGGCCCCCAGGGCATTCATCCACATCCATTGGGCCCAAATCTCCCCTTCATTCATTCATTCCACATCAAATATCTTTTCATCAAAAATCCGCTCAAATCCCTTCCTCCACACACATTTTTATAATCATCATTTTTTTTGCCAATTAACAACTGTCCAATTCAATCCATTCCAGATACTTATGAGGGCAATTGGATTTTATGGCTGAAGGGGAAGGGAGGAAGAAATGTGCATTTTGATTATTATTTGTGGAATAATTGAAAGAATCAATAGAGAGAGGACTATTTAGCTGAATAAATAATTTCGCCTGTTTTTAAGAACAATTCCGCCTGTTTTTAAGAATAATTCTGCCTGTTTGACTCGGTTTTAATTCCGCCTGGCGAACTTAGAATAATTCCGCCTGTTTGACTAAGTTTTAATTCCGCCTGGCGAACTTAGAATAATTCCGCCTGTTTGACTAGGTTTTAATTCCGCCTGGCGAACTTAAAATAATTCCGCATGGCGAACTTAGAATAATTCCGCCTGGCGAACTTAGAATAATTTCGCCTGTTTGACTCGGTTTTAATTCCGCCTGGCGAACTTAGAATAATTCCGCCTGTTTGACTCGGTTTTAATTCCGCCTGGCGAACTTAGAATAATTCCGCCTGTTTGACTAGGTTTTAATTCCGCCTGGCGAACTTAGAATAATTCCGCCTGTTTTAATTCCGCCTTGCGAACTTAGAATAATTCCGCCTGTTTGACTAAGTTTTAATTCCGCCTGGCGAACTTAGAATAATTCCGCCTGGTGAACTTAGAATAATTCCGCCTGGCGAACTTAAAATAATTCCGCATGGCGAACTTAGAATAATTCCGCCTGGCGAACTTAGAATAATTTCGCCTGTTTGACTCGGTTTTAATTCCGCCTGGCGAACTTAGAATAATTCCGCCTGTTTGACTCGGTTTTAATTCCGCCTGGCGAACTTAGAATAATTCCGCCTGTTTGACTAGGTTTTAATTCCGCCTGGCGAACTTAGAATAATTCCGCCTGTTTTAATTCCGCCTTGCGAACTTAGAATAATTCCGCCTGTTTGACTAAGTTTTAATTCCGCCTGGCGAACTTAGAATAATTCCGCTTGGCGAACTTAGAATAATTCCGCCTGTTTGACTAAGTTTTAATTCCGCCTGGCGAACTTAGAATAATTCCGCCTGGCGAACTTAGAATAATTCCGCCTGGCGAACTTAGAATAATTCCGCTTGGCGAACTTAGAATAATTCCGCCTGTTTTTAAGAATAATTCTCCTTATTTTTAAGAATAAATCAGCCTTTTATAATTCGAAATGTTTCTAAGAAATAATTCCGCCTCTAATAAAAATTGCTGATCAAATCCACTTATTTCCTAATTTATTATATTAAATTTGCAGAACATTTTTTAATTCTATTCCCATGCCAATTTTCTTTATGGCCATTCTCATTCAAAATTATTTTACGATTCACCTTTACTATTTTTCTTTCTCCCCATCCTTCTTCCGATCAAATCCCATCCATCTAAATCCCCCATTCCCAATTCCCTTCTCCTTCATCAACTTCATCATTTTTTTAGCCAATTAACAGTTGCCCGACTTTTGGCCGGCAAAGGAAAAAAAGGGGGATTGGGGAAATGGAGAATTGGATATAAAAATATTATAATGGAGAGTGGATTATGGATAAATGAATGAATGGGGATGGGCGAGTTGATCAAATCGAGGGACATCGATTTTGAGAGGTTGGTGGCTGTCAAAAAATAACTTGGCCCTTCCTTTCCCCCAATTTTCTTCCATTCACTCAACCATTTCCAAGAGTTGCTTTTGGCCAAGCCTGGCTTTATTAATGAATCTTGCAAAGGTTGTGAAAGGAAAAAAAGCCTATGAAAAGTATTTAAAATTGATTAAAGAAATTGACAAATTTGAAGAATTTGGGCATTAAAAATTGCATTTATACCGTATAAAAATTGAAATCAATAAAAAATTATTCGACAGTGGAATGGGGTGTGGTCCCCTCATGTATTCGAGTGGGTATTTTGGCGGTGGAAAGGGGGAAATCTGCGCACAGAATCAAGGCAAAAACAAAGGAAGGAAGGGAAGGAGGCAATCGAGTTCAATGTCTAATCAAGTGGTGGGCCACTCCCCAGATATATAAATAAATAAATAATATTCTTAAATGCGCCAAAAGCAGAAATGAATGAAGGGGGAGAAGGGGGCACAGTCTGGCGAGTGGCGACCACAAAACGATGGAAAATCAGCCAAAATTGCCGCCAAAGCAAAGTTTATTATAATGAATTGGGGAGGAGAATAAGGGAGGAACATAAATTGTGTTTAGTTTTGAGAGGATTGGTTTTGGGAGCGGGAGGGGGATTATTTGGCTTAATTTAGGGACACTTGAAAGCGAGAATTTGGTGCGGGGACAAAGTCGAAGGCAAACGGAAAATGGATGGGGGAAAATTGAGGATAATGTTTGTTGTTGAAACTGCTGGAAATCATCCCCCAAACTAATTCATTCAACAGCCATGGAAAAGGATTTGTGGACAATAAATGAAGGAAAGGGGCAAAATTACTGTAGTGAAATCATAAATTCTAAATTGGCCATTATTTTGAAATTGATATTTGCTTTTCGCTGAGTGAATTGGATGAGAACAAAA
The DNA here is from genome assembly GCA_030063045.1 of Pratylenchus scribneri. Taxonomy (NCBI): domain Eukaryota; kingdom Metazoa; phylum Nematoda; class Chromadorea; order Rhabditida; family Pratylenchidae; genus Pratylenchus; species Pratylenchus scribneri. The sequence goes on from JAQSEB010000007.1 coordinate 538,112, forward strand.
AATTTGCAACCATAATCTTAGAAATTAATTTGTATTTAATTTTCAGATATGTCCCTTTGCCCTTAACCAACATTGTTTACTGTGATTATTCCACTTAAAATGGAGGAATTTTTAAAAATATTATTAAAGCTTAGAAAGAAAGGAAATCATAAATTAGTTTTGGATCATTTCCTCCAAAAGAGGAATTGGATATATTAAATATTTGTTTTATTTGACCAAAAATATGGTGGGTTGGGGGAACAATGGGCAAAGGAAATTGGCCAAACAAAAAAGAATGGTGGAAGAGGCTAAACAGCAGATTAGAAGGAAGGGGAAGGCAAAGAATGTTGGAGGGGAATAAACTCTGCGGGAAATGTGCCCCCAAAAATGGTGGGAGGTATATAATATCATCAAAATTGGGAAGAATGGATGGACATTGGCAATTGGCATTGGCACACCCCCAACAAAGCCGAGATTATTATGTTCAATTTGTAATTATTGATGATTCATTTCAAAAAATGGATACTTTTAATTTAAACGGAAGAGAAGGAAGGTAAAATATTTAGGCCTTGAATGGCAAAAAATTTTTAAAATTTTTGGGTAATTTTCCTTCTCAAAATTACTGCAAAAAGAATGTGGCCAAAAAGGCGGAGATGAATGTTTCCCCAATTTAGATTGAGCAATTTATTCGATTAAATTGAATTAAATGCAATTTGATTGGATTTTTAAGTCGATCGTTTTGTTTGAGCGCGCGACCCCCATCCCCACACAATTTTTTAATTAAATTAAATATTTTCGATTTAAAAATTACCCAATGGAAATTAATCGGAAATTGGTAAATGTGAAGAAATGCAGAAAAATTTTATTTGATTTTAATTTTGGAAATATTTGACAATATCTTCTATCAAAAAAAAAATAAAATTTGTAATAATCGACCGACGATGGAGGATAAAATGAAGGGGGGAAGGAGAATTGCGGCAAAACGGGATTGGGCCAAAATGTGTTGGATGAAAAATGAAGGCCGAATGCATATATGGCACAATGAAGGGAGGGGAATAAAAGGATATGAGGGGGCAAATGTCACATTAATCACCCACCAACCACCGCCTCACAAAAGAGGGCACAAAGGAAACAGATTTGGAGGATGATGATGAAGCCGAAGGCTCCAAAACATCAAATGGAAGTGCATCATTTGAGGCAATGACAAAAGAGAATGCATGGCTTTAGGGGTGGAATATATAAGTAAAAATTGTTGTTCTTTTAACCAGGCGGAATAAAACAGGCAGATTTATTCTTAAAACAGGCGGAATTATTCTTGCAGGCGGAATTATTCTAAGTTCGCTAGGCGGAATTATTCTAAGTTCGCCAGGCGGAATTTAAACCTAATGAAACAGGCGGAATTATTCTAAGTTCGCCAGGCGGAATTATTCTAAGTTCGCCAGGCGGAATTATTCTAAGTTCGCCAGGCGGAATTAAAACCTAGTCAAACAGGCGGAATTATTCTAAGTTCGCCAGGCGGAATTATTCTAAGTTCGCCAGGCGGAATTATTCTAAGTTCGCCAGGCGGAATTAAAACCTAGTCAAACAGGCGGAATTATTCTAAGTTCGCCAGGCGGAATTATTCTAAGTTCGCCAGGCGGAATTATTCTAAGTTCGCCAGGCGGAATTAAAACTTAGTCAAACAGGCGGAATTATTCTAAGTTCGCCAAGCGGAATTAAAACTTAGTCAAACAGGCGGAATTACTTGACCAGGCGGAAATAAAACAGGCGGATTTATTCTTAAAAATAGTCGGAATTATTTCTCACTTTCAAATGGCCCCAAATTAAGCCAAATAATCCCCCTCGAATCCAATCCTTTTGGGTGGAAACTTTTTGGCATTCAATGACAAAGGCAATGGAAATTGATCATTTCCAATGGATTTTTGATGATTTTGGCATCCAATTAATTAATTCATGGAGGCAAAACTTTCAAATTGGCCTGCAAAATGGACGATCCAAATCAAAGGAAATCCTTTCGAATGGAGATTAATTTTGACAGTTTTTTTACAACAATGAAATTGACTGATATTGTCAGCATATTTATTGAAGTTAAGCTAATTAATTGTTGAAGAATCATATATTTGTGTTTAATGGATGGGAGTTATTTCTCTCAATTTAAATTCAATTCAAGCAAAAACATTTCTACACATTTTTCTTTACCAATAACAACCAATTTTTTGCAATATTTTCTGGCCATCCAAATTTCCAAAAATCGGCTTATTTTCATTTTTCACCCTAAAAATTTTTGTTTTACCTTTTTTCTTTCGTCCATTTTTGATGGCATTTTCTGCCAATTTTCCTTTTCAAAAAATATTCCCCCTTCCTCAAATTTTGCGGCATTGGGTAATTGAAGTGAATTGAGGAAGGGGAATTGGCCACTTATCGCCCGAGGGCCATCTTCCACCCCCTTACTCCAATTGGTACCCCTTATTTAATCCTCACTGCTGTAAAAGGAAAAGTCCCCCTTGGGGGAGAAAAATGGATGGGAATTTGGAGGGAAAATGGGGGACAATTTTGGGCCAGCCCCGATGGCAAACTAATCTTTTTATTATCGGCATCCCCCTACCCCTCCTATTTCTCTTTTTTGCCTTGTCAAATAATTCCCCTTTTCCCCATATCACAATTCTTTTGGCTGCAAAAATGGTGGTAAAACAGAATTTGAATTTTAAAGTTCAGAGGGTTCAAAACTTATTAGATATGGGTATTATTAATTAGGTCGATTAGATATTAAAATCCACTATTAATGGCCCCAAAGATTGCTTTTTTCAGAGATCCACATCCACCTCAAAAAGGGGTTAAATATTATTCTACCTTTAAAATCTAGATTCCCTCCAATCCAAATATCGCCCCAAAATTGACATTGTTTTCCTCTCAATGCCAACCTTCGCATACACCTTTTCCTCTATACAATTTCCGGCTCACCAATTTTCAATGCCAAAATCTCCCCTCAATTCTTTACAATTCCAAATTTAAGCCATCCATTCCACCTTCCATTCATAAATTTTGATGCCATCTTCGACGGCATAACTGTGGCCAACAATCAAAATGGCATTGGCCATTCTGCTGCTGCTTTCAATTGCGGCCTATTCCGCATCAGGTGAATTGGGAATTAAAATTTAAATAAAAGTAAATAATATTTTTGAATTGCTTGACTCGACTTTGATCCCTCAAATTTGATTTAATAATTTCAATTTTAAATGATTCATTCACGAATAAATCATTTATTATATACATATATTATTTACATATTTGGAGGTCTAATTAATTTACTCTTCTTCGATTATAATATGTGGAAATAGGAGTTAATAATACCATCTTATTTTCTGTTCTTAATTCCGCTTTTCCTTCCCAATTCTTCTAAATTCTCTCAACTTTTTCCTTTCAATTTGAAGAAAGAATATTCATTTGCGCATAAAAACAACAATCGCTCCATTCATTCATCCTTTCCTCCTTTTTTGGCCAATATATTTTTAAGAATTTGCCTTGAATGGACACAAAAGTTTTCTTTTCATTCCATCCATTCTCCATGTGAAGGTGATGGATGCCCGAAGGAAAGTGAAGGAAATTGAGGGAAGGGACAAGCGGATTTAGTGGGGAAGGGCACGGAGGAATTTGCCCTTCTAATCCAATTGCCCTCCGCCTTGGCCTTTTTTGTGCCATTTTTCATTTCCATTGACACAAAGAAGGGAAATAAGAACAAACAAGGCAAAGCACCCTTCCCCCATTCCATTTCCTCCCCAAAATCCCTTTTCCATTCAAAATCCTCTCTTTTTGCCAAACAAATTTTTTTTATTGCTATAAAACTTTCAACCATCCTTTTCAAGAAAAATATCGAAAAATAAGTGACCAAATGCGATGTAAATTTAATGGACTTTTTCATTAACCCTAATTTTAAATGGAAATAGAGAAGGCATTGGCCATTTTTGGGTAATAAATTATCCCGAAGTCATTGATTCAAAAGATTCTGTAATAAAAGGGTCAATTTAAGTATTGAATTTTGGAATTCTTTGTTATTAAAAATGTTTCCAATTTTGCATTAATTTCCATGAATATTCTCGCTTTTCCCACTTAATTACCCTGCCACATACAATTTTCCCGTTTCCAAAAAATAAAAGAATGGCATTACTGCATTCGATGCCAATATTCTCTATAATTTGCATTGGCCTCCTCCTTCTCATTTCCATCCAATCCGCAACAAATGCCCGTCGATCAACTCGGCCAGCCTCCTCGTCGACAACCAATAAAATGTCGTGGCCTACCGTCTCTTCACATTTATTCGATTCTGCCTCCTCACAATCCCACTTCCAACAATCTTCTGCCATTCTTCAATTTGCCTCTGGCGAGGACGAGGAACGTCTTTCCATTGATTTATTCAAGGGCTACAATTCATTGATCAGGCCTTCCCCTTGCTATAATCAAACTGTGGTGAATGTTGACTTTGGAATGGCCATGATTCTGCTGATTAATGTGGACGAGAAAAACCAAATTATGCAATCGAATGCATGGCTAACACTCAAATGGAATGATTGCCAATTCAGGTTCCCATTCCCACATTGTTTGTATACGGTAGGGGAAGATTCAGAACATAGAGACATTCGTTTGATCATATCTCAACGAGGATTTAGCCCATCTGGGAAGGCTATATAGGATTGAAAAGCCCAAAATGTTCTCAATAAAGTGGCCATTTTAAATTTTATGGAAATCAAGCATTTAAAAAGTTGCATGTCTTTGTGTGCGATAGACTAGAAATTTTGAAGGAGAGCCATTTATTTTACAAATTGTATATTTTTCAAAAAATTGTTAAGCCACTTTCTAAACTTTTATTAGATGTTTCAAATGGTATATAGCCTCCCAATTTTGGTAACTTCCTACTTGAGATATGACCAAAAGAAAAATTGGCTTGTTTCACATAGTACATATACATATTATGAATGAGGACATCTGTGGAATTCATGGAATTCATTTTCATTTTTTTGAGTCACCAAACACATTCATTCTTTATACAAATTATGCAGTTGGGATCCGGCGGATTATGGGGGCATTGAGAGTATCAGAGTGCCAGTGGAACGAGTCTGGGTGCCAGATATTGTGCTTTTCAACAAGTTTTTTTGGAAGGCTCAATTCCTATGATATTTTTATTTTGCAGTGCCGATGGAAATTATGAAGTCAGCTATCAGAGTAATGTTGTCGTTGATTATCAAGGAAATGTGAGCTGGGTGCCTCCGGCAATATACAAAAGTTCTTGTCGAATTGGTTAGAATTGTAGATTGAAAATAATGTGCATATTTCCCTTGTTTACTTACAGATGTTGAATATTTCCCATTTGATGAGCAAACGTGCGTGGTGAGTCAAAAATATTTATTCATTCCTTTGGGTCATATTTGTGGAGGAATTAATTAGGTGATAAAAAAAAAAAAGGATTTCATTAGGTGAAACACAAAACAATTGGATTTATTTCTAGAAACAGGCGGAATTATTCTTAAAAATATGCGGATTTATTCTTAAAAACACGGAATTATTCTAAGTTCGCCAGGCGGAATTATTCTAAGTTCGCCAGGCGGAATTAAAACTTAGTCAAACAGGCGGAATTATTCTAAGTTCGCCAGGCGGAATTAAAACTTAGTCAACCAGGCGGAATTATTCTAAGTTCGCCAGGCGGAATTAAAACTTAGTCAACCAGGCGGAATTATTCTAAGTTCGCCAGGCTGAATTATTCTATGTTCGCCAGGCGGAATTATTCTTAAAAACGGGCGGAATTATTCTAAGTCGCCAGGCTGAATTATTCTATGTTCGCCAGGCGGAATTATTCTTAAAAACAGGCGGAATTATAAGTTCGCCAGGCGGAATTAAAACAGGCGGAATTATTCTAAGTTCGCCAGGCGGAATTATTCTAAGTTCGCCAGGCGGAATTATTCTAAGTTCGCCAGGCGGAATTATTCTAAGTTCGCCAGGCGGAATTATTCTAAGTTCGCCAGGCGGAATTATTCTAAGTTCGCCAGGCGGAATTAAAACTTAGTCAACCAGGCGGAATTATTCTAAGTTCGCCAGGCGGAATTAAAACTTAGTCAAACAGGCGGAATTATTCTAAGTTCGCCAGGCGGAATTATTCTAAGTTCGCCAGGCGGAATTAAAACTTAGTCAGTCAGGCGGAATTATTCTAAGTTCGCCAGGCGGAATTAAAACTTAGTCAATCAGGCGGAATTATTCTAAGTTCGCCAGGCGGAATTAAAACTTAGTCAATCAGGCGGAATTATTCTAAGTTCGCCAGGCGGAATTAAAACTTAGTCAAACAGGCGGAATTATTCTAAGTTCGTCAGGCGGAATTAAAACTTAGTCAAACAGGCGGAATTAAAACTTAGTCAACCTGGCGGAATTAAAACTTAGTCAACCTGGCGGAATTAAAACTTAGTCAACCTGGCGGAATTAAAACTTAGTCAACCTGGCGGAATTAAAACTTAGTCAACCTGGCGGAATTAAAACCTAGTCAACCTGGCGGAATTAAAACTTATTAGTCAACCTGGCGGAATTAAAAAAAACTGGCAGAATTAATTAATTGAAATATTGTACAAAACTGGATTGTTGTTAAATTTTGATTAACCAATTATTCCCTATTAAATGGGCCAAAACACCGTTTTTTTTCTTACCTCATTTTTACCAATTTTTAGCTTCAATTCGGCTCCTGGACCTATGGACCAAACGAAGTTCAACTCCGTTGGTACGGCAATAAAAAGGCTGTCGAGCTGGAAGACTATTCGCCCAGTGGCATTTGGGATATTATGGACGTGCCAGGCAGAATGGCTCCCGACAAAAGTCGGGTGGAATTCCATATCGTCATTCGGCGAAAAACCCTCTTTTATACGGTCATTCTGATTATCCCCACTGTATTGATGGCATTCCTCTCAATGTTGGTTTTCTATTTGCCAGCAGAATGTTCCGAAAAAATTACACTGGCCATCAGCATTTTACTCGCTTTGGTCGTGTTTTTACTGCTTGTTTCGAAGATTTTGCCGCCAACTTCCGATACAATTCCCCTTATGGCCAAATATTTGTTGATGACTTTTGGTAAGGCAAACGATATTCCCGAAAACGGTGCAATTGAATATTGCCGATTCAAGGCTATTTTTGACCATAGTTCTGCGAGGCAATAATCAATTTTGGAAAGCTCTATGTCATTTGAAAGCACTAAATGACCTCTAAATAATGGCTAAACTATTTTTTGAAAATAAATTAATTATTAAATAAGCGACTTTTTAATCAAAAAAACTGATTTATTATACCCATAGACATGTAAACTTTTTTAAATTTTGATTGATCTTTGTTAACTTATGGTCAAAACGGATGCACTTATTCAATCGGCCGTATTCACATTTAACCTCTCCCCAATATTCCATGATTATATGCCATCCTCCCTCCCCATAGTGATGAATATTATCACCATCATGTCCACCGTTTGCGTTTTGAATGTCCATTTCCGATCGGCGCTGACCCATCAAATGCCTCATTGGGTTCGCCTACTTTTTCTTGGCCTCCTTCCTCGCCTTCTTTGTATGCGTCGGCCACGGAGGCCTTCATATTTTCAGCATTCTTCTGCTGAGACTACGGTCTCCCTTGACCAATTCTCCACTTCATCAACATTTGTTATGAATCGACCCAGAGGGGGTGGCGGCCATCTTTCTGATGCATTGCCTGGTATTTTATTTTCTTCCCAACATTGTATACATTTGAGAATGGATACGATACTTCTCATCAGCTTGTTGTCAAGCCAACTTGTCGTCATTTATCTCATCAAAGACTATATCAATTTCGATGATTTTAGCATGATATTAAAAAGAAGAATGAAAGCAAATAAATGCTTTAAATTTTATTTAAACTGGTTCAGAATTGATGAAATTCTGTACAAAAACTTTAAGATGACCTTAATTGTGGATTTATGAAATTTCTCATGGTTATTTTGGGCATAACTTCACCAATTTTGATCCAATTTAAATAAAATTAAAATAATTGATAGTCAATAATCTGCTCTTTAATTATATAACAAAAATAACAAAATTGGCTCACTAATAAATGGAATTATTATTAACGGCGACAAGTTGGGCTAAATTTGAGATTCCCTTCCCAATTGAATTCATTGAATAAATTATTCTTTACCAGGAATGGCCATGGCTGGGATGTTGCCATTTGCCGGTGGACGGGGCCAAAAACGCCGTCGAGAAAATATGGCCCAAAAGGGGCGTAGGGGGCCGAATGAGGAGCAACAACTTTCGTCACCCGGTTCGCCCCTTCCCCAATTGAGAAGATCCCAAACTGGAGGGCATTTGGGCGGACAAGGCGATGCATCGATTGGAGCCGGAACATCATCAAGCATGGGTATTGGTGCAAATTCGCGCAGCAGTGGAGTTTGCGCAAAACTGGGCCAATTGGTTGAGGAACAGAAAATGGGCCAAAGATTGAGGCAAGCAGTGGAATCGATTGCATTCATTGCGGAACATATTCGAACAGAAATGAGCGACAAAAAAGTGGGAGGAAAATGTACGGATTTTAGAATATTTCCCGTACAGGTCCGAGATGATTGGCGATTCATTTCCACGGTAATTGATCGCCTTTTGCTACTTGTCTTTTTTGGAATCACTTTGGGCGGAACTGTGGCCATTTTATTTTCAGTTCCGCATGTTTTCGAGTTGGTCGACCAGCAACAAGTCATTCGACGTCTAATTGCCAAAAATAAGCTGGAGGCAATGGATGGCCATTGAATTTATCTACTTTTCCATTATATTTGATCATAAATGAATTCTTGCCATTCTTTTCATCATTCTTCACCCTTTTAAACTTAATAATAATGAAAAATTAGTGTTTTGTTTACAAATGATCAATCAAAAGACTGAATAATTCACGCATTTCACCACTTTTCAATTAAAAACCCCCAAAAATTGATCAAAAACACTTAAAAGTCAAGTCAAGCAATTCATTAAATCCCAATAAAAATTTTTAATATATTCCAATATGAAAATTTAATTCAAAAACACAGTGGCATTCGGTTCGGAGGCGGAGGAACGGTTGATTGCCGATCTTTTCCGTGGTTACAACCATTTGATTCGTCCGGTGCCAAATGTGAGCAGCACTCCGCTGGAAATTCGCTTCTCATTAGCACTCATTTTGTTGATCAATGTGGACGAGAAAAACCAAATTATGCAAACAAATGTTTGGCCCACGATGCGATGGGTCGACTATCGTTGTGTTTGGTACATATATTTCACCCAATATTATTTTGCTTTGATATTGCCCTAGGGAATTATGGTGCTACGGTAATGAAATTCACTGATAGATTGTGGGAAAAGTAATTTTTGTGCCGAAATTTTCCAAAAGTGAATGAGGAGGGCGAAATGGAATTATTATGCAATGGATCATCCTCATTCTTTTGGCTATAGCTCAATGAGGAATTAACCAATCCAGAAAGGGAATATTCCATTAGAAAGTTCAGAGTGTCCTCTAAAAAGTGGCCTTATCAAATTTTAAGAAATCTGAATTTTATAAAACATTTATATCTTTGTATTACATGAACCATTATTTTTGTAGGAAAATCTGTTTTTATGTTCATTTAAATCAAAAAAATATTAGAGGAATTTAGGGCTTCTCAAGGGCATATTATCTTCTTGTATACATAGGTTATTGTATCGTTGAGCTATGGCAAAAAAATAGCCCAAAGACTTAATCAAGGGAACGCAATCATAACTAGAATTACCAAAATAGCCCAAAAATCTCTATCGAGGGAATTCAATCATACCTAGAATTGGAGGGAGGAATTGATTACTATACTAGTTTTCGGCACATTTTTCGGGAAATTATTCATTCCAAAAAGGGAAATGGGATTGAATGGGAGATTATGGAATGAAATTTGTTGAAAAAGGAATCCATTGGACTATGGAAACATTCGTACAATTCGAGTGCCACCGGAGAAGGTTTGGCTACCGGACATTGTGCTCTTCAACAATGCCGATGGAAATTATGAAGTTTGTAAGTGCCAAAAATGCCATCTTCAATTCTTTCTTTTCATCCAATAAAAAGCATTCTATTCAAATGTTGTCGTGGAAAGCAATGGGGAAATGCTTTGGGCAAGTCTGGGGGATAAATTATTGCCAAATTATTGTTTGGAAAAAGGTGCCACCGGCAATCTACAAAAGTTCATGCATTATCGATGTGGAAGTTTGTTGTTTTTTGGTGTTTTGGAATATTTTGATTGGTTTCATTTCCAGTTTTTCCCGTTTGATGAACAAACGTGCGCAATGATTTTTGGCTCTTGGACTTTCAACAAAGATGAGGTACTAAATATAAATACCTATCTTTCATCTTAATACGATATATTGATTTGAGAGAAGCTTCAATGATGGAATTATGTGGATTTTGTGAATTGGCTCTACTCATTAGAGCCTAATCAAAGCTCATCAAATAGTAAAGAAATTAGAATTTTCTCTTAATTTAAAATTGTAATCCAAATTTAGTTAAAGAAAAATGATTGGGGGTTAAATACTTGAAATTGAGTCCATGCTTAGCGGAACTCGACATTTCATTACAAGTGACATTCTTTTACCCATATCTCATCAAGGAAGTAACCAATTCGGGAAGGCGACATGCCATTTGGAAGCACTAATAGTCCTCTAAAAAGTGGCCATATCTCAATAAAGAAGTAGCCAATTCAGGAAAGGCGATAAGTTATTTGAAAATCCTAATAGTCCTCTAAAAAGTGGCTATCCTAATTTTATTAAATGTTAAAACATTTTATTAATAAATGGCTTTTTCTAAACAAAATCGGATTTATTACAATAAAAGACATGAAGCTTTTTTATATTTTTAAATTTGGATTTGATAAACTTTAAACAAGCCAATTATAGGCTTTCCCAGATTGGCCAATATCTCAATGAGATATGGACAAATGAATTCAATTGTATTTTTTGAATGAATATTACAGGTTGTGATCAGCTATTTGGGCAACAAAAGGCAGGTTGAGTTGAATGATTATTCGGAAAGTGGAATTTGGGACATAATGGAGGTGCCCGGCCAGTTGATCCATCAAAAGAGCAAAATTGCCTATCAAATCAAGATTCGAAGGTGGTCCCTTTACTGTCACCACAAATTTACTCATTTCATACAGAAAAACCCTCTTCTACACTGTGATTCTGATCATTCCCACTGTGTTGATGGCATTCCTCTCAATGTTGGTTTTCTATTTGCCCGCCGAAGCAGATGAGAAAATCACACTGGCTATCAGCATTTTGCTCGCTTTGGTCGTGTTCCTATTGTTGGTATCGAAGATTTTGCCTCCAACTTCTGACACAATTCCGCTCATGGCCAAATATTTGTTGATGACTTTTGGTCAGTTCACCAAATGGGCATAAAATCAAAATCCATTCTATCCATAATTTGCCCCAACAGTAATGAATATAATCACAATTCTGGTGACAGTGATCATCATCAACATCTATTTCCGTGGCCCAACCACCCATACAATGCCCGGCTGGGTCCGCACCGTTTTTCTGCGCTATTTGCCCCTCTTTTTAATGATGCATCGGCCAAGGGGTGAAGCGGATGAATTGCATGGTGGCACAAAAGTTACCAGAAAATTGGGCAAGCGGCTTTCACGGGACGCAGCCGCACTTTTATTGAATGGAGCAAAAGGAGGAGCTGGCAGTAATAGATGGAGCCGAATGGGCAGTGGAAAGGAAAGAGTGGTGGAGCAACAACGCATTCAGCCGGGTAAATTCATCGAGATGAGCCGAACCAGAAAGGTAGTATTTAATTAATAAGGGAAGTTTTCATATTGTACATATTTGTTCGATTCAAAATGAAGAATGGCCGAATTTCTCCAAAAAATCAAAAGATAATTAAAATTGAATTAATTTGATTTTAATGAGAAAAGGAGTACAATATTGCGGAATGTATTTTATTCTAAATTACTTTCCGGAATGAAACATAAAAAAACAGCATTCCATTCACAGTTCCAACACCATCCTCATTGTTCCGAATTTGTTTCGGCTGATCAAGAGCAACAACGCCGGGTCCAAATGCTTCGAAAACGGCGAATGTCCCAACCGGTGGTCAGTCCAAATATTCTCATTCAAATCACAAACAAACAAAGGTCACTCCTGCCAAATTTCCATCTCATCGTGATTTGGGCAGTGAATTGAGCGAAATGTTAACGGATCAGGCCCTGCAGGCAATGGATGCGGTGGAATATATCACCGAACATTTACGAAGGGACAATGTGGACAAGAAAATCCGCGAGGAATGGCGTTTCGTGGCCATGGTAAATGGGCTCCATCCAATTGTTTTACCATCTCTCTAATCGATTTCCTACGAGAATGTGCCAAAAAATTTAATTTCAGGTCATTGACCGACTTCTGCTCTACATTTTCTTTGGGGTGACCGCCGGCGGCACAATGGGCATTCTCTTTTCGGCCCCAAATGTTTTTGAATATGTCAATCAGACCCAGGTGATCGATCAGTTGAAACGATCAGCCGAGGCAGAAATGAGCCTATGAATTGGAAAAGTCAAAATCATTGAATTACTAAAAATTTCCGAATAATTTTGGTACCAATATTGCTTAATAATAATAATTAAATTAATAATTTTGTAATAATCGAATTCCTCTCCAATCACATCCAATTTCCTTTAAATACTAATAATTTGTTCAAATTGAAAAATTATGGAATTTTTATTCAAAATATAGGAAATTTTCTGTTGCCAAGTTCATTTAATAAATAACGATTAGGATTGAAAGGGATTATGGGTGCGCAAAAATTGTGGACATATTTGGCTTGGCCACTTTCCATGGGAGGGAAGAATAAGTAATAGCCTCAAGGCATATTCTTCCGTTGCACTGTTGGATGGGAGAGGCGCTCCAGCTACAGTATTCACCTTTCCTTTTTTAATCAACGGAGTGTCAGTTCAACGTGCCCTGAGGGCGCCTTCACTTCATCAGCTAAACAATGAGCCTTCACACTCATATAAGTGTTTTTTTTAAATGATTTTAACTCATCAATGCATAAACCGATTTTAATGATGTTTATATGTTTTGATAGAGTGGAAGTGTTCTAATAATACAAAAATGTTTTCAAATTCTTAAAATAATAAAATGATAAATTAATGGACATTTAATTAATCTCTTAAATTTATAAAATTAATTAATGGACACTTTAATTAATTCTGGCCATTCATTCCCTTTTCTTTGGACAATTGTCACCATCTTTTACATTTATTTATGATGGCCAATCAATGCCCCACCGATTGGCCACTTTGCAAGAATTCATCAGAGGATGTCGATTTCCGAGATTCCCTCCTCCTATTCTCCAGCCTCATTCCCAACTTTTCATCCCATTATTTGGCATTAGGTGCCCAGCGGCCAAGTTTATATTTTCAAGGAACAGCTGGCGCCAAAAGAAGGGAAAAGCTTCGACTGAATGGCTTCACATTCTGCTGCTGTTTTGTGCCTTTTTCACGGCTCTTTTTCTCCTCTTTTTTTGTCTCATTTTCAATTTTGCCCATTTCCTTCCAATTTTTGATGTATTTATGAAAATTCTTTCCAATTTTTCGGCATATTTTCAATCATTTTCTCCCATTTAATCGTCCTCAATATTAATCAAATTTTCGGCTATTATTCAGCCATTGTAAAATGAATCAATTATGGCTAATATTATTTGGCCATTTTATTCTTCTTCTTCCATTTTACCCAATTGCAAAGGGAAGTGATGATGAAGAACGATTAATGGTGAGTTGGAATGTGCCATTTTGGAAGGCTGATTCGAAGTTAGAATATTTTTTCCCGCACAATTATTTGCCCCTTTTAGGATTGTCCCAATATTCCCAAATATTCCCTCTCTCAATATTTGGAAATAATTTTCCCCACCAAAAAAAGGTGGACATTTTTCGTGGCTATAATTCCCTGATTTTGCCCGTCCAAAATGCCAGCCAGCCACTCATTGTCAAAATGGCACTTCAGCTTCTTTTGTTGATTAATGTGGACGAAAAGGACCAGGCAAAAATTGGATGTAAATTTGGAATAAATTAAGGATAGATTTTGTGCAGGTAATGCAGTCAAATGTTTGGCTTACATTGAAATGGCATGTCCGTAAATTAGGGGAGGGTTAAATGGAAGAATATAGAATGGCTTTTTTGCAGGATTTTCAATTGAAATGGAATCCAGTCAATTATGGGGGCATCAAAGAGCTGTGAGTCTGAATTCATACATCCTCTCCCAAATTCATCAGCATTTTCATTTAGCCGTGTTTCACCGGATAAAGTTTGGTTGCCGGACATTGTGCTCTTCAACAAGTCCGTGTTCCTTTTGAAGAAATTCTCTTTTTACAAAATAGGATAATAGAGTGCCGCCAATTGAGTTAATCCGGATATTTCTTTTGATCATAGCTTAACAGGGAAGTGGCCAATTCCGGAAGGCGATATGCCATTCTGAAGGCCTAAATGTCCTCTAAAAAGTGGCTTTTCTAATTTTTTGGAAAAATTAATCGCCTTTATCGAAAAGCGACTTTTCCTTTTTCCTTCAAAAATTCGAGTCTAATACATTCAAAGGCATTTAAGGGTTCGAAACCATAAAATTTAAAAAGGGCCAAATTGTAAAGGACACTTCGGTCTTTTAAATGATATATAGCCTTCTAAGATAGACATTTGCTTTGTTGAGTTATATTCATCACGAAAATGGCAAAATTACCCAATTGGCGATACTCCCAATGTTTCCGATCCTTGATCCTCCTATATTTCCCATTCTAATAAAGTGCTGATGGCATGTATGAAGTGTCATTCATGTCCAACGTGATCATCCAATACGATGGCGACATGCTTTGGGTGCCACCGGCCATTTACAAAAGTTCATGCATTATTGGTAAGGGTGGACACTTATTAGTTTGTAGCCTAGCTTCTAAGGTTGAGGCTTAGATTAGAGCAACTTTCAGGGATGGCTTAGGGTTTATAAAGAAAGAGTTTACCAAAAATGTTTCTGAAAATGTCGACTGATGGATCCCACCTTTAAATTTTGCAAATTATGGACTACATTTAATAATTTCCACAAATAAGAGAATGGAATGAAAGAAAAGATATGTTCTTTTCATTTTCAATAATGGACAATATCCATATCCGGTTTAAGTCAGATTCTGCTGTAAAAGATCCAAATAGTCCCGTGTTTTTCAGATGTGGAATTCTTCCCATTCGATGAGCAAGGCAATTTTTGTCTTTTTTGGCAATCAAATTTGATTTTTTCCCTTCCAGTTTGCCATCTGATTTTTGGCTCTTGGACAGTAACAATCCATTAGTAAAATATTCATTTCTTCCATTTTTAGTACAATGAAAATGAGATCAAAATGGACTTTGTGCGATCGGCCGGCATCGATTTGCTCGAATATGGGCAATCCAAAATCTGGGATGTTGTCGGTATGTTACCAAAGGGCATTGTTATAACCTCGAATTCCCTTTTGAGGTGCCCCAGCCACGTTGGTCAATCGTCGTTCCCGCATTGAATTCCAGCTACGGCTTCGTCGTAAAGCCCTCTTCTACACGGTCGTCCTTATGTGGGTCAAAATTGGGGCCATCAAATTCCAGTCCAATTCCCTCCAGCATTCCAACCGTTTTGATGGCCTTTTTGTCAATGGCCGTCTTCTTCTTGCCAACGGATTCAGGCGAGAAAATGACGTTGACGGTTGGCATACGGGAATTCATTAATCATTATAAACGTTAATTTGTTCAGATTTCGGTCCTTCTCTCCATTGTGGTGTTCTTATTGTTGGTATCGAAGATTTTGCCGCCTACTTCTTCAACAATTCCACTAATGGCCAAATACTTATTGGTGAGTTGTGTGGTGAAAAAAGAGATCAATCCAATAGAAATATGTACTCACTGGATTCTGGATAAAACATAATCACAATTAACAAATTCAGCAACCCCCCGATAAACTCATTCACAGCCTTAGGGAGAAATCAAACTTCGCCTTTTTAATTAATAATTAAGCAAGGATTGAACCAATTTTGATAATTTTGTTATCAAATTAAAGAGCAAATTTTAGGTTATCAAATTATATTAATTTTATATAAATTAGTCCAGAATTCATGAAGTTTTTTGCTCAAAAACCCGTTTATGACCTTTACTATGGATTAGCGAAATTTTCATTAGTTTTTTGGGCATAAATCCATCAATTCTAAACCAATTTAAGAAAAATTAATATCATTGGATAGCCAAAAGTCTGCTCTTCATTTTTATACTAAAATTACCGGAATTGCTCCCTTCTCTGATGAGTTTATTATAAATGAGAAATGACACCAAGTTTACCACCGCCAAGATTCATATTCTAGCTTCTATTCACTCGTACTTTTTTACAGTTAACTTTTGTGCTGAATGTGATCACCATACTGGTGACAGTGATCATCATCAACATCTATTTCCGAGGCCCAACCACTCACACAATGCCCGAATGGGTTCGCACCGTTTTCTTGAGGTGAATTGTGTTCTTGGCCCATTTAGCAGTCTCAATTCGCTTTTTAAAAAGGATTGTTCCCCGATTGCTTTGCATGCGCCGACCAAAACGTCAACAAATTCATCGGCAACCAACTAGCCACAAATTCGTTCGCCGTTCCCCAATGATGGCCAATAACACAGCTGGATCAGGAGGAGGTGGCCAAATGGGTCATAGGTCGACAAATTTGCCTGGAATTGGCCAATTCGCATTGTTGACTCGCCCACCTCGACATCATCCACATTGTGCCGAAAGTGGACGATTTGAATTGGATGAGATGGCGGAGAGTGAGAGGCATGGAGGCACTTGGAATGGTGACGAATTTGGCCAAACATCCACTGAAGCATTTCCACTCTCTCCGGATGCCTTGAGGGCAATTGACGCGATCGAATATATCACCGATCATTTACACAAAGAGGAGGAGCATAAAACGGTAGAATAAGAATGGGCAAGGGTTTTGCCGAAAGATGGAATTCTTTTGCTGAAAGCATATAACTTTGTAACGGTTGATCTTAAACCCTCCTTAGCCATTCCATAGAGGTTATTAAGATGCGTTAAATGGCCTAGATTGCAAGATTTTAGATCAACCATAAGAGTTATGAACCAAAAATCAAATATGGTTTAGATGGTTTATTTCATTTAAAACCCTGACAATCTATAGGCCAACATGTGCGCCTCAATGAGCTCTATCGAATGGTTTAATGTTTAAAAGGTTCAAGATCAAGCATTAAAGTGATAAGCTTTCAGCAAAAATCCGAACCCTTTTAAAATGCTGGCATTATTTGGAGTTTGGAGGCATTTAATGGACAAAAGAATATGGGGATGGACGGACATAAAGAGAATTTTAATTTTAAAAGAGGCAAAGAATGTATTAATTAAAAAAACTGGCAAAACCTAAGAGAGTTCTTCCAAAACTCCATTTTAATAACAGGTTAGAGACGATTGGCGCTATGTGGCCATGGTGATTGACCGACTACTTTTATTGGTCTTCTTCGGCATTACATTGGGCGGAACACTTGGTGTACTCCTCTCAGCCCCTTATGTCTTTGAATCGGTGGATCAGAAGACCGTTTTGAGAAGGCTTGTCGCACTTTACCACAGTGGAGGCCAACTCTTCTGATGATGAGGAATGGGGAGTTAAAATTACCAACTATTATTGTTTATTCCAATAATAAATTGTACTATTATCTATTATTGTTTATAAAAGGGGTTTCTTCGGATGGAAACACTCAGAATCCTTATTAAACATGTTAATATAAACACCAAGGGATGGGAATGTTTAGAAGCCCACCTCAAGGCCCGTACACATACACAGAGGATTCGGTGTGGTGAGAGGGCAAGGGCCTGACACTCCTTTTAATTCACATATTACTGTAGGCGAAAATTTTTCAGGGTGAAATTTTCACAAAGAATGGTCCCTCATAGGGAAGCTTTTCACCAAAAATGGTTCCTTTTAGGGCAAAATTCATCAAAAATGGAACTTCGGGGTAAAATTTTAAAATTTTCCATGTTCGAAATCCTTTTCTCTCTTTTCATAGCCTGGGGGGTGGGATGAGGTGCGTATGGTTCTGCCTACCCAAATTGTTCTTGATTTTGTAATAAAAACAAAAATGGATTTAACAAAATTTTTTCTTTAATGAAGAAAAAAATAAAATTTCAACAATAAATGAGGAGAAGATTATATCGAATATGGATAAATTGATGGTCATTTCTTCTTGTTCCATTCTCCTCCAAAAAAATTAATCGAAGAGTCCGAAGCCCATGTCATCGTCGGATTCTTCTTTCGGCTCCTCTTTCTTCTTTTCTTCCTTTGCTGCAGCTGGAGCTGCCTTGTCAGCGGCGGCCGGTGCTGCGGCTCCTCCTCCACCGGCTGCAGGTGCTGCCGCGCCAACTCCAGAGCCAATGTTCGAAATCAGTGTCTAAAATTGGAGAATATAAATTAAATTTGCTCTATTTATTTATTAAATTTATTTTTCAATGTTTTTGTACGGATTCGTATTGAGGCCGTTGGACATTGGATTTTATTTGTCCACAACCTCACCCATTCGAATCCATTTCTATTTAATTTTGCTTTCGTGACGGCCGGAAAACGCAAATATCATGCGAAAACGGTGCTTTTTTGAAAGCCATTCAATTCATTTTACAATTGATTTAATATAAAATTAAACTAATATAGTATTTATAAAAGTAAATGGAGGACCATTCATCTGATATTTTTGGAAATTTAAGATCTTAAAAACCATATCCCGCCCTAATAGGCCTAATCTAAGCCTTGACCATAAGAGATAGGCGGCACTATGTCTGTTTTATTTTTTGTATTGACGAAAATTTATGTATACCTTGACATCGACGCCTTCAAGTGCCTTTGCATAGAGACCGGCCCAGAATGGTTCAATCTCGACGCCAGCAGCCTTCACAATTGCCTGGATTTTGTCCGCAGTGATTGGTTGACCATCATCTTGGAGAGCCAGGGCCGCATAGATGCAAGCGAGTTCTTGGTTTGATGCCATTGATTTTTGATTGAATGTAAAGTCGCAAATGCCTTAGCTCGTTTTGAGAACAATACACTTTTCTAAAATAAAAATAAATGTTTGATAAATGTAAATGATGAAAAATATTATTATGGCCAATGGACCAAATCATTGAAAATGTGAAAATTAAAATAAAGTAAAATAGTTTAACAAATGTATTTTTATCATAACAAAGTCATGTGTGCATAAAACATCAATTTATCCATCCATCATTCATTGTTTATGCAACCAGGACGCATGCTCCTCCAACTTTCTTGATCTTCTCTTCGGCCGAATGGGAAAAGAATTTTGCTTTGACGATGACCGGTTGTTTCGGCAGTACACCTTTGCCCAGCAGTTTGTGGTAGCCGGCACGGACCAAATCAATCACTGGGGCTTTATCGGTTTGGTTGGCATATTTGGCGCGTGTTTCCTCCGTGACCAATGACCAAAGTTTGTCCACGTTGATTGTCGGACAGTAGTAGTGGTTCTTGCGAACGTGGAAGTTACGCATCCCAACCTTAATAATTATTTTTAATAAGCAGTTTTATGAGAACTTCTAAAGTCCGTAACTTTCCAAGTAAAATCGAAACCTCTAGCTTTGTAACCTAGCTCTTAAGGTTAAGGTTTATATGAGGGAGAGGTTTAGGGTGTCTAGGGTTTATATTATACCATAAACATTCCGCAAGTGGCACTTTCTTCTTTTTTGTAAATTATAAAGTAAATTTGATGAGTTCAATTCTAGGTGAACCATTTACACGATATTAGCACTAAACTAGGCAAATTGCCTACAATCCCTACTATAAATTCACAGGTCATACTACTCATAGCCAAAATTTAATGTATAAGTGAGCAAACCTTTCCAAAATATCCAGGATGATATTTGTCGAAATTGATCCGATGATGATGTTGACCACCAGCATTGCCGCGCCCTCCCGGATGCTTGCGATGTTTGCCAACTCGACCATGACCATGCGAGACATGTCCACGCAGCTTTCTTGTCTTCTTTTTGGTTGTAGCCATTTTTCCGTTTGTTTACGCTATTTGAAAAATCTTTTAAAATTAATTGAAATAAAATGAAATGTATGATCAATATTCAAGAATTTGTAATTAAACAAATAATTTTTAATGTGTAAACCAAAATTTTAATTTCTTTTAACAGTGAAAATAATCAACAAATAGTCAATCAATTTAATCGAATGTTTCTTCTCATTCATTTCTTAGCCTTCGCTTGTTTGCTGGCCTTGTTGCGGGAGTTCTGGTCGCTCTACCAGAGAATTGAGAGCCTAAATCCAGAACACCCACAACAGAAAAAATGGGGGGGGGGGGGGGGGGAGGATAAATTAGTTTAAAGGTTTAGCTCTGCTGGGAGTCGAGCTATTGAATGTTGAATCTAATTTGCCCTACAGAGGGAAGGAGGAAAACCATTGAATAAGGTTAACCTCCCCCCTGTCCTAGTCTTATTGTTTTGTCCCACGTGAAGAAAGTGCCAGTTGTCCAGTCCAGCCCATATGAGGAAAATTGGTGGTCTGCTCATGGCTGTTTGGACTAGCCGAGCTTGGGGGGACCACTGGGTGGGACGGAAGGCTCCGAATCTGATGAAAATATCGGAGGGCCTGTGGCTTCTTGGTTACTGCCATGATTTTAGATTTATTCCTCCGATTAGATAGATACCTTAGTTTAGTTTTCTTCTTATTTATATAGCCTCGCCAAATCCCCAATTGATCTATTGCTAAGCGCAGACCAACTAGTGAATTGGCAGTGAGGAACAGGGGAGAGGGAGGGATCAAGGGAAGGTCACCTCTAAAGCCGGTTAACTAAATATCAATGATCACCAAAAAGAATAAGAACCATGGGAATTTTGCCTACATCCTATAATGGAAATTGGAAAAATTATCCATTTTGCCCATATTTTAATCGTTGATCTTTTCGATTGAAATTAATCCCTTTTCTTTTTATTTTGCTCAAAAAGAAAAAATTGTTGCCGACATTTGTCGGCGACAAATTCCCGCCCCAGGGAAAGGGACGGTTTTTTTTTTCAGAAATGTTTTGGATCGGAATGTCGAAGTCGTGAAAGGCAATGATGCAAGTCCGCAAGGTGGGCGGAACCGGGTCAAGCATCATGCTGCGGTAAATGACCAATACATGTGGGTAATGATCCCGCCCCCGTTCGCTATGGACATTAAGTCAAGATCATAGGAACAGGCTCTCACAAACATGAACAAAATAAGGAATGCGTTTTCAAGCCAATTAAGGCGGGGCGTACGCGGGACCCCTTTGAAGAAATCGAGCAGACTAGGCTCATTTCAAAATGACAAAACCAATCCAAAAACAGTTCAACTGAGGTGTTGAATGGGTTGTTTTAAGAGCAATGGATGTTGAGATAAAAAGGGAGGGAGAAATTACAACCAAATTTTGCCGATATGGCCCAAAAATAATTGTGGGAATTCAATTGGGAGAATTCCCCTTTTTTGGAAACAAATGGGCCGAGATAAATTGGCAAAAATTTAAAGGAATTCAAGAGTTAGAATTCCGATTTGGAAATAAAATGGGCCATAAAAAAATTGCCACGTTTTAAGGAATTCAATTGGTATAATTCCTGTTTTAATGGAAAATAAATGGCTCAACATGATGTTGGCAAATTAAAAGGAATTCAAGGGATAGAATTCCAATTTGGAATGTGCAAATTTCCTAATTGGTAAGGAAAATTCCATTGATGATAAAATTTGAAAGGTGGGCTAGGATTATGAGCTACTAGTGGTTGAGAATTTGAGCTAGGCTTATAGGAAGCAACTAGCAATAAAAAAGTTGAGCTATGCTTTTGGGGAGCAACTAGCAATTAGGAAAAATCTCAAAAGAGAAGTTGTCCGGCACAATTGAAGCAGTATGAGATTTTTCGAATTGATAGAGAAATCCGGCGAATAGGTGGTTGACAATTGGGAAGTCTACCAACAAATGAGAACTGCCCGGTTAGAAGCTCAGTAGAGGACAAACTCTTAATCTTTGTTGCGGGAGTTCTGGTCGCTCTACCAGAGAATTGAGAGCCTAAATCCAGAACACCCACAACAGAAAAAATGGGGGGGGGGGGGGGGGAGGATAAATTAGTTTAAAGGTTTAGCTCTGCTGGGAGTCGAGCTATTGAATGTTGAATCTAATTTGCCCTACAGAGGGAAGGAGGAAAACCATTGAATAAGGTTAACCTCCCCCCTGTCCTAGTCTTATTGTTTTGTCCCACATAGTGGTGAAGAAAGTGCCAGTTGTCCAGTCCAGCCCATATGAGGAAAATTGGTGGTCTGCTCATGGCTGTTTGGACTAGCCGAGCTTGGGGGGACCACTGGGTGGGACGGAAGGCTCCGAATCTGATGAAAATATCGGAGGGCCTGTGGCTTCTTGGTTACTGCCATGATTTTAGATTTATTCCTCCGATTAGATAGATACCTTAGTTTAGTTTTCTTCTTATTTATATAGCCTCGCCAAATCCCCAATTGATCTATTGCTAAGCGCAGACCAACTAGTGAATTGGCAGTGAGGAACAGGGGAGAGGGAGGGATCAAGGGAAGGTCACCTCTAAAGCCGGTTAACTAAATATCAATGATCACCAAAAAGAATAAGAACCATGGGAATTTTGCCTACATCCTATAATGGAAATTGGAAAAATTATCCATTTTGCCCATATTTTAATCGTTGATCTTTTCGATTGAAATTAATCCCTTTTCTTTTTATTTTGCTCAAAAAGAAAAAATTGTTGCCGACATTTGTCGGCGACAGGCCTTTGGAGCAGCAGCCGGTTTTGCCTTCGCCGACTTCTTGAGTTTGCCCATCTCGACGCGGATCAGACGATTGCGATGTTGCTTTGCTTTGAAGACCTTGAAGCGCTCAAAATCGTTGAGATTGTCGCGCTAAAAAAGTGATTGGGTTTTATCAAATGCACAAATTAAAAACAAACCAGCTTCTTCCTGGCAATTCTCTTGGCCCATTCCGTCTCATCCCATTTCTTATTGATTTCCGCCTCCTCATAGGCCTTTTGAACTCCCTTGGTGCGTTGCCCAACTCGGAGTGGCAATTTGAACTTGGTCAATTGCAAATCCTTGAAATTGAACACTCCGCGGCGTACACCAGATAATGGTCCGTCCAGAAGAGCCTGAAATTAATTATTGTTTTGAGTTTAAAAATTAAAGATAAAACTTTGTTCCCGTCGATGACATTCACGATCACAGCCAATTTGCCAGTATCCTTGCCTTTTGCCACATAGACTACACGGCCTATTTCAACAAATTTTTGATAAATCATTGATTTTAATTACTTCGCTAAAAATAATAAAATTGAATTTAGAATTAACTTAAAATATTTCTAAACATTATGGTGATTTTAAGCACCTAAAATGCTCGCTGCCTAATCTATAGGTTTCCGGTTTTTTCATTTAAGCATGAACGAAACACACAACAACAACACATTGAAAACCTTAACTTCATCATTTATCGATCGATTGTTATTGCAACAAGATTTCATATATTAATTATAGATAAGAAAAAAGTGGAAATAGTATTTAGAAAACTGCATGATATAGAAAAAAACAAAAATAAAGAAATTAAATTTTTTACCATTACCACTTTTGCGCACAGTACCCCTAGCCCCTACCAATACCATCCATCTACCAATCAATTCTTGAGAGAATCTTGCTGATTTTTTTTAGAAAATCTATTATAAAAAGGTTCAAAAAATTTTTTAGACATCCATAAATTCATCCAATCAACCCAACACAACATACAATTCTAATAAAACCGCCGCATCACAATGACCACTAATAATATGATGACAGCCAGATTAACTCTTGCCGAAGCAAATTCCTACTTGCAGAAAATTTGTGAGTTTATTTTAAATGTTTCCGAATTAAAAATAATTTAATTCTTTTTCAGCTCTTCCACTCCGCAATCATCAAATTGAAGGCATCGAAACAATATTGGGATGGTACGACCGAGGGCATGGAGGAATATTGGCCGATGAAATGGGATTGGGCAAAACGTGTCAAGCAATCGTTTCGGTCTCCATTTTGAGCACTCAAATCGACAATCCGCGCATATTGGTCATTTGCCCGCTGTCAGTTCTGGATCATTGGGAGAATGAAATCAAAAGGTTTGAACATTTTTGTTACTTTTCAATTTTACCAATTTTTCAGGTTTTCTTGCAATCGTCTCAAACTGTTCCGCTACTATGGCAGCAAGGAGGATCGAATAAACATGCGTCGCAAACTGTTGAGAAGAGCCCAATGGAATGTTTTGCTCACAACGTTCGAGATCTTCCTGGCCGACAAGGAGAGCAATTTGCTATATTTCGACGAATGGGACTTTGCCATATTTGATGAGGTTTGCTTTATGTTTTATGCTTAATTTCAATATTTTTAGGCACATCGCATAAAGAATGATCTGAGCTTACTTCACAAGGCTGTTCACTCTGCAAACGTCAAATGGCTTCTGCTCATGACCGGAACTCCAATTCAGAACAATATGCTGGAACTGTATTCACTTTTGAAGCTGATAGATTCAAAGAAGTTTCCCGAGAATGGAACGGATCGATTTGTGGACAAGTACAGTTCCATAACCAATGATGAGAAAGGTAAAACCAACATTTTTGATTAGTAAATTTTAAACAAATTTAGTTGAGAGAGAATTCCGCGATTTATTTGATGAATATTGTGTCCGGCGAACCAAGAATATTTTGGAGGATGTGCCGCCTTTGTCCGAAGTGATTCTCTACCATTCAGTCACGACCACTCAATATGATCTCTACAAGGCGCTTCTCTCTAATAATCGAGGTAAATATTAAGATCTAAAATGATAACAAATAATTTACAGATTACTTTTTGGACAAGACCAATTCAATGAAGACGGCCCGCCAATCGTTGATGTCAACTTTCATTCAATTGTGCAAATGCTGTAATCATCCGTACCTATTCGATGGAATTGAACCCGAACCATACACCGAAGGAGAACATTTGGTCAATTCCAGTGGAAAAACGCTCATTCTGGACCGGTTGCTCACCTATTTGAAGAACAAAGGCCACCGAGTGCTGATCTTCTCACAAATGAAACGCTTTTTGGACATTGTGCATGATATTCTCTTGTTGCGAGGTGAAATTAATTTTTTAAACAATTTTGAACATTTCAACAACATTTTTAGGCTACAATTTCGAACAACTTGACGGCTCAACCAAAACCGATGAACGCCTGCGGACAGTGGAGAATTTTCAACGCCCCGATTCGGATGTGTTCGCCTTTTTGCTGACAACAAGGGCCGGTGGAATTGGGCTGAACCTGACCGGCGCGGACACAATCATTTTCCTCGACTGGGACTTCAACCCGCAAAATGATAAGCAGGCGGCCGCACGTTGCCATCGAATTGGCCAGAAAAAGTAAGCGAATTTAACTTTTAAAATCCAATAATTTTTGCGTTAAATTTAGGCCAGTGAAGATTATCCGATTGATCGCCAAGAATACTGTGGAAGAATTGATCAAATGCCGTGCATCGAAGAAGCTGAAATTGTCCGAAATGATTCTTGGCACTGAGGAGAAGGACGCGATCATATCAAAGGCGGATTTTGCAAATCTTATCATTCAAGGGCTCAAAAATCTGCAAGTGGCGCAAGAAGAGAATAACAAAGAAGGCGGCGATGATGGCCCATCCAATGATGTACTCACTGACGAACAATTGGAACAGCAAATTGGCCGGACCTCGCCGAATGGACTTTGGGAAATTAAGGTTTGATTTATTTATTAATTAATTTATAATTTATGAATTTTATTTCAGTTGGACGAAGATGGAGCGCAACTCAAGGAAAACAACGAGGACGAGGCCGTGGAATCAATGTACATGTTCGAAGGACGCGACTACTCCCAGGACCGTGAGGCCTTCAAAAAAATCACCGAAGCTGGGCAGCAACAGACGCCAATCAAAAGTAGGAAACATGATAAATTGTAATTAATCTATTGAATAATTGTTCCTATTGTTGTTATTGTTCATTCCCCATATTAATCTTCCATCATTGTTTTTTTTTGTATATATTGTATTCATTTTTATTATTTGTTGTGTTATTTGATCTCATAATAAATTTGCTTTTTTGTTGTGTTTTGTGTATATTTATTAGACTTCAGTGCTCTCTACTAAAACCTCATAGCAACCTCACGCCCCCAATCTTCTGATCTGGGTTTTAATATCATCCATCCTTCCTGAAATTTAAAATAATTGGGGATTAAAAACCAAAAAATAATTGGGTAATAAAAACAAACAAAAAATTCCTTCCATCCCAGATGTTGCGCAAAGGGAATTGATCGAACGAGCTGTTCGAAAAACTGTCAAAACTGCTGATCAACAACTTGATTCACAAAAACGGATCAGTAGGCCTAAATTGACCGAGGAAGAGAAGGAAGAGCGCAGATGTAAAAAACGGGAACTGGAAAAACAACGGAGGGAACGGGCAGCCCAAGAAAAGGAGAAAAAGAAGCAACAATTATGGATGAGCAATAGTTTGTGCTTTTATAAAATTTTGGTTATTAATTGGTGTGTTTTTAAAGATTACATCACCTCAAATTTGACATTGCCTCCGCCGGCAAAGGTGGATGGTGGCGATGATGCTGGCGGAGATAACACCAACAAGCAATTTGGCATAATTTATGATGTCCAAGGGGATGTGACAAAACCGGAGCGGGCGCCCGGCGACCAAAGCCCCCATGTGCTCATTTTACAAATTGTGGATGATGGAGGTAAATTAAAAATAAAAATAGAAATTCATAAAATTTGTTTTGAGGATATTTTGGCTCCGGTGGTGTGTTCACCGCTCTGCGCAATTTGAGCGGTGATATTCAACGAAAGTATGAATTGGCATCGAGGATGGAAGATTTACACCGGGGCGATGCTCATCTGATTGAAAATGTTTGCGAGCAGCCGGAATCGGAGGTGGTGGAGGAGCTGAATCCGGACGAGAATAGACCGGAAGCGAAAGGCAAAATTCCACGGAAGATTTCGGTGGTTTTGATGGTTGTGCAGTCAGTCCGGGATCGATATACAAGTTAGTTTATTTGTAAATGAATAACAATCTTTTTGAATAGGAAAGACCTACAAAAATATGAGAATAGAATAGAAAAATCCTTGAGAGATTTTCTTCATTAAATAAAAATCTTTGAAATATTAAAACAATAAATTCACACAGAAATGATCAATTTGCCTTCACTTCGTCATTGTCTGCAACGTGTCCAACATTATGCCGCCCAACAACAATTAACCAGCATTCATATGCCCCAAATTTGGTTTGGCCTTCAAAATTTGGATGAACAGCAGCTGCGTCGACTCATTGATAATCACCTCTGTTCCAATGGCATCAATGTGTACATTTATAAATTCCGACGGGCAGCAGGTTAATCACATTTAATTTATTACGAAAATAATTTATTTTTTAAGGTCGTAGACCACAGCCAACCACCACCAAATTCAATCATAAACAATTGCAACGAGTCAAATTGCATCATGGTTCGCCATCCCCGAGAACACCATCTCCAACCAAGAGGAAGCGGGCACCGGCCTCACCGCTGGATCAAGAGCCCCGGAAACGGGCTCGTCCAACATTTGGAGGAAGCGAGGTGGATGAAGATGATGAAATGGGAATGGAAGAAGAGGAGGATGAATATTTGCCCAACGAGAGTGAAGAAGAGGAGGATGATGACGAATTTGGAGGGTACGACACGGAAGAAGACGAGGAGTCAGATTGGCGGGATGAAGAAGAGGAGGACGATGATAAGGATGGGAAGAATAAGCCAAAAAGAAAGAAAGCTCATGGACATTAAAATGATTAATTTATTTGTTTGATTTGTTTGATTTATTTAATTTATTATTTATTTTGCAATTTTATTCTCTCAATTTTGAGATCTCAAATTTATTTTTGAATAAATCGAAATAAATATTTTTAAATTTAAAGATGATGGTTTCAAAAAATGTGTGATAAAGCAATTTGGGGAATTAGGTGGAGGAATAAATTAAATATATTTGCTCTGCTGCTTTCTGTCATCATTCGTTCATATTTCGTTGCGTTGGTTGTGGTTGTTGTTCACCGGCGGTTCGTTCCTTTTGAAAAAGTTGATGAAATTGCATATTCTTCACGAGCATTGCAGCATAGAAAGTGTGGCCAACGAGGAGCACTGCCTGGAGGATGAGAACAGGAATTGGTTCGTAACGCAGCCAAATGCTCTAAAAATGGTGTTTAAATTATTTGAAGTCGTGGTAATTAATAGAGTAGCTCAAAGTCGGTTTTTAGACCAACTCGTTTTAAAAACCCGGTTTTAGGTTTTTGAAAAATTTCGGTTTTAATTTCATTGATTTTCTCAAATAAAAAACCGAATTTATTAAGCTATATTCTAATTAATAACAAACCATTGTGTTGTTCATAAAATGGGAGAGCAGAGTAAGCAAAATGCAAATGTGCCATAAACCGCCCAATTTGTGGAAAAATCGATGCAATCCATCCCAAAGGGTGATCGTCCAAATAACATTGAACATTGTAAGCAATGCACAGGCCAGCGAGTAATAAATGGGAAAATAGGCATCCGAAATGTGCAACTCGAAGTCACTCTGAAAATTATTTTAATTCATTCATTTTGGAATTTTAATATTTTTTTATCTCTCAAATTTTTTGGAAAGATTAATTTTATTCAGAAATGTTTT
Organism: Pratylenchus scribneri; assembly: GCA_030063045.1. Classification (NCBI taxonomy): domain Eukaryota; kingdom Metazoa; phylum Nematoda; class Chromadorea; order Rhabditida; family Pratylenchidae; genus Pratylenchus; species Pratylenchus scribneri. The sequence continues at coordinate 566,856 of JAQSEB010000007.1, forward strand.
AATGCGATAATGCAAACTTACGGAATTATCTTTCATAGCCGCCGGAAGGCCAACAACACCATCATCGGAATAATCGGCCAGAATGTTCGTCAGTAAGATTAGTGCTGCCATCACGCCCATACCAAGTCCGCAAACAATGGCCAAAACATGTCCTGAATAAAATTGCCAAATCAGAATGAATTTACAATTTAGTGTGCACTTACGCGATGAGAACATTAAACGAACACCGGAAACATCAACTCCATCCGTGGCCAATTTTGCGAGACCTCTAAATTTGGAATCAATAATTAATTTTAAATTATTTAATAAATGAAAACAAACCCTTGCGCTTTGTAAAGCAAATAATAGTAAAGTCCTCTGGCCAATTCTTGAAATAAGACGGATGCAAAAACTGGAACCAACAGATAATCGCTGGAAATTGCCCAAATCAGCGAGGTGAATAACAATGAGAGTAGCCAGAAAAATGCTCTAAAATTGAGATGAATTTTTGAGTAAAAAGGAAATTTCTTACCCAAGGACAAAAAGAATAATTCGCAGCGGATCAGAAACAATTATTCTTCTGAACAGCATTAAAGATGGGGCAAAACATATTGTGAAGCAGCAAATGGAAAAAAACAGTGTCATCTTTAAAATAAAATTAATTAATAAAATCATCATATCATCAATAATAATTTTTATAAAAATATGTTTTTCATTAATTAATTGATTTATAAATTTCTCAATTTATAATTGATGGATTCAATTTTATTTATAAATGTTTTATACTGAAATGTCTTGTTTATTTGGAAACAAATTAAATGTGTGGTGGTAGATGAGTAGATTGGATTGGGGATGGAATAGTATCACTCGTCTGTTAGAATTTATAATAATAAAATTTGTCAAATCAAATAATACAATTTTTTGTTCAGAATTATCAAAATTTATGGTAAATCTATGAAATGATTTAGAGGAAGGAAAATACAGTCTTGAATGGTAGGACTGGAATGGAGGGGGGAGGGCTGGGGGAAGAACACATTACACAACCGTGATCTTTTTTTAAAACGGCACACGGATCGAAAATATCAAATCATTCATTCATTTATTTTAAAGCTGCTTCATTCATCAACATCCACCTCATTCTTCATCACATTCAATTGACTTTTGCATAAGATGGAGGTGAAAATCGACGCCGTAGAAATTTTATAACATATAGGGGCAGGCCTTAAAATTTAATTTAAATGTTTTTGATAATGATAAAAAAAACTAACATGAAATCAGCGTTATTATTGTTGCCTTGACGATGAAATCGGTGGACAAAACAAATTGACGGTCAAAGTATCGGTCAAAAATGATCAGTGAAGCGCCATATAGAGTCAATGAGAGTGCCTATTTTAGAATGAATTGATTTAAAATGTTTTTTTGGTCAACCTGTGCAGCTAGCATAGCCCAATGCCATGTGTGAACGGTCATTGCCACCATAATCAGTTCAGTGATGATTAGCGCCGAAAAGCTGATTGAAACAATATGGATGAAGTCCTCGTCGAATGCGTAGAGCGCACCGTACATTATTACAGCACCTTTAAATTAAAAATAATAATGAAAAATGTTTGATTGAATAAAAAACCTTGATAAAGACTGATCATGACCCAAATGCAAAAAGTTTTGTAGGAAAGTGATCGGCCCTTGCCCAGCTCTTTGTACAGTTCCGGATAGGTCAATGCATTTTGTGCGGTAACATCACGGTCAACAACCAGCGAAAATACCGGGAGCATTGTGTAAGCCGTTGAATAACTGAAGAAAGAATTTAGATTAGGAAAGGTTTTAAAAAAATTTTCTGAAAATTTTTAATTCAAAGGGAACCTCTAATTTTACAAAATTTAGGTCTCAGGTTCGAATCCGTCTGATGGACGTTAATTTTTTTCGGGTATGGTTTTCATTTTTACACTTTTATAAATTATTTAATAAATTTAGATCAACAAAAATTTTGAAAATTTTCTTTTTCTAGTCAAGGGGAGACCCTACCGCTGGTTGTAAAATTTAGGTCCCGAGTTCGAATCCGCTCAGTCCAATAATTTTTTTTCGGGCATGATTGTCACTTTTATATGTTTTATTTTATATTTATGGATAAAATAGAGCAATTCGAGTAAAAATGGTGGTAAAAAATTCTAGTCTAGCAAAAAAATTTAAATAAATAAAATATTCAAAACTTACGCAACCATGAGTACACCTTGGTACAGGGAAACGGATGCAAAGTAAAAAACGCAAGAAAAGATGGCCTGCATTGTGGAAATGATCAAGCCACGATGCATGACGAATTGGGAGAGAGCACAGGAACGTTTATAGCAGAATCGGCCATGGACCAGAAGGAGACGGCAAATGTGTGAGAATTGAGTGACCGAAAAGTCGGCCGCCAATGAAGCTTGCTTGCCTAAAAATAAGCAAATGATCAAATCAGAATATTCGCCTACCTTCATTTGCGTCAATTCCAATTCCAGCATGGGCTGCTTGAATCATCGATACATCATTTCCACCGTCGCCGATGGCGGCCACACGCAACGGTTTTCGATATTTTTTGAGCAAATTCACAATTTGGGCTTTTTGTTCGGGCGAACATCGGCAGCAGACGACGGCGGTGCATGAACAAACCTAAAAATAATGATACTTAAATTATAAAATTAATGAAGTATTGAATACCAATTCGGCAACTTCCGCTTCATAATATTGAAGACATACATTCAAAGCAGAGCCGGACATGACTAATGCAACGTCATTTTTCCTTTAAAATAAATTTATTTCATATTAAATATTTTTGGCAAACTTTCTCAACGCATTCAATTCATTGTGGGCCTCGGTTCGGTCACGGACTTGTCCAAACACATGCACATTATCATTTTTGGAGAAGAGGCCGGAAGATTTTGCAATGCAAATTGCCGTTTCCATTTTATCACCAGTCAGCATCCAAATTTTAATTCCCGCATTTCTCAGCAATTCGAGTGAAGTTGTTACTTGATCCTGAAAATGAGAAAATAATTAGTTTTTTAAAAAGATATTAAAGGTTTATCTTAAGGTATTTGAAATTTAATGTCTTAAATTTTTAAGAATTTAAAACCTGGAGACGATCTTCAACACCGGTCAAACAAAGCAGCTGCAAATCACTTTCCAGCCGCCTGACCACCGCGGCCATGTGCTCTGTTCGATCAGTGACGGTCATTTTGGCTCGATGATATTCCCGTTCAAATTCGGCCAATTGCTCTTTGCTGAGAACTTTCTTTGCCACAACCAATGTTCGAAGTCCTATTAAAAATGTATGGAATATTTCTAATAATTTATTGGATTTTTGTAACCTTCTCTGGCCATATTCGAGCATTCCTCCTCCAACCAATCATTGTATTGCACCATTTGGGACATTACAGTGTCAGCACCTTTGATGATCAGCGCAATCTCGTCGGTGTGCTCATCCCGGACAATTATGCCCATCCGCTTTGATTCAGAGGTGAATGGGAAAAGGTGGAGGATTTGAAAGGTTTTCATCCGTCCATTGGCCAGTTCCAAATGCATATTGCCCAAATCGCGTTTTGCCAGCTTCACACCAACTTGTTCAGTCCATTGCACCAAAGCAACCTGTCAAAATGTGTAATTTTACTAAAATAATAATAAGACTAATGGAGATGGTCCCTTACAAGGGAATGAGGATGAGGAAGACGAAGAAGAAGAAGATTATGATGATAAGGAAGATTAATGATAAGGATGAGGTAATTTAATTATAATTAATGATGAGAAAGAAGATGATGATGAGGAAGGTAATGAAGATGATGTTGGGGATGATGAAGAAGAAGAAGATTATGATGATGAGGAAGGGAAGATAATTGAAGATGATTTAAGGATGACGAAGACGAAGAAGAGCATGATGATGAGGAAGGTAATGAAGATGAAGTTGAGGATGATGGAAAATATGATGAAGAAGGTCACACTTTATCTTCTTCTTCTTTATCCTTATCCGCATCCCCATTCTTTCCCTCGTAAAAATAACAAAACCTCATACCTCATCAGGTGAAGCAGCCTGATAAAATGTTGGTTTCCCCTTCTCATCAATTGGTGTGACATTGTGGCAAAGGGCAATTGCTTCAACGGCGGTTTGCAATTTAACAGAGAAGGAATTGCGTGCCAATTTTCCACTGTATGCCGATTCCACGTGCATTTTAACATCCGAAAATGCTTCACTGCCGAAAGAGACACTCCCAAGATGAATCTTAATAATTAAAATTTGTAATAAATTCATTTAATATAAAATGTTTAACCTTTTTGAAGCGCATTTCATTCCTAGTCAAAGTGCCAGTTTTGTCGGAGAGAAGGAATGAAATTCGGCCCAATTCCTCTGGGATGGTACTGCTTCGAACGACTGTCTCCGGAATTGTCTTGTCCCGTCCAATTTGCCATGTATAGAACAATTTTGCCATATCCAAATTGACACGCAGTGAGATGGGAATGATGTAGGAGAAGAGGAGGACAAAACGCATCAAGTAGCGATACCTGGATGAAATGGAAGCAAATTAAATTAAAATACTGTCAATTCTTACCAGTAATGATCAGGACCCTTCATTATGACCATAACCGTGGCAAGGGTCAGCACAAAAAGGAAGAGAATTTTTGTTAAATTGTTCACCTAAAAATAATGAATTTAAAGCATTAATTTAATTCATATCAATAAATCTATTCTTAAGATTTTCTAATAATGAATTTTTACCTCTCTATCCAGCAGTCCAACTTTGCTATCCGGCAATGTTGTGTTCATCACGGAACGAGTCTCCCTGCCCGTATAAACGACCAGCCCAATTGCCGTTCCACTTGCCAGCACTGTATTGGCCCAAAGGACATTTTCGACAGAAAGTGATCCATCATGAGAACAATCTTCCGCATTAATCTGTGATTTATTCTGAATTATTTTATTTTTGTGAGTAATAATTCTTACCCTGTATGTTCCAACAAATGCATGGATGTCTTTTTGTGGTTTTTCCGCGTACATTTCACAATTCAGGTCCAAAATTTGCTTCTCATCAACCAAATTTTGTGTGAATGGAACAGCAATCCGCAACTTCCAATCGGTCTCACCGTCAAGCTTAATTAACGAATTTGTAATGAATAATAGCATAAATGAAAACCTGGTCTGTCCTTATAAAACAGGCACCCGATTTTTCTGTTGTTCGAATCAGCACAACATCCGCAGGAATTCGACGATCCTTGTCAATCACAACCAAATCACCGACTTGTATTTCCCTTTAAATGATTTAATTATTGTAGAAATTACATTAAAAACCTACGAGCTTTTGATGATCACTCTTCCTTCCGGTGTCATTTTCTCGTATTTTTCGCTGTTCACTTCTTTATCTCGAATCAATCTGACCATGTCGTCGGTGAATTCACGAATGAGGGTGATGAGGAGAACAAAGCAAAGAGGGCCCCAATATGTGATGGGCGAGCCGATTTGAATTGGTGGGAAGAATTGACTGCAAGCCATGAGCAAGAAGTAAAGGTTGAGGAAAAATTTGAATTGTTGGAAGAGGACCTGTTAAATTTATTTGGATTAGTTTGATTTAATGATTGGATAAAATCATGACTAACCATCGGTACAAAGGTGAAAATGTTATATTTTCGATTGCATATGACATTTGGCGGGAAAGAATAGCCACCAGTGCATACGGGGCCATGACCAATCCGAATTGTTCTCGAATGGAGAGCCCGCTTCCTATGAAACAGCCTTTTTGCGCACCTGTTTCAATAGATCAGAATTTGGATTCAATTTTGTAAATTTACTTTCTAAGTGAAAATGGCTCTTGATTTACATAATAAATATTACTAACCATTTATGGTTTAAATTTAAAAAAATATGGATTACTATTTTTATTTGAGCAAATAAAAGTTTAGTAAAGTTGGTTTGAGGTATGATAATCCGTCGCCGTCAAACCAGATTATAATATCGATTGATTTACTTTTTGATCCTATTGAATTTTCGATTGTTATTTAAACAAACATACTGGAACATCGAGTAAATTCGGCAATTTGTCGATCCGAAACTCTGCTCCGCTGATGGATTCAGGATTGGAAGCAAATAAGCGTTGTCTGCAGTATTCAAATTTTGTCCACTTCCACTTTGTTCAGTAGCAAGCATTAGCGGTGTATATTCGTCCGTTTCCTCAGCTGTAGTAGCCAGTCGGCTATAGCGCATAAACTTTTGCTTGAACCACTCCGTTGTCTTTCTAAAAAATATCATAACGGTGTTTGAATTAATTTTAGTTCTTACTTGATGATTTCCCAAAATCAATTTGAGGAAATAAAATACCGATAGTATGATTATCCTAAAAAATTATTTGTTGTATGATTAATAATTAAAAGCAAGGATAGGGTAGCTGGATGGTTTTTATTATTAAACATAAAAAAAAATGTTCTGTTCCGTGTTCAATTTTTTAGTTTGAAATGGAATTGAATGCATTAAGATTGATAGATGCTTCTAGATGATAATACCACCCGCTGATATCGCTAGGTGAGGTGGGGGATGGGATGGGGGTGTAGTGTAGCTCGCGTTTGCGTTTCTTAAAATTTTTATAAACCGAAAAACCTCAAGACACTTTGTCCAAACCTTAAGACATTTTATCCAAATTGGTTTTTTATTTTTTTTCCGGTTTAGCGTGCGGTGCAGAATTGAATTGCGATTGCGAATGAAATTGCCTCGCCGATCGTTAAAAGAAAATTTTAAATTGATTTAATGAATTTCTAATTTTTCAAAAAAAATAATTTTAATTTTTAAATTTTCAGAATTTTATTTTAATTATGACATCAATCAATAATTTTAGCAGCAGTAATAATCATCGTCACCAACCATATGATTTGAATTGGTGTAAAAGGAAAATATTTCCTACTGCAAACATTGTCCGTCTCTTATGTCAGCGCGAGATTGGGACAAGACGAGAAGGTTTATTCTATTAAATTTCCATATTTTTTAAAATTTTAGGCAGTAATTTCGTGAATGGTTCTCGAGAATTTTATCACTCCATTCCGATTGAACGACAAGAGCATTTAGTGCAACGGCCACCATTTTTCCCACTCCGATTTACACCGGATGGCAGTAAACTTATTGGATTTGGTCCATCGATGCAAGTGGTTTATGTATTTGACTATAGAGGAGTTCAATTCGGATCAAATTGTCCCGCTTTTCAACTCTTTTTTGTAAGTTAATTATTCTTAAATTAAATGTAATAAAATAATTTTAAGAAAATATTCACCAAACACTCAATTATTCAATTTTGGGATACACGAGAACAAGAAAATCCACGATCACTTGAGCGTTTACAATTTGGATATTTGTCAAAAGATTGTTCATTTATAACGCCCGACTCCCGATTTTTGATTGTATCTACGACAGTTCCGGTGCTTGAAATTCGTTCAACATTCAATGGCATAATGAGGGTTAATTTTCTTTGGTCATTTTGTTTATTTTAAAATTTATTTCAGAACAATGAATCTCTTCCACCAGGCTCACATCTTGCCAATACAACATTTTATTCAATAGATTTGAAAGTTTCTAATTGAAAATTAATTTTAAAATTAATTTATTTCAATTTTTAGAAAGTACAAGTTGTCGATAAACATAAATTTGAATTCGACGAAATTCATATGCAAAGCGGTGTTTATCTATTTGAATGGACATTGGCAATCCTCTCAGTCCAGCATCAAACAATCCACATTTTGGGCATTGACAAATCAACGGGCGAATTCATCCAACTCCGGCAAATAGGACCAAGCATGTTAGACGATGATCAATTATGGGATGCCAATTCCCCAAATTTCATTAATGATAGGATTTTTACAGGTCAAAAAATGTAATTGCAATTCATTATTTAAGTTATAATTTTAGGATTTCGTCAAAGCTTTCTCACATTCTTATTTAAAGAACATGCAAATAGAGGCCAAATCAGACAATTCCTTTATGAAATTGAATTTTATAAATCTATGAAAATGCAAAAAATACAATTTGTTGGGCCCGAAATTATTCTAATTCGAATGGATTTGCATCGTTTGTTTTAATTTATTTTAAATAATAAATTAATATTTTTAGCACAAAATAATGAATTCTCTCAATCTGGACACCATTTTTTATTTGTTCTACTCAATTGGCGATATGGCAAAATTTGTGGCATTTACGACCGCTCTTCAGAACAATTATTTGCACTCTACGAACATCACAATGAATTCTTAAAAATGGTCATTTGGCTACAAATAATTTCCCTAATTCTATGGAACATTGTGGACATGTCCGAGCGCAGCATCAATTTACAAAAGAAACTTTGCTTCCATCCTTTACTCCTGCCGACACTCGACGCCGTTTTCTTTCTACCCTGCCAGTGCCAAACAATCAACATTTCACAGTCTCGCCTTATTTTGATCCGGAAATGTTCAGCTTTGATGAACGAATATTAGGGAATTTGGAGAAGAATCGATTCCCTGTGGATAAGTCAATGATGTGAGTTAATAAAAAATTACTCAACAAAATTTAATAAATAATTTTAGATTATTCAGCCGACGGACGAAAAAACGTCACACAAAATTGGAATTTACCCACCAACCAAATCGAACTTATCAGAATTGCTATGCACGAGTCTTCTTTCATCCAATTGATCCATTTGCAATCTCAATCAACCGTGGGAATGGGAATCGATCCGAAAATTTGATCTCTTTTTATATGCCAAGAAAGTGCGAATAAATTTTATTTTGATTGTTATATATTTTTACATTCATTTTCCGATAAAAATATTGACTAATTTTGTTATCGAATTATCATCACATCATCGCAATTTGATGTTTCAAAGGTCAATATCCAGTAAACATTATTTACCATTTATTTCTCTGCAGGCCAACCATTTGGACTAAAATCGTCACATTGCACCGAACATCTCTTGTTAAATTGCTCACCAGTGAGTGTCTCCATCTGTCTCTTATATTTTCATATGACATGGGCCTAATTTTAAGAGTCCTATGCTAGTTTATACGGATACTGGCAGCCAGCATAGGAATAGAAAATGAAGTATAGGTAGAGGTGAGGCAGACACCGAACCAGTCACGACCTATTCACTTTAGTAACGATTTTCATCAATTTTATTTTATTTCCAACCCAATTGTTCTAATTATTTTTCACATTGAGCAAAGTTCAAAAAAAAAACCATTGAAATGAACCAGACAAACTCATTTTTCATTAATGAGATTATCATTTAGATCAACTTTTTAGTTTTATAAAGTCTCTTCCTGACTCTCCAGTCTCCACAAAAAGCAATTATGTGTTCACAACTCTTCTCATTTCTTGTTTCCATTTATTGATTTTTAGCAGACTACACGTGACGTGAGAATGTCTCTTTTAATTTAATCAAATCATTAAAAAATCCATTTTAATTTATAACCAAATTTTTCAGAGGATTTGACTCGAAAAACTTATCAAAAATTCTAAAATCTTCTCATACATCGAGCCTATTCATTGAAAACGGGTACCAGCAGAACAATTCAATTCATTGCAGTCAAACATAAAAATGGTAAGATTTTAGCCTTATATTCAAAACTAAATGTTTAAATTTGTTTATAGTCAATGCACGCTAGTTCATCAATGGCAGCAATCCGTGCTCTCCAAATGGAACTAAAATCACTCCAATCGCAGCCGGTTGAAGGTTTCAAAGTCACCGCCGATGATGATAATTTGTTCAAGTGGACTGTTGCAATTTTTGGACCTCCTGGAACTCTCTATCAGGTTTACAATTTAAAATATTTACAATCAATAATTTGTGAAGGGTGCCTACTTCAAAGCGACGCTGACATTCCCATCAAATTATCCATATTCTCCACCTACAATGCGATTCATCCATCCCGTCTATCATCCAAATGTTTATCCGGTTCGTTACAAAATATTTGAATAAATTGTAAAGTAAATTAAATTTATAGAGCGGGGAATTGTGCATTAGCATTCTTCATGCACCGGTCGATGATCCTCATAGCGGTGAATTGCCCAGTGAACGATGGAATCCAACACAAACTGTTCGCACCATTCTGCTCTCCGTGATTTCGCTGCTGAACGAGCCCAACACATATTCGCCGGCCAATGTTGATGCCTCCGTGAGCTACAGGAAATACAAAGGTTCGAATGTCGCGAATTAAAAATATTTTAAAAACATTATTCTTCAGAAAAAGGCAATTCTGAATACGCGGAAATTATCAAGTTCTTTTACATCTTTATTATTATTTTGATAATAAAATTTTCAGGAAGCAAGTCGAAAAATCGAAGGAAGAAGCAAGGAAGGACAAAGTTATCGTGCCAGAAACAATTGAAGAATATGTGATTAAGACAAAACCACCAAAGCAAGTGGAGAGCGATGTCATCGACTTAGATGGTCAGTTTCAATTTTTAAAATAATCAACTTTAATTTCCATTAATTTAGAAGACTATTATGACGATTGCGCTTCCGGTAATAATATTGGATTTAAAATATGATCTTAAATATTATTATTTCCAGATAAAAGCGACAACCAAGACAGCGATGAAGGCGATGACAGTGGACAAGGCGACGATGAAAGTTGACCACAACATCCAACAATGACGATGGCGGCGGTTGAAATGGATGTGCGAAAAGCCGGAAGAAACCAAGGCACATGAACCACACCACATCCCTCACAACACTTATTTCAAATTATGTTTTACTCATTTGGATGTTGTCTTCACCTCTGTAATAAAATTCCATTCATCCTCATGTCATCATTTACTCATTTATGTGTTCGTCATTTTCATTTTTTTGATCATGTAATATGTAATACAATTCCTAATAAAACTTCAAATGTTTCTTTTTTCAATCATAAAGCATGTATCAAATAAATTTATTTGCATTTGATTTGAATAATCCGTTTTTCGGTTTTAATATTTATTGATAATAATTAGCTAAAATCATATTCAATTTTATAACAGAGAAAATGCAATCCGTAAGCAGACGTCAAACGCCTAATGAATTTTTGAAAAAAATCGTCGGCAAACCAGTGGTGGTTAAATTAAATTCTGGCGTCGATTATAGAGGTAATTTTTAGTAAATCGGAGATGCTCATGTCAAATAATTAAGGTATACTTTCTTGCTTGGATGGCTTTATGAACATCGCTCTGGAGCAGACCGAAGAATACCATGGCGGACAGTTGAAGGCCAAATATGGCGATGCATTCATTCGGGGCAACAATGTACTTTACATCAGTACCCAAAAGCAATGATTGGGTGGAAAATTAGAAGAGAATCGAACTATCAAAGAATCTCGAGAACGATTTTGTTGAATGACACAAATAACTTCGTTTTATTTATTCACATTTTACTATCTTTAACATATACATTTAAAAATAAAAATTTGACACAAATTGTAAAAAATTGATGAAAAACATTTCCAAACCATCCCATCAATAATATTGATCATTTTCCATCATTCTTTGCTGTTGTTGTTGATGTTCTGCCAAAAATAGTTGTTGCTGTTCTGCCAACAGGCTTTGGCTGCATTGAGAAGGTCTTTTTGGTGCCATTAAACCTGGATCTGAAAAATTAGATGGAATTATTCGATAATTTTTGTTTAACTCACCCAATTGAGCCACAACCATAAAGGAACTTCGCCTCCTCTTCAGCCGGTTATATGACTGGATGTAATTGATTCCTTTGACCACCAAAAAGACGGTATAAAAAACAGTAATGCTGACACAGATCATAAGGAAGATGAGGAAGACTAAATTTTAAAAGGATGAATGAAATATAATTGAGGTAATAACTGACCTAGTCTCAATGCCGTCGATGGTTCTTCCTGGAAATTTATTTTGAAAATTTAAGAATCTGAATTATGAATCATCCTTACCTGATTAACCAGTTTTTTGCCTCCCAATTTCACACGCGCTCCTCGTTTTGGAGGTCGGGTCGGTTTAACAAGTTCATCATTTGTCGTATTGTCATTTCCTCTTTGAACTACACCAATACTGACGCCGAACACCTTGATAAGATGATTTAAAATGTATTATTTCGTCTGTTTTACCGTGACAAAAATGACGAGCAGAAGTCGAGCCACTAAAGTTGGGTAGAGCCATTTATCTTTTCGCCTCCTCACGCCAAGGACCATCAAAAGCGAGGTTGAAGCGATTAGGAAGGCAATTATGGCCATGCATAGGTAGAAGGCGAAGAAAGGATTTCCTTCGTCGTCGTTTTGCTACAAAATTTGGAATCGTAAATGGATGAATGAAGAAATAATCCTACCTTTTCTATTTGTGCCTGTTGATTCAACAGATGAAGTGCAATTGCCATAACTCCTACAGCAAAAACTGCCTCCACAAGGCCCATAATTTTCAATCCCGTTGGAATTCGGCAACAACAACATTGCCATTTAGCGTTGTCCGGGTCAAAATCCATAGGTGGGGCGGTGAATTTTAGGATGTAGAAATTCAAAATGAGATTGGCTAAAATTAACGATTATATTGACGGCAAATTCCTATGAAAAAATGGACGGGACGCAATAAATTGTGGACAAATAAATGGGACATTCTAGCTATGGCCAACAACTGGTATCGGTAATGAGATCTGATCCACTTTTTGTTTATGGTCTATTTTATGGTCCTCAATTCCGCCGATTTTTGGCAAATGTTTCCCTCCTACATTTGAGTGAGAGTCAGGCGGCCCATTCACCCCTCCCAATGGCTAAATTGAGCCACTATCAAGTGAAGATTAATGGGCTCTCTTTGGAGCAGTTGGGGGCGTAAAACCAATTTGGAATTGGAAAACTAGTAAAATAGCTTGAAGAGATTTTTTAGATGATAAATTTATTAGAAAAATTAAGAATATTGGCCAAGAAAAACTCTTTTAGTAATCTTCTTTAGCTAAATCTGTTGCAAAACTGTGTAATTTTTGTTCGGGAATCGGGATGCGGGAATCTGGAATTTAATATTTATTTTTTAAATTGGCATTTTGTTTTTATTAATTATTTTTCGCTTTTTTTTTTATTAAATTGTTTTGTTGTTTCTTTTCTTTCTTGTTTCTTGTTTGTCGATTGCGAGTTGCGACAAATAAATAACACCGGAGAGAAATTTCGCTTTTGCTGTCTTATTTTTGACGAAAAAAAATTTTTTAAACCGATTTTTGAACATCTGTTGCGGGTGTTTTCAAAACAAATGACAGATATTCAAATTCTGATTCCCAGATACCAGACCCAGGCCTAGAAAACCCCATATTACATATTTTTTTGTTGAAAATGAAAAATTTTTATCAAAAATTGGGGGAGGGGGATAAACGACATTAAAATTCCCAATTTCATTTTTAAGTCGCATCGATTTTTTTAAAGAGAAAAACACTTTGAGTAGCCCTACTCTACTACCTACCTTATTTGTCATATAATAATAATAATAATTCAAAAATTTTCCCCACTAATTTCATCAGATTAATAAATTATGCCGCCTGCCAGAAAAGTCCCGAAGCTTCACAAAAAAACACTTGCCCTCAAAAATGGAACCAAATTCACAGACTTAAAAAAACAAGAATTTGTTATTGGCAAAGAAATTGGCCAAGGTGGATTTGGACGTATATACGAAGGAATTCAGGTAAATTAACAAACAATATTTTTCAAAATTACGATATACTTTATAGACTGGCACAAAAACAGGCGTCGCCATCAAAGTTGAACCGCAAGACAATGGACCATTGTTCACAGAAATGCATGTCTATATGCGAATATTAAAACCTGAGTTTTTGGCCAAATGGAAGGAGGAAAAAGGTTTTAATCACAAAAATTTCATATAAAATTCTCATAATTTCCATATTTTAAAGGACTCAAATTTCTCGGCCTCCCTCACTATATCAGTTCCGGAAATTTCGACTATGAGAATACGGAAGTGCGCTTTTTGGTCATTCCCAGATATAGTGCTTCGTTGGAATCAATTCGGGCAACAAAAGGCACGTTCAGTTTGGCCGAGACATTGGCAGTTGCCCGGACCGTTGCAAACAGTTTAGCATATCTACATGATCAGGTACCAATATTTTTTGTTTCATTTAAAAAATAGTAAAAAGGAAAATTAATTTTAGAATTATTTGGATTTTAGAGATTAGACTAAAATTGATTAATAAGTTGGTTTATGCCTATGCCGGTATACATAAGAAAGAATATTATTCTTCCATTAATGAAAATAAAACAAAAAACAAATCCTCATAATTATTTCAAAATTGTATGATTTAAATTTATTTTTACTTTTTCATATCGATTTTTCATTCAGAATTATGTACACGGCGATGTGAAAGCGGGAAATTTGATGTTGGCTGGCGCTGCGACCAGCAGAACCGACTTCTCAAAAGTTGTGCTCATTGACTATGGATTGGCCCGAAAATTGCCGGATGCTCTCGTGGAGAAGGAGAACAAAAAACAAGGTTCTAATTACAAATTATTAAAATTTCAATTAATTTATTTTATTCAGCGCATAATGGAACGCCACTATTCACCTCTTGCGATGCTCATCGTGGATGTCTTCCCTCATTTCGCGGAGATTTGGAAATTTTGGTGCATAATATGCTCTATTGGTTGACGGGAACTTTGCCGTGGAAGGTATGTTATTATTAAAAATATTGTGAAAAGGAAAAGATTTCTTAAATTACGAGTAAGTTTAAGGCAGGCTCGGCTTGGTTTTTAAAGAATATTTTGAGAAAATACCCTCACCAAGGTTTTTAGTCGAATGGGTTACCCTCTTTGCAGAAATTTGGTCACGGGTTCGAATCCGCTGAGGGGAAGTTAATTTTTTTAGGATTAATTCCCATTTTTATGCACTTTTATGCTTTCTATAATACATTTCTAGACAAAATACAATAATTTGAACAAAAAATACTTTACAATAAAGGCATTAATGTTATCAAAATTGCCAATAAATTCCCTAAAAAATTTCTTTTATAAATTTTTATTTCTAATTTTCTATTCCCATTCCAGGATGTTGAGAATGATCCAGAGAAGGTCTACCAACTCAAAAAGCCATTTGTGATCAATGCCCGGAAAGAAGTGCCCAAATTGGTCAAGGATAAGAAGGCGGCCTCCTTCCTCATTGAATTGTACGCCATCTCCAATGGAATGGACTTTGCCGACAAAATGGACTTGGATTTGGTGCAAACCGTTTTGGCCACTAGCAACAGTGGAACATAATTCAAATACGGGAGAGAATTGCATATTTTTTATTTTTATTTGTTATGGCCAATCAATCCACCCAAAAACATTCCAATTCACCCAAATTTGTTCGCTCATCAATCTCCAATTTTAATTGTATTTTCCATTCCTGTATTCTCTCTTTAAATCTCCAAGCACATATTTCTTCCCATTTTGATATTTTTTGCTTATTTTTCTTTTATTTTGATGTATTTTTTGGATGAATTTTTTGATAATCGGAATAAAATATTTATTAAAAATTCACATTTTTCCAATAAAATTAGGATATGGAATTTTTAATGCACTCGTTTTTGGTTCATTCCTTTTCGCACCTGTAATTAATCCCTCCTTAAAATGTGAAAATGAATAATGGAATGGGTTAAAATGGTTGGCTTGGACGGCATCGAATAATTAAAGGGAAAATTCCTCCAAAATGGTTTTCATTCTCGAATCCTTTTGTTCACATTCTTCATCATAAACACAAAAGAATGCAGCTCGACAAAAAACTAATGAACAAAGCCGACACAAAAGGGGTGGAAGATTATTGGACAGAAGGCGGTCCAAATTTTGGCCACATCCTTCTTTTATTTTGCCATATGATTTGTGTTTAATACCTCGGCTACATAAAAAACGCATGCAGAAAAACTGCATGCGTTTTTTCTGCATGCAGTTTCTGCAAATGGCTGGGTGGCTACATAAAATGTGCAGAAAATGCATTTGCAGAAACTGCAATGCAGAAAAACTGCAAATTTTATGTAGCCACCCAAATTTGCAGAAAAAACGCATGCAGAAAAAATGTATGCAGAAAAACTGCATGCGTTTTTTATGTAGCCACTCAAATTTTCTGCATTTTTATAGCCGGATACAGGAGGATTGAAAGTTGGATATAAGGGGGATTAAGCCCCGGAATAGACGGGAAATGGCCCGGAGGGCCAGTGAGAGGTCGTGGATATGGACCGAAGGCCCTGATATTGCGCGGGATATAGCCGGATATAGGGGGATTAAGGTGGATATAGAGGGATTAAGCTGGATTAAGCCCCGGAATAGACGGGAAATGGCCCGGAGGGCCAATGAGAGGTCGTGGATATGGACCGAAGGCCCTGATATTGCGCGGGATATAGCCGGATATAGGGGGATTAAGGTGGATATAGGGGGGATTAAGCCGGATTACGTCCCGGAATAGACGGGAAATGGCCCGGAGGGCCAGTGAGAGGTCGTGGATATGGTCCAAAGGCCCTGATATTGCTCGGGATATAGTCGGATATAGTGGGATTAAGGTGGATATAGAGGGATTAAGGTGGATATAGGGGGATTAAGCTGGATTAAGGGAATCGTGCCTACTCTTGTGGCTCAGGGTGTGGCCTTAAGCCCTTTTCCCGCCCTAATCCCATCCAAATCCACCTTAATCCCTCTATATCCGGATATATCCCCCTCATCCCTGGACAGCCCATGTGCCTTCGGCAGGCTTCACCATCACTTCCTACCCATTTCCCGCCCTAATCCCATCATTTTAGCCCTTAATCCCCCCTATATCCACTTTAATCCCCCTATATCCGGCTATATCCCGCGCACTATCAGGGCTTCTTGGATCCATTTTCACCCCTTCAGGGCTCAGAGGGGGTTGGCCTCCGGCCCTTTCCCCGTCTTTATCCGATCATTTTTACCCTTAATCCCTCTTATTCCCCCTTTATCCGGCTATATCCCGCGCACCTTTAGGTTTCGTATTTTTTTAAAAGCACCATTGGATAAAGCATAGTCGAAAACCCCCGACGAAATTTTTCGGGAGCGAAATTCCTACATTTTCATATGCGTTCAGAACTTGCAGAAAAAATTTTCTGCAAAAAAAATGATCGGCCGATCATTTCCAATTTTCTGCAAATGCGTCTACTTTTTTGCAGAAAACGCATTTTTATGTAGCCACCCAATTTTGCAGAAGACGCATTGCGTTTTCTGCATTGCAGAAAGCGCATTTTTATGTAGCCACCCAATTTGCAGTTTTTCTGCATGCGTCTACTTTTTTGCAGAAAACGCATTTTTATGTAGCCACCCAAATTTGCAGAAAAAACGCATGCAGCAAATGCCCTCCTCTTTTTCCATTATCTTTTTTGCTGCAAAAAATTTGCGTTTTTTATGTAGCCGAGGTATAATCCTGATGTATTTTTCGGAAAGATTTTTGTTTCATTTCGGTTAGATATGTTTTTTTTCCAACAAACGAATTCTTTAATACCTAAATAGTTTGACTCCCTCAAATGAATTTCGATAATTTACAAAGCGGCTAATGTCACGCTGAGTCTGAATCCTTTTAATTCCAAGATGCCAAATTTTTATCTCATCACTTGTTCTGATGAGAGGCCAATTTTATGATTAAATTTAGCCTTTTTCAATTTCTTAGTCTGATGAATTTACGCATTGCTCTTTCGTTTTCAAGAGGTCAACTTATTCCCCTATTTTGGCCTTTTTTGGGCGGAATATTGGCAGTAATTTGTTCATTGGTCCCTTAGAGGTAATTGGTGGCCCAATTTTGGGCCAATAAAAATCGAATTTCCAAAGGCAATTGTGCCTTTTTCGCCGTTCCTTCCTCATCCTTTCAAATTCAATTTTTACAAATTCTTCGGTTCCGAATTCAATCCATCCACGTTCATTTCTTAGTTAAAAAATGAATTTGAAAGTAAATTTTTATAAGGTAATTGTCTTAAAGCCAATGTTTTTTCTTTTTGTTGACTTTACAATGGAATGCGAAACAAAACGATGTTCTTCAACAGAAGATTTAGGATACAAAGTGGGAATGCCTCCTCCTGAATTCCCTGGGGACGAATCATTCGCGCCAATCCATCCATCCATTCATGCCAATGCCAATCCGCCCCAACTTGGCCTTATTTGCCCTCCAAATAATGCCCCTCCTTTCTTCCCATTATTACCCACTCAACGCCGCCACCCCTTCTTCATGCCAACTTTCTTTTGGCCCTACTTTTGGCCACCAAACCTCTCATTGCCCCCTCTTTTGTTTTCTTCCTTCCCCCGCAATGTTGGAAGGGTCCATTGTTTTGGTACAGCAAATCTGGACTTCAACTAAAAAACCTGGATTTTCGATGCAAAATGAAGGATGGGGGAATTGGCCAAAGTCTGAAATCATTGTGGCGAGACTAAATTAGTTTGGATTTGGATAGGGAAAGAACAATGCCAATTGATGTGACCCTTTCATACCCATATTTATATGGAGACAATTTTAGTTTACTCCCCCCTTTTTTTGAACCATAAATTCGCGAATTGAGTCCATTTGGCAGTCGAATTAGGTATCATATAATTTTGTATTTTTGAAAGGAAATTGGTAAATGAATGAATCGAGCGACGGTGCCGGCCTTTCATTGGTGGCTTTTCCTCTGTTTCCTTCAATTTTCCATATTCCTCATGGCCTTTGGTGGTCAATTTCCACGCCAAAAAGAGCGACAAAAGAATTTGTCGAAGCCAAGAAAAATATTGGAAGATGGAAATCAACATAACGGTGAATTATTTGTCGGAATGTTGCCAAAATTAGGAGGGAACGACAATGGGCTACTGATGGGCTGGAGTGGGTGGTCTGAATGGAGCCAATGTTCGGCAAAGGTATTCTCCGAAAACAGGATATTTCAGGCAGTTTAAGTATTTGTGCCTTTCTTTTCGCCATAATTCAACAAGGAAGCAGCCAATTTAGGAAGACGATATTCCATTCGAAAGATCTAAATACCCTCTACAAAGTGGCCTAATAATTTTTGGAAAATTTATATTTTGTAAATTAAGCAGCTTTTCCTCCAAATATCGGCCTTTTTTACATTCAATATATTTAACTTTTTAAAGCTTGAATAAATTAAATTTAAAACCCAACTTTTTAGTGGACATTTAGGGCTTTCAATTGATATATCGCCTTTCCATGGTTAATGCCTCGTTGAGATATAAGCCAAAAGAAATGTCCTCTACTGTCAAAATATAATTTCAATTAAATGGAATTTTCAATGAATTTAGCCTCTAGGGAAAATCACATATATTTTTTTCAAACACATATTTTAGTGTGGCCAACAAGGCATCCAATTCCAGTTGCGCCGTTGCCTGGATATGTATTGTTCGGGTGCCTATTCTCGGCATCGAATTTGCCAAACTGAATTGAAGGCTAGCCACAAATTGTTCTCGTCCTTCAGAAATAACTTTTCCTTCATAGGATTGTCCCTATTCGGCTGCCAACTTCTCTTCTCCCCCAATCCCGGTCAATCCACTTGCCTTGGAATGTGCCCTTCGTTCAACTGCCGAAAATCCATTGCTTCCGCCAAATAAATTTCCTCAAAATGTAAATGAACTTTAGTGTAAAGGATGAACTATTAGAAAGGCAAAATCCGCTTAAAAAGTGACAATGAACTGAATTCTTTAAGCACAGTCAAAATTGGTCAAATTATTTGAATTTTAGGAAGGAAAGAAATTTGATGACTTGTTAATAGAGAGACAAATTCCCCTTGAAAATATGGCTATAACCTTATAAGTGACCTATTTTGTTTTAAACAATTTTGCCAATTAGCTATTCTTCCATTCCCCAAACAAATTGTGTACAGTGTTCTCAGCTGGAGTGCCTGTCCATGTCCTCCAAAAATAACTCATCTTCCGCCACTACAACAAACCAATCGAATGCCACCCATTTTACTTTCCCCACCCGTCTTCGTGATGGTCAACCGTGCCTATTGGCCACCGACTCGACCCATCCGGCAGTTTGCCTTCATGGGCGTTGCCTCCCGGTTGGATGCGATCGACTAGTTGGCAGCCGCTCTCGACCCGATCAATGTGGCATTTGTGGTGGAGATGGCCAAAGTTGTGCTCGCCAACTGTTCCGATGGAGGGACACTGGCCATTTCAGTCCGTGTGATAAAAGTTGTGGGCCAGGAAGTAAGCACAAACAAAATAGGATTCAAAAAAGTGGTACATGACTTTTCAGTACCTGGACCATTCTTTTGTTTATATTATCTCAGCGAGGTATTAGCCAATCTGAGAAAGCGATCTTTCATTTGAAAGCTCAAAGTGTCCTCTAAAAAGTAACCTAATTTCATGAAATTCAAATTAGAAAAAAAGTTAGAGCGTAATAAATCAGAATTATTGGGGATAAATTAAAAAATTTTAAGCCACTTTTTAGAGGACATTTAAAGTCTTAAAATGGCATATAGCCTCTTCGGATTGATTGCTTTCTTGTTGAGTTATGGCCTAAAGAATTCGGCTTCTCCAAAGAGAGAGAGGCTGATGAATGAATAATGAATTATATTGACAAATTGTTATAAACTCGCATCCCAAAATCTGAATATATTTCCCCTAAATTCCAATAAAAAGGTGTTCGAGTTTCGGTGTCCGTTTGTGTGAATGCCAAGACGGAACGAGTTGTGCCCGAACGGATGTGCGCGGATTCAAAGAGGCCCCGTCCACAAATGCGAAAATGCCCTCATTTGGTTTGCCCAGAAAAGTGGGTTTTCACCCTTCTATACAAAATTCCTTCCGGCAACTTCAAAAGTTGGCCAACACCCAAAAAAGAGTAGTTGATTCCCTCCTCCTATTTTGACAGTTTGCCCCCAATCTCCAATCCCTTTTCCCTACCATTCTTTTCCTCAATTCCTTTGAGCAATTCCCCGAGGTATCATTGCCCAAAAAGGGGGAGGGCATTTCTCAAAAAAGGAAGGCGATCCCACCACTTTGTTCCCGGGAGGCCATTTCCTCCTACTCTGCCAATTTTAGTCCAAAAATTCACCAAAAATTGCTGGAAAAAACAATAAAATGCTCATCGCTCCCATTTCCATATTTTTGTTGATTATTTTGGCCAACAATTTGAATGGCCAATCTTATTATGAGGATTATGAGGAGGAATATGAAAATGGAGTAGAGGAGGAGAATAGAGTAGAGGCAAAGGAAAAACCCGAAATGAGGTTAAATTTTCATTCCGGAATAAAAATTAAAAATTGATACCCAGTTTATTTAGCATTCCCCAAAATGAAGTCCAGCAAAGGGTCATTGAACATTTGTAAGTGAATTTGCCACCACCCCATTTTAATGCTTCAGCCTTATAAAATTCGCTAAAATTTTGCTTTTTGTTATTTCCAATCAAATTAATAAGTTTTGAGGGTGGCAATTGGCCATTGGTCAAATGCCCTTTTTCACCAAAAGATTTAATATAATTTTTCAGTGCCAGGTTTGTGTTCGTTCATTTTTGTGCCTACTTATTATGCTTTTTTGCTTGCCTCCACTGATTTGGCAATTCTTTGCAAATTTTCGCTTTGATTCCCCAAAAAATTTATTTTCAAATCCAATTTTCCATCGTTGCAGATGGTTGACCGGTGAATGGACCGATTGTTCGGTGAGTTGTGGAATCGGCGAACAGCAAAGAGAGGTTTTTTGTGCCGAAAAAAGTGGTGGTCAAGAAGAGGAAAACGGCCATCGAAAAGTGGCCGACCAATATTGTTGGCATTCGAAAAGACCGGTGAGAAAATGAAGGCCCGGGAAATTTGATGATTTGGCCAATAGAATCAAAATCAATCATAAATTTATTCGCAGATTGATGTGCGAAAATGTGGCCAAGGAAGTTGCCCGGAATGGGCATTCGGCGATTGGAGCCAATGCCGTGCTCAATGCGGGAGGGGTATTCGAGTCAGACCGGTGGAATGCAGGGCGGATGGGCGCAGATTCCATGATTGGCATTGCCTCAAAGGTGGCAGCAAAAAACCGGCACAAGAGCAGCAGTGTTGGACGGGCACTTCCTGTAGCGAGGAAATGACGGAGAAAAGGCGAGTTTCAAAAGAAGGGCAAATTAAAGCGATTTAAATTAGGTGAATGGGGATTAGCCATTAGGCAAATTGAAGGATGGGAAAATGATGGAAAATGGCCTTTAATGTTCTCCTTAATTTATTATTTGGTTAGCAATATTTATTAAAATTTGTTGAATTCCTCAAAAACGGCAAAAAATAAAAGATAGATAAAAGAAAGGGGAATTGGTTTGATTTATCCAGAGAAATATTATTCTGATTCTAACAACTTTCCGGATACAAACCAGAAAGAAGTTAGATTAAAACTTTCCGGAAAGAAATCAGAATTAAAACTTTCCGGAACAACCGGAACAAAATCAGAATTAAAACTTTCCGGAACAACCGGAACAAAATCAGAATTAAAACTTTCCGGAACAACCGGAACAAAATCAGAATTAAAACTTTCCGGAACAACCGGAACAAAATCAGAATTAAAACTTTCCGGAACAACCGGAACAAAATCAGAATAAAACTTTACGGAACAACCGGAACAAAATCAGAATAAAACTTTCCGGAACAACCGGAACAAAATCAGAATTAAAACTTTCCGGAACAACCAGAACAAAATCAGAATTAAAACTTTCCGGAACAACCGGAACAAAATCAGAATTAAAACTTTCCGGAACAACCGGAACAAAATCAGAATTAAAACTTTCCGGAACAACCGGAACAAAATCAGAATTAAAACTTTCCGGAACAACCGGAACAAAATCAGAATTAAAACTTTCCGGAACAACCGGAACAAAATCAGAATAAAACTTTCCGGAACAACCGGAACAAAATCAGAATTAAAACTTTCCGGAAACCAACCGGAACAAAATCAGAATTAAAACTTTCCGGAACAACCGGAACAAAATCAGAATTAAAACTTTCCGGAACAACCGGAACAAAATCAGAATAAAACTTTACGGAACAACCGGAACAAAATCAGAATTAAAACTTTCCGGAACAACCGGAACAAAATCAGAATAAAACTTTCCGGAACAACCGGAACAAAATCGGAATAAAACTTTACGGAACAACCGGAACAAAATCAGAATTAAAACTTTCCGGAACAAAATCAGAATTAAAACTTTCCGGAACAAAATCAGAATTAAAACTTTCCGGAACAACCGGAACAAAATCAGAATAAAACTTTACGGAACAACCGGAACAAAATCAGAATAAAACTTTCCGGAACAACCGGAACAAAATCAGAATTAAAACTTTCCGGAACAAAATCAGAATTAAAACTTTCCGGAAACCAACCGGAACAAAATCAGAATTAAAACTTTCCGGAACAACCGGAACAAAATCAGAATTAAAACTTTCCGGAATCCCACCCGAAGAAACTTAATTTTTCTAGAATATTAGTATACATATACATACCTTAACCACTATCCTTATTCCATACCGTATAATCATTCTCTCATTAAAAATCAAACAATTTCCCTTTTATTTTGTGCCTATCTTTTTTGTATTTTTTATTTTTATTCTTCAAAGCACATTCATTTGATATTGGAATAAAATTCAATTTAGCATAGTGGAATCTGTTTTTAAACCTTTTTTTTATCTTTTTCATCATTTTTGTCGTCATCAATAGCAATTGTCGTTTTGTTTGCATGCTTCTTCAATGCCACTACCTTCCCTCTTTCACCCACCAAAAAAATTCCATAAAAACTTAGAATTTCTAAATAAATTCTGAAGCCCGAAAAAGAAAAACATTCCTATTACCCCTTTTAAAATCGTATAGTTCCAAAGAAGGAGTGAATGCGCCTGAAGGAGATGACCAATGGAAGGGACTAGGCGGTTCAACTTTTTAGTTGATGAATTGGCCACAGCCCTCCATCAATCCCTTCGGGACTTGGGAAGCCCTTGACCCCCTGCCCTCCAGCAAAATGTTGTTTTTCCCATTTCCTTGTGCCCAAAAGTCCAATTAAGCTGACCAGAAGGAAAAGGGAGCCCCTGAGGATCCCCTAGATGAGCCAAAAGTGGGTCTGGTTGGTGATGGTCACTCCTTTTGGCCGAATTTGAGGCAAAATAAAGGGGGGGGGGGGGGGGGGTGGCTGGCGCCCAATCTCCTCCAAATTCGCCACTCATTTCCTTTGGTGGATTTGACCCCTCCATCCACCAATTTCATCTATTGTTTGGTGGCCCCTCTCAAATTGTGCCGTGCCGCCACCAAACAAAACACTCATCAAATCCCTCATTTCCACTTTCCATTTTTCTTTTTAAGTTGCCCTTTAACATCTTTTCCTCCTAAAAAGGGGAAAAATTGCCAACCAAGTTTGTTTGAAGGAGCCAAAATAATTATGAATTCGATTAGAAGGCCAAGCCTTTTTTCCATCAAACAATTTATTCGGCTCATTCCTAATATTATAAGATGAATTCAATTCAACAACTCTGGTCAATGTTCTTTTTCGCCTAATTCTTAATAAATCTATTAATTTGTTTGCTCCTTTATTTGCCTACATTTTTGTTCATCAGAATGTCCTAACTCCTAACCCTCATTCCCCATTTCTTTTATGGCCCAAAAATTGTGCGAATTATTTATCCCAACCAATCTTTAGCCTTATCTCAATAAAATAATGCCAATCTTTGGCCACCAAATTTGCCTAAAAATTCTTTGCATTTTTGCTTTTCATTTTTGTGCATTTTTCATTGCCACTAACGGTGCATTTTTCATTGAGCATCAAAGAGGAGAAGGAGGGGATTTGGCAATGGCAAATGGCCACCAAAATAATGTTGGGGAAGCCGGCGGCAGATTGTGAGCAAGAAAAGGGGGGAACAAGGATTGACATTTGCATATTCGGGATACTTTTTCAAGGAAATTTGTGCCGAATTAGATGGAAAATGGATTAGGCAATTTGAAAGAAAGGGGGAAAATATGGCGAAATAAAGAATAGATTGAGGAAATTGTCAGGCAGTGCAGAAAGCATTTTTGCTTAATTTGGAATTTTTCCTCTTTAAAATTGACCGAAAAAGAATAATAGAGTACTGCTGATTAAAATTTGTAACTTTTTTAAGGTAGGAATTCATAAAATTTAACAAGGCCATTATAGAGGATACTTTGAGCTTTTAAATGGTATATCGCCTTCCTAAATTGGTTAATGCCACATTGAGCTATGAAGAAGAGTGGCTATTGGCTCAAGTACTGAGTACTGACAATGACCCCATCGGCAATGTCATTTATAAATTAATATTTTGCCACAATTTTACCTTTTAATAATTCTTCATAAAAATATTTACAGCTCTGATGGCCTACAATCATCAATGGCATCTGGGGCAGAAGCAATTCATAATTATGGGGAAGAAGGAATGGACGGCGGGAATGAAGTTGGACATTTCCAAAGGGAAATGATGGTGGAGGCGGAAAGCACAAAGCCAAGGTGGGCTCTGAATATAAGAAATAAAGAATATTTGTGCAGATTTGTGGCCGGCCAATGGGGTCAATGTTCGACGAGTTGTGGGCCAGGCATTCGGTCAAGACCGGTGGATTGTATGGGCCGACAGGCAATCAGTGGCCAACCAATAAAATTGCCCGATTTTGAATGCCAAGGTGAGAATGATGGGGGTGATTTGATACGGTAGAGAATATTTCAATACCTTTGCAACTCGTTTGTTTATATCTCACCAATTTGGGAAGGCGATATATCATTGGAAAGCCCAAATTGTCCTCTACAAAGTAGCAGCATTAGAATTTATGAAATCTCTGGGATTTAAAAAGTTAAATGTCTTTGTGTTTAATGAACTTGAATTTTTGGAATAAAAGCCACTTATTCTTAAAGATGTTATAATATTATTGAAAATTAATGAAGCCACTTTTTAGAGGACATTTAGAGCTATAAAATGGCATATCGCCTTCCCAAATTGGTTGCTCCCTTGTTAAAACTATGGCCAAAATAAAGGTCAGAATATAGGTGGTATATTGAACCCTCATATTTTGGATTCAATAAATTACCCCTTCCCTTATATTTTCCCAATATTCATTGCTTATCAAATTGAAAATCAATTCATAACACTGCTCTTAAATTTGGGCAAATTTTGCAGGCCAATCGCGTCCATCCCAATTTCAACCTTGCCAATTGGCCCCTTGTCCTCCACGACTTGGCACTGCCCTCCAGACAATTCGATCCCTTTCCCAGCCATTTCCTCCCTCATCGCCTTCTGCCGAAACAAAGGAATTCCGTTGGGAACATGGCCCTTGGACACTTTGTTCTGCCTCTTGCCTTGGAGGCCGTCAAAAATCGCCGCCAATTTGTGTCCAAATTGGAGGGGGCCAAGGATTGGAACAGTCAATTGTGCCGGCCAAAATGTGTGAAGCTGCATTATCCAAAATTGGTCCAAAACCGGAAACACTTGTGCGAGCATGCAATAGGCATTCATGCCCTCCCGATTGGGAGGTAAAGCCTTCTGGGGAGGAATTTGGAGAAGTCCATCTTGTCGCTGTTTATAATAACTCATAAAAACGTAAGCAATTCTGTTGATTTTGTAGTATCAAATTGAGCAGACTTTTGGCTATTAAATGATATTAATTTTATTTAAATTGGTTAAAAATTCGTTAAGTTATGCCCAAAAACATTTAAGATGATATTTACTATTTATTAGCCACATTTTCAGGCGGTCTTTTTGGTAATAATTCCATCAATTTTGAACCAATTTAAATAAAATGTATATAATTTTATAGCCAAAAGTATGCTCTTTCCATTTGGTACTCAAATTATTGAAATTGTTTCATGCCTTAATGAGTTATTATAAATGGCGACAAATTGGGCCTTCATCGCTCGGATTGGGCCAATTATTCCATTCATTTTTCTTTATAGATAGGCCAATGGTCGGCCTGTTCCCATTCTTGCGGTGGCGGCCTTCGTACTCGTCCTGTCCGCTGTGCTCGAGCCGTTTCCCGGACGGGGGCATCTTCCACGCTAATTTTGCCGGATGGCCAATGCCCTGGACAAAGACCCGGCGATGAGGAGCCGTGCGGAATGGTGGATTGCCAAGCGGAATGGAGCATTGGACATTGGGTATGGGAATTTAGGATTGAAATTTAGGGTGGTGAGCAAAAATGAAGAAGATTAGGAAAAATGGAAATTTAGACTTGAATTAAGTGAATATTGAACTTACAATGGCGTTCAACAGGAAAGGGCGGTACATTTCCAGTAATGGGTAGTTAGATCTAGGAGGCAATAACCAATTCAAGAAGGAAATATGACATTTTAAAGAATCAAAAGTGCGCTAAAAAGTGGCCTCTTTAATTTTTAAAAATTTTAAAGAATTTGTAAAATAATCTATTTTTCCTCCAAAATATTCGGATTCGTTACATTCAAAGACATGAGGATTTTTATAAGTGAAATTAAGTAAAATGTATTTAAAGCCACTTTGTAGAGGTGACTTTGGGCTTTCCAACGGTATAACGCTTACCCGAATTGGTTATTGCCTCGCTGTGAGATATAGTCAAAAATTAGTGCATGTTAATTAATCGGCGTTATTCTCAACGGTCTCTTTTTCTTTTGATCTTTCCTCCAGTTATAAAAAAACAAGAGAGAATACGGTATTGGATATTTCCCTTCTTCTATCAAAATTGAGGGAACAAAAATCAAGTTTGATTGACGGCTCTCTTCTTTTTTTCCTTTGCTTTGCGTCCGATTAAAGGCATCCCTCATCAGAAGGCATTCACTCCAATTATAAGTCATTTTTATAAATTCACATAACTCATCTCAGACAAAACCATTCATCACAATTTTCGTATCATTTTAAAGAGCAAAGAGTCCTCTTTCCATTCATATCTGTATGGTTTGATTAATTTCTCATTTTCTTTGTTTAATTTGGAATTTAAATTTAAGTCCATCCATTTCAATAATCCATTGCCCTTCTTTTGACAATATCTTAACGAGACATACCAATCAGAAGAGGCGATATATCATTGGAAAGCTCAAAATGTCCTCTAAAAAGTGGCCTATTTTAAATTTTACGATACCCACATTAAAAAAAGTTATATGCCAGAATTCAAATTAAAAAATTTACATGCTTTTAAATGAAATAAGCCCAAATATTTTAAGAAAAAGTGGATTATAAATCATTTCAATTTTTGAAAAATTGTTTAGCCACCTTTTAGAGGGTATTTAAGGCTTTAAAATGGCATATATCCTTCTTGAATTGGCAGCTTCTTTGTTGAACTATGACCGAATATAGCTCAAATATTGAACTTGCCTTAATAAACCCAAAGTCAAAAATAGTCCTAAACCAAAAAATTGAGGCCAATTTCTAATAAGTTGAAAGGCATCATTCACCCATACATTCCCATCCATTCACAGGGCCAATGCTCGACCAGTTGTGGCCCCGGTGAACAGAGGCGAACGCTGAGTTGCCTTCGACGCGATTCAATGGGCCAAGTGGAGGAGAGGACAGAGGAGGAATGCAGCCAGGCGGCCAACGGTGAACCACAGCCGGCCACGGCGCGCCTTTGCAATTTGGGTAAAAACGAAGGAATGGAGGCCAAAATTATGTATTCCCCTCCTAATAAAGGTCCCTGTGAGGATGGCCAATTAGGACAAAATTCGGTGTCCATTCCATCGGAACCACTGCAAATGCCAAATTCTCCTCAACAATTTTCGTATGCCGAACCAATAATGGAGGAGGCAAATCAGCCACCGCCACCCCATTCTCCCCCACAAAGTTTGGCCCTGTTGGGTGTGGCCAAGGACCAGCCAATGTTGGAAGGGGAAACCGAAGAAGGCGAAGGAGAACATCAGCCGAGAAGGCTGACTTTGCGCGTTGGCGGATTCGCCAATTTATATGAAGGGTGATTAAAGGGAATGGGAAGGCCAAAAATGGGCATTTCTTTTGAATATAGCACTTCTGTCAAAGTGAAATGTCCGGTGAATGCCGTTGGGGAACGGCGCAAACTCATTTGGAGCAAAAATGGACGGCCACTGAAGCAAAATCGTCAGTTTTATAAATACCTTGGCCTTCATTTGGCCATAGCTCAAAAAAGAAGCAGCCAATTTTGAAAGACGATAAGCCATTTTAAAGCTCAAAATGTCCTCTAAAAATTGGCTAATTTAAATTTTATGTATCTAAGCTTTAAATTAATTTATCTGTCTTTGAGTTTGAAAAACTAAGATTTTTTGTTGAAAAGGAAAAAGACTCCTTTTCTATAAATTTTTTTAAATTTTCAACAAATTAATTTTGCCACTTTTTAGAGTATATTGCCTTCCTGAATTGGTTTCTTCCTCCTTGAGCTATGACCAAAAGAAAAAATCAAAATAACGAAATGTCCTCTTTTGCATTCAAATTAATTTAAAAATAATATTTTTGCCCATTTAAGCTCGCATCAAAGTGTCCCAGAACGGTGCCCTTCGAATATTCCAAGCCAGACAAAAGGATGCCGGCATTTATGCGTGCCAAACTGCGGACGGAAAGGAGCTGGGCAATGTGACACTTCGATTCAAGCCCAGCGAAGATGGTGGCCAAAAGGAAGAAAAGGCAAATCGAACGGGAGGAGGCCGGAAGGTGGAAAAACAAAAACAGCAGCAGGCGGCACGCCAATTACTCCAACGAGTCCGTGATTCGCTGTTCCGCCTCGGGCAACATTCATTGTATCAAAAGCTGGCGGCCATCAGTGATCCCGGCCAAATTCGAGTGGATTTTGCCATCTCGGATTGGGGCGAATGCGAACAACCGGAATGTGGCAAAGGAGAGGGAATTCAGGTGTGGTCAATGATGAGGGGAATAAGTTGGAATTTTCACATTTGATAGTTGAAAATCTTAAACCGGTTTAAAACCCCAAAATTTCAATTGGCCATAACTTTGGTTCAAACCGTTTAAAAAATTGGTTTGAAATTGAAATTTTATAAATAAAACCTTCTCTAAGGAATCGAATTGGCCATAGATTAAGGCTTTACAATAAATAGAAAGAAGATGAGATAACCGAAACAGGACTATTGAGTTCCACCGATCGGGTTACTTGGTGAGCTATTATATTCCATATCTCAACAAAATAGAAACCAATTTAGGAAGGGAATATGTCATTTGACAGCTATAAATATCCTCTAAAAAGTGGCTTAATAATTTTCTGAAATTTTTGGTAACTTTTAGAATAGGCGGCTTTTACCTCCAAAAATTCAGGTTTAAAACACTCATAGACAAATATAACTAAATTAAAACGGTGAAATTCATAAAATCATAAAAATTTTATAGCCACTTTTTGGGCTACATTTAGGGCTTTCCAATGGTATATCGCCTTCTCATATTGGCTATTACCTCATTCAGCTATGGGTCAAAAACTAATATGAATATTCATAAATCATAAAAAAGCGCCAATTTTAACAATTTATTAGATTTTTAATTCCATATTAAATAGGTTCGCCTCCTCAAATGCCAAATCCATGTTGGCACGGAAGCTGCCTATTTGGAGGAGGTAATTTGCGAGGCATTCGGTGTGCCACGGCCAAATTCCTCGCAACCTTGCATCAACCAGAATTGTCCTCGCTGGGAAACTGGCCAATGGAGTGAATGCGCCGAATCACGTTGTGTTCGCCAGGAAACGGCACTGCAACGGAGGGAAGTGCGCTGCGCATTAGGCAATGGCACCGAAACGAGCCCAATGCAATGTGACCGAAAGGCAAGGCCAAAGCTGAAGCGGGAATGCCAAAATGGTGCCAGAATGGCAAATGGAAATTTAATTTTTAATCTTTTTAGCAAATTGTTCTGCCGAATGGCGACCTTCCGTTTGGGGAAAATGCAGCAAAAAATGCGGGGATGGAGGAGTTCAGGTGGGAGAGAGGAATTGACATGGTCCAAGTCAAATGTTTTATTTAAAATCATTGAAATTTACCGAAGTAGGTCAATTGAGTACCGCCGATTGAGTACTTTTGTCATTCTTTTGACCATAGCTCAACAAGGAAGTAACTAATTTAGGAAGGCGATATATCATTTGAAAGCCTTAAATGTCCTCAAAAATGTGGCTTTTATAATTTTTGAAAATTTAAAATAATTACTAAAATAATCGGCTTTCGCTCAGAGTATTTGGGTTTATCAGGTTCAAAGACATTTTACTTTTCTAAGACCTATTTTCCATAAATATTTTATGGCCACTTTTTAGAGGACATTTAGTGCTTTCGAATGCTATATCGCCTTTCT
Organism: Pratylenchus scribneri; assembly: GCA_030063045.1. Classification (NCBI taxonomy): domain Eukaryota; kingdom Metazoa; phylum Nematoda; class Chromadorea; order Rhabditida; family Pratylenchidae; genus Pratylenchus; species Pratylenchus scribneri. The sequence goes on from JAQSEB010000007.1 coordinate 597,968, forward strand.
AATTTGACTATTTCCTAACTGAGATATGGGCCAAAAACCAATTCAGATGCTCAATCAACGATACTCTAATTATTTCATACAGAAAATTTCCAATTCATTCCATTCAATATTCTCCATCCAATTTCACCTCAGATGCGTCTTCTCCGTTGTGTTTGGCATGGTACCCGGAAGCCGGCTGGGCCAAATTGTGCGCCAACACAACGTCCGGCGGCAATTCGTGGTTGCCAACCGAAAAAACCGTTGCCAGAATGTCCAGAGGAGGAAGAGGAGTATGAGGAACAGAGGCGAAAGGAAGAGAAGCCGAATGAGACAAAAGGGGCGGCAAAAGGTGGTGGCATCGGAATTGGAAATTAGGGATATTTTTAATGATTCTAATTCATACTTACAAATGGCTTTTTGGATCCAAAGCAATGGAATTTAAATAGGCCTTAAAATATCCTTCCCAAATATTTTATCCTTCATATTTATATTTATCCAAAAATTAATAAATTTCTGCTGCATCCAGCGGCGTCACTTTCATTGGCACCTACAGCACAAAAACATTCCGCACTTGCACATAATAAGAATGTTGTGAAGGAGGCGAATGGACAAATTGTAGAGGAAAAAAGTAGCACAGTGAAATTGGAGAAAGGACCAGCTTAATACCCAAAAATGATCGTCAACAACAATAACAATTTTATTTAATTTTTACACATCCAAAACATTGCACTAATTTTGCACATTTTGTAATTTTCATTTCATGCACATTTTTTGTGAATTTTGTGATTTTAATGAAATGCAATGCACATTTATAAATTAATTCTATTTAATGGAGACAATAGTATAATAAATTCTTTTAAATCTCATTTGCCTAATTCCTAATTGTAAGGAAAAGGAGTGAATTTTTCTCCAAGACAATTCATTCATTTGTCAAGAGGATATTCGATGTTCCAGATTTGCCTGAGGGAAAATAGACAGTAATTTTCATTCACTTCATAAATCATATAGAAGGGACAATATTCTCCGTTGATTCTTATTTCAAATTCTTAATTTTTTTGTAGCAATTCCCCATGGTCAAGCACCCTATTCCCCAGCGGCACTCCAACAAATTTGCGAAGATCACAGTCGATTTTGCGACATTCTTCGCCTTATTCAATCGTAAGTTAGACCTTCTTAATTTCACATTCTATAAAACAATTTTCCCAGTTGCGATCAACCCAGAATTCGGGAAAAATGCTGTTTTAGTTGCCATAAATTGGCACAAATAATTGGCAATTTGGAAAATCAGAATCGGAGGAATGATGCATAAAAATGATTTATTATTAACAATAATTCAATTCACATTCAATTATTCACAAAAATAGGCATAATATTTAAATATGTAGATTATTTGAAATTAAATAAACAAAAATATTATTATTATCACAATTTTGCACATCTATTCTTTTCACATTATTATTGCCTCCTTCTTAATAAAGGGCATTGTCGGCTTCACTGACGCAATAGATGAATTCAGTTGGAAACTGTAGAAATAAAAAAATATATTAAAGGAATTCAATTGCCAAAAAATAACTCACTTTGATGACTTCCTTCGTGAATTGAGGATGCAGAATTTCCAGCTCCACTTTGCCTTCAGCCAATTCTTGGAACATGTCAACGGCCTCCAAATTTGAATCTGGCGCACGATAGTGGATGGATTTGGGCGGTGCTGGGAATAGATTGGGTTGAAGCAGAGCACACAACAACATTTTGGCAATCAACGGTTCATCCGCATACAATGGCCCAATGACGAGGTGGTCATCAATGCAACGGCGAATTCGGCCGAGACCATGGACGGTTTTTTTCTTGTTGGAGACGACCACCTTAAAATGGAATATATTTTATTGTTTAATAATTGTGCATAAATTTTGTTGTTCAGATCTTTAATACATAAAAAAGTGCCTCTTAAACAACCATAGTGGAATAATAGGGCGTTCTTAATAGTGTTGTCCTATTTTCGAATGTAAAATTTGTTTTTCTTTTTAGTGCAGAAAAATAAGAGATCATAAAAGAAATGTGTTAATTTATAATGAGAAAGGGAGATGATATTAGAGAATCTAATTCTTTTCGGTTGATTTCAGAACTAGTAGGCTTTAATCTAACTTCTTTCCGGTTGGTTTCCGGAAAGTTTTAATTCTGATTTTGTTCCGGAAAGTTTTAATTCTGATTTTGTTCCGGTTGTTCCGGAAAGTTTTAATTCTGATTTTGTTCCGGTTGTTCCGGAAAGTTTTAATTCTGATTTTGATCCGGTTGTTCCGGAAAGTTTTAATTCTGATTTTGTTCCGGTTGTTCCGGAAAGTTTTAATTCTGATTTTGTTCCGGTTGTTCCGGAAAGTTCTAATTCTGATTTTGTTCCGGTTATTCCGGAAAGTTTCAAATCTGATTTCCTTCCTGAAAGTTTTAATCTAACTTGTTTTAATTTAATAATTAATTCATTTTACTTTTTTTTTTTTGAGAAATATACACATAATTTCTTAACCAATCCCAGCAACTAGTTTAAACAATTGAGTACTTCTGGGGATGTTCAGGTCAAGAGAGATGAGTTTGGCCCGGTCCGGGTCCAAATAATTGATTCTAGCCGAGTTTAATTTTAATGGGAGAAAATGTGAATTCAATCTTCTTTCAATTTTTTAACCCACCAATGTGTGTGAATCTGGCTGTTCAAACGATTGGCGCAAATATTCCTCACGGTCATATCCCATCGATAATTTCGCATCATATTGTGCCAATTGATTCCATGGGACGAAAAAACAAAACAATTACAAAATTTGTCTTCCCGTGAATTTACCATTTTTCCAATCGATCACTTCAAGCGAGGATGGCACTTTCTTCAGCAATAGAACATTCAATCGTTCATTTTGAATATCACCAGGTTTTGCATTCATTGCCAACAATTTCCATTCTGGCTTTTTTATGAATGCCGGATCGCCACGTTCATATCGTTCCCAACTGTCTTTGACTGGAAAAATAAAAAGAATTAAAATATTTTTACAAAAGAAACATACGTCCATAAAGGAAAATGTTGTTTCGTTCTTTGCATTCATCCATCGTGGCACGGAATATTTTCCTCCCAATGCCCAACCCTTGATATTGTCGCATCACGTAGAACATGCCGAACATGGAGAGGGGCAGCGTTTCTTGTCGAAGTCGAAATGGCTTGTAAGTGGCCATACTTGAGCATCCCACAACTTTTTGAGTCTCTGAAAAGTAGAACTCAAATTTTATTTGTAAATTAAAAATAATTTTTTCCCTATTTTATGTTTTTGTATTCATTTTTTGTTCTAAAGCATAGTATTTCGTTTAGAAATGTATAAAAGTGGTAACTAATAAGTCTCGAAAAAATACCTTTCCCCATGCGGATTCGAACCCTTGATCTAAATTTTGCAAAGGTGAATCTCAATTTGATTGAAAATTTTCAAAAATTTTTGGGTAAAATTTTAATAAATCCTAGCTAACCTAAAGCTAACATTAATTCCATTATTAAATTTGACTACGAACAAACCTCTATCAATGGCATACCACATGGAATACGCATCCGGAGGGAATGAACGGCGCCAACTCTGATAGTCATGCGGCGAATTCTTCCAACCCTCTTCATGATATACCTTAAAATAATTAAATTAATCATATTAAATTGAATGAACTAACCGAATTCAACAATTGCATCCAATGCTGTTGAGCAAGTGCCGGTGGAAAAACATTTTTTAGCACAGTGAACTGCTGATTATTGGCCAGACGACGTAGATGGGTTAAGAACATTTTAAATATATTTACAACAGAGCCTTTTATATTTCTTCCAATTTTTTTGATTCCAATTCCAGTAAATATTATTAAATTGAAATATATTTACAACAGAGCCTTTTATATTTCTTCCAATTTTTTTGATTCCAATTCCAGTAAATATTATTAAATTGTCATCGACACAATTAATTCATAAAAATTAATACAAAAATAGTTGGAAATTAGTTTATTATTAGAATAGTTGATATAAAAAAAAAACATAAGCAAAAAAAATGGATGGTGGTGGGCGGAAAAAGGGCCACTGCTAGCTAACAAAACAAAATAAATATTCATGTGGGTGTCAACTTCACTAGCTGCTAATAAAAATACAATTGTTTTGTGCCAGAAAACGATTAAATTAAAGTTATTTGTGTTCTTGTGTGTTTTTTAGAAACAAAAAATTGATCGATTGATTGAAGACATCATCTTTCTTTCTTTTATGCATGGATTTGTGGGTGATGATCATGGTTCTTGTCATTGCATCGGCAAACCGAGACCACTTTGCCCTCACCAATGTAGGCACGCATCGATGACTCCATCACCAGAATCTAAAGAAAATATTTATTCTTTTAAATAATTAAATTTGTGAGAGAAACCTTCAGAAAGTCCATGTATGCAGGGTGACTTTTCTTCTTCGGACTGCCTTCCTGCTTCCAGCAATCTTCAACAAGGAGTTGACGGCGGACTTTGTACAGGCTCTGGACATTCTCTTCGGAAGTCATCAGTGTCAATGTGTGCTGAAAATGTAATAAAATTGATAAATTTAAATTCAAAAATCAAAATAAATAAACATACTCGCATTCCCTCCTGTTCATATCGAAAATCGCCCTCGTAGGTGCTTTTGCGCAATTGGACGATCACAGCCCGCTCAATGTCGAATAAGTCCAGCTCGCGGTGCACATCCTTTGCCGGATTCATCAAATGCTCATCCTCAGCCTCGAACTCAATGCGCACTGGGCTGATGTCCTAAAAACCACATTAGAAATTATTATCAATTTTTAGAAAAAACCTGGAGAGATCGAACCGCATTGATGACATCGCCGGCGGAACCACGCAAATAATAACGAATTGACGGCTCCGTTGGTTTGGAGTAATGGATCATGGTGTTAGTGGCCGTTGAAATTGATCGAACGAGAACACCATCCGGCGAGCCAGAAATCATTTTGCGCTGCGAGACCGGAATCTTCAGGTGCGAATAGAAAGTTGGAGCCTTAAATAATTATTTAATCGACTTTTTGTTCAAAACAAACTTCATCATCGAACAATAGGCGGCAAATTGCCTGGCTTGCCGCGGTCATCAATCGGTAATCTTTGCGCGAGGCCCGAACCACCAATGACGGAGAGGCATTTTTGGTCTAAACGTAAAAATGAATAACACAAAAAGTAAATTAAATTCACCTCTTCACTTTGTTGATTTGCCGGTGAGAGCGCATTCTGTGGCTGATAGAGAATGCTGAATTGCACCTTTGAGTACTCGCCGAGTTCTTTGCCCTTGCACCATTGATTGACCAAATTGGCCGGGTCCTGTTGTTTGATCTCATCCTTGATATTGTTCAGTGGCACAACGATGGTGATTGGGCAATATTGCTTAATATTAAAATATGAAATGAATGCAATCAAATGTGACTTACACGAAGGCGAAACATTGCGGTGTCAATGTTGGGCATGTCCCCGGTGATCGTGACCTGGATGATCGCGGTGGTGGTGATTTGTGAAAAAATATCCCCAATACTCACTTGATTGAAAATTCCCATACGCTCTGTGTCGCATTGGTTGGCAAATTGGATCATGCATTGCGTGTCGTGCATAATATCCGAGAGCGAATCGTTGGCGGCCCAGGCCTCGCGTCCATTGTACAGGCTGGCAAAGTCACTGCATTGAATTTCCATGGTGAGGCGAATTTTGTCCGGCAAGCTTTGCTAAAAATATGGAATTGATTTTGTTTGGTAATTTTCGCTTACTCGTGAAGGAGTCGGCAGTCGTGGAATTGGTTGGCCCTGGCCCTGCATCACCATACGGTCGTAGTCGGCACGGCGCTTCTGCTCATAGCAATCATTGCTGCGGCGAACAAATTCGGCTGAGAGCATCGCGGACTCTTGGAAAGCATGGAACATTGAATCGAACGAAGAGTGAATTGTGGTGATCTGCTTGGTTGGGCTGGACACCGTTGATGAACTGTTGCGACGATTTTGATGCTGGCGTGCTAAAAACTTATTTTATTCAAATTAAAAGTGAAAATGTTAAACAACCTTTTGATGTTATCGACATATTTATCTCACACGGAAGGGCGAATAGCTTTCAGTTTTCGATGCAATTTGTTGAAAAAAAGGAAAATAATTTTTGTTTATTGTTTGTGTTGTGTGCTAAATTTAATTTTTATGTATAATTTCACGCTTTCCAATATAAATAAGAACCCTAACCCATTTTAGGCTTAATTATTAGAGAGGAAATTAGCATAACTGCGAAATTTTTTTACACCTATGCCCATGCAGGGAGGAATCGCAATCGCGATCGCGATCGATCGCTCATCGCTCGATCGATAAAAAAACACTCTTTTTCTTTATAAGTGATACACTGCGTATTTTTTTAGACTACTTTAGGATCTAATGTCATCAAAAATAAAAATGCAAATACGGTGCTGCGAGTTTTTATTTTTCAGACTTCGCCGAAAAAGGTAGTTGAAATCCAAACCGATTTTCGGCTTATTTATTACCCGAATTAAAACAAAAGACCCGTGATGTTTTCGGAATCAGTTCATTGACTTAAATTAAGTTTAAAACATAAATTTATTAACGTAAAAGGGTAAAACTAACAAATCATGGTTTCATTGAGTTTTAAACGATTTTTTCGCTGAAACGCGCAAACAAGAAAATAATAGCATAGATAAATTGAAATTGCTTTGCTTAGAATTTGCAACAAAACAAATATTTCTGCATTTTATTTAATTTTTTAATTTCAATAGCAATTCAGAAAGTGAATCTAAATATTAAAACTACAATTTCGTTTGCTTGCTTCATAAATATTGAAAATTGTCAACAATATGGCTCTTAAACGCATTCAAAAGGTTTGGATTTGTAAATAAAAATGAAATAATTCTTTATTTAAGGAACTCCAGGATTTGGGCCGCGATCCACCAGCTCAATGCAGTGCAGGTCCTGTCAACGACGACTTATTTCATTGGCAGGCAACAATCATGGGACCAGCCGAGTCACCATTTCAAGGCGGCGTCTTCTTCCTGACCATCAACTTTCCGACAGACTACCCATTCAAGCCGCCGAAAGTTGCGTTCACAACTCGCATTTACCATCCGAACATCAACAGCAATGGGAGCATTTGCTTGGACATTCTCAGATCGCAGTGGTCACCGGCATTGACTGTTTCTAAAGGTTTATTCTACTCATGAAATATGAATATCTAATTCGTAAAATTGCAGTTCTTCTCTCCATCTGCTCACTTCTCTGTGATCCGAATCCGGATGATCCGCTGGTGCCCGAAATTGCTCGCATCTACAAGACTGACCGTGAGAGATACAATCAATTGGCACGAGAATGGACGCAAAAATATGCCATGTGAGGATTAATGGAGCAAAATGAAGGAAGCAACCGCCTTGATTTCCGACTTTGAACCATAATATTTTTGACAATACATATTTCCTTTTATCTCTTTTATTTTCATCTTATTTAAATAAATAAATGGACCTTAATTAATTCATTTGATTCGATAATTGATTTTTTCGGGTATTTGTGTTGAATTAGTTCAATTAAAATTAATTATTTCCTCTTCAAATGATTGCAAATCAAACAATCCACTTTTTATAATTGGGAACACCCGAAGAAAAGAATACACCATTTAATTTTGCCGATGGGGTGGTGTTTTTTATTGATTATATCGGCGGATACGGTGATAAAAAAAACTCCTTTTTATTCTTATGACAATATTGAAAAGAAAAGATCACATGACCATTTAGCGCAATGGTATGTTGTTCGCTCTAGTGCAAGAAGGTCGCGGGTTCGATTCCCAGTGGTGGCTGATGATTTTTATTTTGTTTTTTTTTCTTCAATTTTTGTATTTTCATCCGGAAATCAACCCAAGGAGCCCCGAAATTTCTTTAGTATAGCCAATAATTAGTTTATTAGAATTTTCAATAAAACAAATTATATTTTTGCATTTTTTCTATTTTTTGACTATCAAATGCAAATCTCCTATATGTTTGGTTCATCCTTGTACCGGCGCCAACCGCATACTTTGCATTGGTTCGGGCCTAGATGCTTGAAATCTTCGATAATATCGATGGCCACTTCGAATGCCAGAAAATTGATAAGAATGGTCACGATGAGTGAGAACCCTAATATATATGAATAAAATGAAGTGGAAAAGGGGAATTTGAATTGCCTTTCGGCCGGACAAATTCTCTCAGGAATTGGCGGTGGTGCAAAATCAATTTGATGTGTGGTTTTGGCATTGAATGGACTGCTGCCATCAGCAGTTCGGGTATTTCGACTTTCTGCTGGACGCCGGATTTGCACCGATTTGGCAGCTTAACATCCGGGAATGCCAAAATTGAGTACCCCTTTATCACTGTACCATTTGGCATTGGCCTAAACCCTTCTTGATATTCACTTTTGGCATCCATTGGCTGACTGATAGGCCTTGTCCATTCCCTGGATTTTGGGCGAAAACTGGCACTTGGCTGAACAGATTTTGGGCCAAAATTTGCTCGATGTTCGGTTAAATCCTATTAAATTGTTGAATTTATTGGCCATTCATTGTTTTTGCCTCGAATGTTTGTTTCCTTTCCATTCCATCATCATCCAAATATCTACTGCCTGAAGGCGGTCTAAATGGTTTGGCCGGTTCAGCGCCTTCGAAGCGACGAAAATCATGGCCGTGTGTGGTTTCTGCTTCCATTTGTGGTCTCACTTCCCTCTCAGTACCGGAAATAGGCCGATTATCCGAAGGTCTAAATGATTTGGTCGGCTCCAATGCCTTTGGCCCAAAATCCATTTGATGAACAGTTTGGCCATAAAATGGGGCCTTTGGAGAGGGACGGAACGATGGCAATGAATGATCGGCCAATGAGGAATGTTGCCCCTTTTGGGGGAGCAAATTCTCCTCGGGCATTGGTTTGGCATCAAAATCGACTTGATGCGTCGTTTTGGCAGTGAATGGTTCCATCGGTTTCTGTGGCACAAATACAGAATGAAACTGTGGTCGAGAATTAACCGACCAATCTTTGTTCCGCTTCAGCCTCCGCCTCCGGTGGCCCTTTAATAATTGGCGTTTCGCAGAGCCAAGCCTGGAAATCATCTGTGAAATGGAAACAATTAAGGCCTTATATTCAATACCTTGTTCATTCCCTTTTGGATTATAGCTAACTATGGAGATTAATTAAATTAAATAAAATCTTAATTCTACAAAACATTTCTCTATTAGAGTCAAAATTGAGTACCGCTTATTGAGTACATCTTCATCCGATTTTTAACTTAATGCTCAGCAAAGCCTTAACCATTTATTAGAGAAGGCGATATACCTTTGGAAAGCCCAAAGTTTCATCTACAAAGTGGCCAATTTAAACTTTATGATTTCCAGCCTTAAAAAAGATACATGTCTTTGAGTATAATAAACCCGAATTTGTCGAGTAAAAGTCCCATTTTTGTAAGAAAATTTATCGTTTTCAAAAAATTATATTGCAGCCACTTTTGGAGGACATTTAGAGCCTTCAAATGGCATATCGCCTTCCCAAATAGGTTGTTTCCCTAATAAGATAAAGCCAAAAGAATGGCAGAGGTACTCAATTGACAGTGGCGATATTCATTTTTTCTATTTCATTTGCATACAATCCGGCTAATATATGTATTAGGAAATGTAAATTTTTTAATTTCTAAGTTTTCTCTATAATTCAATAATATAAGCCCTAACTTATACCTAAACCAGAAGGAAATAAACCTTAATTAATTTTTTTATTTATAGATTTGATTGACCCCAATTCTTGATCATTTTAATCTGTTAATCCTCTCATCCGTATTTCATACGTTGATGGGTGCTCTCCAATTCCATTGCCGGCAATCCCATTTTGGATGAGGGGGCCAATGATTGTGGCCGAAAAGATGGCCCAATTGGCGCAGCTTCTTTGCGCACAAATGACCGACCGTATTCACTTTGGGCACCAAATTTACGATCCTCATTGGCTGAGGCCGCCTCTTCCACTCCCAAAGTGCCGGCATGCGGGCAACGATGGTCACTTTTTGTTGGAAAGGAAAATTGAATGGCCTCGGGCAAATTTATTATCTTTTCCCACTATTACAGTGATTTTTTGAGGATTCTAAATTCTTTCATTTTATTTCGATATTTTATTTACTAAATAAACTTTTTAATATGATTAATTCTTTTCAAATCCATTTATTCATTGGCCAACTCAAAATAATTCATCAAAATATGGCCACAAATTTTATTTTTGGTCAAATTTCAAAGGCAAAACCGCATAGAGTGGCCCCAAATTTTTCAGAATGTGAACTTATAATTTTTCACAAAAAAATGATTCCTCAAATATGCCTCCTTTTTTCCACTCATTTTTTGGCCGACCAACCCGCATTCGCACAATTCACAAATGCATTTTTCAATGAATTCGGCACCACCACCAATCGATGAAGGTGGCGATCGAAGCCGATTTGTTGGTGAAGCCGGATTCGAATTGGATAAAAAGAACATTTTTTGGGCCTTTGAAATTGACAATTTTGTGAATTTATGGAATTCAAAAAGAATTCAATGGATTATTTTGTGCCTTCATAAAAGAGCATTTCCGGCATTTTGGTCCTTTCTAAAAGGGGAAGGCGGCATCCTAAATGAAAAGGGAAGATCAATATATGGACAAAATTGGCAGGGGGATTAGGCCTAAATGCTTCCATCCCTGCCATTTTGCCCCCTCCCTTCTTTGCCCTAAAATATGACTTTGCCAAGCAATCCTCTTTTCAAAATTGTTTCCCCCTTTTAGAAGACGTGGCATGTTCCCAAAATAACGTGGTCCATGGCAACTCCTTCCCTAACCAATCTTGGGCACATTTTTTTTGGAAATAAAAAGGTGGAAAGAATTTTGACAGGAAAACGTGGGGGTAAAATGGATGGAAGTGTTTCCAGGGGAAAGAAAAGGGGGGCAAATCGGATGGAAAAAGGCGTAAAAATGAGTGGCATTTTTCTTGAATGGAGGGCATTTCAATATTCAGAAGAAGTGGCCAAAATGGAATGGTATATGTCCTTCCTTCTTTTTACACATTTTTTCGACTTCTTTGAAGGCATTTAAATGTTCAATTTTCCATTTTATTTGTATTTTAAATATATTTAAATCACATTAAAATTCGATCCAATAAAACCGGAAATCAACAAAAGAATTTAAGCGCCTGCTGGAAAAAGTGGAAAGAAAAACGACGACGAGCTCTGTTGAAAAGAAAAATGGAGGAGGCCAACAAATTGGCCAATTAATTGGCAAAAACTAAGGAGGGAAAACGATTTTATGGCCAGACAAGAAGGAGGCCAGAAGCACATTTTTTCATGCCTCTGCTAAAATGGAAAGATGCTTATCTTCTTTCCATTTTTTGCCGCCTTCCTTCATTTTCACCTTCTTTTTAATCCTCTTTTTCATATAAAATGCAAGCAAATTGCCTTACTATGCTGGGTGGCCAAACGAATACCCTTTATATGCCCTGGCATCATTGTTAAATATTTTTAGTTGCATATTATTTCAATTTTAAGAAAAGTTCTCATTTGAATTCGGCTCGGAATTAATCTAACCGGAAAGAATTAAAACTTATTGGAAGAAACACACAAAATTAGAATCAGAATTAAAACTTTCCGGAAAGAAATCAGAATCAGAATTAAAACTTTCCGGAAAGAAATCAGAATAAGAATTAAAACTTTCCGGAACAACCGGAACAAAATCAGAATTAAAACTTTCCGGAACAACCGGAACAAAATCAGAATTAAAACTTTCCGGAACAACCGGAACAAAATCAGAATTAAAACTTTCCGGAACAACCGGAACAAAATCAGAATTAAAACTTTCCGGAACAACCGGAACAAAATCAGAATTAAAACTTTCCGGAACAACCGGAACAAAATCAGAATTAAAACTTTCCGGAACAACCGGAACAAAATCAGAATTAAAACTTTCCGGAAAGAAATCAGAATTAAAACTTTCCGGAAAGAAATCAGAATTAAAATTTTCCGGAACAACCGGAACAAAATCAGAATTAAAACTTTCCGGAAAGAAATCAGAATTAAAACTTTCCGGAACAACCGGAACAAAATCAGAATTAAAACTTTCCGGAACAACCGGAACAAAATCAGAATTAAAACTTTCCGGAACAACCGGAACAAAATCAGAATTAAAACTTTCCGGAACAACCGGAACAAAATCAGAATTAAAACTTTCCGGAACAACCGGAACAAAATCAGAATTAAAACTTTCCGGAAAGAAATCAGAATTAAAACTTTCCGGAACAACCGGAACAAAATCAGAATTAAAACTTTCCGGAACAACCGGAACAAAATCAGAATTAAAACTTTCCGGAACAACCGGAACAAAATCAGAATTAAAACTTTCCGGAAAGAAATCAGAATTAAAACTTTCCGGAAAGAAATCAGAATTAAAACTTTCCGGAACAACCGGAACAAAATCAGAATTAAAACTTTCCGGAACAACCGGAACAAAATCAGAATTAAAACTTTCCGGAAAGAAATCAGAATTAAAACTTTCCGGAAAGAAATCAGAATTAAAACTTTCCGGAAAGAAATCAGAATTAAAATTTTCCTGAAAGAAATCAAAATCAGAATTAAAAATTTCCGAAAACCAACCGGAAAGAAATTTTAAACAAAATTAAATATTTAATTATAGGATTTTCCATTCCATTCAATTCCATTATTATTAGCATCAACCATACAAAATTGATGAGGAAATTTTTCAACGACCCCAGCAGATTAATTCAAACTCCAAAAATTGCCAAGAATCTATCGGATTTTGCCAAATCCGCAGGACCCTAATAAATAAAGCTTGAATTAATTTGCCAGCAAAAATAATTTATTTGTTCCAATAAATTACTTCCTATGGGATTGAGGGGCACTTTGAGTATCATGCACCATTCACCATTGCACATAAAATAACCTTTAGAAACCATTATAAAGACTACTACATATGTATATTCCTCCATCTATTTTTCCTTCTTCCTCCTCTCGACGTTTTTTTTTTTGCCAATCCAATTTATGCGCGCCAATACCCTTACCCTTTCGTCTCTTGTGCAAATTACCCGTCGCCATCGCCAAGGGTGAGGAACATTGTGGCCTAGGGGCTGTGGGCAAAGAAGAAAATCCAATTCAGGCGTCGGCATTTGGCCCTTTGGCATTACTCCCCCTTTTCCCTCCATCCACATTCATTCATTTGTTTGGCCGGAGGCAAAATTAATGGCCTAATATGGACAGCCAACCACCCTCAAAAAATGGAGGGCCAAAAAATAATGAATGAATAGGAAAGGCGGAATTTTTTGGCATTTTTGGATGCTAGAAATGGAAGGCAATTTGGGTTCAAAGAACAGTTTTTCCATATTTAATGGAGAAAATGACCATAAAATGTCATCAAAAAGACAAAAAAATTCATTTTAAATTCGAGTAAATTATCCGTTTTTTCCACTAAAATTCATTCATTTTTTGCCAAATTTATTCTCCCAAGAATTCCATTTTCCTGGCATTTATATTCACGCCGAAAATTATTTTTACCTGGCCGATGTTCCTATGAACGATTGACCAAAAGATTCATCTCATTGCGCTTTCTTTTTGTAAATTCCGCCCATTCTTTGTCAATGGCACAAAATTCTCAGAATTCCCTCTTTATTTTCTTTTCTTTTACGCCATCCATTTTCGCGCAAATTCCGCCCAACCAAAATAATGGAAGGAGGGCAAAAATTATTGCGGCAAAGAAGAAGGCCAAATTCCGTTCATTCATTTTTGGCCTTTTACGCCAAAAATAATTCTTCATCAAGAATATTTCCCATTCACTTTCCTTCATTCTCTCACATTCACGCATATTCTTTGATGCCTTCAATAGAATATTTTGGACAATTTATAATTTTTTCGCGCAATCCCACCATATTTTCCATTTGGATACAATTCATTTGGATGAACCGCTTCTAACATTTTATTGAAACATTTTCAACCAATTTAATAATAAATGGAAGAGCTCGCTAAAATCTATTGAATAATGTTGAATTCACCTAAATTGGCTTAAAATTCATAAAATTATAGCTAAAAATTCGATAGATTATGAAAAATGGCATCCATGTTATTATCGTATTTGTTTCCTAATTGGTTCAACCAATCCATTTATGAAATTTATACCTTTCGAAAGGCAACACTTTGTTCTTTAAAATGATATAAAATTAATTGTAAATATTAATGATTCAAGATAGTTAAAGATGCGGCAAACATGGCCACGCTCAAAGGGGAAATCTCCCCAACTGTCGCGGTTTATAATAACTCATCAAGAAAAAAACCAATTTTGATAATTTTAGTATCATATTAAAGATCAGACTTTTGGCTATCAAAAAATATTAAATTTTATTTGAATTGATTTAGAATTGATTGAGTTATGGCCAAAAAACGACTGGATTTTTCGCTAATACCATACTAAAGGTCATCTAAAATAGCTTTTTTAGTCATAACTTCATCAATTCTGAACGAATTTAAATAAAATTAATATTATTTGATAGCCAAAAGTCTGCTATTTTATTTCTTTGCAAAATATAAATATTGGTTTAGTTTAGTCCTTAATGAGTTATTTTAAATGGCAGCAAGTTGGGGCCTATTACATATTCAACCGCATTTAATTCTTTACTTTTTTACTTCCCTTTTTGCCTATTAGCAAATCCTTTCCATTTGAATAAGTTCTTCATCGAAAGAGTGTTGCCTCCATCCATATTAATTTATTCATGCTCAAATCCACACAGCATATTGGCCCTTTTCCGGAATTTGCCCACTAATTGGATTAATGCCTGCCCCCACCCATTCTCCCACTCCCACAGCGGCCATTTCCCTCGCATTCCTCCTCCCACTTTCCTTTAGGGGCCATCAATTCCAATTTGAGTCCACAAAATGTGCCATTCTGTGGCCACATTCCTCCCTCCATTTTCTTCCGCGTCAAATCCAGGAAAAATGCATCCAAGAAAATTGCAATTTAAAACTGCAGAAAAAGTGCATTTGACGAAATTGGGATTTGGAATTTGGTTTGCACTTTTGCCCATAAAAACAAACAAAAACATCTAATCAAATATTCCCCCTATGGAAAAGGTTAATAATTTTGGGTTAATATTTCCGTCCAAATATTTCCGCCATCTATTCTTTGGTTTTGTAAGCACTTTAGCCCTATTTAACCGGCTCAAATTCATTTGTCCAAAACATTTCCAATCCAAAATATTGTGAAAGCCTATTTTGGCGACATTTTTAAGCCTTTTTCTCCTATTGGCCAATTCTTTTATGGCCAATTCCTTGGCCTCAATTTTGATTTCCTGTGAGTGCTAGGATTCTTCTACCTCTAATTTCCCTTCCAAATTGTCTCATCAAATCCAGTCATCCTTCCAAATGAACAAAAACAAAGGCTCGACTCTACCAAATGGCTCGCGCGAGTAAAATTAATTGGCGGCATTGACCCCAAAGCCCAAACATCCACATTCACACATTTGGTCGCCCTTGTCAATATTGACGTAGTCTGCCTTTGCCCACTCCCGCCATTTTCGAGTACAAATTACCGCGTATTTGCCCATTCCATAATTTGGCAAATTTGTCTGGCCATCCTTTCCCATTCCCTTGCCTTCCAATTTGTTGCGTGAGGAAATTTCGCGCAGCATTTTAATCATCCATTAATTAAATAAGTTTGAGGATTTCAATAAAATTCTTATCCTTTAACCTTCATTCCTATCATTCAATTCCTTTTTATCTCATATAAAATTAAGCCGAAAGATTTAAAATATTTCTGCAAAAATAATGCTTTAAATTCCATTCTATATTTTTGCCCAAATATTTCCCTTTTAATTTCAGCACAAAATATTCCATTAAATAAGCCATGTATAAAATGCAGCAATTATTCCATTTGCCCTATATAAATTATCGTCAAAAGTGATTGAAAATGATGCCAAAATTGTTGCCAATTCTTTCGCTCAATTTTCCCTCAATTTCATTATTTTTGCCAATTCTCCTCCTTCAATTCATTCCATTCGGCATTGGCCTGTACACGTCAGTTTGCCAATACCCCAAATTGGATGACTGGCTCGGTTGCCAAAGGGGCCATCAACAACAACAAAGAAGGGCAGCCGTCTACACTTTGGGAAGTGGCGATTTTGCCATCCCAAACGGAGATGATGATTCAATGGCCACACCGCTGAATGGATGGTTTTGTGACCCTGAATCCAGCATATCCATGAGTGAAGGTGTGCGCCCTAGATCCTTCTAGATTTTGGGCAAAAATATAGAAAAATTCAATGATTTTAAAGCATATTTTGAGAAATAAGACAGTCCATTCTTTAGAACATAGCTCAACAAGGAAACAACAAATTTTGAAGGCGATATATCTTTTTAGAGCCCTAATTGTTCTCTAAAAAGTGGCTTAATTAATTTTTGAAAATTTTGAAATTTTTAAACAATTTTTTAAATTAAAAGGCTTTTCCTCAAAATATTCTGGTCCATTATATCAAAAGACTAATAAAGAATAATTCATAGAACAATTTTATAGCCACTTTTTGGAATACTTTTAGAGACTTCAAATAGTTTATTGCCTTCCCAAATTGGCAATTGCCTTATTAAATTACGGGTCAAAGATTAATGGCAACCACTCAATTGGGGGTATTTAATTACCCGCTATCTCAAACATTCATTTTTGGCAAAATAAAATAAGCAAAGAAATAAAATGTAGAATTCAAATAATTATTAGTGCTTTATTCGAAAAATTGCCAAAAGAATCAGCGTTCATTTTCAGCTTTTCCCATTCTCTTATTTCCGTAAAATTTGGATAAAAAAACATTATTCAAGTTCTTTTCCCTTTCCAATTCATTTAATTCCTATTTTCACATGTGTAGTTTCGGCCCTTGACGATTCCATTCGACGCCTTTATGGCCAATATGGCCAAAACTGTGTTTGCCCTCAATCATTTAATGCCCCAATCGAATCTTTGGATTCATCCATAAACAATATTGTTGGAAGCAGGGAATCCCCCTCTGCCACTCATTGTTGGCATCGATTCGGCTTTGCATTTGTCCAAAAACTTGGAGGCCCATTTCCGGATGTGGCCACGTAAATGAGTGGAATGGGAATTGAATGAGGATTTTAATTTTAGTGCCGACCAATGTTCGCCACCATTGCCGGCCAATCAAAGCCAATCATCTTCTTCAATGTTTTATGATGATTCGGTGGAGGGCACCACAACATTGGGGGATGGAATGAATGAAAATGGACAGAAACATTTTGAATTGCCACCAAATTGGGAAAGGTAAAAATGTAATGAGAGTGGAAGGGGGAGGGAGAAATTCAGGGCTTAACTATGATGAGAACATGGATTTGAAATTAGAAATCTTTGGGGATTGGAAAAAGGAATACATTTCGAATACACTCCAATTTATCGCCTTTAATAATAATTCATTTAAGGAACAAATTTTGATAATTTTAGTATCAAATTAAGGAGCAGACTTTTAACTATCAAATAATAACAATTTTATTTTAATTGGTTAAGAATTGATGAAGTTATGACCAAAAAAAAAACTAGTGAAAAATTCGCAAATGCCTAGTAAAAAATCATTAAAATTATTAACAATGATTCTTTTTGATTATATTTCCATCAATTTCTGAACCAATTAAAATAAAATTTATATTATTAAATAGCCAAAAGTCTGCTCTTCAATTTGATACCAAAATCATTAAAATCGATTCAGTCCTTGATGAGTTATTTTAACGGCTTCTTCTTATGATAATATGGGCTGTTCGGGGTATATTTTTCGGTAGCAAAATTACATATTTTTAACAATGTTTTCTCTTCCAAATTTATTAATATTTACATTATTGTTTCGGCTAAATTTCAAATAAAAACATTTGAAGGGATCCGGACAATGCCTTCATTCTTTATGCTCAAAATTTTGCCAATGTTCTCAGAGAACGATGGGCACTTGGTCAATGCGGCGAAGATTTGCTTCTTTTGGTTGTGCAAAGGCCACCCGTTCAGCAGGTAAAAATTTTATTATAACCCAAAAATTTGAAATTGATTTTTTTTAGATTTCGGGTGGTCCTCTCTCATCTGGCACTGTTCGTTTATTTGGCCCATTACCGGTGAGTTAATGCACTGGAAATTGCTAAATAAATTCTAATATTTAATTAATTAAAAAATGAGAAATATTTGGATTTAATTTCTTTTAAACATTTAAGGTTTGATTTAAAAGGAGCTTCGATTTTTAAATTCTATTTTTTCCTCAATTAAAAATTTTCAAAGTATTTTTATATCATTAAATAGAGCATTTTTCACTCTATTATAACACATACCAAAATTATCAAAATCGATTAATCCATTAATGAGTTATAAGGTTTTTAAAAAGCGAACACATTAAACCTTTGATTAAGGGGAAAGGGAAAAATTCGGTTACGGTATCCGAACCGCTCTCCGCCGATCCAATCAACAGACAGGGGATTGTCTCGCACTCGTTGATTAAAAAAAGGAAGAAGAGAAAGTACTGTAGCAGAGAGGCCACCAATCAACAGCGAGGGAATATGAATATGCCTTAGGGTATATTCACTTTTTATCCTTTTTCCCTTCCTCCATTCCCTTTATGGTCAGCAATTTTTGCGCACTCATAACTCTCTTCATTGCCAACATTTTTTGACAATCTTGGCATATTTGGATAGAGGAGAAAATTGTCTATCTTTTTATATAAATATTGTTTTATAATTTTTTATATTGACCATATTATTAGGATAGGATTTAATTTAAACGTATTGAATATGATAGGAGAGGAGAGGAATTTTGAGATTGAAATAATCATCATTAAATGGAAATTATTCATGGACAAATAACATTGGTAAAAAAATAAAATTATTTTAGAGGAAAAACATTCATTAAAAATTATTGATTATTGCCTCAATTTTGCCTAATCCCCCAAATCCATTCTCCATAGATGCTTTTTGTTGCCCCTGGCCCATTGGTATTGGATCGACTTGGCCCCCAGTTGTCAATGTTCGTCCAAGAGGCCAATGAACAACTCCAAAGGGAAGGCCGCCCTCTCTTTCGGGTGCTCGGCCAATTCCTTTTGCGCGTTGGCACAGCGCTGGTTCGGGCCCAGCCTGCGGGGGGCGGTGGCATAAATCAGAGGCCAAAATTGCGAAGTCATGTGCCACTTTGGGCATGGTCAGTTTTGAAAAGAATAAGTAGGGAAATAAAATAGATGAGATTTTTATACAATTTAATAAATAATATGATGATAAAAGGGAAATTAACAAAGAAGGAATTGGATGGTTCCTTCAACTTCAACTAATGGAAGTTTCAATACCTCTGCCATTCTTTTTAATGATAATTCAGCGAGAAATTAGCCAATTTTGTAAGGCGATATACCATTTGAAAGCCTAAAGTATCTTCTAAAAGTGGCTTGGTTAAATTATATGAAATCCAAATTTTTAAAAAGCTTCTTCAACCCCTTGAATGTAATGAACTCGAATTTTGAGGAAAAGCCGCTCTTTCTATAAAATATTTAGAATTTCTAAAAAAATAGTTTAGCTACTTTTTAAAGGACATTTAGGGCTTTCAAATGGCATATCGCCTTCCAAAATTGGTTATTGCCTGATTGATTTATGACCAAAAGAATGGCTCAAATGTTGTTGAATCGGCATTGTTGAAATCGTGTTTTCGGATTTCTACTAATTTATTAATTATTTTTGTGCAGGGCGGTATTTGCGGCCTGCGGCGTTGCATTCGGCCTAATGGCACTTGGCCTTTTCCTAATTCGCACTGGCACACGGCGAAGCACAATGCCCGGTGGCCAGCAACAAACCCAAGGCCATGGGGCAATGGTGGCCCGTAGACATTGGAAAGAAGGTTGGTCAATTTTGAATGAATTTCTCGTCCATAATTTGTTTTCTAGAGGAGCAGCCACCACCGCAAACCTACGTGAATTTGGTCCAAATGTTAATGCCCCATCCGAAACCGCCGCCCACAAATATGCCACAACAAGTTTGATGCAAATTGAGGCAATTGCTATTCCCAGAAAAGTGCTTCTTCTTCTTTTAAATTTTTGGGTGCTCTTTCCTTCCCAATTAATGTTTTTTTTTCAATTTTGTATTATTTCCTAATCAAATAACATTCGGCTTCTACTCCAATCCTTCAATTCCATCCATAAAATTTCCATTTTCTCTTCACATATTTCTAATTAAATCACATTTTGGCTTTTTTCCATTCATTTTCGAAATATTCATTTTTCTCTAAATTATTTATTTTCTGAACAAAATGCTTAGTATCCAATTTTCATTCTTTTATTCAACCCAAAATTCATAATTTCTTAATTCTGATGAAATTTTATGTTAAATTTGTCCTCATTTTTTGCCATTCGTCCATTTTTCCTTTCAAAAGCCATTTTTACAATAAAAATTTTTCATAAACCCTCGACACACCACATTCCAAATATCCCGGTCAGAATTGTATTTATACTCATTAAAATCAGAGATAATAATAAAATAAATTTATATTACGAATTATGGAACATAAAATATTTTTTGCCAGCCAATAATTATGGCATTTACATTTTGGATGAGGAAAATTGGCAGAATTGAGGGACGAACACAAAATTTTGAGGGAATAAAAATATTTAATTAATTATTAATTTTAATATATTTATGTACAAAATAAAGGCGAAAAGGAGAGAAGGTCCTTTGGGGAGTCTCATCAAAAATAAATGAATATGAATGTAAATTTTTTGATGCCAATGGCACCCAAAAAATTCACTAAATATTTGGCCAACAATATTCAATCCAGCCAACCAAAAGCCTAATAAAATTGGATTATCTTAAAATGGCATTTTAAAATATGAAGGCGAATAAAAATTGAGAATAAACTCAAAAAGACAAAAGAGAGCATCTCATCGTTATTGCAATAATCTGGCCATTGTTTTGAATTTTCGTTCCAAAACATCCACTCGTTGATCCAATTTTTGGCAAAGTTGTTTCAGCTCACGATTCTCCTTCCTCAATTGTTGATTTTGTTGCTTCAATTGTTCCATTTCCCAGCCTAGTTCGGATCGAGCCTAAACCAATAAAAATTGATTAACATAAATCATTGTCAATCTCTCCCCTCTTCCACTCCTGCTGGATAGGCCCCAAATTATGGCCATAATAATTCATCAAGGACTGAACCAATTTTAATGATTTTGTAATCAAATTAAAGAGCAGACTTTTGGCTATCAAATACTTAAGATTAATTTTATAAATTGGTTCAAAATTGGTGGAATTATGGTTTTAAAACTATAAAATGACTTTACTATGGATTGGCCAAATTTTCAGTGAATTTTTGAGCATAATTCCACCAAATTCTGAACTAATTTAAATAAAATTAAATAGCGAAAAGTCTGCTCTTTAATTTGATACAAAAATCAACAAAAATGGCCCCATCTTTATTGAGTTATTACAAAAGGCGACAAGTTGGGGCATGATAATTTCATAATCTTTACAATGTTTTTTTTGCAAATTAAATTATTCCCAAAAATATTGCCTATCCTCCCCATCAACTTTCCTATTTTGTTCACCTTTTCCGATTCCCTTTCCACCCGGGACACATTGCTCTCCACCAAGAATGAATCCAGCCGTTGAAGGCGTTGTTGGGCTGATGCCCGGTACAGCTCGGACATTCGCTTTTCCGCCTCCGGCTCCACCCATTGCCGATAATGCAGGGCGGCACGACGTGCCATCTCACCAACATTGTCCATTTGAATGCTGGCCTAAAGAAATTTTTGGTGAATATTTTTAATTGGGATAATAAAGCCCATTAATCGGATAAGGCCATTTCTGTATCTGGGTCTCGGTCAATTCTTTTATCTAGCTCAACAAGGAAGCAACCAATTTTGTAAGGCGATATGCCATTTTAAAGATCTATATGTCTTCTAAAAAGTGGCTTAACAAATTTTTTGTAATGCTAAATAAATTTGTAAGATAGTCGGCTTTTCCTCATTCAATCAGAAAAGTCGGATTTATTACACTCAAAAGCATGTAAATTTAGTTAAAACTTGAATTACATAAAATTTAATAGGCCATTTTATAGAGGACAATTTGGGCTTTAAAATGGCATATTGCCTTCCTAAATTGGCTAATGCCTCGTTGAGATATGGCCAAAAATAATGATATAGAAGAATGTCAGTCATAGCTATGGAATCCCCTCTTCCAAAATGCATTTAAATTTTAGGTTTTAGCCAAAAAATTTACATCATCATATTCGCGCTCCCTGCTGGCCTCATTTGTTGTGTCCATGTTGGAATTGGCAATGATCAAATGGATTCTGTCCAACATGGCATAGGCTCGATCGAGTAGGGCACCATAGGGAAAGCAGAGAACACCTTTTAGGAGTTAATTTAATTAGAAGGAAAATGTATGCTTAAATTCTAAGATTTATCCGGCCAAGATTATCATATGATTTTTCTAAATTAATGTATAGAATTGGCCACAATTCCCATCAGATCATCTAATAAAGGCTTATAGGATTGGCCCATTAAAATCATCAAAATTAATTCATATTTATTGGGCCATAGTTTAAAGTGGAATTAATAGATCAATTCGATCATTTTAAAGTGGAAGTTCAGTGTGATTTACTTAATCCAATCCACAATTTGATTGCCTAATTAAATCCAATTCTTTGCCTAATTAATAATCTAAATCCCCATATATCTGTGCCCCCCCCCCCTCCCACCTTCATCCATGAATGCCCGCATTCCATCCACCGGATTCAGCACATGAACATGCAATCTGGTCAACAATTGGACGGGTTGTGCCATCCGTGGCTCCCGGTGCACACGGCGTTGGCAATCAGTGAGCAGGCATTGTGCCTGATGCAACAAATTGGAATGGGCCGCATTCAACAATTGGCCGCACAATTCGTCCCAATGCGGGTGCACTCGACGCAATTCACCCATCTGTAAATTATTTAATTTGTCCAAAAAAGTAGTATTGATATTGACGAGTTAAAATAATGAAAATGTTTAAATGATTTTAACGGTTCAAAAGTTTATCATAAACCCATAAACCCACTATTAATAGATCTTATTATTAAGCCACATCATTTGATTAAAATTTGGCTTTTGGTTTAACCAATCCTAAATTTTTAGTTTTGAAGTTAAAACCAAAATTGGTTTAAACGGTTTGATATCCTTTAATTATTGACCAAACCATATCAAATTAAATACCATTCAATGCGTTTTGACCATCAGCTTTATCCAATTGGGTATATATGGTTTGTGAAAATAGGACAATTCATAAACTATTAAAATTATTTTAGTCTAAACTATTTTTCTTCAATTTCATGGCAATTTAAATATTTTCCATTTTTATTTTCGAATATTAAAAATGGACCCAAGCACTCACCTCTTTGTATGAAAATAGGCCAATGATTTGTTGAAGAATGGGAACGGGCATCCGAAAAGTACCGACCATTCCACGCACCATTGAGGGCACCGGACTCTGACTTACTGCCTTTAAAAGATTTGAAGTAATTTAAATGTACTGGGGGCAAAATTCCCAAATAATATTAATATTGAATTAATTTTGGCTTCATTTCTTTTCTTTCCCTTCCATATTCGGTAATAATACAATTTCACTAACTCGGGCCGTTCTTTTATTTATATTTCAATGAGGCAATTGCCAATATGAGAAGGCAATATACCATTTGAAAGGCCAAAGTATCCTCTAAAAAGTCGCTTTAAAATTTTTTTTATTTAATTTCACTTATAAAAATGTTCATGTCTTTGAGTGTAATCTCTAATTTTAGAGGGAATGTCCCTTATTTTATAAAATATTTGATATTTCCAAAAAAAAAAGTTTAGCCACTTTGTAGACTTTTAGGGCTTTCCAATGGTATATCGCCTTCTCTAAATGGTCACCGCCTCGCTAAGATATAGGTCAAAAAACTAAAGCAAGATACTTAATCGGCGGTACTGTACTCAAAACTGTCACCCTTTCTCTTGATTCTTCCCTCATCAGTGAGAAGAAGAGAGAATACGGTATTGGTAATTTTTTCCCTTCATCAAAAATTGAGGGAAATCAGCAGCAGAAATCCCCCTCCCCCCTCCCCTTTTCCTTTTTCCTTTGCTTTGCGGTGACATATCCCTCAGGGCATATCATTAATATACATCCAATTGATCGGAGGTCATTTTTATATATTTCACATAACGCATCTTAAACAAAACCATTCATCACGATTTTGGTATCATTTTAAAGAGCAAAGAATCCTCTATCCAATCATATTCGAATGATTTTTTTATTCCTCATTTTTGTTGTTTAATTTGGAATTTAAATTTAAGTCCATTCATTTCAAAAATCCTTTGCCATTCTTTTGACTATTATATCTCAGGGAGGCATTAATCCAGCTGGGGTGGCGATATACCTTTTTAAAGCTATAAGTGTGCACTATAATTTGGCAAGAATTTTCTATCCAATCATTTCCGAATAGTTGGTTTATTCTACGATTTTTATTTGGAATTTAAATTTAAGCTTATCTATTTCCATAATCATTTTCCATTATTTTTTTGGCCTATATTTCAGCGAGGAAAGAGCCAATTTAGGAAGACAAAATATATCATTTGAAAGCACAAATTGTGCTCTATAAAGTGTCATTAGTAAATTTTATAAAATTCGGACATAAAAAAGCTTACACACTTTAAATGTAATCAACCCAACTTTTAAAGGAAAAGTCGATTATTTCAGAAATTTTTTAAATTTTTTCGAAAGTTTTAAGGCCACTTTTTAGAGAACATTTAAGGCTTTCGAATGACACATTGCCTTCCAAAATTGGTTCCTTCCTTCTTGAGCTATGGCCAGAAGAATAGAGGCATATTTTTGAATTTCCTGTTTCCCCCACCCAAATCTCCCATTTTTTGCCTGTTTTGGTGGACTCGGCGATTGGACACGTCTGCTTGAATGGATGGAGGAGGAGGCCATCATTTGCGGTGTCCTTCCAATTGTTTGTTGCATCAAAAGATTTTGCCGAATTGTGGAGGCAGCCGCCGCCGATGTCGAAAATGTCGACCCAATTTGGGCACTTCGGCCTCCAATCCTTTCCACCGTTGGCCCTGCCTTTTGACTGTTCGAGGCCATCGAGAAATCCTCTCGAAGTGAACAACTCAATTCGTCCGGATCCTCCCCGCCAAATGTGCTTCTGCCGGCACTGGCCTGGTTCAATAACATCAAAGTGCTTTCCTCCTCCTCTGAGCCAACATGCTCATCCGCCGCATCATCCAAATCCTATTTAAAAAAAGGCTGATTAATTTAATCAAAAAATTGAGAATTTATATCAAAAATCAATTTTTTTTTATTATGCCTTTCTAAGGAAATTGCCAAAAAACATAATAATGGCATTAATTTTAAAGTAAATTATTTGTTCCAATTTCTAGTACATCATTTTCATTCCTTATTTTGTTCATTTCCAATTTTTTTTGGATTTTCATATTTTTGAAAAGGCTGATTCAATTTTTATTCTATTTACTAATAAGTATTTTTCCCAAATTAGATAAAAAGTAAATTTGTGTTGATTTTTTCAAAACGTGATATTCCCAGTTTGCTGTTCTTGTACTCGGATCTTTCTTTTGACCATAGCTCAACAAGAAAGCAACTAATTTGGGAAGGCAATATGTCATTTGAAAGCCATTAAAGTCCTTTTAAAAGTGGCTTCAATAATTTTTTGACAACTTAAAACATTTTGGTAAAAAAAAGCGGCTTTTCCTCCAAAAATTCGAATATATTATACACAAAGTCATGAAGTTTTTTGGCATATAACTTTTTTGTAAAGGTTGAATTCATAAAATTTAAATTGGCCACTTTTTAGAGGATACTTTGGGCTTTAAAATGGCATATCGCCTTCTCAGATTGGCCAATGCCTCGCTGACTGAGCTATAATCAAAAGAATGGCCAGATATTGAAATGGCGCTACTTCTCTTATGATCGATTTTAAAATTGAATTAGTACAGTGCTTCCTATATCGGATTTTCTCGTTTAGTAGCATATTGTCTTTTAAGTTACGGAGCTACTTTATGGTGGTCTTATATTAGAGAGTGGCCTTCTAATTAGAGAGTAGGCTTATAATTTTCAGAGATACTTCAAAGCAGGAAAAATTAAGATTTTTATTTTTTTTTCGCCTTAAAATTCCCAAAATTGGGTTTTAATAGAGAAAATACGGTTTGGATTTAATAAAAACCAACATTTTGTGCCTCCACACTTCCACAACTGCTAATTGGCGACAATAAACTGCCCAAAGGTGGGCCCAATCGGCTGCTGATGGATGATGTCCCCGGCCCCCCATTTGGCCCATTCCTCTTTGGCACATTCTGAATGAGCGATGCCGAAGGAGACGGAGCATCCTCACGGCGCCATCGACGTGAGGCGGTGGCCAAAGTGAGTGGGGATTCGCCGCTTGCCGAATGGAAGGAATTTGGCGAATCATCGGATGGTGGCGAAATTGGCGAAGGTGGCGAATCCTCTTTTGGGGGTGGCGAACATTCGACCAAAGAAGAAGCGATTGGCCGATTTGAGGCCACCGAAAGGGACAATGGCTTTGTTGGACCTATGGGAAATTAATTGGATTTTAGCTTTTAGGCCAAGAGTAGTCCTCATAATTTTTTACCATTTGCCATTATTGTTGCTTTGTTTCCTTCAAGTTTTATAGGTAATTTCTCCTCTGATGAGGCAATTTGTCCATTCACCAATTGCCCATTTTTGCTGCCATTTTCTTCTCGTTCCGGCGATGGCGTTCCACCGTTAACTTGTACCGGAATTCGGACAAATGGGCCACTGAAGGAATCCTGCCTTTGGAGAATTGTTGATTGGCTCTGAAATAGTGGCATTTTAAATAATTGGAAAAACTGATGAAATTCTCTTGTCTGACTAATGGAGCAAAATCATCACCATCCATTCAATTTTAGTAAAACATTTCCCAATGAATGAATCACCCCAATCCATCCACCTTTTCTCCTTCCAAATTTGCTTTTCCTCCTTGGCTTCCTCCATCCTTTCCATTTTGTTGTTGAACGGTTTTCTCCGTCATTGTGGCCGTCGTCGATTCCGAACTGGCCGTTCCCTCTGAATCGGCACGTTTCAACAATTTTTCTGTTGTTGGCATTCCTCCATTTTGTTCCTCCAATGATTGGCTTCGGCCTCGACCCGTCCTGCCATTTTGTTGTGCATTCCCATTGGTGGCCCCCAATCCATTGAAAATGTTTGCAATTCGGCCAACCAGTCCTTCAGCTCTACCATTTTTCTGTTGTGTTTTCGGTGAGGCCGGAGGCGTTTTGCCATGGCCATTTTGCATTGCCAATTCACCTGTGAATAATATAAATATTTTCATTCATTCATTGTTCTCTTCCCCTCATTTATTTTGATCTCATTGGAATGGAATGAACAACTGTTTCTAATTGACCTTCCAATTTCACACTTTTCCCCCAAAAAATTCCAAAAAATATGCTGAAAATAGCGACAATGACGTCGATGGCATTCATTTGGTTGGGTGTTGATTGATTTGGCCAAAAAAACGAATGAGTTTTATCCAATTTATATTTCCCATCTATAATCACAGAAAAATCCTTTCTTCTTTCAAAAATTATTTTAATCAACTCCACACTAATCATATTTTGGAAAGAAATTAATTGGAAACAATCTAACCGGAAAGAAGTTAGATTAAAACTTTCCGGAAAGAAATCAGAATTAAAACTTTCCGGAACAACCGGAACAAAATCAGAATTAAAACTTTCCGGAACAACCGGAACAAAATCAGAATTAAAACTTTCCGGAACAACCGGAACAAAATCAGTAAAACTTTCCGGAACAACCGGAACAAAATCAGAATTAAAACTTTCCGGAACAAAATCGGAATTAAAACTTTCCGGAACAAAATCAGAATTAAAACTTTCCGGAACAACCGGAACAAAATCAGAATTAAAACTTTCCGGAACAAAATCAGAATTAAAACTTTCCGGAACAAAATCAGAATTAAAACTTTCCGGAACAACCGGAACAAAATCAGAATTAAAACTTTCCGGAAAATATGTGGAATTAATTTTTCCTAAAAACACAATACATCTAACCAAGTCTTTATCTCAAATCAAAACCAATTCCCCTTTTTCTTTCATTTGTCCCTCTAAATACTTTCTACAAAATTCGATGTTTAATTATTCATTTTACATGGCATTTTCTCATTTCAAAATGCTGAAGAAGTGAGTATGAATAGGCTTTCATATGGTGTTATCGCCTTCCCTGATTTGATATTGCCCTACCAACCTATGGATAAAAGAATTATCTAAATATTTAAATAACCCTGCATCCCCCAAAAGCTCAACATGCCTCCATTCTGTTGCTGTTTCGGCTTCATCGTTGATTCTCCCATCGTGGATTTCGTCTCTTCTCCATTTTCTGTTGCCATTTTTCCATTGCAAATTGTCCCAT
This sequence comes from Pratylenchus scribneri, assembly GCA_030063045.1. Taxonomy (NCBI): domain Eukaryota; kingdom Metazoa; phylum Nematoda; class Chromadorea; order Rhabditida; family Pratylenchidae; genus Pratylenchus; species Pratylenchus scribneri. The sequence continues at coordinate 626,456 of JAQSEB010000007.1, forward strand.
TCATTGATGCCGTCATCTCCTCTTCACCTCGACTTGCCTTCCTCACCACCTTTCTGATGATTTTCTTTTTCACTTTTTTCGTCACGCATCCGGCCACAATTCGTCGATTCACGGGTGCCATCCAAACCTCTTTTGGCCCTTCCTCATCCCCTTCTTCCCTGGCCAATTCTTTCTCCTCCCCATCCTCACTCGCTCGCAAAAGGCCAATTTTTGCGTGGCCATTTGGCATCATCCATTTTTCCACAAAAACCATTTCCCATTGATCGGCCAAAAGGCGGGTCAACACTGTTCGAATGGATTGGCGCCATCGCTTTGATGTGCAATTTGAAAGGCTCAAATGCAAAACTTGGCCTTGTCGTCCGTCCGAAACGATATGAAAATTCTGCAATGGATTTGAAGGGATGTGAGTTGGGAGGAGAGGTCAAAAATGAAATACATTTTTGGTGGCAAGAATTTGGCCTCGCTCAATTTGTTTGGCCGCTTCCTCCATGGAAATTGTGTCGGGAACTGAGGGCACAAAAAATAATTTATTTTTTGTTTGGACACTGACCAATGTAAATGAGTTGGCCAAGGCCGGGAATTTGTAGAGGAATTGCCGGGTCCGCACTCAAATCTGGGCATTGAATGAGGCGACAACATGTTGGCCTCAATGCCACCAACAATTCTATGATTCCAATATTTCCCTTTTTAGTTTAATTTTCCTCATTTTACCGGATATCAATTGCTCCAAATCGGGTTTGGCCAATTCAGGCATTTGCCTTTCTTTTTCCTTGCCAAAAATTTCAATTGTTTTGAAGGGAGGCCAAAATTGAAACCAAAATGTGGCCTTAGCCGACGTTGACCAAAAAAGTAAACTTTTCTTTGCGAATGGGAAAGAAAGAAAGGAATGGACAGGACAGTTGCCTTTGGGGTTGATTGTCGGGAAAAGGAAAAAAGAAAAATGGGGGTGAAGAATGCTTTTTGGATGGATTTTGGTGGGTTGGATGGACGGCTGCTGGCCACAGCTTAAAGAGGGGTGGGGGCGATCGGTGGAGGCGGATATTGGGGAGGCTTCCAGCAGAAGGCCGAAAGGAAGGAAGGAGGTGAAAAATGAGGAGCAAAAAAGTTGGCCAAATGGAGGAAATGTGGACGACGAAGATAAAAAGGGATGGACGGACGGATGGATGGACGGATCGATGGAATGGATCAAAGGGTGGTATAGGGGAAAGTTGCTGGCTGACGAATGCATTAAAGGATGGAGGCAATGAGAAGGGCGAGAAGCGGCTTTGGCCAAGTCGGAAGAAGGAGGCGGTGGCGATCTGGCCCTATTTTTGGTGGCCTCTCTTTCCAGGCCCATTGTCTTTTTGCCCTCATTATGAGGAGAACAAATTTGGGGTGATTAGAGGGGAATGATCCACCGTAAAAATTTAATCCATCATTGTAGTTAATGTTAATGGCCTTTAGAAGGAATATTCTCACATTTTGATATGGAAATATGCAAATTATATAGCTTTTAAAGAATTGCCATGATGTCCCCCGGTCAGTAAGGTGGAAAGAGGCGTTCCTTTTGAGTCCACCAGGGGCGGAGGTTCGATTCCCAGTGGTGGCAAGTAATTTTTCAATGTTTTTTTTTTCACATTACATATTTTTCGAATCATCAGCGCAAAAAATCGGGTTTTTTTGAAGAAGATATCGTTTACACACCGACTAGACTCGGGTCATGAGTCATGACAGTCAAGGGTTTTGCTTGTTTTTGAAGATGAGCAGAAAAACTGGACCAGCAGTGGCATAGCTATCACTTATCGGCAGTTTCACATCATTCTCGGATCCCGAGGACTCTGACTCTCTCTTCATTCATTCTAGCTCTTAAAATCATCTTCAACAAATTCCCTTGTCCTTACTTTCTCTTGCTTTCAATATCATCAACAATGAGAGGATTACAAGTAGCAGAAGAGTAGCTAGCATCATATTTAAGTGCTTCATCTTTTTTACCCTGTGGCCTCTTCATCCACATTCTATCGCAATCTTCTGTTTCTCGAATTGATCTCGAGGAAGCCGCCGCTATTCTTTTCGATTCTGTGAGAAGATAACCACTCGAAACATTTTTTATCCAGCTGCTCCCTGACAAGGGCCACCGGTGATTTCGGCTGATGGCTTTTGCCTCTTCCCCCATTTTTACCAACTAAATGGGCCAACCATCCATCTTCGAGTTAACCCCGTTTATTATACAATTGTGAAGAATGGAGAATGGACACAATGGTTTTTAGCAGGCTTTTTTGTTGGAAATCGTTTGGGAGGAACAAACTTGGCTTTAATTTTTTTCTTAAAAGGCGTAATTAATCTAACCGGGGAAAATAAGCGGAATTAATCTTACCGGAAAGAAATAAAACTTTTCGGAAACCAACCGGAAGAAAGAAGTTAGATTAAAATTTTCCGGAAAGAAATCAGAATCAGAATTAAAACTTTCCGGAAAGAAATCAGAATCAGAATTAAAACTTTACGGAAAGAAATCAGAATCAGAATTAAAACTTTACGGGAAATCAGAATCAGAATTAAAACTTTCCGGAACAACCGGAACAAAATCAGAATTAAAACTTTACGGAAAGAAATCAGAATCAGAATTAAAACTTTACGGAAAGAAATCAGAATCAGAATTAAAACTTTCCGGAACAACCGGAACAAAATCAGAATTAAAACTTTCCGGAACAACCGGAACAAAATCAGAATTAAAACTTTCCGGAACAACCGAAACAAAATCAGAATTAAAACTTTCCGGAACAACCGGAACAAAATCAGAATTAAAACTTTCCGGAATAACCGGAACAAAATCAGAATTAAAACTTTCCGGAACAACCGGAACAAAATCAGAATTAAAACTTTCCGGAACAACCGGAACAAAATCAGAATTAAAACTTTCCGGAACAACCGGAACAAAATCAGAATTAAAACTTTCCGGAACAACCGGATCAAAATCAGAATTAAAACTTTCCGGAACAACCGAAACAAAATCAGAATTAAAACTTTCCGGAATAATCGGAAAGAAATCAGAATTAAAACTTTCCGGAACAACCGGAACAAATTCAGAATTAAAACTTTCCGGAACAACCGGAACAAAATCAGAATTAAAACTTTCCGGAACAACCGGAACAAAATCAGAATTAAAACTTTCCGGAACAACCGGAACAAAATCAGAATTAAAACTTTCCGGAACAACCGGAACAAAATCAGAATTAAAACTTTCCGGAACAACCGGAATAAAATCAGAATAAAACTTTCCGGAACAACCGGAATATAAATCAGAATTAAAACCTTCCGGAACAACCGAAACAAAATCAGAATTAAAACTTTCCGGAACAAAATCAGAATCAGAATTAAAACTTTCCGGAAAATATGCGAATTTATATTTGGAAATTTGAAGGGAATGAAAATGCTTGCAAAAATATTTAAATTACTAATTTATTCTATTATAAATGAAAAATTGTTTTATGAAATGAAAAAGAGGCAACAAAACAACCGGCATTGGGGGAGGAAAACATTTGTGAATGATGGGAAAATGGGTCAAAAATGGACCAAATGAAAATGTGTGTCAATGAAAAATGTGTTAAAATACATTAAAAATGATATTAGCCACTTTTTGGCTTGAAATCAGGGAAAAGTAATTGAAATATTTGGTCATATTCGGACACAAAGTGCACAGTGATGTCCTGCCGAATGAATTCATCCAAATCATCAAAATCCTTCTTATTCTCCTCCGGCAAAATCACTCGATTAACGCCAGCCCTTTTTGCCGCAATTAACTGAAAAATGGAAATGAATTTTATAAAAAATGCTCAATCCATTTTTTAAAAAATTTATTTTTAAATGGAAACCAACCTTCTCCTTAACACCTCCAATTGGGAGCACTTTTCCTGTCAATGATATTTCCCCAGTCATTGCTATTCCCTGGACTGCCGGCTGGCCCAAAGCCAATGAGAGAAGTGCGCTCACAACGGTGGAGCCGGCCGATGGACCATCTTTGGGAACGGCTCCCTGTAAAAATAATAAAAATTATTTTAGATATTAGAAAAAAATTAAAATCACCTCCGGAACGTGAACATGGATATGGGCTTGTTCGAGGAAATCATTTTCGGGATCATTGCGCATCAAAACATTTTTGGCCACAGTGTAGGCTAAAAAAGAAAAAGGAAATAATTTACAAGAAGGAGAACATTTCTGAATTCCGTCAAACGTAATTAAATGTAAAGTGATAACCGAGTCGAAAAATTCTATACAACAAAATTTTTCTGGTAATCTTTTTATAAACCCTAATTAATCTAAACCTAGCCCTAATCGAAAATAAATAAAATTTTACCTGTTCGCATTGACTCCTTCATTACATCGCCCAAATAGCCTGTTACCTCCAAACTTCCCCCAGCGGGTGGCTGTTGTTGTGCATTGGTTTGCTGGACTGGTTCTTCAAGTCGTTGGGCGCCAAATGGTCGAAATTTCCTGGCCAAAGTTGCCTCGATGTAGAGTGCGGAGCCACCTTAGAAAAATGGCAAATTAAATATCCAAATAAAATAATCATTTTTGAATTATAAATTCTAATTTCCATAATAACTTCAATTAAAAAATAAAAAACTGACCCATTGCAGTCCATGCCAATCCCATAATCACTCCGGGTGGCGTCGTTTCATACAGTCGATCACTTGTGAATTTTTCTCGGCCAACAAAATCCTTGAGCTGTTCACTGGACACCACCAATGGTGGCTCTTTCACTTCGTCGCTGACCAAACGCAGTGCTGCTTTTCGATAAATCTAAAAAAGTAATAAAAAAAATAAATAAAATTAATGAGCAAATTTTACCTTCTCAAGGTGTTTCTCCAAATTTCGGACTCCCGATTCACGGCAATATGATTTTATCAGCGCATCGATGGCATCATCCTTGACGACCAATTTGTCGTCCATTAGAGCACTGTAATAGAGGAAATGATTATTTTTATTTTAGAATGAAAGTTATGTACCATTTTTCCTGGCATTTAGGGATTAAATATTTTTTGGCAATTTCCATTTTCTCCTCGGCCACATATCCCGAAACTTCGATCATTTCCATTCGATCCTTCAATGGGCCCGGTATCCGATCGATCACATTTGCTGTACAGATGAATCTTAAAATATTGTTTCCATTTATTCAATCTAAGTTTTTGATCAATTTTTTAGAATGAATCAAATTTGATGAGAAAAATAAATAAATAATTGACGTAATTTTTTACTTTACTTATTTTGACACTTATTTGAGGGAAAATTTCATTAGAAAAATGGAATAAAAAACCAAAATGTTATTATAGTATTTTTACAAAAACTATAAATCCTATTGTGCGGTTTTTTGACCTAATAATCTGCTCTCTAATCATAAATTTCATTCATCGTTTTAAAAAACTTACAAAACTTTTGACAAGTCGACGGGCACATCAATAAAATGATCAGCAAAGTTGGAATTTTGTTCTGGATCCAGCACTTCCAACAAAGCTGATGCCGGATCGCCGTGATATCCTACGAAAAATAATTGTTTAAATTATTTTTTATCAAATTCATATTATATTCACCTGCCCCGCCAATTTTGTCGACTTCATCAATGAGAATCAACCTTTAAAATGCTTGAATTAATTTTTGGAATACAAAAAATGTAATCTTACGGATTTTCTGTTTGGACCTTCTTCAAGCATTGAATCAATTTGCCTGGCATTGCGCCAATGTACGTTCTGCGATGCCCTTTTATTTCGGCCACATCCGTCATCCCACCAACCGAAAAGCGATAATACTAAAATTTATATTAATTTAAATATTTATTTTAATTGTTTTTACCTGTCTGTTCAATGCCCGGGCAATTGATTTGGCAATGCTGGTTTTGCCCACCCCGGGTGGCCCATAAAAGCATAAAATCTTGCCATTTGTTTGTTGTTTGAGTATTCCCACTGCGATGAACTCCAGAATTCGTTCCTTCACATCCTTCATTCCGTAATGGTCTTCGTCCAAAACTTTTCGTGCCCAGTGAACATCCTTCATTTCTTCCGATGTTTTTCCCCATGGAATGTTGGTCAACCAGTCCAAATAATTTCTGAATTCAACAAAAAATTATTATTGTTCTGGACAGGCCCGTAGCCAGGATTTTGGGTTGGAGGGGGCCCGACTGGTCTGGAGGGGGCCCGTCGATTTTTTTTTGATAAAAATTTACAAATTTTGCGCCGCAGGCAAAAATTTTTAGGAAAAATTGCCCCACAGGACAAAAATTTGGCCCAAAAATGGCCGCGCAGCGAAAAATTTTTACCACAAAAGGGTCCTCCCTTTACTTTTTTTCCCCCCACCTCCCTCCTTGGTGGGGGCCCGGGCAGGGACGTATCCAGGATTTTTGTTTGGAGGGGGTACCGGGGTCAGGCGGGGTACGCATGTAAAAAAATTTTTGATGGCGGGGTACGCATGTAAAAAAAATCGAAAAAATTTGAAAAAAATAGCCGCGCAGCGAAAAATTTAGGCCAAAAACAGCCGCGCAGCGAAAAATTTAGGCCAAAAACAGCCGCGCAGCGAAAAATTTAGGCCAAAAATAGCCGCGCAGCGAAAAATTTTTACCACAGAAGGGTCCCCCCTTTACTTTTTTTACCCCCACTTCCCCCGTTGGGGGGGGGGGGGGGGGTACGTACCCCGTGTACCCCCCCCCCCCCCTAAATACGTCCCTGGGCCCGGGCCCCATGGCCCCCCCCCCCCTGGCTACGGGCCTGGTTCTGGAATTATCTTTTTTTTTAGTTGGTTCGAATTAAAAATTGTTTAAATGGTTTCCCAATATATTAAAATGTTCAATAAATCTTTTTGGTAAAAGTAAAAGGTAACACTTGTGCTTTTGCCACTCTATTTTTATTGCTCTTTAGATTTACTTTGGTTAGGGTTTATAAAGAAGATTTAATTACCAAACTAAAAACGGCATTTTTGGCTTAGTGTGTTGATGTTTTTGTTGTAAAATTTAGGTCGCGGGTTCGAACCCTCTCCTAGGCAAATGTTTTTTTTTCGGGCTTGGATGTCACTTTTTTATACATTTTACTTACACTTCTAGTTAGAAAAAAAAGTAAATTTTAGTGCCTAATGCTCTAGTCTAATCAACTCTATAAGATTCAGCTCTAATTTAGGTATTTCACGCAAACTAACCTGGAAATGCTGAATTCACTGCTGTGCGGATCGAGGAATGACAGTTTGGCCTGTTCCTCTTTGATCACTTTCATCGCATATTCCGGCACTTTCAGCTCCTTCAGCCGTTCATCCAATTTCTCCAGCACTGCTTGTTTGTCCTCTTTCTCTATGCCCAGCTCCTTTTTGATTGCCTTCAGCTGCTCATTCAACATGAATTTGTGATGCTGTTCATGCACTTTCTTCTCAACACTGGATCGAATCTCTCGCATTGTTCTGGCCTTGGCCAATTCTTTTTCCAGAATTTCATGGGCCAAATTAAGTCTTTCAATTATCTGCAATTTTTCAGAATTATTTATGTAAATATTTAAAAATAACCTACATTCCTTTCCTCCATTAATTTTTGCAAATCTTCGGGTTCAGCATTTTGCGAAATCATCCCAACAAAATTGCAAAGTTGAATTGGATTATCCGCAAAATTCTGTTCCGGTTGCATCAAAAGTACAATATGTGTGGCTATCAAATTGCTCAAGCCCACAATGTCCCGAACGGTTGACACAATTGATCCCATTTTCGTCTTAAATCAATGGATGATTGCTTGATGAGTTTAATTTGTTGAAGTAAGTGCGATTCGGGTAATTTTTTGTTCAAAATATTGTATTTAATACTGAAATGCTCATCAGTAAAATGTATAAAATGAATGAGCCCGAAAAAAGTTACTTACATTTTATATCTATTTCTAATTTCTATACAATCATTTGAGCAAAAAAAAAACTCTAGCCAGTGTGTTTAATTTTAGATGAGTGCTAAATAAAAACCTTAATATCCGCTGTCATCTCCACTTTCAAATCCGTATCGTAATTTGCAGTGCGAGCATAGATAAGAGGTTTTTCTTCTGCTGAATTCTCTTCATTTTCCGATGTTGTTTTAATCATTTCTGGCGTCACTATTTTTCTCGTGTGCTTGTTTTTTGCTTTTTTTCCATTCATTTTGTTTGTGGCAACATTGACATCCGTGGCAAATGATGGTGGATCCAATTTTTCTTGAATTATAATTCGTCGATGCGAATGAACAATCATTTCCAGGAATTTTCCATCAGGATTTTCAGGGCGACGATCCGAAATGTAAGCGAATGCACCAACATTGTAAAGTTCACTGATTGACGAAACTGTCTCAGATTTATTCCTATAAAAAAAGCATTTTTATTGAATAGTAAAATTTATTACTCATTGTCCCGTTTGAGAAATACACCAACGTATGGTTTCCTTTGGTCGCGGTAAAGAGTTGCGATCAAATTTATGAGTTTCGGACTTTGTTTCAACTGAATAAAGGTTCTAAATAATTATTTAAATAAATAGCTTACATCGATTTTCTTGACGAATCCGGGGAAGAATGGCTGCCGGTTTATTGCAATGATTGGAAGATCGGGCAATACATCCGGGATTTGGTACCTTTCGACCGGTGTGTCATGATAAATTGTGATCTCTGCAGCATCCGGGTTAACCGGGATATTTGGATCATCTTGGTCACCATTCCTATAAAATTGAATATTTATTCCAAAGTTTAGGATGGCTGGGATTTATAAAATTAACAAAATCTTTGAAAAATTTCTACCCAAAAGGAAGATCTTAATTTTTACCAAAAATTAAGTCGCGAATTCCAACCAGCCCATCAGCGAAATTTTTTGGTGTCGTCTCCTACTTTTAAGAGTTCATCGAACCAAAATAGTTAAGATAAATCTCTAGTGTTACCAAAATTTATTTTTAAATATAAATTGCTTACATTGCACTGCTATATGTCCTTTTAATCAATAAACGTGTTGTTGATGTCATTGGTTGCGAACATGTTGGATGCATTGGTGCCCAATTCCGCACCAGTTTGTTTGTTAATTTGGCCAAAAGCATATTCCGTAAAATCATTTTTGTGTTTAAGAGCAATAAATTGAGACTTAAAACAATTAAGATGAAAAAAAATTCAACAGAATAGTTGTAAATATAATATTGAATAAAACGAAAAATTGTTATTAAATTTGCATTCCCATAAACATTTTATCAAAAAATATAGAAAAGGAAACCAAAATGTAAATCAATTTTAACATCCATAATAAATAATCCATCCCTCTGTTCAACGGGTCTTTTTCGAATTCTTTCCGCCCGAAGAAGTCGAAGTTGAACCTCCTCCTTTTTTGTCATCATTTCCGCCATCGCGCACCGGATTCGGTTGCCACTAAATTAAAAAATTAATTAATTTGAAATTATCCAAAACCTTACATTCAATGGATTTCGACGATAAAATGGCCACGGAGGCAGCACAGCCAAGCAGGAGAGAATGAAGCCCACACCAACCGTGTACATTGTGACCGAGAGTTGCTGGGTCACATAGCCGGCGATAAAGCCCAAAATTCCATGCACTATCAAAATTATCTTAAAATTATAATTATCATCATTTTGGAAAATAATTTAAATTACTTGAAAGACACGCTCCGCCTTTCTTTGTCCCTCGAAATCGATGTGCTAAAATATTAGAAATTATTCATTTTTTAAATAAAATTAGAAACCGAGCTTAGATTCTGGACCCAAGAGGGCAAATACGAACAAATTGTATCCAACATTGGCTTAAATATTATCGTTAAGTAAAATAAATTTAAGCGTAAAATATTTTAAAGCATTTTTCAATGCATTAAATTTTATAATTGAACAACAAATAGATTAAATTTATTCAGAAAAAACAGGAAATAAAATCGTCAAAAGAAGGATATAATCAATTTAGTCCAATTTGAGGCCATTCTTCTTCAATTCTTCCTCCAATTGCTTATGAAACTCGGTTTCAACAGTTTCATCGTCCCAATTATCTTCCCAAACATTTGGTGTGGCGGCTTCAACAACGGTGGCGCTTGAACTTGTTTCTCCATTCATTGCGCTTCCATTATTCTCTAAATTTTAAAATTAGTTCCTAAAAAAATATTTTCAATTTACCTTCCGAAGCTCGATATATTGGAAATTCCTCGAATTCTTCATCTTCGTCGTTTGGTTTAATAGAAGCGACCAACTCCGATTCGACTTTCACTGTCGTGGTCTCTTCATCTTCAATGTCAACGATCTTTGGTGGTGGATCAATTTCCATATCGATTGAGAACACAAAATTTGATGCTATTTAGGATTAATTATTGAAGCATTTTATATTATCAGATATATGAATGAAATAACAATAAAATCAAGGAAAATCAATGTCAGTTTTTATTCATTTTACTATTCACACAAAACATCCTCTAAACAATATTCATTTATAGAAAAATCCTAACAATCAACTCAAGGTCTCATTTATGTGTCATGTGCAATTGTCTTCAGTTCATCGTATGCCAGCACGAAGAAGAGCATCCTGCACCACAAATGGCTTCAATCGATCTTTCTCTTCCTAAAATTAATAATTTATTTTGTAAATAGAAACTTTAGAAATACTCTGAGTCGGATTGCATTCTTCTTCTTTCGGCAGAAATATACAGCGCCGATTGTAGCATAGATTGCGATGTACAGACGGGACAAGTTGCGATTTTGCCACATTTGGCCATGTTTGTCGTTGAAGTAGAGCAAAAATGTTTCGGTGAATCCGCTCATTTTCTTTGGCAAATCTTTCACGATTTTCTGCACAGCCGAAGCCATTTTTAAACGCGGAATTTTCTCTAAAAAATAAGCAAAAATTATAATTATGATTAATAATAATAAATTGTTCTCTTTGCGACCTTGAGTTTCTTTTCTGTCATCAAAAATTTTTTCTCGAGATTTATTTTTTTGGGATGACAAAATATCCAAAAATCTGTTTCTTATTCCCTCTAATTTCAGCATACACTCTCACTTTTCTTCATTTCTTAACCTTAAATTTTTAACATTCTATTTTCATTTTCTTCACTACAGTAATAGTTATAGTCCGATCTGAATAAAATATTGATTTGGAAATCTGCTATTTAAAGAAAACGAGCGATTGATCATTTTATCATTCATTCAATCCACAACCAAAAATCCTAAATTTTCCCGTGCTATCTATTATTATTCTTGCTTCATTCACCGTCAAAATTCAGTCCATGGCAGAAATCAAATTGTCTGTTCGGATGTTGCGGATGCTGCCTGCAATTAGAAGATCAACTGAAGCGAATGAACGACCACATCGCCCACAGTCAATGCGCCGAATTGTGCATGAATTGTGAGTTTATATTTTGCCCGTTTTAACAAATGTAATTTTCTAATTTTTCAGGGATGCAAACGGACGGAGCGAAGACATTCCAATTTGCCCAAGGATTGATGATGTGCTCAACAACAGGGACAACATTGCAGAAGAAGAGCTAGCGTCATCAAACAGCACAAACGGCATGTGAGTTTACTTTAAAGAAATTAATAATCTCATCTCATATTTCATTTTTCAGTGACCCATACGAAGACCTCCAAGTTGAGCAGGAAGGAGCCGTGCACCGAGGGATCATACCACCAATCAAAAGCCGCAGCGAACCGGAATCATATCGAACGGCCATTACAAATGAGGGAGAATTGACGCCAATTGCTGCAAGGACTGATCGACAACGCCGCCATTCGATTGCAAGTACAGTGGGCACAAGGACCGTGGAACATGAACTGCGCATTGCCATGACGAGGACCATTTACGGACAAGACGTACCAGGAGAAAGACGAATTGAGAAGAGGTTGGTTTCTTACATATTCTTTTTCTATCTTTTACAATATTTTATTTGCAGATCTAATGTCAGCATATACACAGCCCCAACATATGACCAACCGGCGGATGGCAGGTTCGAATATTTCAATTTTTTATTAAATGACTAATTTCAATTTTCAGTTCCAATCGATCGATGGTGGATATGGACTTTTACGACGACGGCGGCGGCGGCAGGGAAGATGACTTCGATTGTTGTTTGCAGCTTTGGGAAATAATCGTCAAATCCATTGCGCTCTCCATGCGGCTCTTCAATTACGTCCTGGATCACAAGGTTGGTTTTATTTGAAATATTTCAATTTGCTAATATTTGGCTATTTTTAGTTTCTTCTCTACCTGTTGGCATTCTTCGTCTTCTATATCTTCCTCGGCAAGCTTTACTCAATAATGGCTTCATTGATGGCAACTGCAATTGGATTGATATGGCCGCCAACGCACTTTTTCCTGAGCACTTCTGCTGGCTTCACTTGGCGCATGGCTGATTGGCTGATGTGGGTTGATGAATTGGGCCAAAGTCTGATCTGTGATATGGCTGCAAGCTACTGTCTTCGATATAGGTATGCCATTTTTAAACTTTTTTTAATACAAAAATATAATTTTCAAATTTGCAGATTGCTGTGTGATCGACAATGTTCGTTTATGGACCGAGCAATGGAGCATGGACGTACAGGCGGATGCTGCTACTGATGAATCGATGGATGGACGCAAAGATGAACACAAATATGATGATCCCTAATTGTTTTTTTTTGTTTCCTTTCCCTCTCATAAAATCATATTGTTTTTTGTGCCTTGATGATAATTCTGTTCCACATATTTCCATTACATTTTTTGCATATCATCATATTGTTTTTTTTTGTTAGAATTATATTCTATATATTGTATTTGTACTTAATGTGAATAAAATAGAATAAATTATTTGTTTATTTAATGATTTTATTTTTATTCATTTGGGTGTATGGCAATCCTTGTTATTTATTTATTTTGCTGCAAAGTTGGATAATATAAAATTTTTTATTTAGCTTATTTCCTTGTGTGGATTTTAATTAAACAACTTTCGGTCCATCGGGATCTTGCCTCATCTTCGAAGAATATTAATGTCGGAAACAGACTCTACTATGGATCGAAATGAAAATGAGGTAAAAAACATACACAAATATAAAATAATTACACCCAAAAAGGACAATAATATGGACACAATCGAGACTCTGGAATTGCTTTCAAAGAATTTGACTGGACCACATGCCCAACTTTATTCGGACATAGAGCGCATTGTAAAGCAGCAACTTCAACATGCGCTGGCCGATGTGTCCAACACAAATGCAGGATGGGAACTTTTTGTGGAAGATGGCGATTTGAAAATGTACAAATTTGAGCAGGAAATTGATGGAATTGCGGTCGATCCGCTGAAAGCATTGCATTCCATTGATGTAAGTTTTATTAATTAACCGAATAAAATTAATAAAAAATCTCTTAGGGTGTCACCGCCCGAGAATTCATTGATTTATTTTTTGCGCCGACAATTAAGAAGGAGTGGGATGACACCATAGAAAGTTGCAATATCATCGACGAAATCTCCTCAAACACTGTCATTTTGCATCAAATTCACAAGAGAGTGTGGCCTACCGCCACCCGGGAGTCACTTTTTTGGTCACAACGGCTCAATGTGAACTCGGCAAAAATTGCGGGAGCACATGATGCTTGGATGGTATATTTTGGGAGGAAATATGAAAATAAATTTAAAATAATTTTTTAAGGTTTGCAATCAATCAATTGATTTACCCTATGTGAAATTATCAAACTCATCGGCAGTTCGAGTCAAATTGACAATCGCCATGCTTTGTCAAACAGTCTTGAAAGTGGAAAAAGCCATCGGCGAACTCACTCGGAGCGATGTTCGCTGTAAGATCACTTATGTTGCAGAAGGTTTGGAATAAAAAAGACATTTGCCTAAATTATAAAATTGTTTAGTTCATCCTGGCGGTTGGGTCCCAAAAATTGGTGTTCGACAAGTTTACAAGAAGGAATATCCAAAATTTCTGCGAACCTTCAGTGCCTACGTACAGGAGAAAGTTAAAGATAAACAAATGTTGCGCTTTTAAATATTGAGAATACAAATGACCATAAGAAAAGACGGGAAGCATTTCTAAACATATCCACTTCATTATCATCAGATTAGCCTTAATTTTAACCCTTAATTTAATTAAAATTTGAATAAAATTTGTCTTAAATAATTTAATATCATTGAAATTATTGATTTTATGATTTGATATATTTTGAAATTAATATTTACTTTTCATTTAATTAATCAACAATACTTAATGAGAGCGAGTGGTGCATGAATGGGTGGGGTTGAGGACCGGCAGAATGAAACATCATTTATTCAAAATATTTGCCTTAATTCTTTTCGGGTCCATTCTATTGTTCATATGTAAGTAAATTATATTTAAAATTGAGTTTTATTTAAATATTTTAGTATTGCTCATCTTCCCCCACATATACCAAATGACTAGTCCGGCAAATGATAATTCAAAAAGGTTTTTAATTTATAATATAAATTAATTAAATCTATTAAATTTACAGTGATCAATTCAATCGATTGCAAAAACAATTGAAAATGCTTAAAGCTCAAATCGCTGAACTTCAAACCGCAATGAAGGGACAAGAAGAAACGCTGAAATCATTTGAGCGGAAAGAACGCGCCAAATTCAACACGGACTCTCCTCCATATCCACCGGTTAAAATTCGCAATGAAGCCGACCGAAAAAGAGTGCTGATAACGGGTGGTGCCGGTTTTGTTGGCTCTCATTTGGTCGACCGATTAATGCGGGATGGCCATGAAGTGATCGCACTGGACAATTTCTTTACGGGCCGGAAGAGAAATGTTGAACATTGGATTGGGCATCCCAATTTTGAGCTGGTTCATCACGATGCAGTCAATCCATTCTACAGTGAAGGTTAGTCCAGAAAATTTTTAAAAATTTCGACCCAAGCCTTTCACTTTTGTGCAAAATAGGTCAGATGTTATTTTTTCATTAGAGAACATAAGAATTTATTAAAACGGTTTGATCTTAAAATTTCGAGAATGTTCAACCAAACTATTGAATAAAATTTAAATTTTTTAATGGATTTGTTTTTAGTTGATCAAATCTACCATTTGGCCAGTCCTGCCTCTCCACCCCATTACATGTACAATCCGGTGAAAACGCTGAAAACCAACATTTTGGGCACAATAAATATGCTGGGTTTGGCCAGGTTTTAAATAAATTTGAAAATTAAAATTAATTTTCCAATTAAAATAGACGCGTCAAAGCTCGTCTTTTGTTTGCTTCTTCTTCAGAAGTTTATGGAGACCCGAAAGTTAGTCCTCAGGTAATTTTATTCTATTTTGAACTAAATAAAATTCAACTAATTAGCCAGAAACATATTATGGGCATGTCAATTCAATTGGACCACGCTCTTGTTATGATGAAGGAAAGAGGGCCGGTGAATCGCTGATGATGGCCTTTCATAAACAAGAGAATGTGGACATTCGAATTGCACGCATTTTCAACACATTCGGACCGAGGATGCACATAAATGATGGACGGGTTGTGAGCAATTTCATCATCCAAACGCTGAAAGGGCAGCCAACGACGGTTTATAAAATAATTACGAATTTTAATTTTTTTCTCAAAAATTTAAGATCTATGGCGATGGAAAGCAGACGCGTTCATTCCAATTTGTTTCCGACTTAATTGATGGCCTAATTGCACTGATGAATTCAAACACAACTCTGCCAGTGAATATTGGAAACCCGGAGGAGTATAGCATTTTAGAATTTGCCCAGATTATTCGAAATTTGACAGGTAAATTATTCAAATAATTAAATTAAATAATTTTACATCATTAAAGGGAGCAACAGCAAAATTATTCACTCAAATCAATTGGAGGATGATCCACAACAACGACGGCCGGATATTAGCAGAGCAGCGAAAATGTTGGAATGGCGGCCAAAAGTGCTGGTTTTCGATGGATTGCGCGCAACAATTGAATATTTTAGAAGGGAATTGGGAATTAATTAAATGTGATTCGTTTCATTTTTGTATTTTGTGATGTAACTCTAATTATATTGAATTTAATTTTCGATGCTTTAAATTTTTTGAATAAATTAATTAAATAAACAATAAATGAATTGTAAAAAATTCGAGTGTCAATTAAATATATTTATTATTATTATTTCCAATTTTAATTAACAATTATTTCCAAAGAATCATCGGAAAAATGCTTTGTAAAATTTGTGAAACGAATATTGGACAAATTCTACTTAAATCATTGCCCAATGAAGTATCTATTACTCCGGAATGCTCCACATCCCAGCCACAAAATTGTGCATTTTGCCTTGGTCTCCTTTGCGATGATCCACTGTTGGATTCAATTGCCGAGGAAGCCGGTCGAGTATTTTTGGGAGAAAAATTCGATGGGACCAATTTTCTTTTGGCCATGAATATGCCACCAACTCAAGTTTTACGGGAATTAATTTTGGAGAAATTGTCTGAATCAAAATGGGCGCCGGCATTGATGTCGCCAAAAGAATTGTGTTCACGCATTTTAATGGACAAAATTGCGAAGGTTTTTGAAAATTTATTAAAAAATATTTAATTAATTCCAATTAAGAGAACCGGTCTTCGCCCATCGCTTAATTCCAATTTGATTTTGACAATTTCAATTGAAACCGATGAATTCACTGCAACTGATTTTGATTTCTTCATCAAAAATTTCCCAAATGAATTCATCCAAAACGATGACCATGGGAACAGTCGAAAACGCAAAAGAGGGGGAGGAGGGAATGGGAATTGTGGAGATGGTGTGGCACAACCCGAATTGCTGTTGACCAAACAGAAAATGCGAACAATTCGATATGAAATGAGCATTGAGATGGCAAAGTGAGTTTTTAAAGGGATTGAACAGATATTTTAGTGAAAAATATTCCATTAAGGAAATATAAAATGCTGCCACCCTCGAAGAAATGCACATTTTTGGCCATTTTTGAGCGGGATCCGGTGTTTATTGCGGGAAGATATTGCAAATATTCGAGATGCTTACCACAATCCCCTTGGGGACCAGATTCGGATGGACCAGATGGAACATCGGTAATAAGATAATAATTATTTTTATTTAATTTTTAATTTATTTTTATTTAAAATTTTGATTTTATTCTTTTAATTTTATAGGTAGCCCAAAAAGTGTCTCCAATTTTGGTAAAAAAATTTGCCGCCACCTCCAGCAAATTCAGTGCATCCGGCCGAGAAGATATGGATGTTCGAATGTTGGGAAGAGGGCGGCCTTTTGTTGTTCAGCTGTTGAATGCACATAAAACGGCTGAATTGGATGATGGGCATGTGTCGGAACAAATATTGGTAAATTTGATTATTATTTTTTATATAAAATTTATTGCCGTAATTTGAGAAATGAGAATCCCCCTCAAGGATATCTTATCCATCATAAGAAAACACTATATCTTTCCCAGGAAGTAGCATTTGAGAAATAAACATTAATTTAAATTAAAATTGTTTCTGTTAATCTTCAATTAAAATTTCCAGAAGAAATAAAAAAAATCAGAATTAAAACTTTCCGGAAAGAAATCAGAATTGAAACTTTCCGGAACAACCGGAAAGAAATCAGAATTAAAACTTTCCGGAACAACCGGAACAAAATCAGAATTAAAACTTTCCGGAACAACCGGAACTAAATCAGAATTAAAACTTTCCGGAACAACCGGAAAGAAATCAGAATTAAAACTTTCCGGAACAACCGGAAAGAAATCAGAATTAAAACTTTCCGGAACAACCGGAAAGAATTCCGAATTAAAACTTTCCGGAAAGAAATCAGAATCAGAATTAAAACTTTCCGGAAAGAAATCATAATCAGAATTAAAACCTTCCGGAAAGAAATCAAAATCAGAATTAAAACTTTCGGAAAAAAATCAAAATCAGAATTAAAACTTTCCGGAAAGAAATCAGAATCAGAATTAAAACTTTCCGGAAAGAAATCAGAACCAGAATTAAAACCTTCCGGAAAGAAATCAAAATCAGAATTAAAACTTTCGGAAAAAAATCAAAATCAGAATTAAAACTTTCCGGAAAGAAATCAGAATCAGAATTAAAACTTTCCGGAAAGAAATCAGAATCAGAATTAAAACTTTCCGGAACAACCGGAAAGAAATCCGAATTAAAACTTTCCGGAAAGAAATCAGAATCAGAATTAAAACTTTCCGGAAAGAAATCATAATCAGAATTAAAACCTTCCGGAAAGAAATCAAAATCAGAATTAAAACTTTCGGAAAAAAATCAAAATCAGAATTAAAACTTTCCGGAAAGAAATCAGAATCAGAATTAAAACTTTCCGGAAAGAAATCAGAATTAAAACCTTCCGGAAAGAAATCAAAATCAGAATTAAAACTTTCCGGAACAACCGGAACAAAATCAGAATTAAAACTTTCCGGAACAACCGGAATAAAATCAGAATCAAAACTTTCCGGAAAGAAATCAAAATCAGAATTAAAACTTTCCGGAAACCAGCCGGAAAGCAATTAGATTATAACTTTCCGGAACAATCGGAATAAAAAAAAACTGTTTGCTAGATTTAATCTATCATTAAATTTTACCGGAAACCTTACAAATTAGCATTTCTTTTTAAGGATTAATTTTTTATACTAAAAAATCATTAAACAATCCAAATTTTATAAAAAATTCAACAATTTTAGGTGGGTTTGGGCAAAATGATCAACGACTCCGATTGTGACATCAGCGTCCATTCATTGACAAGAGTGACCGGCAAACAGGCACAAATACTCAATATTGGCCAAGAAGGTGGATTATTTATTTGCACCCATTCCAAATTAAAAATTAAGAAAAACGTAAAACATATTCTGCCCTTTGCTACTCGAAAGTGCCTTTGACAGAATCAAAATTGGAATGCCTCAGCCAAAAATGCCCTGTGGAAATATATCAAAAAACAGTGATCCGTGTGCTCAAAAGGCGTCCGCTCTTGGACAGAGTGCGCCATATCCATTGGATGGATACACTCAAAATTGACAATTTTCATTTCATGCTTCGCCTCCAAACACAGGCCGGCACATAGTTGGTTTTGGCCATTTATATTCTGTTTTAAATTTCCCTCATCTTTGCAGTGTCAAGGAATTTGTGCACGGCGATTTTGGTCGAACGCGGCCTTCATTGGCAGAATTGATGGGTTTGGAATTGGGCCAAGTGGACATTTTGCATTTGGACGTGCTGGAAGTGGATTTGGAGTGGCCACCAATTTCAGAAACAAAAATATAATTCAAATTTTATTAAATTGTTTTGTTTAATTTTGTTATTTTGTTTTCCATTTTTGGTTATTAAATATTTAAAAAATAGTTTTATTTGTTGTTACCCATCCAATTTCCAATTTTTTATAAAAATGTTTATCAAGAATACACAAAAATTTTTGGGGGAAATAATTGCAAAAATATTGATGAGGGAATATTTAGCAGTAAATTTGTTTGTGACGCCAACAAAGAGCATTTAAATATTCTTTTTTTTGGGCGCCCATGACGAAAAGAATTTTTTATTGTTTTTCAAGAACAAAGGTAATATGGTGGAAGTCATAAAATTGTGAGCAAAAGTGCGAAATGAAGATGCCATTGGCCACATCATCGTTTCCACCCAATTTGTCAACCAAACATCGGCTTCATTTTGTGCTTCTATTGGCCACATTATCCCTCCCCCCCCCCTTTATATCTCCATAGTAAAAGTAGTTTTTGTCCCATTTTGCCGGGGGCCCCATCTGTTGTTCCCCTCCCAAATTCCTACTCCACCATTTCTCCTTCCATCCTCCATTCAATTTTCACATCTGAATTGTCGACAATCTGTCGATTCTGCAAATTCCAAAACAATTGGCCTTTTTTGCAGACTTAATTAGCATCATTAAATATATTTGTGGAGGGAGTGGGAATTCCTTCCTACCTTACAGGGTAAATAATTTTAACTCCTTGGGATTGACAATAAAATCACTTCGAAAAGAATTGGGATAAAAATTAGCAAAAATAAGTTCGATAATATATAGCCATAGTTTTAAAAGATGGTTAATTGCATTCCATCAAAATCAAATCATGTCGATAGAGAATTGAATGCCAAAAGACGGCAAAGAATTTTAGGAAATTATGGAATTTAGCTGATACTTCACAAATGCCTTGAAGCCTAAATCATTTTCATTTTAAAGAGGAAACTTAACTTCAAAGTATTTGGATGGATTCAATTGACCTTTACCCCTAAAATTTTATCCACACAAATTCTATGCATTTTTGAAGGTTTTTCTCAACTCAACTTCCTTTCCCATTCTCTCCCATTTGCGCTTCATTTGTCCCATTCATTTGGCCCAAACCCTATTCCTCGCATTCATTTTCTCCCCCATTTTTGCCAATTTTTATGTGCATTTTCCTTTTTTGGCCAATTTTAAACCACCCAAATTCATTCATTCTCTTTGGGATTCCCCAATTTGGTCAATATTCATCAACTATTGGCAATTGGCCTTTCCTATTTTTTTAATCGGAGATAGCTGAATTGGAAAGGAAAATTTTGGGGCAGAAATTGAATGAAAATGAATAGAAATTAGCATTGCACTTTGACCCTTCATCCATTTAATTTTTAATATCATAATTGTACCAAAAATAATGCACACCTAAATTTGGCCAAGGCGGGGGAGGGAAGCCTCCTTTTGGCCATCAATTTAATCCATTTGTATTTTGACCATTCCATTCAATTCGAATTCAAAGAATATTATTGAAGGAATTATTCCATAATTAATGTGCCAAAAATTCCCCTCCGTCCATTTTCCTTCTAAAAGGTCAAAACATAATCCGCAACAAATACATTGGGGCCATAACTTCATCCAATTTCCCCTCCATTATGGAATTAAAAGAGTGCAAAAATGGATTGGATTTATTAGCCCCCACCCACCCAACTCCTTTCATTTCGGCTTATTACCAAAATGTTGCTTCATTCCTAAACAAAGAATTTCCCCCAACATTCGACGCCCACAATTTTGCGTGTCAACCCAATTCCCCTTCAACTGGTTCTCTCCTCTACCATGGAATTATATTGTGGCCGGCCCCTTTATGGCCAATAATGATGAGAGCTGGGCCCATCCCTTCCTTCCCCATTCCCCTTTATTACATAAGCCAAATAAAATAATCATTATTTTACTCATAAATTAATGGCCACGAATGGTGCCCTCCCCCTTTCTTTTTTTTAATGTCCGGTCCCCGCCAGAGTTAGCCCTTTTGGCCGCCGGCCATGCCACTGCCTGCGTAAATGGCAAAAATTCAAAGCATAGACGGCCCCCCTCATTTTCCCCATTATTTTGCCAATTTGTCTCATCCAAATTACACAACATTATATTCTTTTTAAAATGCCCTCATTGAACATTGATGCTTAAAAATGCACAAAAAAATGGCAGGAAAATGACAATGGCATTCATTAAAATCGAAGCAGAACAATTTAAAGCCCATTCAATACTCTTGTCAATTTTTGACCATAACTCAACAAGGAAGCAATTAATTTGAGAAGGCGATATGTCTTTTGAAAGCCATAAATGTCCTCTAAAAAGTGGCCTAATTAGCTTAATTATTCCTTGTAAACTTATAATAATTTGTGGAATAAACGGATTTTCCTCCAAAAATTAGGGTTTTTATACTCAAACGCTTATAACTTTTTTAATTAGAAATAATTTTAAAAGATTTTATAACCATTTTGTAGAGAAAACTTTGGGCTTTCCATTGGTATATAGCCTCCTCAGATTGGCAAATGCCTCGTTGAGATATAGACAAAAGAATGGTCGAGAAAAATTGAACCATCCCCTAACGCATTATTATGTAAATGTCATCTAAAATTATGATGGAAAAAAATGAATTTGCTACGAATTCAAAAAAGAAAATTCCAATTTTTGGTCTATCAACCTCCACCGTCCAATTTGATGCCATTTTTGGTTATTTTAGCTCCCATTTTTGATCCCATTTTTGACCTCATTTTCCCTTTTTCTTTGTGCTAAATTTGCCACCCTCAAATGTCAAAATTTTTTTTTGAATGTTTGAAAAATTAGTAAACGGATATGCCCTCGGGCAAAAGACGAATTTTCGGCGGGGTTCATCACATTCTCCTCCCAATTGCCCTCAAATTTTGTTCTGCCTTCAGTCTGGCCCATTTTGTCACATTCAATACAAAAAAATCCTCGAAGGCAACTCCCAAATGGCCGCAAATGATTTTGGCCATTCCTCCCTTATATTTTGCTTGCTCATCAGCCATCCCTTCCCACATTTCTTTGGCCTTAAATTCCTTTTTAATTCAAACATCGAGACTAAAATATTTTGTGGGGCGGCGACTGTGGCACATTTTTGAATGGCACACAAAATTGGTGGGATACGGACAAGCAGCCACTAATTTGGATGGAGACCATCATTTTTTGTGGGGTCAATTATTGATGGGAAAATTCTTTCTATATTCGACGTGACGCGGAAATTTCTTCAAAATTTTAAAATTTTTTTCCTCAAAAATTTTAATTTTTTTTTAAAATTTTTAAATTGTTTTCTAGAAATATTTTTCCTTTATTTATTTGCACAAAAGGACGGCACATTTAGACGTGCCTGCTGCCATTTTCCCTCCTCTCCAAAATGCCTAAATCCGTTGCCTCAATTGGTGCTAATTTTGCTACAAATTTGTCCTTCCAATTGACCACAACAATTTCCACCGATGGTTTTCCAGTGGCCCAACAAGAGGAGGATTTGGCCTATCCAAATGATGATGAAGAGGACGCATATTTGAGCCAGTAAGATGACTCCCTATAATTTTCGCCTCTTTAAATTGGCCATTTAAATATGGCCATTAGCCATTTTTGAGCAAAAAAGGGGAAAAATATTATTTATGTCTAATTTAAAAGGAAGCAGGAAATTATAATGATGAAAAGTGCAAAAATGAGTGGTTTGGGAATTGGAAAGAATTGAAGTTCAAAAGTGAGGAAATAATTGGGAGGAAAATAAAATATTTGATTGGATTATATGGAATAAAAAATAATGGAAAACTATGCCAAAAATGTGCCTCTAGCCTTTTTCATTTTTCAGGCTCACCGACGATGAGTACATCGACTTTGTGGCCAATTTCCTGAAGCCAACCCCAATCGAATGGGCAAGTTTTACCCAAAATAATATGGGAGGGGGAGGAAAAGGATGGGAAGGATCAAATTAACCCGGCTTACCGTAAATTCTTTATTAAAATCCTCTATATTAGAAGCCCCTTTGAAGCCCCGAGGCTTCTAAGAGAGAATTTAAATTTAAAGGCATAGGTCAAGGACATAGCTTTGGGGAATTGTAATTTTTGGCTAATAAGCAATAGAATTGGATATTGGACCAAAAGTAAATAATAATTTTGCTGCCTATTTTCCCTTTATATTATTGTTTTGCCAATTTATTCCCTCCTTTCCAATGGCAGATTTTTGTGGCCATTTTCCTTTCATTGATGATCATTGGAATTTGTGGGAATTGTTTGGTGGTTTATGTGGTCTCCAGGTTGGTCGCCTCCTCCCCCTAATTCGTGCCTAAATTCCCAAATACCCCCAATTTCAGGAACAAACATATGGTCAGTTTATTCACCTATTTTAATTTGGTTAATAAGGAATTATGGGCCATGCCACCTCTTAGTTATGGTTGTAAAAACCAATTATTTACTAAAATTAAACACTTTAAAAGGACAAAAAACGCTTAAAAAAGGAAATGGTAAATTTGTCGAAGAATGGAAATTTCAATATGACCGTTTTAGTATCTGAACCATTCTTTTGGCCATATCTCAACAAGGAAGTAGCCAATTTTGGGAGGCAATATGCCATTTGGAAACCCTAAATGTCCTCTAAAAAGTGGCTAAATTAACTTAATTAATTTCTTTAAAATTTATAATAATTTGTAAAATAAATGCCTTTTTCTCCATAAATTTGAATATATTATATTTAAATGCATGTAACCTACTTTAAAGCTTGAATTCGTAAAATTAAATTTAGGCCACTTTATAGAGAAAACTTTGGGCGTTTTATTGATATATTGCCCTCTGAGATTGGCTAATGCCTCATTGAGCTATGGCCAAAAGAATAACCTAAATAATTTGAGGATCAATCCCTCAACATTTTAAAATTGACCCTTTCCAATTTATTCAATGTTCATTTTTTATTGGCCAATAATTCTAAATTTAATTCATTATTTCACCCAAACAAATTCCAAGAAACATGCATTTGCCTCCATACATTTTCTCCTCTCATTATAATCGGCCCCCAATTTTTTTGCCTTTTATGGCCAATTTGGCCATAAACAAAAATGTGGCCTCAAAATGTCCATACAAAAACAATTCTGGCAATCCTTTTTCTCCTTCCTTCCTTCCTCTTTTTCCTTCCCTTTTTGGCCCAATTGCGTGCCCACCATTTTTTTATTCTTCTTGGATTTCCGGCCTTTTTCCTCATCCAATTTGAATGGAAAAAAAAGATTTAGAGGAAAAAAATTAAATAAAATTGGAATAAAACCCAAAAATAATATTAAAAGACAATTTTGTGTGCGCTTCAAAATGTGCAGCAAATTGTAATCATTTTTTTTTGCAAAAAAGGGTGTGGAAAATAGAAGGAAAATGCGTAAATTTGGATTGAAGAGTGTAACCTGCATTTTTGCCAAAAATATGGAAGAAAATACTTTAAACTTTGGAATGAAGCTTACAATGGAAAAAATTGAAGGGAAAAAAAGAAAAGAATTGAAGGAAATAAATTTACATATTCACTGCTTTTGGCCAAGTTAAGTTAAATTAATTTGATTGAATTGGAATTAAATTAATTGGAAAATGGATTGAATAATTTGAATAAATAAAAAATTGGATGAATGGAGAGGGGCACCAAATTTTGAGATCACAAAACCAAAATTCATCCAATCAAATTCGAAATAGGACATCTCAATACTTAGGTCAATTTTTGGTCATAACTCTACAAGGAATAAACCTATCTGGGAAGGCGATACGCCTTTTAAAAATCCTAAATGTCACCTACAAAGTGGCCTTTTTAACTTTTTGAAAATTTAAATGTAAAATAATAATAATTTATAAAATAAAATAAGTTTTTACTCCAAAAATTAAGTTCATTGCACTCAAAGTTCAAAGACTTGTCTTTTTCAAAGCCTGAATTCATAACATTTATAGAAGCCATATTATAGAGGACACTTTTGGCTTTCGAATGGTATATCGCCTTCCAAAATTGGCTAATGCCTCGCTGAGATATAGGCCAAAAACCAAAGCAGATATTTAATCAGCTGTACCGTACTCTCATAAATGTCACTCTTTCTCTTTCTCTTGATTTTTCCCTCTGAGTGAAAAGAAGAGAGAATACGGTATTGGTAATTTTTCCCTTCCATTAAAATTGAGGGAAATCAGCAGCAGAAATCACCCTCCCTTTCCTTTTTCCTTTGCTTTGTAGTGTCATATCCTTTCAGGGCACATCTTACAATTCCAATTATTCTATGCCATTTTTATAAATTCACATAACTCATTGGTCATTGCAAACAAAACCATTCATCACAATTTTGGTATCATTTTAAAGAGCAAAGAATCCTCTATCCAATCATTTCTGAATGATTTGTTTAATTTTGTAGATTTTAATGTTTAATTTGGAATTTAAATTTGAGTATTTTTTAATAATCCTTTGCCAGCCAATCTGGGGAAACGATATATCCATTTTAAAGCGCAATATACTAATGGAAAGCTCAAAGTATTCGTTAATTAATTAGCCTATTTAAAATATATGAATTCAAGAATAAATAATTTGCATGCCTTTAAATGTAATAGACGCGATTTTTTTAAGAAAATCCAATTAATTGTTTAAAAAATTAGTTAGGCCACTTTTTAGATGATATTTAGAGATTTCAAATGGCATATCACCTTCCCGAATTGGTTAATTCCTCAACTGAGATATTAGCCAAAAAGTGGCCCAGATATTGAAGCGTTTTTTACCACACCAAATTTTAATGAAATATCATCCACCGCGCGTTGTCCTCATATTTCATTAATTCTACCACATTCATTTCATTAATTTCAGTGGACTTCAATGAATTTATTCCTCACCAATTTGGCCCTTTCCGATTTGCTTGTGCTGGTTTGTGTTCCCCCACAAAAAAATGCGTCATCAAATTTTCCCTAAAGGTATTTTGTCTGCCTCCAACGGTCCTCAACGACATCACCAAAACATTTTGGCTTTCTGAAGGATTCTGCAAAGCAATGTTATTTGTTCAGGTTCGCCCACCCTAAAATATTTCCCACACTTTTTGGCGGACAAAAGGGATTAAACTTTTACAGGCTTAAAGAAATTACAATAAAAAAAATTTTACAGAACACTTCGGTCTATGTTTCGGTGCTAACACTGGTTGCCATTTCACTGGAACGATGGAAAGCAATATCTAAGCCATTGAGCCGGGCATTGCCATCGCGACGGACTTGTCAAGTGATTGGACTGATTTGGCTGCTGGCCGCCCTCCTCTCCCTCCCAGAGCCATTCACCCTTAGGACATTCCCAGCGGAATATGCCCGCAAAAATTTGAGCACAAAAGTAGGGGAACAAAAATTATGAAAAAGTGGGAAATATAGAATTGAGGGAATGGAATTTAAAAATTATTTATGGCCAATTCCCCCCATGTTTTTTCAGTGGGGAACACGTTGCAAAGAATCGTGGTCGCCCGAATTCCAGCAAAAATATCAGCTAATCCAGACGGTGGCACTGTTCATCACTCCATTGTTGGTCATTTCCGCCCTCTGCCTTCATATGAACATTGTGTTACGGCAAAAGGCACTGCAAATTGGCGAACGCCATTTGCGAGAAAGGCAACGGGCAATGCGCATGTTGGTCACAGTGGTTTTTGTGTTCGCTCTCTCCTATATGCCAGTTCATTTGCATAATATTGCAACGTGAGTTTGGGAAATATTAGATCTACTAATTAATGGGTTGAATCGAGGGCCAATTAAAGTGAAAATGGCACAAAAAAAATGAAACAATAATTTTGAGATAAATTTAAAAAACGGGCGATAAATGAATGAGAGAAAAGTGAAAAGAGGAAATAGTTCGAAGTGGAACCTTTATAGGCCAAAAATAGATTAACACAAAAATATATCTAAGAGAAACATATTTTTCCGGAAAATAGGCGGAATTAATCTAATATCAGAATCAGAATTAAAAATTTCCGGAAAGAAATCAGAATTAAAACTTTCCGGAAAGAAATCAGAATCAGAATTAAAACTTTCCGGAAAGAAATCAGAATTAAAACTTTCCGGAAAAAAATCAGAATTAAAACTTTCCGGAAAGAAATCAGAATTAAAACTTTCCGGAAAGAAATCAGAATTAAAACTTTCCGGAAAAAAATCAGAATCAGAATTAAAACTTTCCGGAACAACCGGAACAAAATCAGAATTAAAACTTTCCGGAACAACCGGAACAAAATCAGAATTAAAACTTTCCGGAACAACCGGAACAAAATCAGAATTAAAACTTTCCGGAACAACCGGAACAAAATCAGAATTAAAACTTTCCGGAAAAAAATCAGAATCAGAATTAAAACTTTCCGGAACAACCGGAACAAAATCAGAATTAAAACTTTCCGGAACAACCGGAACAAAATCAGAATTAAAACTTTCCGGAACAACCGGAACAAAATCAGAATTAAAACTTTCCGGAACAACCGGAACAAAATCAGAATTAAAACTTTCCGGAAAGAAATCAGAATTAAAACTTTCCGGAACAACCGGAACAAAATCAGAATTAAAACTTTCCGGAACAACCGGAACAAAATCAGAATTAAAACTTTCCGGAACAACCGGAACAAAATCAGAATTAAAACTTTCCGGAACAACCGGAACAAAATCAGAATTAAAACTTTCCGGAACAACCGGAACAAAATCAGAATTAAAACTTTCCGGAACAACCGGAACAAAATCAGAATTAAAACTTTCCGGAACAACCGGAACAAAATCAGAATTAAAACTTTCCGGAAAGAAATCAGAATTAAAACTTTCCGGAAAGAAATCAGAATTAAAACTTTCCGGAAAGAAATCAGAATTAAAACTTTCCGGAAAGAAATCAGAATTAAAACTTTCC
This sequence comes from Pratylenchus scribneri, assembly GCA_030063045.1. Taxonomy (NCBI): domain Eukaryota; kingdom Metazoa; phylum Nematoda; class Chromadorea; order Rhabditida; family Pratylenchidae; genus Pratylenchus; species Pratylenchus scribneri. The sequence goes on from JAQSEB010000007.1 coordinate 654,482, forward strand.
GGAAAGAAATCAGAATTAAAACTTTCCGGAAAGAAATCAGAATTAAAACTTTCCGGAAAGAAATCAGAATTAAAACTTTCCGGAAAATAAATACATCTAACCGAGTCTTTATCTCAAATTAAATCAATTCCCATTTTCTTTCATTTATCTCTCTCAATTCCTTTTGCAAAATATAGTGTTTTATTTTATTGAATTGTGTCAAAAAAATATTTATACATAGTCTTTCTTTCCTTCCCAACTCTTCAACATTTAATGCAGAAAATGGCAACGAAAAATTGAATGGACAATATAAGTAGAAAAAAAACAAATAATTCCAAATAAAATTCTTAATCATTAAAAATATTTTTTATTTACAGTTCATTTCAAATGCATTTGGACCCGGAAGAGGAGGAGCCTTCGCTCGTATTGATCGCCCTTCGCAAATTTGTGCCGCGGGTCATGAGCTATTCCTCCTCTGTGATCAACCCAATCACCTACAATTTCATGAGTGGTAATCCAACAAATACAAAACAAACAAATTAATGAAATGAATTTATTCAAATAAAAAAAGACATATAAATTAAATTGGGGGACATTTTAAAATGCACTTTAAAATCTACAAAAATATGTAGGGGAAATGGGAGAGGGACAACAATTTAACAAAAAAAAATGAAAAATTGCAGAAAAATTCCGCAAAGAATTCCGACGTGCCTGCTGCTGTGGCCAAATGGACAGGAAGGAATTGTTGAAGAAAGAGTCATTGTGCCGGCGGCCATCCTCATATTCACCAGCACATCGGCATTTATCGCTGTCCAGGCGAATGACCGCCCTTTCCCATTCATCCGCCGGCGGCTTTGGCGGTGGTGGCCAACAAATGCTTTGAAATATTTCCATTTTTTATATTTTGTTCATTTTTTGATGTATAAATTCGACAAATCGCTCATTTCCATTCCATTTTCTATTGACCATCTCGAATGCACAAATTCAAGGGTTGTTCCTCATCGTCGACTGCCAATTCCATTGGGGGAATGAGGGGCGGCCTTTCCAGCAATTCGGCCATTTCCCGATGCCTTTCCTTTAGGGAACATTGTTGTTGTTCTTTTTGCTGTTTTTGTTGTTGTTTTCCTCCACTCTTTTGGCCACATAAAATGGTCGAAGGTTGTTCAAGGGCGCGCCGAAGTGTCGGCAACGAATCGGCTGAAAATTTTCGGATTTATTAGAATGCATTTTGGTTGTTTCTATTTTATTTAATTCAACTAATTTGCGGCCATTTTCCCCTCCCCTCTCCCCATTGGCCCCTTCAATTGATTGTCCCCATTTAATTTTTTACGGTAAAGAACATTTCAGTATAGGCAATAAGTACTAAGTACCTTGGTCCTTCTTCTGACTATATGTATCTCCCTGAGGCATCAATCAATTTGAGAAGGCGATATATCATTGAAAAGCCTAAAGTGTCCTCTACAAAGTGGCCTCATTAACTTTTATGAATTCTAGCTTTTTAAAAAGTTACATGTCTTTGAATATAATAAACCCGAGTTGCTTGGGAAAAAGTCAATGATTTAAAGGCGTTTTAATTTTTCAATAAATTAAATTAAGCCACTTTTTAGAAGACATTTAGGGCTTTCAAATGACATATCGCCTTCAAAAATTGGTTCATTCCTTGTTGAGCTATGGCCTAAAGAATTGGTCTAGGTGATGAAATATCCTATTTCATTTGATTATCCCATTCAATTTGCCTTGTTTCGGCGTTTTGTTCCCATTTTTGTTGTCATTGGCCTGTTTTTGTTGATGTTTTTCGTCTCCTCCATTGGTTTCCCTCCTTTCTTTTCCGCCTCCTTCCTCTCCAGCTCTCCTTTTCCTGGCCTCTCCATTTTGGGCCAAAATTGGCATTTCCAATTTGACGGTGGTGGCCGTCGATGGCGATGAATGATTGGAGGAGGAGGCAAATAATTCCAATGGAATATTCCAACAATTTGTGGCCAATAAAAATTGCCTATGCAAATCGCGGCACTGCTTCAGTCGTTCAAATAAGGAAGCCAAATGTTGGCGAGCCTAATAAATAGGGAAATATTAAATTTGACTAAAAGATTGGTTCATTCCTAAACCCACCAATGCTATAGCCATTCGATCCCGTAAAAAATGCATCATTTAATTGTATTTTAGCTTTAGTTTAACCAATTCAAACCTAGTTTCAAACCAAAAAAAGAAATACGGTTCAAACAGTATAATACCCTTAATTTTGGAATAAACCATGGTAAATCCAATGGTATATAATTTGTAAATGTATTAATAAGCCCCATAAACCATTATGATTATTTTTTGGTCTTATTCTCAATGCCCTGCTCACCATCAAATCGGTTCGAAGTATTGAAGGACCAAATGGGCAAGCAACTGGGCGACCATTGCTACCACTTTCTGGCCCAAATGCGCCCAAAGTGGCATTCAACAAGCGGAAAAGGCATTCCCGCAATTTGCGGCACACCATTTGGGCCAATTGACCGCATTGTTCCTCCCAAGCGCAGCCCATTGTGGCCGAATTTGTCCCTCCTCCACCAGCGGCACTCAAACTCGCACCATCCAATCGACAGAGGCAAATTGCAGCACAAATGGCCAGCTGGCGATCGGACAATGCCAATTCGACCGGTGGTTTTGCTTCCCTACAATTTTATGAATATGAATTGACCCTGGGGCAAATGACACTTCCAAACATGTCATTATTAATAACTAAGCAAGGATTGAAACAATTTTAGTAATTTTAGTATCAAATTAAGGAGCAGACTTTTGGCTATCAAATGATATTCATTGTATTTAAATTGATTCAGAATTCGTGAAATTATCGCCATAAAATCAGTTAAATTGATATTATGGATTAGCCAAATTTCCAATGGGTTTTTTTGGTCATAACTTCATCAATTTTGAGCCATTTTAAATAAAATTAATATCATTGGATAGCCAAAAGTCTGCTCTTTAATTTAATATTAAAATTATCAAAATTAGTTTGATCCTTGATGAATTATTAATAATATAAAGGCGACATGTTTGACTCTTTCTTGAGGCAAATCCCATCAATTATATTCACCTTAATCTGTGAACAAATTCCGCGGAACATTCAAACAATTGGCCATTTTGATGGGATTGGGGCATGCAAAATACACTGCATAATCTGCTGGCCATTGATTGAGGACATTCTCCGTTCAAATTATCGAACAAATTGATGGGGCCATTCTTGGCACAAAGGCGCAACAACAAAATTGGATACATGGATTCCTGAAAGGGTGTATAGGAATGAGAATTTAAGTTTAAAGAAACAAAACTATATTGAATTTTTGGCCATACCACAAATTTTTAATCCCAACTTTAATCTATGGCTCACTCAATCGATTCATTAGGGTCGATTTTGCTTATAATTTCAAATAGATTTGCTCAGTTTTTGAACCAAATTTATAGCCAATTGAAATTTTGGGTTTTAAACCGGCTTAACATTTTTTAAACGGATCAAATCTAGGAGAATTGACATTTATCCAATTAAATCAACCAAACCTAGGTACTATTTTTGGGGCCAGTGGAAATCGAGATCGGCTTCAACATATATATTATTGAAAAATGCTATGGGCAATTTTGGTTTCGAATTAATAAATGAATTGGAATGAGGCCATATATGCGTCAAAATATAATCCCCCTCTCCATTAATGCTTGCCTTGATCAGCTGGACTCGATCATCCCTTCGAATGAGTCGGAATCCGGCCAATTTGCCAGCAAATCGGACAATGGCTTTGGCCAATCCACAAAGTTTGCTGGCATCCACCAATCCATTCGGCATTCCTTCCTCCCCTTCTATTTCCCCTTTTATTCCTCCATTCAATTCGGCAATTTCATGGCCCAATTCGGCCCATCCCCTCTCCAATTTGTCCATCATCATTTTGGCGCCTTCATCGCCGCCCAAATCCAGCTCCAATTGTTCGGTCAGGGTTCGCACCGAATCGCGTTGCATTTGCTCACGCATTTTCTCCTTTTCCCTTTTTGGCACACGTCCATAGCGAACTCCTACGTAATGAAAGAATTATAATGCCATTTGTTGACTTTTTTGTGTGAGAATTTACTTTATTAGGTTTTTTGGCTTATCCGAATAGGATTGGCTTTGTATAAATCATGGTGGCTTCGTGCCAGTCTTATGGCCTTATAGGGGACCTTTCATTACCTGCAATGAGAGCCAATTTTTGGACTAACTCAACGAGGAATTAATCAATTCAGGAAAGGCGATATAATACAAATCCCCCTTCACTTTTTCCCTTTGTTTGAGGTGCTTCAGGGCTTTTATATTCCATTTGTTCTAGCCCAATTTATTAATTCAAATAATTCACCGTAAATAAAACCATTCATCACAATTTTGGTATCATTTTAAAGAGCAAAGAATCCTCTTTCCATTCATATCAAAAATGGTTTGTTTTATGAATAAAATTGGCTTAGAATTCAATGATTTTTAAATGAATTGTGGGCAATTTTTGCATTACAATTTTAATCTAAAGTTTGGCCATAAAATTAATTCAATTTTTATGAGTTAATTTATTTATTTTACACATTCAATTACATTAAATTTTCTGAATATTTTATTTCCAATATATTCATTTAATTTTTCCCTTCCCTCTCATTCTTTTTCCATTTTTTCCCTCAATCGACCAAAAAGTTAATTTTGCACAATTTTATCTAGTGTTTTTTTGCCAATTTGATTCGATCAAAGATTCCAACAATTCCACCTTCTTCTGCCAATTTGGGTGTACCAATTTTTGACTCTCTCTCAAAAAAAATCGAATTCAATTTGAATTCATTCAAATAAATATAATTTGGTCCCTCATCCATCCACCCCAAATTTGGCCTCCAAAAATGCATTCAATTCAAAATGTGCCCTCTTTTCCCCCTCACTTTTTTTGAAGGGCCCCAGTCCCCAATTTTGCGCGATTTCTCCTTCCCTTTCCTCTAAATTCCTTCCAATCCGCCCCTCATTCAATGTGGTGGCCCCGCGCGACCCTCCAAAAACGACCTTGGCCCATCGCCCATCCTCCCCTCCCCCCTCTCCCCCCATTGAAATTGAATTGGGAATGTGAAAATGGGGCTATTGGGGAGGAATGGGGGATGGAGGCGCCCAAATTTAAAAAAAAATTGGAGGGAAAAGTGTAGGCCGCGCCGGCTGGCTGAAGGGATGAATTGGAAAGTGGAAATATAGGGGATTGAGGGGCAAAATCGGCCTTTTGGGTGAAGTTGGAGAAGGAGAAGGGGATTGTTTGAGGCAAATTTAAGGGAATTTGTGCGCAAAAGGGAAAGAGGGGGGGGGGGATTGAGTGAGTGCATCAAATTTTGGGGAAAATTGAGGTGAAAGGTCACGTGAATGAATCTAAGTGGGGGAATGAGAGGAATACGGTGGTGGCCCCAATTTTCGGTGGCCTATTCCCAAGGACATTTCCCCCCATTTTCGCCCCAAATGCGCATATTCCACTTTTTTTGTTGTCCCTTTTCACAATTTGGTGGGATTCAGGGCTGGCGGATTGGACCACTTTTCTACGGTATTGGCGCCAAAAAATCCTTTCGTTTTTTGTTTTTCTTCATGTGAATTCCAAATTTTTATTTGCTAATTAAATTTTGACAATGGAATGTGGAATATGCGTAAATACCCTAGGCTATTTATTTGGCCATAGCTCAAAAAGGAAGCGGCCAATTCAGGAAGGAGATATATCATTTGAAAGCTATAAATCTCCTTTGAAAAGTGGCCTTTTTATTTCTTTTAAAATAATTTTGTAAATTAATTAATAATTAGCTTTTTCTTAGAGAATTCGAGTCTATTACATTTAAAGGCATTTAACTTTTTAAAAACAAGAATTCATAAAATTTATAATGGCCACTTTTTAGAGGACATATTAAGCATTAAAATGATATATCGCCTTCCTAAATTGGCAATTGCCTCGCTGAGATATAGTCAAAAATAATGGCAATGGATTATAGAAATGGATAGAAATAAATTAAATTCTAAATTAAACAACAAAAAAGGTAGATTAAACTAATTATTCAAATATATTGCATAGAAAATTCATACCAAATTATAGTGAACACATTAAGTTTTAAAATGGTATATCGCATTTTCGGATTGGTTAATGTCTCGCTGAGATATAAGTCAAAAGAATGAAAGAATTATTGAAATGAAAAGACTTAAATCTAAATTCAAAATTAACAACGAAAATTTGAAATTAAATAAACCATTAAAATATGATTGGATAGAGGATTCTTTGCTCTTTAAAATGATACCAATATCGTTGTAAATGGTTTTGTTTGCAATGAGTTATGTGAATTTATAAAAATGGCATAGTATAATTGGAAAATATGCCCTGGAGGTCACTACAAAGCAAAGGGAGAAAGGAAAGGAGGGATTTCTGCTGCTGATTCCCTCAATTTTGATGGAAGGGAAATTTCCAATACCGTATTTCTCTCTTCTTCTCATTTAGTCTGATGGGGGAAGAATCAAGAGAAAGGGAGACACTTGTGAGTACTGTACTGCTGATTAAATATCTGCTTTAGTTTTTGGCCTATATCTCAGCGAGGCGGTGACCAATTTAGGAAGGCGATATATCATTCGAAAGCCAAAAGTGTCCTCTACAATTTGGCTATAAAATATTTTATTTAATTTCACTATTAAAAATCTTCATGTCTTAGAGTGTAATAAATCCAAATTTTTGAGGGAAAAGCTGCTTTTCTATAAAATGCTTTTAACTTTTGAAAAAATTAGTTAAGCCACTTTTTAGAGGACATTTAGAGCTTTAAAAAGACATATCCCTTTTCTAAATAGTTTACTTCCTTATTGAGCTATGGCGAAAAGAGCGGTCAAACTTCTGACTGAAATATCGCCTACCGACCAAAATTGGGAGAAAATCGCCAAAAATACACAATTATTTGTCCGAAAATTAATTCAAAAATTAAAATATATTTTTACCATCTTTTGACATGCCAGCCTCAATGCATTTTCGCCACCGGCATTCTTGGCATCGATTTCGGTTGGCCCGAACAATTTGGCATTTTTGGCTTTGCGTACAAGGCCGATAGTCAATTTTATTTTGCAGCGAACGCCGGAAGAAACCCTGAAATAGAATGTTGATAAATTAATGGCCAAATTCCCATAAATCAATTAATATTATTTTTCCATCCAAATATTCCAATTCCAAATTATAATATTTCTTCCAAAAATTGGGTCACTCCCCTCCTCCTCAATATGTCTGGGCAGAATTGCCCCAAATTGCCCAACCAAAAATGAATGTAATTTGGTCGATTGAATGAATGGTCATATATTTGGGTTGGGTGCCCCCGGCGCTCTGTCAAGGAAGCGAAAGTTTTACTGGCATCCATCCATCCATCCCCGTAAGGGGTGGAATTGATGAGGGCGACGAATTCATTGACCCCATTTTAGTGCACATTCATTCGCTCATTTTCGCCCATTTTCAATTTCAATTCATTCATTGCATTCATTTTGGTTGCAAAAAGGGAAGGGGAAGGAGTGGAGATGACCCAGAAATTTGGAGGAGAAAGTTTTGTGGATTTGGAGGGTCAAAAATTGGGTCAAATCCCCAATCGACCGGATATTCCAATATTCCCCCTTCTATCCAATCCAAAATTCTCAATTCAATCCCAACTAAAAATGGGTCAGATCGAAACTTTCGCTTTCTTTTCAATTCCTTTTTTTCCTTCCAAATTTGTTCATTTTTTGTGTCAATCGGCACCCGGCGCAATTGATTTTAGAATGGTATTTATATTTAATTTAGTGAAAAAGTGAGCGAAAAGATTATAAAAGGGTGTTTGTCCTACATTCACAAACCAAATATACCCTAAATTGGATAGAACTGCTGGTCAAAAGTCATAAAATGGTATATAATTTGTCGTGGTTTGGTAAAAATTAAAGAGTATTAAACTGTTTAAACCCAATTTTGGTTTAATGGTTCAAAACTAAAAGTGAATTGGTAGCCAAAACATAATTAAATTATTACATTTGATGCGTTCTACAAATTGGGTATAAATTTTCGGAATCTAGGACAAAGCACTGATGAAATGAAATATTATAATTTTTTCGGCAATTTCATTTTTTTGATAAATTTAATATTACTAATTTTGGATTGAAGAAGGAATATATGCCATTGGGATTGGGAATAACTTGCCTTGCATCCTTCGCATGAAAAAATGCCATAATGGAAGCCGGATGCTTTGTCTGAGCAAACTTTACAAAGCAACACTTCCTCGCCGGCCATTAGCCCCCCTCCATCGGAATGAATTGCGCCATTGCCATTGGTGGATGGACCTGCGGAAATTAATGGAATTTATATATTAATAACTTTGAAATGAATTTTAATTAAATGTTTGGGACAAAATTTTCGATTGGATATGAAAGATAAATCCATGTTCTAAATTGTTTGGAGGCACAATTCCATTATAAGTCATTTGATGGGGCACAATCCAAACCCCAAATTGGGCAAATTAAATTAAAGCCTAAAACTTTGTTAGTCCCGAAAGCAATAAGCCACATTATGGTTCTTCTACAATCAGCTCAGCACTGATTAAAATATGCCAAAAAATTGGATTCACCCTCGAGGGTTATCCCTTTCAATGGACTCTTTGAAGGGCCACTAAAATTCATCCATTTTTGATCCCCAAATCCACCATAAAAACCTTCATTTTTTTTATTAGTCATTCTCGACTCATTCCCGCCATTTTCCCTTCTGCTTTGCCTTCGCGCCATTTTGACCCAGAATTTTTGTGGTGTGTGTGTCCATTCGGCGACCACTTCCCCCCCCCCTCCCCCCAGGGTCAATCATTTCCCCATTCCTTTTCCATTAATGATTTTGGATTTTGGTGGTGGTATGGGTCAAGGCCAAAATGGGGTCAATTGGGGCTTGGGTGGGGAATAAATAGTATGTGGATTGGATGGACACCACATTTTTGGGCCAAATTGGTGCAGTGGAAATGGAGGGAATTGGGTCAACCAAACACAAAAATGGATGGTGAAAGGCAACAGGGCCTTCGGCCACCATCATCCATCAACAGAAGCAGATGTTTTTAGAGGCCAAAATAATGAATAATAGATAAATTGATGGACTAAAATTGACTTAAAATGCGCATTCATAAATTTGGACAAATTCATAATGAATAAATTATTTATTTTCCATTTTAAATTAATCAAATTCCAATCAATCCCCCCCCCCCCCCCCCCCTATTTTCTTCCAACTATTTTTAAGTCACACAATTTTGGCCCAAATGTTTTTCTTTTGTGTGTGAATGTTTTTGAATTAAAAAATGTAAATCACCAAAAAATTCCCTTCCTTTCCTTTCATCCTTTTTTTTGTTATTTTTTTCCATTTTTGGTTCAATTTTGTCCCCTCCAAAAATGCAAATTTTCCTCCCTCTCACATTTTTGCCCTATACAACCAAAAATCGACCGCCAAATGTCTGGGGAATGGGTGGGGACTGGACCGACCCCAAAAAAAGTCATCATCCTCCCAAATCGCCTTCTCCCAATTTTGCCTGCTTTTCCCCCAATTCTTCGCCCAGATCAACCCCCAACAAAAATCCAGTTTTGCCCGTCTGCCCCCGCGCATTTTTGCATGCACACACGCAGGGGGCAAAGGAACTGGAATCAAAAATGAAATGAAGGGGAATTGGAGGATGATTCTGCTGGAATTCCGTGTGATGATTTTAAGATGCAGCCTAATTCTCCCCTTTCCAATTTTCGCTTTCATCCGCTTCTTCTCCCCCTTCGCCTCCTTTTATTGGAATATACGGTCGAATGAATGCTCTTTGGGGAATGGGAATGGAATGAAAGGGAAAGTGGGAATTGGCCCAAAATTGGTGCGTGAACGTGGATGAAAATTGGAATGATTTTTTGTTGGAATTTGAGAGAAATTTAAAGATTTAAAAGGCTAATAAAGGACTTATCAGCATCTACGCAATTCTTTGGCCTAAATCTCTGCGAGGCATTAGCCAATTTTGGAAGGATATATACTATTGGAAGGCCCTAAAAGTGGCCTAAAAAGTGGCTTAAAATTTATATGTAAATTTGACCTTTTTAATTTAGTTATTTGTCTTTGAGTGTAATATACTCGAGTTTCTGATTAATTGGAGGAAAAGCTGTTTATTTTATAAATTTTCTTAAAGTTTATAAAAATTAGTTAAGCCACTTTTTAGAGGACATTTATGGCTTTCGAATGGTATATTGCCTTTCTAAATTGGTTGATTACTTGCTAAGATATAGCGAAAAGAGCAGCCCTGGGTATTGAAATATATGTGTCGAGAGAGGCCGATTCCCTTATTAGGAGATTTTTACCTCTTTATATTGATTTGGATATTTCCAATTTGGCTATGTTTTAAAATTACATTTTTGACACCTAATAAACCTCTTCTAGCTCTCCCCATTCTGTGCTAATATCGCCAAAATCAATATATTCATTCCCACCTTCTTGGCCACCTCCTTGTTGTGCCTGCGCATTTCCGCCAGCTGCCGTCGTCCCCAAATTTGTCATTGTTTGCCCCTTTTGGCTGCCAATTTCCCTTTCCCCATCCCATTGTTGCACCAATCTGGCCAATGCCTCCTCCAACAATTCGTCGGCACTTGTCGATGGGGACGGCACAAATTGATGATTTGGCCTTTGGCACAATTGAGATGGAGGTGGGCACACATCTTTTGATGCCTTTTCCGTGGAATGCTCTTCTGTTGGATGAGATGTTGCCATCGTCGATTTTGGCACAATTTTGGCCATTTCTGGCAAAATTGGCGACGGATGGACGGCGGAAAAGGCGGATGGGTGAAGGGCAAAATGATGATGATTTGGAAGGGAATGATCCAAAGACAGAGGATTTGGGGCCTATAAAAAATGATGTCATTGTTAGATTATTAAAAAATATTCTTCAAATGTAGCACATTAGCCTTCAAATTTGCCCCTTGGGTGCAAATGGCAATCCCCTCTACTATATAGGAGAAATTTCATTATCTGGGTCATTCTTTTGTTCATATCTCAATGATGTAATTGCCAATCTAAAAAGGCAATATGCCATTTGAAAGCCCTAAATTTCCATTAAAAAGTGGCCTTTTAAATTTTATGAAATCAGCCTTAAATATAGTTTCATGCCTTTGAGTGTAATAAAAACTCCAATTTTTGGAGGAAAAGTTTATTTTACCAAAATGATTTAAGTTTCTAAAAATTACTTTTTAGAGGACATTTAATGCTTTCAAAGAGTATATTCCCTTCTTATATTGGTTGCTTCCTTGTTGAGCTATGGCCAAAAAGGATGGCCTAGCTTAATGAAATTTTCCATGTTTCGCCCCTTCTTCTATTTCCTTCATTTATTTTTGTATTTTCGACCTGCTGATGTTGGCCTAATTGTTGTTTTTGTGCAGCATTTTCGGCTGCCCTTATCTTTTCCAACATTTCATGGACGGCCAATGCCATCAAATGATTCAAATGGGGAGGGGGCGTTGAGTTGGCCCCAATTTGGTGATGGAAATGTGCCGGCGGAAATGGGGGACAAAATTGTGGATGATCAAGGGAAAGAGGGGGTTGGCCAAAAATGCAGTTGGATGGATCCATTGAGGATGAGCCAATTGCGGGTGTGGCCAATTGTGCGGGGTCAAAAACGGCCAATTGACTGGAGGAGGCGACACGCCGGATCACCGGGGCCGGAGCCGACGATTGTGAATGTTGTTGGGCGAATAAATGGCGAAGAGTGGCCAATGAATGGGTGGAAGAAGAGGATGGAGAAGGCGATTCAAGAAGAAGGGAATGGGCGGATGAAGAAGAGGAAGAATTATTGGCGGAGGAGGATGAAATTGGCAAAGTTGCTGGAGGAGGTGGACGAAGCCATGCGGCCAACAACATTTGCTGCTGTAAATCCATTTTTGACAAAAAAAAGCTGAATGAATGGAAAGGTTTATTGAAAGAGGGGGTAAAATTGTGCGCGAAAATATGCAAATTTTGCAACTTTAAAATTCCACAAAAATCAAACAAAGCATTCTATTCCTCTTTGGTACAATTTCAATTAAGCATAAATCCAAATAATTGGATGGGGCAAAAAATGCGCGTATGAGAATTTTAACGGAAAAGTGAATAAAATTGCCTTAATAAGTTAAATTTGAAGGAGATATATGGATATATTTGATATGATTGGAAATGGAGTCAAAAAGCAGGGAGGGATAGATGAAATATTTTAGAAGGGATGGCCTCAATCACAGTATGGGTAAACTTTGTGTTCTGATTGGAAGAATACCAAATTAGGGTTTTCATGGGTAGAAAATAAATGGCAAATGAGAGAGGAATTGGCACATAGCCCAATTGGCCTTATTTTAGTGCAATTGTTGATCCATAAACCAAAATATGTACAAAATGATCACTGAAATATTCAAAATAAATGGCCCTTTAGGAGAAATGCCAGAGGGAATTTTTCTACCCTCCGGGCATAATTTGCCCCAAGAAAAAGTGAGGGAAGAAGGGCAACAATTCTGCTCCAGGCGAATTCAGGGGATCGCGGAATAAAAGTGAAAAAAAGAGGAATAAAATGGGAGAAAAGGGCGCGCGGATTCTCCCCTCAAGGATCGACACATAAATGCGCATATTCTGCTGGGAGGGAGGCTTTCGCCCAATTCTTCCCCATCGGCGCAGCAACCAAGGCAAAAAAGGGGGGCGGTTCTTTCAGTGGTCCGGGTTGGTGAGGGATGAATGAATATGGGAGAAATGGGCGCAACCCCCAAGGCGACCGACGACCAAAATTGGAGGAAGGCAGAGCACAATTTGGGAGGGAGGCCAGCAACCACTCTCTCCAACACACTGTTGATGGAAGAAAACAGCACCCACCGAAACAAACTGGGTCAGGGCTGTCCCCTTTCTCCCCAAAAAGGGTTGGAGGGGGCGGAGAGTGAAAGAGTGGGGTGCGCGAAAAGAAAATTGGGAGGGAAAGGAGGAGGCGGGCACCCATAAAAGGGGATCACATTTGGGAGGCCGACTTTCGCTGGAAGAGAGGATGAAATTTGGAAGAATTGGGAAGGATGAAGGAAGGGGGAAGTGAGACCGGCTGGCAGCAGCAAAATTGGGGACGACGATGAATCCGCTGATGGATTTTTAACAATTTATTATGGGGGAGAGGGATGTGCTCAATTTGGGAGAGGGGATTTGGAAGGGGGATATTTGGGTGAATTGATGAGAGAGATGGGTCGATTGGGCAGAAAAGGAGAAAGGAAAATGCCCAAAAAAGAAGGATTGGCAATTTGCCATTGAGATTTGGTGGAATATTTGGTTTAATTTTAGGGTTGGTTTGGAAAAAATTTGATCAAAGAATAAAAACTTGGTCTATTTTATGTGTGAGACTGATGCCCCTGTGGGTGCCCTTCAAAAATCCCTCTTTAAAATGTCTACCCAATTATCGCCAAATCTCCGAACAGTTGTTCACCTTTATTCCTAGCCTATTTAATAAAACCGCTTTTCCCCAATATTGTCCTTTCCCCCGGCAGCCCCCTCCCCATTCATTTTTGAACCACTTTTATCCGCTGAATAAAGTTGAAGCATTTATTAACTATTGAAAGACCATCTTTGGCGTAAAGGCGGGAACCCAACCTAATTCCTAGCATGGAGGTCTTACCCGGATCGACGTATTGTCGTCAGAATGGTGCGAGGATTTGATGTGGCTGCCGGAGTGGACCCAGAGGGTAAATACGGGTAAAATTAATGCGTAGCCGTAGGATTAGTTAGATTGCTCAAATATTAATTTTCCAACAGAATTTATTTACTAAAAAGTGTGGAATGATTATTTTGAATTAAAAATGTTTTTCTTTAATTAATAATTAAATGTGTGCTTTTCTTTCCATTCCTCATTCAATCAAATCAATCTTTCAAATCCCGGTGGCTCCGGTTCCAAATCAACGATGGGCGGACACCCTTAAAAGGAAAAAGAGAAGACATTTCAGCGTTTTCAAATCTCTCACTGGGCCAATTCATGGGCTCCGGGACGGCCATCGTCCCCAAGGCGATCACCACGACGAATGACTAACAAAATAGAATCAAAACGATTAATTTTCTTTTTCTCACAGTGACGGAAACGGTTCAGCGTTTCACGGCCGATGCCTCCCCGCACAAAAGAAGCCGAATGATGGCGGCGGCGCTGGCAATGGTAGGCAATAAGGCCAACAAAAATGCCAATGATCAGGCCAAGCGCCACCATCAAAAGGCCATAAATGAGCAATTCATTCGGGCGGATGGAGTAAACATGCTCGTGAATCGAGTTTGGCGAGAGTCCCGGCGGGAAGCACATTGCCAGGGCATTGTTTGGGTTCGAAAAATGGGCCGGTTCAAAACACGTGTTTGGAAAAGGGCATAATTGCCCTCCTTGGGTCTCGCACAATTCCCACTGGACTTTCATGGTAATAAAATAGAATAAAAATTTGATAACCAATTAAATGAGCTAGAAATAAAAAAAATATTTATTCAATGAAATAAAAATGGAAAGAAATGAAAAGGGCAGTAAAATGAAAATGAAATGAACAAAATGGCGCAACTTCATTCCCATTTCCTCCAACTCATCGGCCATCAACCTTTTCATCCATTTTTTTCCATCCATTCTTCGAATTGGCAATCAGCAGCATCAACAAGCGGCGGCCAAAGCCAGCTGTGTATGGGGGCGGCGAACAATCTGCAAAAATTGTTGGGAATTGGTTACGACCAAACAAAAGGAAGGAAAGGGCCGGAAGAAGACTAAAACTTATGGTCGACCGATGTGAAAGATAAAAAAATAAAATGGAATTTCGAGGGATTAATCACGAGCCAGGGCCCGGCTCCTAATTTTTTTTCCTAAATCCCTTTTCAGCCCTTTCTGCCGGCACCTTTTTGTTTTTGAGTCGAGAAAAACCTACCGATAATTCGCCGAAAAACCGCCCACTCGTCTGCTGCCATTGGCCACCAATTGTTGAATCGCCGATTTTGTGCCCATTCGCCAATTTGCCAGCCAATTGTTGAGTTCCTGTTCCTGCTGCTCTCCCAAATTTCCTTCCCCAATTACTATTATCATTTTATTTTAGCCTCATGTCGGCTTTCCATCAGCTTTTTGCTGAGGAATTGGCCTAATTCTCCCACCAAGAAAAAGAGAATTAGTTTACCGGCGTATGGCCCGATAAATTGCATACAAATATTTTTAATAATCAAATTTCAATCAAAATTTTAAAATTCCAATCACCCAAAAATCTAATAATAAAATATTTAAAATTTGTATGTAATTTATCTTCGAGGAGGCCTGCCCGTCATGAGGAAACGTATACACCATATTCAATTTATATTTTCTTTCGAAACAGATTAACAAAAATTGCCAAACTCACCAACAAAATCAACTTACCAAAACACGTCAAAAATCAATTTTCTCTACCGAACACCCTCATTGTGCCCAAGGGTTTGATCCCGTGCCATTGCCCAAAAATCGCCATCGTGGTGCCAGTGCCAGAAAGGGTCCAAAGGCCAATAAGTGATTTTCGTTGCAAAATTTGATTGTGCCAGATTCATTGTGCCAAGTAGCAGGCAAGCTAAAAAAAAAAATTGGGTTTTAATTAATTAAAGTGGAAAAAAACGAAAAGTCAAAGGGAAGAAAGAAGGAAGAGGCGAGAATTTGCAAGGATTGAATTATTAAAAAAGGAAGAAGAACGAAGGGAAAGTTTGAGATTCAAAAGAAGTGAAAAGAAGAAACTACAATCGACACCCACAATGGATTTGAGTGACAGAGAAAGTGAAGTTGATGGGAGAAATGGAACGAAAACGATTTTTGGACAAGGGATTGGAAACGAAGGAGGCTTTTCAGGCGGAAATATTGATTTTGAGGTCCATGGAAATATGAATAATCCGCTATTAGAAGGAGGAGGAAGAGGTGGATCTTCAGGTGGAAATAGAGGAACCAGAGGAGGAGGGTTTGTGCCCAAAACACCAAATACGCGAGAATTGGAGGCAAAAGTGGCGCGCTTGGAAAATCAATTGGCCCAAGCAAAAATAAAGGATGCATTACCACGAAACCTGGCCCCTCCACGATACAATGGCGAAACCGATTTTCACCGCTATTTGAAAAAATTCAATATTTTTTCGACAGCAGCTGGATGGGAGCCATCCGACTGCGTACGCGCTCTCCCAGCCCTTTTGGATGGCGAAGCTTTGGAAATCTATCTGGGAATCCCGGCGGAGGAGAAAAATACTTGGGCCAAACTTACAGCCATAATGGCTCAGAAAACGGCCAAATTGGATCCTCAGGCTCACGCGCGCAGAGCCCTAGGCAATTTGAAAATGGCTGTCGGAGAGACCATTAATGAGTTTGCCAACAAAGTTCGGGAGCTGGTTGAGGAAGGAATGGCCGATCCGAACAAATATTCGAATGCGGCCAAGGAAGAATGTTGCCGAGATTATTTTATTCAAGGCTTGCCGGTGGATATTAAACGGAAATTGTTTTTCATGCCTACACCCAAAAATTTGGAGGAAGCCATGAATTTGACAAAAAAGATTTTTCAAATAAAGAAAGAATTGGGAAACGAGAGTTTGGTGGCAGCTATAAATTTGGATGAAATGAAGGCGGAAGTGAATGCAATCAGAACGGAAATGAAGGAACGAAGAGAGGAAGATTGGCGAAGAGAAAAGGATGAAAGGAAGGAGGCGAATTGGGGAAGAAATGATGGGCAAAGGTATAATTGGGACAGGAATGATGGACAAAGGAGTTGGAGAGGAAATTGGCGACAATCTGGCCAAGGGCAAAATGGGAATCTTCAAAGAGGAAGAGGTGATTGGCGCAATCGAAATGCCAATAATCGTGGAAATGCTAACTTTGTGCCTTTGGGAAATAGAGGATGGAGAGGAAGAGGAAATTTTCAGAATTGGAGGACAAATAGAGGAAGAAGAGGAGAATTCAACAGATATAAAGTGAATATGATTAATGAGGAGTCAAATTCTGGCCCATCAGCACCCAGTCGCCTAACACCATCTCCACCCATTTTCCCATTATTATTAATCTGCATGATAATGTTTCCCGCGGCGATGGCTCAATTTTTAATCTGTCCAGAAAAAGTGGCGAATTTCCCTCTGGAGTTGCCAAAAATTGAAACTTGTACCTTACCCAGTTCGGAGAAAGCGGTCGAAAGGAAAGTAACCCTGTTTTTACCGGTGGCGAATCCAAAAATGTTTCCAGCATATTCGTGTTCTCAAAAAGTTACGGAAATTTGTACTTTTACGATTTTTGGATTTTTTAACGAGGAAACACCGAAACCCGGAAATTGGGAGCCGATTTCGCCAGAATTATGCAAAAAATGGGTTGAAATGAGAGAAAAGATTATGACAAGAACGGAAGATGATGCATGGGAATCAGGAAGGGTTGCGAAAGGAGAATTTGCCTGGGCAGGAGAAAAATGCAAAAAGACAGAAAGAAACAGAGTGGAAAAGGGAGAAGCTGGAATATTGGCATGGGAAGTAATAACTTCCTGGGGCGGCAAATTTAACCCCAATTTGGAAAGTGGAAAGATGCCGGGTAGAACCATTGTCTGGAACAAACCAGCAGATGAATTCTGGTTCACCCATGTTCCAACAATAAATTTCAAGGCGGAAATAACGGAACGGTTTATTGTGGTTGCAGAGATGGAAGCGGCTTTTGAGATAGAAAATGATAATGAAAGAGAATCGGTCAGAGGAGTGCCATTAAAGGCACTAAAATTGTCAAATGATGCTTATGCACTCATACATGAGCCAGAAACAAAAAGCAACCGCACTAAGCGGGAGAAGATTTTGTTGGAAATGAAGAATAAAACAAAGATTGCGTTGGAGCCAAAAATTTCGACTACAAAGGCAACTTTACCACTAAAGGGAAAGGCAATAACAACCGAAATTCCGGTCATTACTTCATCAACAACTCAACCCAGAACCGTGAGGACAACCCAAATACCGAAAACTACAGTAACGCCACAAACCACTAAAATGCCAAAAACCACGGTTATACCTACCAAAACCAGTTCAACAGAGGCACCAAAAATTTCTACCACGAAAAAGCCTATCCCAATTACGATTTCTACAACTAAGAAGCCTACAACTATAACTGTAAAATTGGCACCTACAACCACAACCACTAAAGTGGCAAATACTACGGTAAAAACATTTTTGGCTCCAACTACAACAGGGACACCAAAAATAGTGGCCTCAAAAATGAAAGAAGTGCCAAAAGAGGAAAAGATTGTGGATAACAAAAAGAAGGAAGATGAAAGAGAAATGCTGAAAAGGAAGATTGGGGTGGAAGAAAAGAGTAAAAAGAAAAAAGAAGGGATTAGTGGAGAAGAATTGAAAGAAGAAATGAAGGATAAAATGCCGGAGGAATTTTTAGCTGTAACAACCCAAGGAACGTACCAATTAAATGCCACCAAATTGCCAACAGCAAATTTGCCAAAAATGCCATTGCCAAAGGCCAATAAAATCCTGGAAAAAACTTTTGAATTGGTCAAAAATAAGTTAGAGAAATTACCGGAAAAGCCAACAGTGAAAGTGTTGCCAACAATGCCATCAATATTGAAGTCGGCCCAGCAGGAAATCCAAACAGTGCCAAAACCAATTGAAGCTGAAATAAATGTGGAAAAATTAATATATTCGGAAAAATTAATTGAATGGTCACCAGAAAAAATTAAGAAAGAGATTTATGAAGAAAATAAAGAAAGTGGTCAATGGATCGATATTCCTGGATTTTATAATGGAGAAGCTAAATGGAGAATGAGGCGAACAACCACACCCACTACTCCAATGAGCGAAGAGGATTGGAATCAGAAAGTTGAAAAGGGAAAAGAGAGAATGAAAACATCGCAACAAACAAAGGAAACGAATACGCGAATCAATTATGCCTTGTACCAATTAAATGAACAAAAAAAGATGGAATATGATCAGATATATTTAAGAATATGTGAGGACACCAAATTGAAATTAATGCTAATGTATGCGGTGCTAAAAACAAATCCCAAGGAAGGATTAAGACAAATATTTGAGAGAGACGACCTCATGGGTCGATGGACTGAACGAGGTTTGGAGATAGGAATTTGCGCGGCCGTAACTCCGCAAAGAATTTTTTGGGATCAAAAGAAAAATAATGAATGCTTTGAAGAAGTGCCGGTGGAATTTGGCAACGAAACATTATTCATTTTACCGGGAACTCGAGAATTAGTTGCGGTTGGGAAAAAGATAAACTGTGAGGAAAGAAATCGGACAAAGCCGATGAATGCAATGGAAACAGCCGAATTGGGAATTTTAAAGGAAAATTTAGCTCAAATTCTGTCCAATGAGAATTTGGAAGGATTAAAAAAATCGAATCCATTATTTTTAAAGAAGGGGACAATCTATGAACCAGAAAAAGAAATGAAAAGGAAATTTAATTTGCTGCCATCGGATGCGCTACGACAGCTCAACCAAGTGGACGCTAAAGAGGCAGTGCAAATAATTGTGAATGAAGTGAAAGAAAGGGCAAAGGAATCAAAAGATGTGGTGGAAACAATAATAAAAATTCCAAGTGATTTGGGAGAGGCAATTGGAGATGGAAGAGCTTGGATGAGAGGAATGAAGATTTTGGGAATTGTTGCCCTTGTATTGGCGGTGATTGGAGGAGGAATTTTTCTGGTAATAAAATACAGAATATACATTTGGTCAGGAATGCAGGCTGGAAGCTGGACCGCAAATTTATTGATGAGAGGAATTGGAAGACAAAGGAATACAGGAAGGGAAATAAGGGTAGCAGTTGTGAAGGAAGAAATTCAAATGGATCAAATCGACCCTGTTGATGAACCGGTAAAGATAATGAATTATTTGCCTCCACGTGTCTTCGCCATCGCCAACGATCCAACAAAAATAGTGAAAATATATGGAAAGATGAATGACAAAGAGATGGAAATATTATGCGATACGTGCGCTGCGGTGTCACTTTGCAGCGAAAGATTGGCAAGGAAATTGAATTTGGAAATTATGAAAGATGAACACCCTGAACTGTGCGCAGCTAATAACACTGGAATGGTGACTATTGGCCACACAGTTGGAAGATTAGGAATTGGAAAGAAAGAATGGAATGTGTCCATGTGGGTTCTAAAAGATGAACATTCGCCAGCCGATATCTTGTTGGGAACGCCAGTGTTAAACCATTTAAAGTCATGTGTTGATTTTGGTGAGAAAAGGATCAAAATTGGCGGAGAATGGACGCCGATGGTTCTGGCGATTGGAAAAAGGAAAATAATGAAAGTCTGGTTGGAAGAAGATGAAACTTTGGACCCACGAACAGACAATATAATTTGGGCAAATATTGATAAAGAATTAAAGCCCGAGGGCCTTTTCCTAATTGAGGAGCTGAATCATCAATACAATATGCTTCGGGTTGGAAAAACATTGGTGAAAATAATTAAGGAAAAAGTGCCGATTCGAGTACTGAACATTGGAAACTCACCGATAAAATTACACAAAGGAACGAAAATTGCGGAATTATGTGAATTAGAAAGGAATGAGCCAGGAGTTTTTGTGACTGAAGTCCCAAAAAGGGATGAAGAATACATGCCAGCAGAATTGAATTGGATGGACAATATTTACGATGGAAAGGAAAATGCAGGACAGGAAATTGATTTAAAAGGATGCGAATTGAGTGAAGAAGGAAAAAGAAAATTAAAAACAATTATAAAGAAACAAGAAGTGGTTTTTGGAAAGAATGGAAAAATTGGAAAATATAATGGGCCAATTGTACACAGAATTGATCTTGAACCCGGATCAACACCGGTGAGGGAAAAAGCATATAGAACAAATCCAGCACAAAGAAATGAAGTGGAAAAACAAATAAAAGAAATGATTGAAGGAAGCATTGTGCGACATTCAACAAGTGAATTCGCCAGCCCAATTGTGTTGGTGAAGAAAAAGAATGGTGAATGGCGGTTCGCTGTGGACTACCGGGCACTCAATAAAATAACCAAAAAGCAAGCTTACCATTTACCCAACATCACAGAGTTGCTTGACACAATTGGGGCGAAAAGGTTTTATTCCACTTTTGATTTGGCGGCGGGCTATCATCAGATCCCAATTCGGGAGGAGGATATTCCAAAAACCGCCTTCATAACCCATTGTGGCCTTTATGAGTTTTTGAGACTCCCATTTGGCCTTGCCTCCGCCCCAACTACATTTCAGCGAATTATGGAAGATGTGCGATCGAAAGTGTTGGAAGAAATTGGAAGGAAAAGGAAGGAAATGAGCATATGTTTGCTTTGTTATTTGGACGATATAATAATAGGCAGTTACACAGAAGAGGAACATCTTTTTCAAATTGAGGCATTGTTAAAAATATTGGAGGAAGTTGGAATGACATTGAAATTGGAAAAATGCTCGTTTGGACAGAAAGAAATAAAGTATTTGGGGCTGATTTTGAGTGAGAAAGGCGTGCAAGCTGATCCAAAACAATTGGAAGCGATTCAACGGTTCAAACCGCCGCGAAGCTTGCCCGAATTACGATCCCTAATGGGCGCATTATCCTATTTTCGGCGTTTTGTGCCTAATTTTGCAAAAATCGCAGAACCGATTACTTCCTTGATGAAAAAAGAAATTGAAGGCAGAATTGAGGAAGAATGGAAGAATGAACATGATGAGGCTTTGGAAACACTAAAATTTTTATTAATGACTCCGCCCGTTTTAAAGTCGCCTAAATTTGAAAAGGAATTTGAAATTGAAACGGATGCCAGCGGTAGGGCCATCGCCGCTGTGCTAATTCAAGAAGGGCATCCTATTATATTCAGTTCGAGAAAGTTGAATAAACATGAACAAAGGTATCATGTAAATGAGCAGGAGGCCTTGGCTATTGTGTATGCGGCAAAAGAATATGAGCCTTACATAATTGCTTCGCCTAAAACAACAGTTTGGACAGATAGCGTGCTTTGCGCCATTTCAAAAAGGAAGGGATTAAAAGGACGATTGCTCAAATATCAGATTGCCATCCAATCTTTCAAACTGGAAATAAAACACCGGAGCGGCAAATCAAATAAATTGGCCGACTATATGTCGAGATATTTGGATTGGAAGGAGGAAGAGCCAAAAGAAGGGCCAAAGGAATTGAAGGAAGAAAATAAATTGGAGGGAATTGAAAATGAAAGCGGCCAAATGACCGTTGACACAATTGGAATAAATGAAGGAATGACAAAGGCAATGGTTGATTGCCCGGTGAAAATAACTTTGCAAGATGTGGCTGAAAAACAAAAATTGGTGAAGGGATTAGCCCAACTGTTCAAAGCATTAAAATGGAAAAGGCTGCCGGAAGGAGAAGAAGAGAGAAAAAAAATGAAAGAAATGATGAAGCACCATTCACTGATTGAAGGCGCAATTTATTATAAAGATGAAGATGGCCCAAAATTAATAATCCCATATGAATTAAGAGAGAAATTGTTGAAGGAAATGCACAATAATTTGCTGCAAGGAGGGCATTTTGGATGGAAGAAAATTTTTGAGAAAATGAGGATGCGATTTTACTGGGAAGGCATGAAAGAAGACACAAAAGCATTTATTCAGAGTTGTGAGGATTGTCAGAAAAGGAAAATTGGCGCTGGTGATAAAAAAGTTTTGCCGACAAAACCCATAAAAGCACCCAGTCGCCCCTTTGAGAGGATTCATGTGGATATAATGGGCCCTTTGGAAAAAACAAAGAATGAAAACATTTACATATTGATGACGATTGATGCCTTCAGCAAACTCTTGATTTCATCCCCGATGAAAAATCAGGAAGCCACCACAGTGGGTGATTGTTTTCAGAGGGAAGTCCTTCTAAAGCATGGAATTGCTGAAGAAGTGGTAACGGATCAAGGAGGGCAATTCATATCAAAAATATTTGAAGAAATTGGGAAAATATTTGGCTTCAGGCATACAATGAGTATGCCACACCATCAGCAAGCTAACGGTCAAGTAGAAGTCATTAATAGAATCATTGCGAACATTGTATCACAGAAAGGAAGATTGGAATGGGATGAGGCATTGCCTTTGGCAACTTTCGCCTATAACACATCGGTCCATTCATCGACCGGAATGAGCCCCTTCTTCGTGATTCACGCGAGGGAAGCAAGGATGCCAACAGATTTGTTAATCCGAAGGCCGGAAGGAGGAATTACGGGAGACATCACATGGTATTCGGAACAAATCGTCAAGATGGCAGAAAAGGTGTGGACAATTGTTAAAGAAAATATAGAAAAGGCACAAATTGAATTTAAAAGGAAAAATGATTGCCTGAGAAAGGCACAGGAAAAAGAGTTTTACATTGGCCAACTTGTATTGTTATTGAAAGAAGGAGGAAGGAAAAATAAATTTGGAAATAAATGGCTCGGACCATTCAGAATAATTGGAATTGAAAAAGAAAAAGATAATTTAATTCTAAAAAGCCTTGAAGGAAGAATGAAAATGAAAAAAGTTAGTGCGCAGAAATGCAAAGCATTTAATCAACGCGGGGTTCTGCCATTACGGCCAGCAGACGAGCCAGTGGAAAAAATTTGGATGGATCGGAATATTGAAGAAGAAGAGAGCGAGCGAAGCTCGAGTGAAGAAAGGGAAATTCAGGAAAAAGAAAAGAAAAGAAATACAAATTGGGCAAAAATGGGTTTGGAAAGCTCTGAGGATGAAGAAAATTTCAGGAAAAATAATCCCAAAATGGACAATGCCCCGGAGGTCTTCACAATTGGAGGAGAGATGATCAAAAGGAGGAAAATGAAGATGATAATAGATGGAAACGAAAGAATTGGAATAACATCCGATGGATCAATGGATGAGTGGTACACAATAATGCCAAAAGGCTGGATGAAAAATGATTGGCGAATAAGAGAAGATGAACCGATCCAAGTGCAAGGATTGGAATTGAAGGAATACGTTGTGGCAACCGACGCCTTGCTGGAAGAATGGCAACCAAATTTTGATTGGCCAAAAACAGAGCAAATATATTTGGCTGATACACATGAATTTAAAATTGGATTTTTATGGTTGGAGGCATTGGGAGGACGATTGAAATGGACAAGGAAGAATGAGGAAGAGGATATATTGCTGATAAATGAGAAGGATGAAGAAGGGAACATCATAGAAAGAGAATATGTGCCGAAGGTGAAAATTGAAAAGTGCGAAAAGAATGAAGATGAAGAAGCCATGATGACTGGAATTACAACGCGTGCGATTGAAATGTTTATGAAAATGGATGTTGGCATGGGAAGTGGGCCAGGAGAGGTGTGCATGGAAGGAAAAGTTCTCATTGACACCTGCTCCAACTATTCATTCTGCCCAAGGGAGTTGGTGAACCGCAACAATGTGCGGAGACATTCAGAAAGAAGAATGATCAGGACAATGGGGGGAGCATTTAATGTGCAAGAATGGATTTGGATATGCGTTGGGAACATGAATAGTGGCTATGCGATTGGGAAGTTGCATTTAATTGATGGAGAAAGAACCAAAGGCTGGATCATCTTTGGAATGGATATGATTGCGGGGATCGAGCAACAACTCGGGTGGCGAAGCACTTGGCACGTGCGTGGAAGAGAAGTGACATTCGCGCGGAATGGAAGAAATGAAAGGGTAGAATGGTACCCTCAGATGCATCTGATGCCAATCGGAAGAGGAATGGTTGAAGAAAGAATTTGGGAAGGACGAAGAACGCGAGCAGGAGGAATATTCAGAGAAGGAAGAAACATGGAAGAAAGGATGATGGAAGGAAGACTGGCAGAAAGAGGAAGAATAATGCTGGAAGAAGGGAGAGTGAACGAAGGAGGAAGAATGGAAGATGGAAGAAGAATGAGAGATGAAGGAAGAATAAGAAATGAAGGAAGAATGAGAGGAATAATGAGAGAAGAAAGGATGAATGAAGCAGGAAGAATGAGAGAAGAAGGAAGAATTAGAGGAACAATGAGAGAAGAAAGGATGATTGAAGGAGGAAGAACAAGAGAGGAAGGAAGAATAATGGAAGGCGGACGAATCATGGAACAAGGAAGAGCGGGAGCAGAGGAAAGACCGATGGAAGTTGAACTAGAAATAATTGAGGCAGATGAATGGACTGGGCGCAACCAGATTGAGGGCCCGGAACTGCAAAAGGAGGCACGAATGCCTAGAGATGAAGTGGATGATGAAATATCGATCATCGAATCGGATGATGAATGGGTACATATGATTGAAGTTGATGAAGAAAAAGAATTGGGATCAACATGGAATGAGGATGGACGAGGAAGCGCCAGAATGTTGGCGAAAGCAGCAACCGAGGCTGGAATAATAATTAGGAAGAAGGAGAGAAAAGATGAGGAAGTCAAATGGAAGATGAGCGGATGGAGAGAATTGGGATGGAATGATGATGAAATAGAATGGAAGGATGAGGAGGAGCAGGAACCTATAGAAGAATGGGAAATGAAGAAGAAATTGGAAGATGAGGTTGAATGGAAGAGAAAGATGAAGGATGATGATCGGAAAGATGAAAAGGAATGGAAGGATGAAGAGAAAGTGGAGTTGAAGGATGAAGAGAAAGGACGAAAGGATGAGGATGAACGAAAGATTAGCGAAGAGATGGAAGTGAAGATGAAACCAGTAGAGGAAGAGGATGATGTTTGGAAGATGATTAAAAAGCCCTTGAACCAACCGGAGGCCCACCGATCCATCCAGCACGTTCAACGCCACCAGCCAACCAATGCACCAGCCAACCAATGGACCAGCCAACCAATGCAACATTCAGCCAATGCAGCAGCCAACCAAGGCACAGCAAACCAATGTCCACCTCAGCACAAAATGGGACCAGCCGAACCAAACTGAATTGAAGAATAGAAAGTTAAATTAGGAAAAGCTAAATCATTTTATTTTTGTGCTTATTACTCAATTGTTAAACCAATATTAGCATGCTCTAATCCAATTACTATTGTCATAAACCAGCTTTATGAATATAATTTAGTCATATATCAAATCTAATTTCAACATTATCATCAATAATTAGACTTATAATGCCTAGTTTCATAAATATTTCACTGATATTGGCATATAGTTCTCATTAATATCGCACTATGAAATTTAACCTTTTCCTTAATCATGCACACCCAAACCAAATTTATCAAAATTAAAAACCTCCAAATTACCATCGTACATCATCTTCATCCGCAATTGGACCGCAAGGCCGCCCAACATCCACCATTGCAAGTTGCAACCAACCTTAAAATGGTCCGACCAATCACTCGCTTGACTCGTCAACAAACCTTATCATCTCCTTCGATCCTTCGCTTCACTACTCTCGCCATGTTGGGTTTTGCGAGACTCGAGAACCACCAACTCAAACACCACGAGTCAGCAGCTCTCTCGTCCGCGCGTCGAACATGAAAAAGAAAAAACAAAAAACAATTTTAACAACCAAACTCTTTTACCCGGGATCATGGCATTAGAAGCAATATTGGAAGTTGGGATGAATGGAAAGCCAGGCAACGTTTGCACATTGACATGAAAAATAAATAATTACTGCTTGAAACAACAATTAAACATAAACCTGTTTTTATTGCCATGCGCCAATCCAACAGCAATGCCACAAGTGGACATCGAACCATGAAAATAAATGGATTAATATCAAAAAATGAATTAAAATAACCTGACATTTGCAACAAATTTCGCTCGGCATTGGCCATTGATCAACATTCGCAAATTAATTGGAGCGAAAATTGTCAACAATTTATTGACGACCAAAATACTCAACAACAACAATTCACTAAAAATATTAATAAAATAACAAATAAATTAATATGTGCATGATTTTGGAATTGGGGAAAAATGCAAATTATGATTCATTGTTCAATGAATTTTATGACTTTGTCATCAAAAATAATCAATTTCTCTTTTAATCATTGTGCCTTTATCCTTTTTCACCTAGCTTGTACTCTCTTAGTGAAATTACTGTTTTAGCACCAATTCAAATATGCAACTAGTATCCAATCTCCATTTTTGTAGTTGCTCGAGGACGAGCAAATTTGGGGGGGATGCGTGATGCCCCTGTGGGTGCCCTTCAAAAATCCCTCTTTAAAATGTCTACCCAATTATCGCCAAATCTCCGAACAGTTGTTCACCTTTATTCCTAGCCTATTTAATAAAACCGCTTTTCCCCAATATTGTCCTTTCCCCCGGCAGCCCCCTCCCCATTCATTTTTGAACCACTTTTATCCGCTGAATAAAGTTGAAGCATTTATTAACTATTGAAAGACCATCTTTGGCGTAAAGGCGGGAACCCAACCTAATTCCTAGCAAGACTTGGTTCAGAATGCATTGGGTTTGAATAGAATATTCTTTCCAGAAAATAGGCGGAATAAATCTAACCTAACCGGAAAGATAATAAACTTTACGGAAACCAACTGGAAAGAATTTAGATTAAAACTTTCCGGAAAGAAATCAGAATTAAAACTTTCCGGAAAGAAATCAGAATCAGAATTAAAACTTTCCGGAAAGAAATCAGAATCAGAATTAAAACTTTCCGGAAAGAAATCAGAATTAAAACTTTCCGGAAAGAAATCAGAATCAGAATTAAAACTTTCCGGAAAGAAATCAGAATCAGAATTAAAACTTTCCGGAAAGAAATCAGAATTAAAACTTTCCGGAAAGAAATCAGAATTAAAACTTTCCGGAAAGAAATCAGAATCAGAATTAAAACTTTCGGGAAAGAAATCAGAATCAGAATTAAAACTTTCCGGAACAACCGGAACAAAATCAGAATTAAAACTTTCCGGAAAGAAATCAGAATTAAAACTTTCCGGAAAGAAATCAGAATTAAAACTTTCCGGAACAACCGGAACAAAATCAGAATTAAAACTTTCCGGAACAAAATCAGAATTAAAACTTTCCGGAAAGAAATCAGAATTAAAACTTTCCGGAAAGAAATCAGATTTAAAACTTTCCGGAAAGAAATCAGAATTAAAACTTTCCGGAAAGAAATCAGAATTAAAACTTACCGGAAAGAAATCAGAATCAGAATTAAAACTTTCCGGAGAGAAATCAGAACCAGAATTAAAACCTTCCGGAAAGAAATCAGAATCAGAATTAAAACTTTCCGGAAAGAAATCAGAATTAAAACTTTCCGGAAAGAAATCAGAATTAAAACTTTCCGGAAAGAAATCAGAATTAAAACTTTCCGGAAAGAAATCAGAATCAGAATTAAAACTTTCCGGAAAGAAATCAGAATCAGAATTAAAACTTTCCGGAAAGAAATCAGAATCAGAATTAAAACTTTCCGGAAAGAAATCAGAATTAAAACTTTCCGGAAAGAAATCAGAATTAAAACTTTCCGGAAAGAAATCAGAATCAGAATTAAAACTTTCCGGAAAGAAATCAGAATTAAAACTTTCCGGAAAGAAATCAGAATCAGAATTAAAACTTTCCGGAACAACCGGAACAAAATCAGAATTAAAACTTTCCGGAAAGAAATCAGAATTAAAACTTTCCGGAAAGAAATCAGAATCAGAATTAAAACTTTCCGGAACAACCGAAACAAAATCAGAATTAAAACTTTCCGGAACAACCGGAACAAAATCAAAATTAAAACTTTCCGGAACAACTGGAACAAAATCAGAATTAAAACTTTCCGGAACAAAATCAGAATTAAAACTTTCCGGAAAGAAATCAGAATTAAAACTTTCCGGAAAGAAATCAGAATTAAAACTTACCGGAAAGAAATCAGAATCAGAATTAAAACTTTCCGGAGAGAAATCAGAACCAGAATTAAAACCTTCCGGAAAGAAATCAGAATCAGAATTAAAACTTTCCGGAAAGAAATCAGAATCAGAATTAAAACTTTCCGGAAAGAAATCAGAATCAGAATTAAAACTTTCCGGAAAGAAATCAGAATTAAAACTTTCCGGAAAGAAATCAGAATTAAAACTTTCCGGAAAGAAATCAGAATCAGAATTAAAACTTTCCGGAACAACCGGAACAAAATCAGAATTAAAACTTTCCGGAAAGAAATCAGAATTAAAACTTTCCGGAAAGAAATCAGAATCAGAATTAAAACTTTCCGGAACAACCGAAACAAAATCAGAATTAAAACTTTCCGGAACAACCGGAACAAAATCAAAATTAAAACTTTCCGGAACAACTGGAACAAAATCAGAATTAAAACTTTCCGGAACAAAATCAGAATTAAAACTTTCCGGAAAGAAATCAGAATTAAAACTTTCCGGAACAAAATCAGAATTAAAACTTTCCGGTAGGCGGATTTATTATTTTGGATTAAATTTGATAAAAGAGCTCATCCAGACTTGTCGATTGATAAATGGAATTGTGATATTGGGATGCCGAAAAGTTGGGGCAATTTGAAAGTTGTGACCACTGACTATAAGTTGAAATTTTTGGCTCAAATAATTTACCTGAATAATTGGGACCACCAGCGCGCAATGCATAAACCCAAAAATGAATGAATAAATGGGAGGAAGGGGATGAAAATATTGAACCAAATGAATAGGGGGAATAAGGGTGTGGAGGAGGATCTGGTTAGGATGATTTTGGGAAGCGGCTGGTTGGATAAAGGCACACATATTAAAAGGGAAATTGGGTTTTCGGGGAGTGGGGGCAAATCACGCGGCGACGCTGGCAGACTTTCCCCCTTTTATTCGACTGGATTTCGGGGCGACCATCAATTCCGGCCATCCACCTCAAAAACTTGTTGCTCCTCGCTTTGGTTTTATTCAAATTTTGCAACGCATTCATCGCCGCCTCTTTTTGCCCTTCGGCATTTTCACCTATAAAAATTCCACACACATAAAATTTTGCCCCCGGGGATGATGGGGATGTATTTATGGGTGGATTTTGGGAGAAGGAATGACCGATCAAAGATTTGGATGAGATTTCGGAATTAAATAGAAAGTAAATTCTGAAATTACGAACAGAACGATTGAATACCGATGATCGAGTACTTGGTCGTTCTTTTGGTCATATCTCAACAAGGATGGAATCAATTTTGGAAGGCGATACGCCATTCTAAAACCCTAAATGTCCTTTAAAAAAGAGGCAGATGGCTTAATTAATTATTTTGAAACTTAAAACAATTAGGAGAAAAGTGGCTTTTCCTCCAAGAATTCGAGTTTATTACATTCAAAGACATGAAGCTTTTTAAAATTTTGATTTCATAAAATATAAAATAGACAACTTTTTATGGGACACGTTGGGCTTTCCAATGGCATATCGCCTTCTCAGATTGGCTAATGCCTCGTGGATATATGGGCCAAAAAACTAATGCATCTACTCAATCGTCGCCTATCGTTGAATTCAATGGATGAAAATGTCCAAAAATTTTAATTTGGCATCCAAGGCATACATATCCGCTCAGGTACTTTTGCCTCCACTTCCTCCATATCCAATTTTTGCCTTCCAATCCGAAGATCTGCCCAATTTGTGCGCAATTTTGAGGGATGGAACATTGTCTAATAAGTCAGCCCCTCCAAAATGAGCCAACTCCACTTTTCTTCCGTTCAAGGCCATTTCCCCTGCAGCGCACAAATTCCCTCCAATCGTCCCCATTTTTGCGCCTTTGCAGCTGGTTCTTCCACCGCCAATGTGGATTGGTTTTTTTACACTGCCAAAATCTTCGATTCGATGATCCCCAATAAATTCATCTATGATTCATTTTTTTTGGAAAAAGGCCATCATTGTAAGTCAAGGCCAAATTGAAGCGAGCCAAAAACAAAAACATTACCGGAACCAAAGCAAAATTTTAAAATATATTTGGGGAATCAAATAACTTGAAGAATTTGATTTTTGCCAGCATGTCAAACGGAATTAAGCTTTAAATAAGTGGGTTAAGATTCAGATTTAAAGGGGAAATTTTAGGGCAGAATGAAAGCTGAAAGCTAAATTCGACTTTTCTGTATTGATAATTAGAAGTAAAGGGCACATTGCGGATCATTTTTCATTTCTATTTTGGCAATTCTAAAACGGAAATGGTCACAAAACTCTCTTCAATAGCTTCATCGGAACATTCCGAAAGTTAATGTAATTTGCATATTTTATTATAGAAATGGAAAAGTGGCTGAATTGACGATGATTGGAGTCCTCTATTCCCATTTTTCCATGTCTCCTAATTCGCGCACATCCAATTCCCTAAATATATTGTGATGATCAAATAATAAGGAAGGAATTCAACATAAGATATAAAGAAGAAGCTGCAAGCTTTACGGAGGACACAACGGATTTGCGGGAGAGCCAATTTGGGGAACACTCATCCAACACATTCCTCCTTTCACATCAATTGAGGATGATGGCCCCCGTGGCGATGACCATCCTCCTTTGATTGGATTGCACATTCTGGATTGCAGCAACACCCACAATGTTCCCCAACATATTTCCTTATTTGGGGGTCCCGGAATCGTTCTTCTTTTGATTACAAGTTCATTGGACCCCCTTGGTTCGAGAGGAGGATGCGCGATGTTCACTTTCGCTCTCAAAATAGCCGCTTCCCAAAAAAGCTTCTTCTCCCCAATTCCTTGTTCAACATTGATGATGAGAACAACCTGTTTTCATTCTTTCAACCAATCCAATCCACACACACACACACACACAATGATGATGGGCACGCACCAATATGGAGGAGGGTTGCGCGCAATTTCATCCTCTACTTCCCAATAAAAATGCTGCGCAATTGATGGTGGACGGACAAAAATGGAGTGAAAGCTTTTCGCCCACTTTCCCTTTCATCCACTTCTATTCAATCCCAATCCTCTTCCCCTCATCCGCATACCAAATGCGGAACTCATCATTTTAGCGCATCCATCCCAAACAACATAATCATCAACAGGAATTACATCAAAAGCATCAGAGCAGCATAGTGGGGAAATGGGTTGGGGATGGGGACAGAAAAAAATGTGAATGTTGCGCATTTTTGGGGGCGATATGTTTGCCTACTAAATTCAAATTCGTGGAATCGAAAAATGGTGATTTTCCCTCGGGGCTCTTTAGATTCAAATGTTTTGCGTTTTGCCTTTTCTAAATAATGGGGAAATGGACGAATTTGAATTAAATGAATTATTATAAAATGCTTATGGAATTAATTAATGCTTAATGGACAGCAGGACTAGAATGGCATTAGACAAGTTGGACAATTATTTGGAGGACGGCTAAAGGACAGTTAAAATCAAACTATCCGGAAACAAGGTGGAATATTCTAATCGGAATGAATTAAAACTTTCCGGAAAGAAATCAGAATTAAAACTTTCCGGAAAGAAATCAGAATCAGAATTAAAACTTTCCGGAAAGAAATCAGAATCAGAATTAAAACTTTCCGGAAAGAAATCAGAAATCAGAATTAAAACTTTCCGGAAAGAAATCAGAATTAAAACTTTCCGGAAAGAAATCAGAATTAAAACTTTCCGGAAAGAAATCAGAATTAAAACTTTCCGGAAAGAAATCAGAATTAAAACTTTCCGGAAAGAAATCAGAATCAGAATTAAAACTTTCCGGAAAGAAATCAGAATTAAAACTTTCCAGAAACCAGGCGGATTTACTCCAACCGGAAAAAAATAAAATTTATGATCTAACTGCCATTATTCCAAAAATGTTGCGGAAATGAAGATGGAATTTGGGGGAGGGAATATAGGACGATGTAATTGCTGATGAACGATGGCGAAAACAAAAACAAATCTTCATCCTACTTACAATTACAATATATTTTGTCCCGTTTGGATTTGGCCTTGATATTCTCTCCTTTCGTGGTCACCACCTTCCCCATTCGCCGATGGGTGACCCACTTTTTGAACACAACAAAAATGGATCTTTTATATAGATGGATGGCCCATTAATGTTTTTTTGGGAAAGAACTGCTTGAGGGATTGAATGTTGGAGGGGAAATGGCCTCTGGGAAATTCATGAAAAAAAAGGAGAAATCCTCGCCAATCTTCTAAATAAATTTTGGAAATTCGTTTAAGTCATTTTAATATTTATGCTGCATTTTGTTCATATATAAAGCCATTTTGAGGAATAAAATTGTGGAGGAAAGAAACGAAAATGAATAGCTGACATTAATTAATTGATGAGGATTGATTGGGACTGATTTAGTTTGTCATCACTGGGCTCATAAACAAAATTGATTCAGAAAATATAATTCATAATTGGGTTGGATGTGTAAATTTGGGTCAATAGGTAAATTTGGGAATAAACAACAATTTCTTGATGCCATAATAATATAATGCGCTCTACTGACTAAATAGAATAACAAAAAAAATTTGGGACTTTCCATTAACAATATTTACGGAATTGGATTTGAATTGAATGAGAATGATCAGAAATGATTAAGGGGAAAGAAAAGCAATGATAATGATCAATTACATATCACATTTTGCTGATACTTTTCATTTTCATAACAATATCAAATGAAATGATGATTACTGCTGGACAAAAAATGAAAATAGACGGAAATTTAATGAGGGGGAATGTGTTTTAAGCATTTAATATTATTATTATCGTATTTTGAATTGAATTATGCACAACACATTGAATTGATCACATTGAGACTTGGGATTGAAGTGATGTTGTGGATGATGCATTGTTGGAATTATGTGGCGGATGCAATGAATTGATCTCCAATCCATCGGTGCTGGTTGCCTTTGTTGCCGTTGTTGAACAATCATCGTCATGCCCTCCGCCTTCTTCATTTTTGAGTGGCCTATGCTGGATTGTTGGCGTCTGAATGGCCGTATAGTATGAAGCGCCGATGAATGAGATCTAAAATAGAGGGAAAATTTGAATAATATTCGCGATGAATTGTAGGTAACACTAGCGCGTTTCGTACCCTTTTTTGAGAGGAATGTATAAAAATGAATAAAAGTGATGACCAACCCCAAAAAAATAACTTGCCCTAAGCGGATTCGAACCTATGACCTAAATTTTGAAAGAAAGGGTAACCCACTCACTGCTAAAAACTTTGGGTGTTTTTTTGGTGAAACTTTTATAAAAGTCAGCCAAAACTGGGCACATTTAACCCTTTAAGCAAAACCCCTGGCTGCTAAAGCCAAAATTTAAGTCTAATCTTAGTTCTACACGTGAAATTAAAAATGGCCATAACTTTTTATTGGAATATATGAGGTAAGAAACGCATAGCCGAATTATGAGCCTACCATGATTGGAATTGAAGAGAGCAATTGCCATGTGTTGAGCGGTTGATGGCGCCAATATGTGTCGAATAGGATGGACAATGGGATGGCCAGCGAGCCGGACAAGGCCGAAGTCAATGCGCCCGTTTTGAGGGTGGCATAGAGCCAAAGAGAATCGGCGAAGATGGTGCCAAGAAAGGAGTTGATTGTGAGCACGCCCAATTGTTTAAAACTGGCGAATGGAAGTTGAGGTTCCAGGCCGGTGAAATGCAACATCTTAAAATAATAATTTTAGATTATATTAATTCTTTGGTGATTAAAAAGGCTTAAAAGCTTAATTAGACAAGTAAAACTATAAGCAATTGATTTTAATCTATTTGCATTTTTGTTAATGGTTTAAGTTTAGGTTTAACCAAATCTGACTTAGTTTTGAACCAAAAATCAAAATCGGTTTAAAAAATCGTTTAAAACCCTTTAATTTTTACTAAACCATATATACCATTCGCTGCTTAGCACTAGCTTAAATGGTTTATGAATATAGGACAAACTATTAAGCCATTTTATAATTATTTTGGCGTTATGAACTCCTTTTTTGATAAAATTAAATCCCATAATTTTAGGCATTAATTCCAAAATATATTACCAGCATGAGTGGAGTGCAGACGAGCAATGAGAAAATGCCAACAGTTCCTGTGTGGTGGAAATCGAATTATTTTGGTTGAATTTATAAATAATTTTTAAATATTTAATAAATATATCAAACCCATAAAATTATTTCTTAATAATTTATGCGCCCTTAACAACATACCAAGCATCAAAGGCATGTCCACATTTCCTTCCCTTGTTGACATCCTG
This sequence comes from Pratylenchus scribneri, assembly GCA_030063045.1. Lineage (NCBI taxonomy): Eukaryota > Metazoa > Nematoda > Chromadorea > Rhabditida > Pratylenchidae > Pratylenchus > Pratylenchus scribneri. The sequence goes on from JAQSEB010000007.1 coordinate 689,430, forward strand.
GACAGGGCGAACAGGTAAAGTGCGTTGGAGAATGCCGAGAAGAGGGAGATGATGGAGCCGATCAATGAATCCGAAAATTTTGACACAATGCAAACACCGCCAAAATTCAACAGAACCATGATTAACTATAAATGAAATATTGAATGTATTTTGAATTTTTAATTAAACCTTGAACCAACTGAACTGGTCCAATGGTGAATAGCGGCCACATAATGCACTGAGAATGAGCACAAAAAGCGGGGATGAGGCGGCAATCAAATTCACTGCTGACACCGATGAATATGCCAGCGCCGTTTGATAACTGACCGAGCCGATAAGCCACTGAAAATAAATTAATTAAAAACCCCTTAATTTTTTGATAAATGCAAATTTGCATACCAATGGAGCAAAATAGACGTAGTAGTTGAAGAGAGCAGATTTTTGCGCACCGGCACAATCCAAGCACATCATGTCCCCGCCATTGTTTGGCCTATACGGCAATCGGGCTAATTTGGCCGCATTCTCCAACTTTTCTGGTATACTTCGAACTTCGCGGTATTTGTTGAATTTAACACGGCGACTTTTTGCTCTTCTTTGTTGTTGTTGTTGATTGTTCTCTCCCACTAAACTGCTTTGACTTCCTTCGCGTGTTGAATGTTCACCGCCAGTGTTCGACTCAAGGTCCATCAATTCGAAATCTGGTTCCGTCTAGAATTTTTAATTATTAATAAAAATTTGTTTATATTAAAATTTCGGTTTAGGCTGGTTTGGGTTCATAAAGAAGATTTAACCGGATTACTAAAAACGACATTTTTAGCGTAGTGGGTTGATCCTTTTTTGAAAAATTTAGGTCCCGGGTTCGAATCCACTCCGAGGACAATAATTTTTTTCAGGTTTGGTATTTGGTTATCACTTTTATACATTCTATTGTATATTTCTAGATGAAATAAAAATAATTCGAGTAGAAAACCAGGTCCTTAATGTGCTAATAAGTGCTACCAATTTATTAATTAATATTAAAATTTTACCAATGTTTTATCAAAACATTCATCGTCGCTTCCCTCCTCTTTTTCACTTTCATCATCGTCGTCGTATTCATTCTTCAATCGCCTGTAGAAACTCTTTAAAATTCTGGTTGATTAATATTAAGGAATGTTTATCAAACTTTGCCAGATTTTTTTGAAGATGATTCTTCCGGATTTTTGCGGCATCTACACACATATGGAATGAAGAAAAACACAAGCATGCATGATTTGGCATAAGTGAAGAAGAATGGTCTTTTGAAGTCGAGATCAATGAACAGATACTAAAAATTAAATGGTAAACTTTATTCTTGAAAATACTTAATTTACCCTTGTGATCTCCGAAGCGGCTACCCAAACCTTTAAAATAATGAATTTAGACCCATAATTTTAGTTTTATGAGTAAATGTTTTTTGGCCTATTTTGTGACCTTAAAATTAGGCCTCTTGTATATTATTTATTCGTTCGTAAATTATTGTCATTTATTTTAATCAATTAAAGCTTACAATGTTCACAAACACCAGCAATCCAATTCCAATATATTGTGATGATCTTGTCGCAATCATTTGCCGCTTTTCCTTGCTGTTGATCTTCTAATCAAAAAATAATTAATAAAAAATAAATTTGTTCATAAAATAAATTTGTTTTTTAACAAATTAACAATGATAAAACAAAATGGTATAATTTTTTTATTCTCATAAATATATCAAATTTATTTTAAAATTATGTATTATAATTAATTATCACTTTTGGGAGAGAGAGAATATCGATTCATCTTTGGAATTGTTTCGAGAATTTGGCCACAACAATTTTTATAATTTTGTAAGAGATGAATGAGGGAGACTAGAAAAGGCAAAAAATAAATTGGGAGTGAAGTCGCGAAAACAATAAGCAGTTGCACAATAAAATGAATAATATTTTTCTAAACAATGAGCTGCGATTGACATTTTCTTTCCGGGGAGTTTGGATCAAAGAGAACTGCCGTTGTTGGGTAAGGAATTGAAGGTGGAAGGTCATTGTTGGCATTGGCACCATTTTGGGATGTTGTGGGCGCAGTGGAGGAATCAATAAATCTGGCAATGAATTGTTGAGTGGCACTGATGATTTCTTGCATTGCACAGCGGGTCTTTTTAAAACTAAATTTGAATGAGTAAAAATAAATATTTTGTGGAAAAACCTTTCTGCTGCCAAAAGTTGCCTTTGCAAAATTCGAGTGCAAATTATTTTGTTGAGATTATCATCGAAGAGTGGGATGCCAAAAACACAATCATAAAGCACATAATCCTCAAAAGATTCACCTTTGGCCAAATGTGTTCGATTTGATGTGCATTTTCTGCAAAATTATTTGATTTTTTAAAATTAATTTATTAATCAAACTTTGGATCCTTTGAAATGGAACTGCTCAGTTGGAAAGCGTTCAGTGAATAAATTGAATTTTGTGGTGAATGGAACATTCCAGAATTTGAAGGCGATGGAGCCAATAAACCACCCAAAGTGTTGTTTTCTTCTTCTCCGGCATTTTCATCAATTTTTGAAGATTGTTCTCGTGAATTTGCCGAATCATCCAATTGGATATCTTGTTGAGAATTGTGCAATTTGATGAGAACCAAATAGCCACAAAGTTGATCCAATTTGAGTTGGGAATGCAATTTTAGCACAATTGGATGTTCAGTGAATGGTTTATTTGGTGCATTGTTCTCTTCTTTTTCTACTCCGGTTCCATTCTCCAAAATAATTGGTTGTTCATCATCGAATGGAAATGGAATTTTGACAATTTCAGCATCGGTGACCAAATCACTGTAGGCCTGAATTTAATTTAAAATAATTATTTGTAGAAGTATTTTTGGTTCGAATTATTTAATTTTGTCTATTAATGTATGTAAAATATTTAAAATCGCATAAAATTATTAACTAGGTAAGCTCTAAAAAATAGCTTCCCTTGAGCGGGTTCGAACCCGAGATGTAAATTTGGTAAAAGTTGAAGTCCCCCTCTTTGGATCAAAATTTTCATACATTTTTTTCTCGTGTAATATTTTTAAGAAATAATAAAAAAAACCTGCAAAAATATTGGTGCACCGAGCAGTGCCTCCTCAATTGGAAGGAGTGCATTTTCAATTGGAATAATCATTGGCTCATGATTGCCTTGGGCCAACATAATTCGTCGACATTTCCAAAAAAGTCTGGGTATCCTGTTCAGGTGCGTGCCCAATGGGAGAAAGTAAGCAGGTGGTCCATTTTGAGCCAGCTCATAAAGGTATAAACGAAACCATGGAGAGGTAAGCTGAAAAAAATGCAAAAAATTATTAGGAGTGGATTTTTGGTTTCATATTTCATTTGACCTAATTTTGTATTTGAACATTTATTTCATATTTTTGATTTAATTTTTAAGATTTATTTTAAGGTCGTCGAAAGTTATTATTTTTGCAAATTTCACATAAATTTATAGGAACTAATTTTGTGATTTTAGACCTTAAATGTCCATTTTAAAATAATTAAAATAAATGATTCAAATTCAAAATATTACCTCAACCGAAACTGTGCCCAAATGTGGAATTTGTGAATGTTGGAGGCAACACGCCTAGAAATAAATTATTGATTAATATTTGATGATTATTAATTTAAAATTTACATCGGCTGCAATTGGTGCCATCGATATTAGCATTTTGTATGATTTTTCGATGACTTTAAGCCGGGCTGAACCCTCCAAATTCAACAAACTTTCCCCTCGGATTAAATCCAATTCACTGGTGCTCCGCAACGATTGGATTGTGTACAGCAGGGTCATTGCATGTTCCGAATAGCGTTGTGCCTCGCCTTCGGCGAAGAAATTAACCTGAATTGGATTATTTTATTTCTATTATTTAAATTATTTATACATTTTGCAATTCATCAATGAAGTTGTCCAAAGCGTCGTCGCTCAATTTTCCCACTTCAAATAGTGTTACCGCATGGTTCTTTAGGCTCTGGAAAATTAAATATTATTTGATTTAATTATTTTTATTTATTTATTTATTTTATTTAAATTATTAATTAATTTAATTAAAATCATTTTTTAATAGAAAAAAAAAACTCACCGCCGATAAATTGCCCATCATAAGGAATGCGGTCAGTGTTGAGTCAAAAATGAAAGCAATTCTTTTGTTGATGGATGGCATTATTTCCGTTGGAGATGTTGGTGTGGTGGCCGGTGGTTGTGTTGGAAGAGCAGGCGAAATTTGTTGCATCGATGAAGCCGAATTGTCCGCTTTTAGCACATTTTCCACTGCCGCCACAATGTCATCCTCGTCAAAATCGGTGCTGGCCGTCGCGTTCAGTGACAAAGACAAATCACTTAATTCCACATTCAATGATGGTTCGGGTGTTCTTTCGGTGGTTGGCGAAGTCAATCCAGAACTTCCACTTGAATATTCGGCCCAAGTTGGATGCAATTGTTGGCTCTCAATGCCGGTCACACGTTTTTTGGCAAATCCCAGCCGACAAAATACAGAAATTGCATTTTTGACGAGATCAATGTCAATGTTGATTGTTTCGGAGAGCTAAAATTAAGCATTTTTTACATTTAAATTAGTTTAATTAAAACCTCTTTAATTGAATTTTGTCCATCAATGGCCACAAAAATTTTGTAAAGAAGTGTTTCGAAATAGTCGCCTTGTACCTTAAAAATAAATTTTAATTGAAGCATTTTTAAAAATAAAGGGAGAATTTTTTGGATAAATCTTTAATAATTCGGTCGGCCTTAAAAAACTCTAGGTTTCACCTATACTTTTTCAAATTACGGACATAAAATATTCCAAAAACTCACCCGATTCATAACAAAACCATCGAGGGTTGGGACAAACACAAAATCATCCGAATTGACCGGAACATCCAAATAAACCAATCCTCTGCTCAATAGCCGTTGCACAATGGATTTGTCCAGTAAACCGCATAAAATTGAGCCCTCATCCATCAAACGATCGATCACTTCCTTCTCCACCGAACTGAGTAACTAAAATTAAAAATGATTTTTATTAAATTTATTTAATTCTTACTCGAATATCATTTTCCAAAATGCATCCGTAGGAAAGGAAAAACCACGGTTCAATTGGTAAAATTGTTGCCGGTTTTTGCGGTAATATTTCTCGAATTGATTTGGAACGTCGGAAAAGGCGTCGATTTGCCCTGTTCTGATTCATTAAATCAATGTATTGATTTCGGCCAATGCTTAGAATTCGCATAATGTCAACGGCGGTGAAATTTGGGATGGAGTCATAACTTTTCTCGGATTGCATTACTTCAACAATCATTTCACTAAAAATTTATGTTTAGTTTAAGAATATTTAATTGGGTAAAATACGTGTAATAAGTGAATGGCGTTATCCTGAGTTCACGGACCAAAATGTCTGATAAATCTGTAAAATTATTTTCATTTGATTAATTAATTAAAAAAAAACCAACGATATGGATACAGCACCATCTTCGCTTTGCTAAAATTCAGGAGGCTTTCATAATAATCCTCTTGGTCTTTTTTCACAAATCTCACTGCAATATTTAATTTTAATTATAAATTTAAACAAAATCAGCTAACCAATATTTTCCTTGTACCTCAGCTGATTTCGAATTGAATAATCCAAAATTCTTTTTTCATATTCACGTTGTGAGCCGCCCAATACAATTCGTAATTCATCGGGCAGCTTGGCCCAGATGATATTCTTTCGAATTGCATTTTCCACCTCATCAGCTGTGGCCATATCTTCTTTTAAAAATTAATTAATTTTTTATTTTAATTTATCAAATTATTCTTGGATAAATATTGAAATAAAATTGATCAAAATTTATGTAATTTATTGCAAAACTTGGAGAAAAATTTTATTATCGTGAGAAGATTAAATTTTAAACATTATTTCAAATCATTTTATGGCATTTATTGGAGAGAAGAGAGATCAAAATTATTTTTGGAGGGTTGGGGGAGAGAATTAAAGATTTGAACAAAATATTTAAGGCCAAATGGATGTATGGATGCAAGATGGGAAAATTGCACAATTTAAATAAATGAAAGATGACACAGAGGAAATAAATAAGTTCGAAATTAATTTTGAGATGCACACAAATTATTACTTTAGAGGAGATCACCGATTGAAGGGAAGGAAGAGTAAAGTGAAGGGATGCCGAAACAATATTGGGTTTTTTGATTAATTTTGATTTGGAATGGATTGAAAGTTTAATGGAGACAATAGAGGGTAGAGGAGGGGGTGAATATGGGGTAAACAACAACAAAACATTAACAAAATTAATAAAATTCAAATATGATGAGATTCCATTCCAAGTGTTTCTTCTGTTCTTCAGTGAATAATTCGATTGATTTGAGTGATGAAGAGTGCGGAAATTTGTCGATTTGCGTCCAGCGCGTTCCTCAAACTGATCAAGTCCACAGCGTTTGGATGCACCATCATCGCTTGCTGCTGTTGAGCATTGTTGTTGTTCTGCTGGTTCTGGCCCAAAATGTCCGCCACAAGTGTGTTTGAGGTGGAAACCGCTTCGCGAATGACAGTCAAACGGGATGGAAGAGTGCACCGGGTGTGAAGAGCAAACATCGTGTCGTGGAAAATTATGTTCGGATTGGAGCCGAGCAGAATACTGGCCTATAAAATTGAAAAAATTTAAATTGGATTATTTTATTTGTAATTATTACCTCAACACAGCTGTAAAATGTGCTGCCCGCTTCGCCCGGATCCCCATGGAGGGCACGAATGTAGATGGCAATTCGAGCAAGTTCCGGTTCGGCCACCAAAAAAGATGCGAAGTTGCGGAGTACCCACGGCTCGGGATAAGCTTAAATTGAAAAATCAATAAAAATTTTGAAATTTTGGCTTACTTGTTAACATCTCAAGGAAATTGAACACTTCCAGCTCGGTCCAACGCAATGGCTCAATGTCGAGTTTGGTGGTCAGCAAAAGTTGTTTCACCAGCAAAGGGAGATCACCCAAAAATGTGTTCGCCATTTCTAAGTCCTGAATCGGCTCAGCGGAGATTCGTTGATAGTCGACAAATTCTAAAATTATAAAAAGTAAATTAATTTTGATGCACATTTGTTACTTTGGCCATTGTCATCCACATTGATGGGCGCACCAAGAAGCAGAATGAACCGGTGGGAAGAGGATGAACGCATGGAGAGCATGTTGAGCAAAGCGGTCACACGGAAATGCAATTCTTGTGCTTTCCCTTTGTACTGGGAATTGAAGCCGCCGATCATGTTGCAATTTTCCAGGAAGAGTGGACGAATGTAATTGCGCAGAATCAGCTCCTCCTCCTTGTCAGTCTCGAATTCATCCAGAAGGAAGGCTTCAGTGCGAAAATGGAGACCGGTGACACGGACAAAATTTTGCAGAAATTCGTAGAATTGGAGTTGAGTCCAATCAATCGCTGTCTGAAAAATCCATTTCAAATATTTGAAATACAAAAGAATTACTAACCTTTGAGATGAGATTGCCCCAAAATGTATGGTCATGAACGGCATTCTTATGAGAGCCAACCTGAACAAAAATTAATGTTAAAATTTGGATGATTTAATGAGAAAGTGACCTTCATGTAAAGACTGATGATGAATTGTGCTGAAAGCATCCATTTGTCCGACGCATTGTTGCCCTTAGCAATGTGACAAACACGGATAATTTTTGCTTAAATTAATATTTAATAAATCTAATAATTAGGGTAAAAAATACCTAAAGCTGCTGGAGAAAATGCGAAGCGGGAAGCCCCATCAACTGCTTGAAATTCTGACAAACTCATCACTGTTTGATTTTGACCGGATGGAGTGGAAGAAAGCAGTGAACGAAGTCGACTGACAAAACATTCGGATTCCAGATAAGCGATCATTTTGTTCATGTGAACATGGTCCAAAGAGCAAAACTGGAGGAGTTGTTCAGCTAATAAAATAAAAGTTAAGATTTAAGATAATAAAGATGCAAAACCTTTAACCAAATCGAACAAATGGAAAGCAATTTCCAATGGCAGCGAAGCAAGATTCGGCTTATCTTAAAATTAAACATCTATATTGTTTATCTGTATAATCTTTGATACCAGTTTTGCTCAAAATTGCTTTGGTAAATGAACGGCGCAAACCATTTCCAATTGCTTTTGCAGACGAAAACATAGAGTTGAACTTTTTCGACAGCTGTAAAAGTATTTATTATTTTGATCAGTTTAGTGTTAATAACTTACAATCCCGAACGGACTGCGCTGCTTGTATGGACTAAAACGCGGTGAAGTATCAATTGGTCGTCCCATCAGCAAAAGATTGTAAATATTTGATTAGATAGCTTGACAATAATGTGAATTTCCAACGCTGTACAATAATCTTAAATGTTTTGATTTGGAAACAATGATTAATTAATAATGTTGTGCGTGATAAGTGTTTTGATAAATGTAGTGCGTGTGTTAAGCATGAATTAATAAGCTTCTATTTCTAATTGTTAGCACTCCATGCATGCATGGAGTTGACAATGAATGAATAGCATCAGTAAACATTTTTATCAGCAACACAACCAAATCAGAATCAGAATGAATGAAGAATGGAATGAAGATGAATGATGAAATGAAGAAGAATCGACGCTGACGATCGATAATGATAAAATAATACGAAACGCCAAAAAATTGTATGTAAAATTCAAAAATTAACTACGATTCCAATACCGTACATCTTGTCCTCAAAATGGCCAAATTAATGGCATTAATTAGGACGCATTTAAATGCTTTCTATAAAGCTAATTAGCATATATCATGTATTAATTAAAATTTAAATATTTTATGCCATTAAAATTTGCTCTTCAGCAAAAAAGAAAACAAAAATGGCACATTTGGCAATGGGGAAGAAAGTACAATTAAATTAAGTGAATTTTTTTGAGCTCTATCTTTGACGATCGGCCCAACCCGTTTTTCAGACCAACTCCTTTTGGAATTCAATCAAATATTAAGCTTCATCTTCTCCTTCCTCATCTGTGACATATTCATAAGTCCATTCATCCTCATCTTCCAATTCCTCCTCTTCTTCCGTCTTTTTCTTCTCTTCCTCTTTTTTCTTCTCTTCCTCCTTCTTCCTTTTCTCTTCTTCCTTTTTCTTTTCTTCCTCCTTCTTCCTTTTTTCTTCCTCCTTTTTCTTCTCCTCTTCTTTCTTCCTTTTTTCTTCCTCTTTTTTCCTTTTTTCTTCCTCTTTTTTCTTCTCCTCTTCCTTCTTCCTTCTCTCTTCCTTCATTTTCCTATCTTCTTCCTTCTTCATTTCCTCCTTTTTCGCTGCTGCTCCTTTTGGTGGCTCCTTTTTGGGCTCTTCTTCCTTTTTAGTTACTGCTGGTTCCTTTTTAGGCGATGAATCCCTTTTTGGTGGCGGCGATGGCACAATTGGTGGCTTTTTCGGCTCTTCTTTCTTTACAGACGTTTCTGGCTTTTTGGGCTCTTCTTTCTTCGTGCTTTCCTTTGGCAATTCCTCGATTTCCTCTCCTTCTTCATCGTCGGTTACGTACTAAATTGATAAAAAGACCAATTTATAATGCCCAAATCCCTCTTTACCTCATATGTCCATTCCTCCTCATCCTCCAATTCTTCCTCTTCCGCAGGTGCCGCTTTCATCTTTTCTTCCTCTTTTCTCTTCTCTTCAGCCTTTTTCTTCTCCTCTTCCACCTTCTTTTTATCCTCCGCCCTTTTCTTCTCTTCCTCCTCCATTCTTTTCTTCTCATCCTCCAACTTTTTCTTTTCATCCACATTTTTCGCCTCCGGTTTCTTCACTTCTTCCTTTTTGCTCGTTCCAGGTTTTGGTTTTTCTTCCACTTCTTTCTTTGCCGTTGGTTTAGCCAAAGGTTTTGCCGCTGGAGTTTTTGCCTCTTCTTTCTTCGGTTCAACTTTTTTAGGCGCTGGTTTTGGTGCTGGAACCGGTTCTTTCTTCGGCATTTTATCCTTTTCGGATGTTGGCCCTGTTGAATCCTTTTTTGCCATTCCCTCCTTGGTGGCCGGTTTTATGGTTTCCTCTTCCTTCTTTGCCGCCGGCTTTGGCGCAGTTTTTGATGCCGCTGTTTTTGATGGCACTTCCTTTGTGGCGTCCTTTGTCGCTGTGGCAGCATTTGTGGTTTTCGTTGTTGATTCTGGCTTCGCTATCGTTTTTGTAGCTGGTGCCTCTTTCGTTGCAGGCTTTTTCGGTGCCGCCTTCTGTCCATTGGCTTTTGGCGCAGTTGCAGCCTTTTTAGGCGTTTCTGCCACCTTCTTTGGTGCTGCCACCTCCTTCCCATTGACCTTCGATGCCGGCTTTTTGGCCGTTTCAGTACCCTTTTTCTCTTCTACTTCTTTTGCTTTTTCCTTCCTTTTTTCGGCCACTTTTTTCGCTCCCACTTTTGCCTTGTCATTTTCCTTTTCTTCATTATTCTCCAATGCCGCCTTTTTATTACTCTTTATTGCCACTGGCGGCCCTTTCTTCACTCCTACATCATTTTCTTTTACCGCAACTTTCTTGGCATTCACATTATTCTCCAATGCTATTTTGCTTCCTTTCTTCGTTTCAACCACCCCGTCTTCTTCTCCTTCAGCCATTTCCTCATCCTCCATTTCCTCCTCTTCATCTTCTTCTTCATCCTCATCATAGTCGTCGCTGCCTTCTTCATCTTCTTCCTCATCTTCTTCCTTAAAATGAATTTGTTTTTATTCCATATTTTCATTTGATTTTCCCTTAAGGCATTTCTATTTCTACCATCTCTTACCGAGGATTCCTCTTCATCTTCCATTGGCTCTTCGGGTGGCAATAGCCGAAGGAATTCCTCAAGTCGGTTGCATTCAACTGCATCCTCAAAATCGTCATAATTCTGCAAAGTGCTTTATCAGATTTATTCCCAACCCGCCACACTGACTCCAATATATTCGGCCTTGTAGAATATTTGTGGTGGCAATGGAATGTCAGAATTGTTCCTTGGGTTGATGGCCTTCTCGCGCATAAAATCCCTGTCGGGCTCATTGCCCCGGACGGTGATGTCGATCGATTGGAATGGAACACCCATTCCATCCAGAATCATCAATATCCGTTGAATTTGCTTACGAATCTATGTAAATTGAAATGAATTCAAAATTGAAGGTGAATGAGCCAACTTCGGCATTGCCGGTCACCGTCGAAATGTACACCTTTAAATCGTGTTCCTCGTTTAACTCCGAAGTGCCCGGAGCAAACATTAATGGAGAATGGAACGTTCAAATGAATGGACACAATTTGTTGAGGCAATAAATTGGCACAAATTTACTAAAATTATTGCACAAAATAACAATAAAAGAAAAGGGGAAAAAGGAGAGGGCGAAAGGGTAATCCCAAGAAAGAGGCCACAGGTGAAAGTGGAAATGAGGGGCATCGGAAGTGGGTGCACACAATGGATTTTAGTGAAGAAGCAGAGGTGGAGGGATGTGGATTAGGCCCAAGAGAGAATAATGTGCTGCTTGGATCTTGGATGAAGCCGGCAGCCACTGTGTGGGTAAAATGAATTGGAAGAAAAGAAGAAGTGGCTGCTGCTTCCGCATTAGCCACAACCAATCTATCGATTCCTACTCTCGACCTGACTTGGCCTCTTTTCGGATCAGATCAGCGGCAGCAGCATTGCGATGTAAGGGGTTTTAGCCTGTGCTCTGTGGCAGCATTTAGTGGCAGTCGGCAGCAAAGAGAGATTATGGCCACTGAGAATGGCTTAAAAGCTTCATGGAGCTAATCTAGTTCAACGTGAAAACATAGCTCACCATCATCACTGGCTTCTTTCTTTCCCACATGGCCTCCTTCCATTATCCTCTCATTTTTCGATTATCCCGTAGAGAACGTGGAGTGGAGCGAGATGAGAACAAAAGAAAAACCGCCGAGGACATTGGTGGCCAATAAAAACAGCGCAAAATGTGGCCAAAGATGAAAAAGAAAGCACATAAAATTTGTTTGGAGGGGCGAAGTTCCACAACTTTACCAAAAGAATACATAACCATCAAAGATTAAATTGTCCAATTATTCTAACTTAAAATAGGCGGAATTAATAACCGGAAAGAAAAGAATTAAAATTTTCCGGAAAGAAATCAGAATTAAAACTTTCCGAAAAGAATTCAGAATTAAAACTTTTCGGAAAGAAATCAGAATTAAAACCTTCCGGAAAGAAATCAGAATTAAAATTTTCCGGAAAGAAATCAGAATCAGAATTAAAACTTTCCGGAAAGAAATCAGAATTAAAACTTTCCGGATAGAAATCAGAATCAGAATTAAAACTTTCCGGAAAGAAATCAGAATTAAAACTTTCCGGAAAGAAATCAGAATCAGAATTAAAACTTTCCGGAAAGAAATCAGAATCAGAATTAAAACTTTCCGGAAAGAAATCAGAATCAGAATTAAAACTTTCCGGAAAGAAATCAGAATCAGAATTAAAACTTTCCGGAAAGAAATCAGAATTAAAACTTTCCGGAAAGAAATCAGAATCAGAATTAAAACTTTCCGGAAAGAAGTCAGAATCAGAATTAGAACTTTCCGGAAAGAAATCAGAATCAGAATTAAAACTTTCCGGAAAGAAATCAGAATCAGAATTAAAACTTTCCGGAAAGAAATCAGAATCAGAATTAAAACTTTCCGGAAAGAAATCAGAATTAAAACTTTCCGGAAAGAAATCAGAATTAAAACTTTCCGGAAAGAAGTCAGAATTAAAACTTTCCGGAAAGAAATCAGAATCAGAATTAAAACTTTCCGGAAAGAAATCAGAATCAGAATTAAAACTTTCCGGAAAGAAATCAGAATTAAAACTTTCCGGAAAGAATTCAGAATTAAAACTTTCCGGAAAGAAATCAGAATCAGAATTAAAATTTTCCGGAAAGAAATCAGAATTAAAACTTTCCGGATAGAAATCAGAATCAGAATTAAAACTTTCCGGAAAGAAATCAGAATTAAAACATTCCGGAAGGAAATCAGAATCAGAATTAAAACTTTCCGGAAAAAAAATCAGAATTAAAACTTTCCGGAAAGAAATCAGAATTAAAATTTTCCGGATAGAAATCAGAATTAAAACTTTCCGGAAACCAACCGGAAATAAAATAAAACTTAACGGAAACTAGGCGGATTTAATCTAACTTATGAAAAATGAGAGAAAGGGTAAATCAATTCAAATTTTGTTGATAAATTTATTAAGAAAACAATGAAAAAACAAATTAATTCAAAATATAAATGAATGAATGAATGAATGTTCATTTGCCTATGTCGCCTTCATTTGTTTCTTTTCCTCCTCTCCATCTCCATCAATTCTCCATTTTTCCATTTCATGTTGTTCGGCCGGATTCTCGTAAGGATGATAAAGTGCGGAAAATATGCCTTCCCCAATATTCTCGGCCATTCGTCTTTGATGCACAAATTCGGGCAATTTACGTCGATTTTCTGCGTAGAAAATGTCCGGATATTTTTGTGGCCTCAAAATTTGTTCTTCTGGCTTCATTTTGACCAACATTTCCAGTCGCCTTTTTTGTACTTCTTGACGCATTGTTGACGGATTGCGGAATAAATCCAAATAACTAGGAAATGTTTTATGAGAAAAATGGAAAGGAATGAATGAAACTCACTGATTGAAGGGCATTGACTTTTTCGGGAATTCCTTTTGCTCCGGCTTCAACGGCTCATTCCATTCGTACCAATATTTTGGAGATTTTAGACCTTAAAAATATAAAAATATCTTTTTTAAATTATTTGCCCTTACCAATTTCGTGCATTGCCCGATCGCAACTTTGATCCCATTTAATTTGACAAAATCTGATGGCCGATGGGGTCATTTCCTCTTCATGCGCTTTGTAAAATGAATTTACATTGAACGCCCTTCCCAGCAGTGAATCGGGATTTTGACTGGAAAAAAAATAAATTAAAATGTTTGGAACTAATTTTTACCTATTTTCAGTTTTAAAGGCAGAAAAGTCCATCATTTTTCGATGCCGTAGTAACAAGAAAACAAATCGATGATAGCCTGTGCCCATAAATGGAATTGGTTGCAAATAGGGGATAACCTGAAGAAAAAATAATGGTAAAATTAGTTCATTTGTTATTTTAATTTTTGTATTCAGTCTAAAAATTTACCGTAAAATATAGAAAATGCTTAAAAAACTGATAACCAGCCCAAAAAAATATTTGCCTATTCGACTCCGATACCTAAGAACCTAAGTTTTGCAAAGTAAATGGTTACCCATTCAGCTGGCTTTTTTTTATTGAAAACCCTTTCTTAGACCACTTTATTTTTATAAATTTAGTAAATTAAAAAATAGCAATTTTAATAATTCCAATTCTCCTTCCTGAACTAACCTCTTCTCCACCTTCCAATATTCCATTTGCATTGTCCGGAATATTGGCCGCCATCCAATGCACCAGTTGGGTCCGCCCAATTCGTTCCAGCATTTCCGTCTCCGCATCCTGCACACCCAAATCGGTTGAGGGCTTCCCTGCTTTCCCTTTGCCGCCACCTTTTGACATTCTATCATTAAAGGGCGATTTGTTGGATTGATTGGTGGCAATTTCTTCTTGGCCCGGTCCTTCCAAATTGACCATTAGTACTGGAAAATTGATTTAAATTCATTTTTTGTAAATATTTTTGATCGCCATCGCCCTTACATGTGTTAAATGCGGCCGATGATCCTCCGATTTTGCCAATTCTCACGGAAGGCCGCTTTTGTGCATTTTCCGCTCTCAAAACATTTCCAAAATGGACAAATTCCATCAATTTTGAAGAACCCTCTCCACTCTCCCAGCAAATATCCAATGGTTGAGTGTTGTGGAAATAAACGCCAGGCAAAAATAAATCCTCAAAAATGTTGAAATGTTCGCTCAATGCCAACTGATTGGACGAATCCACTTGATTTAAATCGATAATCACTGAAATTTTTTCGTAAAAAGAACTAATTAATTTTGTTTTTTGAAACAAACATTCATTGCTGATTGCTTTCTTTTCAATATTCGCTTTTTCTTCTGCCGTTTTCTTCATCACTGGTTCCTTGGATTTGCTGAAGCCAATGTTCAATGTTCGCGGTTTTTGACCTAAATTAATAGATTTATTTTAAAATAAAATTTAAAACCGTACGAATCATTTTCTGCTCATAACTTTCCACAAATAAATCCGGATCAATAATATGCATTTTTGGAAGAATTTCTGGCCGTTGTATTCTCGCTTTGTACCAACTGTCCAATTCATAGAACCTGAAGTTTTCAATTTTGGATTAATTACTTTTTTAAACAATTTATTCTTTTAAATTTACCTATTCTTGAAGAAAGCATCCGGCCCATGCCAAGCAATCATTTTGGGCCGATGTGGTCGACCAACTCTGGGTGTGAATTTTGCCCTCCTCGACAATGGAACATATAATTTAGAGTAAATTGATTTATGTTTGTGCATTTTTGCTAGATTATCTAAATGTTTATAATTTAATTAAAATTGTGATTATAAATTGAATAATTTTATGTAAAAATGATTCGTAAATAATTCAATCAAAATTTTTTACATTGATAAAACTGGAATAAATTAAGACACTTTAATTTAGTTTAAATAAAATATGGATAAAATAGGCTAAATGCGTCCCTTACCCTGGAATCACAATGGAGCGGGAAAACGCGGCGATTTTTGTTACCTTCTATCGCCATTCTCTCCAATGTTATGTACTGACTTATGTATCTATCACTAACCCGCTCAGCGGGTTCCATAAAAACGCAGTGTTTTATAGAGAAAAAGAGCAGTTCTACTCCCCCTTCTACTTCCCCGTTAGAACTGCTCTTTTTCTCTACAAAACACTGCGTTTTTATGGAACCCGCTGCGATAGATACATAATCAGTACATAACTTTGGAGAGAATGGCAATAGAAGGTAACAAAAATCGCCGCGTTTTCCCGCACATTGTGATTCCAGGGTTAAACCTTTATTTTAAACCCGATTCGGGAGTGAGAACTGAACTCACAGCGGCCGCTGTGTGAACTTAACATTTTTTCCGGAAGAAAGAGCATTAAAAATTTTATTGCTAGAGAAATAAAAATTTTAGACATTTTATCCTAATAAATTTTTTAATAAATTCAAAAATTAAAAATACAATAATATTAACTTGCAAAAAAATGCAAAAAAATTGGAAAATCAACGATTTTATTGTCAACAAAGGAAAAGATAATTGTAAACGTTTTGAATTTTAAATTTATAAAAATTTCCATTTGTACAAGAAATTTTCCATCCAATAATTTAGTAAATAGAGCCATTTTTGATTGTATTCCGTTCGCCCATCATCACATCCCCAAGCATTTCTCAATTCTTTTCACTCATTTTGGTGGTGGCTTTTGAAGGCATTGAGAAACAAGTCGCCTAAATTCAATGAAAGATAACTTTTCTCTTTAAATTGCGGAAATAGACCTAAGCTGTCCGCTTTCATGTAATTCAAACAATTCGGTGGAGCCACCAATGTATTGGCCACAAACAAATATGTAAGGAAAAGTCATGGCCTTAAAATAGAGTGGCACACAATTGAAGGCTAATTTAAACTGATTACCCCTGTCAAATATTGTAAATCAATTTGCAATTGTTGCTGCCACGGCTCATTCCCGGACAGCTCCAAATAATGGGCGCGAACATCCGGATAATGGACGGCCAGTAAATGTTTTGCTCGTTGGCAGGGGATGCAATCGGCCAATGTGTAAATCATCACACTTTGGAGGGTTTAGTGATGGGTTTTTGGAGGGGTATTCGGACTTACGGATAACTGCTGATTTGCTTCTCCAAATATCCAGCATATGCACTCTGCTGCTGTTGGCCTCCACTCATTTGGCCATAGCCGGCGAATGCACTCTGCGGAAAACCCTACAATTATAAAGGGGAGATTACGGTACCGATTCCTCAAAACACTCCTAATTGTAAGGAATATGCCACCCTGCCTCACTTGTTGCTGAATTTGTGGGAACATTTGTTGTTGCTGTTGGGCAACAATCGCCTGTTGCTGAATGCCACTCATTGAGGATGACGGTTGCTGCCCTCCAGCATTTGCGGATTGTTGCTGTCCGGATGCCTGCTGCTGTTGGCCATTTGATTGGCTCATGGCCCCAAGATTGGCCATTTGTTGTTGTTGGCCACCACTTCCATAGCCAGCAGTGCCCATTGCCGGCCACATTTGAAAATCAGGTCCATCTGCTGCAAGCCAATAGATTCCCCCATTAAATTCCTTATTGCTGGAAGGGCCACCGGCACTGGATTGCCGTGCAATTCGTTCCCTTCTTGGGCCATCATCAACATTTTCCTAAACAATTGATTGTGCCACCTTCCTCAAATGACTTTTATTGACCTCTTTTTTGTTGGCATCGATGCCATTGACTGACGATGGTTTTGGACAGGTTGAGAGGAGCAAAAACAAAAAGGGCACCGTCAAAACAATTTGTCGCGTCATCAACAAGAAATTTATTGAGAATGAATTGGATGAAAAAAAGTTGGAAAATGTAGCGGAATGTGATTTGCGCGAGAGGGAAGGCGAGGCCGAAGACGGGGAAGAAGAAAAAAAGAGGTTGGGTGCGAATTGTTTGAATGGGGATGGATGGGGTGGTTGAATTGTGTGTTGTTCCCGAATCAAGTGTGCGGCCTTGGGGGAATGGACGTTTCCGGCCAGCTTTTGAATGCGCTCCAATCGCCCAATTGCCCATCCATCCATTCGGCTACTCTTGTTCTCCTCAATTCCTTGTGTTGGCCAAAAGGATGGGCCGAGGCTTTTCCCGCCTCTCTCTCTCTGCGCACACCGTCCCATTGTTTTGTTTTGTTTTTTGCCAGCTATTGAATAAGAATTGATGGGTGGACACAACAATCGACGGAGGAGGACACTGCACCAAAGAGAAAGTAGCCAACAGTAGCAGTGGACAATGGGACATGAAATGAATTGCGCAGGTGGGAGGATAGATTGCATTGCATGAAGGAAAAGCAGACAAGAGGGCAGCTGCAAAGAGGCTATTGGCCACTTCATCACGACGATCCACTTTTTGGACATTTTCGCTTTTTTGTTGTCAAAAGAATGAAAAAGTGGGGAGGGGGTGGGAAATGAAAATGGCTGCTAATGCGTGAATAAAATAGTTGTTTGAAAGTGAAACATAATTGTTGGGGTATTGATGGTTTATTAGTTGTTTTTTTTTTAATTGAAAGTGGTCACTGGCCAAGTTTGGGACGTTTCAATGCCATCATTTCAGTATCTGGCTATTCTTTTATTTATAGCTCAACAATCCCGCAAAACGCTAGACCATTTGAATTTGAAAGCCAAAGTTATTTATTCTTCCGCATTTTGGAAATAGAAAATGCCATGAAAAAATGAGTAAATAAACATCAAATTTTGCAAGAGAGGGATTAATGAGAGAAAAGAGGAATTGGTTTGATTTGAGATAAAGACTCGGTTAGATGTATTTTTGTGTTTTTAGGAAAATTAATTCCACTCATTTTCCGGAAAGTTTTAATTCTGATTCTGATTTCTTTCCGGAAAGTTTTAATTCTGAATTCTGATTTCTTTCCGGAAAGTTTTAATTCTGATTTCTTTCCGGAAAGTTTTAATTCTGATTCTGATTTCTTTCCGGAAAGTTTTAATTCTGATTTTGATTTCTTTCCGGAAAGTTTTAATTCTGATTCTGATTTCTTTCCGGAAAGTTTTAATTCTGATTCTGATTTCTTTCCGGAAAGTTTTAATTCTGATTTTGATTTCTTTCCGGAAAGTTTTAATTCTGATTTTGATTTCTTTCCGGAAAGTTTTAATTCTGATTTTGTTCCGGTTGTTCCGGAAAGTTTTAATTCTGAATTTGTTCCGGTTGGTCCGGAAAGTTTTAATTCTGATTTTGTTCCGGTTGGTCCGGAATGTTTTAATTCTGATTTTGTTCCGGTTGGTCCGGAAAGTTTTAATTCTGATTTTGTTCCGGTTGGTCCGGAAAGTTTTAATTCTGATTTTGTTCCGGTTGGTCCGGAAAGTTTTAATTCTGATTTTGTTCCGGTTGGTCCGGAAAGTTTTAATTCTGATTTTGTTCCGGTTGGTCCGGAAAGTTTTAATTCTGATTTTGTTCCGGTTGGTCCGGAAAGTTTTAATTCTGATTTTGTTCCGGTTGGTCCGGAAAGTTTTAATTCTGATTTTGTTCCGGTTGGTCCGGAAAGTTTTAATTCTGATTTCTTTCCGGAAAGTTTTAATTCTGATTCTGATTTCTTTCCGAAAAGTTTTAATTCTGATTTCTTTCCGGAAAGTTTTAATTCTGATTTCTTTCCTGAAAGTTTTAATTCTGATTTCTTTCCTGAAAGTTTTAATTCTGATTTCTTTCCTGAAAGTTTTAATTCTGATTTCTTTCCGGAAATACGAGATGGAGTTGAGAGTTTGATATCCTTATAGCGGTAAGCAATTTTAAAAGGCAGATTCCAAATTAAGCAATTGTATTTGTAAATCCAAATTCTCTTAATATATATATATTTACCTCATTTAAGAGTGAAAAAACATTTTTTGGAATGGAAAATAAAATGGATGGAATTAAACACAAAAATTTTTTATTCACTTCTCCACCATAATGCGCAAGTATTTTCCCCTAGAAACTAGAATTCTTTCCCTTTTTATTGTAAATTCGCCTTCAATTCCTCCGTTCCTTCTTCTCCCCCCCCCCCCCCCCTTTTCCTTTTTGTTCTTCAACTTCTTTTGGCCAATTGATAATTGTCCTCCTATTCGGCATTGAGGAATGCCATGTCTTACTGACTGACTGAGGAGTGAAGCCGCTATCTTCCTCATCACCAGCTGAGCCGGAAACGCACTCTCATGTCTCTGAACTGTCCCCGAGAAAGTGTGAAAAGGGACAAATGTAGGGTAAAGAGGGTGCCGATTAATGCAGTTGCCGCCGCTGTCGTCTTTTCGGCTCGGCCCAATGATGTCCCAGTGTCACGGGAATATAAGAAGGGGGGAATTAATTGCGATGAAAGGGCTGTAAGGAGGATATGTATTAAGAGCACAAATGCCAACGCGGGTAAGGGGAAGACCACCATCGGCATCCAATCCAATGTCCAATCCATTACCATCCATCCAGCTTCATCCCCTCTAATTCCACTCACATTGCCTTCGCGCAAATTCTTTCAAAATTCACACAAATTTGTTAATATTCCCACTTTTCCTTTCCTTCCATGCCCTTTCCCCTCTTGAGATGAACTTTTTACCCCACAAATAATTTTTCATTGCCTAATCAATTTTTGCCCTTATGATTGTTGATAGCCATCATCAATCTCCACAAAAATTTGCCCCCTTCAACGTTTTTGCGTCTTTGGTTGATATATTTTTCAAGGCCAATTGCTGTGCCCTTCCCTCCATAACATAACCCAAAAACAGTTGTTGCCATTCTCGCAAGGCCAAAGGGGAAGAACAAAAATTTTCGGTTGGTTGGTCTCCGTTATCAGCCAGCCAAAAAAGAAAGGGCGGACAGAGAATGGCCTTTTTGCCTTTGGGCCCATCTCGGTGTTCCCCATTTCGATTCCCTTCATATTCTCGCCCATCGTTTTCTGGACAGCCTCCCGTGAAAGTATGGTGTGGGGCAACCGGAGGGGCCTTGTCGACTCTTCCTCCTCTGCTTTTGAGATGAAAGGTGGTTGGCCATGGGACCACGGTGGATGGATGGGGAGGCGTTGGGGCCACAAAATGGCATTGACGTAAACGGCAATGGGGAAGAAGCCGCGAAACTTTTTAGCCGAAGGAAGAAGCAGAGAAACGGCGAAATGGACAATTTTTGAGAGGCAGGGAGAATACGTGGACTGACTGAGGCGTATTCCCTTCCAATGTTGATGGACTTTTCCCCCAACCAAGCATTCTCGGCTCCCGGGGAATCTCGCCTCTCTTTTGCCATCTCCCCGTAGGCCAGGCAACCGTCGGTCCTTCCTCATCGGCTGCCCTCACCCAATTCCATCGGTTTCTTTTCCCAATTTTTTTCTCTCTATTCTCCGTTTTACGTCGATTCCTCCTTCCAGCCTTGGCCATAATCCTTCCTTCCAGCTGTCCCCCATTCACAAATTTCTCTGGCCCCAGCCAACACACGCGGTCTTCGTTCCCATTTTTCAGTCTTTTTTGCGTGCGCCAACATGGCCTCCTTCCATCCATGTCCATTTCCATTCCGCCGTTGATAATCGGTGGCCAAAAACGGAGAAGGGCGCCAAATGCTCCGCCTCCCTTCCTTTCCCTTTCCATTTGCACCATTCTCGTCCCGTCCATGCCAAATTGGGCTGCCCGTGGGCGCTCCAAATAGACTAAAAGCAACCAGCCGACCCTGTCAATTCCATTCCCATTCGGCCTTCCTTTTTCTTTCTTTTTCCATTCCGCCTATTCCTTTTTTTTGCTTACATGTTTCGGTGGCACATTTGGCCATAGTCCCCTCCTCGCCTTCCTTTTTTGTTGCCCTCCCCCCATTCAAAGCATTGGCATTCTTTCTTTGTTTGCCCTTATGTTTTTTGTGGCTTTTCAACCGCGCCTTGGCAACTCCTTTGCCCCCTCCTTTTTATTCCACCCATTCCCATTTGAATTTGTCGGCATTTTACCCATTCATTTCCAAACTCTGATTTTCGTCGAATTTTTAGCATTCAAATTTTTGTATTTTTGCTCCATAAATGGCTCAAAATGATGTCGCGCGAATTCCATTCTTGCCACCCCTTTTGTTTGCTAAATTAGCCTGGGAAAATGTGCCGTCAAATTTTCCCATCTTCCATTCCACCCTTCCCATTATTCCCTTTCAAAAAACCTTTGAATTCATTTTTAATTTTTCCCCTCTTTTTGATCGAAATGGCCATTCCTTTTCCTTCCATTCCACTTTTTTCAATTTCCATCCACCATTTTTCGCGCGTGACCCATCTCGCCTCCTCGGGGCGCCTTCATCGCTGCGCGATCTTCGTCCCCTCCTCCATATTGCGGGTCAAGTGGCCCTTCTTTTTTTACCCCTTCTCGGAACGGTACCCAAAAATGGGCGTCGAGAACCCAAAAATGGATGTGATGAACAGAAGAAACTCCAAAACCGGGTGAAACCGTGAGCACTGAGCATTTCCCCTTGGGGGAAAGGCAGTGGCGATAAAATGGCAAAACCGCAGGCAAATAAACTTGAATTAATACTATTGAGCCCGCAAAAAATGTGTGAAGGGAAAGTGCGATTGGAAAATTATGGGGAGATCGAATGGAATTTGACAGAGGATGGATGGAGAGAAGAAAACGATATGGGAGAATAAACAATGTGCAGGAAAAATGGGGACAGCCGACGATCTCGCATAACAATCGTCAGCCGATTATATGAACAATAATATATTCAATTCCTTTTCCCCTTCCATCATTCCAATGCCCATTAGAATGTTTTTATGGCCAATATTTATTATATCGGTGGAAAGTGCGAATGTTGTTTTGTAATAAAAAATATTTATGTGAATGTAATTAGGCCAAGTGCAATCAAGATTAGAGCCAACACCCAGTGGCTGGCTGTTTTTTCCTTTTCCAAACATAGCTATATCCAGACAATTAATATTCAAAAAGCATTGCAAATTGTGGCCATATTTTGGTGCGAAATAGGCAATTGAGTACCCATGATTGAATACCTTGATCCTTGACCATTCTTTTGGTCATATCTCAACAAGGAAGCAACCAATTTTGGAAGGCGATATGCCATTTTGAAGCCCTAAATATTCTCTAAAAAGTGGCCTCCTTTTTTAAAAACTACAAATAATTTATGAAATTAAGCGGCTATTCTTTAAAAAATTCGGATTTATTATTTACAAATATGTATAACTTTTTTGCAAAAGTAAATTCACAAAAGTATTATAGCCACTTTGTAGAGGAGACTTTGGGCTTTAAAATAGTATATCACTTTCCCAGATTGGCTAATACCTCTTTGAGATATGTGCCAAAAACTTATGATGATATTCAATCGGCGGTGCTGAATTGCCTTCTAGGCATTACCCCTTTCAAAGATAGGCAGGCAGAATTGCATCAAATCCAGACAAAAAAATTACATTGACAATTAAAGTGGCCATAATTTGGTGGCATTAATTTTAATTCCTGTATAATTATGGATGGGAATTCGACTAATTCCCTCGCTTGGTTACTCCCTCCTCTTGAATCCGTTGAATGTTGACATTGGAATTGGAGCAACCAACAAAAAATGATCCACTTGAATATATTGGCCTCCCTTGTAAAAGTTGTCCCCGATCAATCCCCCTTCTATATTTTGGCCTTTCTTTCATAAGTTGAATCGATCAATCCCACATCGGCTGGTCCTTCTCCTCCTCTTCCACAATTCTCATTCCCGCTCTCGACCCCCCGCTTTTTCCCTGTGCACATCAACCAGTCACGGCCCGGTTCCCCCTTCAATTCCCGGCCCGCTATTTGCCTTCTTTTTCCCGACCAGCACAATGAGCCGAAGAATGGTCCGCCATCGGGGAAACCGGCTGGCCAGCCGGGGCCCATCTCCCCAATCCAATAGCTTTACTCCGGGTGCACTGCTCGCTCTTGGGCTCAGACCTGCGCATTCTCAATTCCATGCAGTCCTGTTGAGGGGCCAAGGCCCACAGTCAAAAAGAAGGCTTCAATGCTGGCCACAAGCAGCTGCACGGCTATGGGGAACTGAATGAATGGAGGAATAAAGAGAGAGAAAGGCGGAAGGGCGAGAATTGATGTATGAAGCAGGCTTTTTGGCCAGCAAGCTCACACAAAATTGTTGAGCTTGGGGCAGTTGTACAGTCGACGGGCTAGGCCCCCGGCCCCCCACACATCAGTCAATGAATGAATGCTTATTTTTCCTTCTTCACATTATTATTAGCTTTTGGGCCATCAAAAGCATAGCAGGAACCCGGCCACCGCCTTTTTTTATTTATCCTGGTGTGCAGCACATCAATGACGACTGTCCAAACAATGTTTTGGCCCATCAAATTCATGGGAAGGCGGTTTAGGAAGAAAAACACCCCTCCCTCTCCCCATTCTTTCGGTCCTTCCTCGACTCCATTGAACGCTTTTTCTCTCCCGATATTCATTATTTAATGGGGCTTATCATTTTTATTTGGGGAATTGTTTGGCCATTTTTACTTGATTCCCACTTCATTGATAATGAACGATTAATAAAAATTTCCAATGAAAAATGAAGAAAATTAATGATCAAAATGCTCATTTTTATTTTATTACAATTTTCGGAATACAAAAATTCGATAAACATTTGCCAAATTTACAAATAATTGAGTAAAACTTTTTTTTTTTTCCTTTAAGGAGAAATGAGAGATTCGAAAGGGATATTCATTGAAATTTAAATAATTTAAAATATTTGGCATTTTGTTTTAATTAAAAAATAGATGACAGAAGAACCCACTTATAATTTTTTCATTTTTTCAACGTTTTTTAAGTTTTTAACTTTTTGTCAGCACATTGCGCATCTTTATTACTGGCAAAATTATTCAAAAAAGCCTACAAAATTTTTGCTAATTTGACCTTGAATTTTATTGGCCTCGGCCAAAAAATCACAATAAATTCCGCCACCCATTCATGACCCTGGTTTTCACGTTCCTTTATGCAATC
The DNA here is from genome assembly GCA_030063045.1 of Pratylenchus scribneri. Taxonomy (NCBI): domain Eukaryota; kingdom Metazoa; phylum Nematoda; class Chromadorea; order Rhabditida; family Pratylenchidae; genus Pratylenchus; species Pratylenchus scribneri. The sequence continues at coordinate 713,965 of JAQSEB010000007.1, forward strand.
CATTAATCATATCTTTGCCACACGCCATCCATCCTCCTGTTTCGCCCAACAACCACCACACCCGCCGGCGATGATGCCCCGCCCAGCAGCAGAACCCCTCCCCAGTCCCGGCCTTTCGCCCCGTCCCGCTTATTTTCACACTTCTCCCTTTTTCGTCCCCAACCACCGCAAAAGAAATAGATCGATGTAAGGTGGGTGGATGAATGCGTGAATTGCCACCAGCAAAATACCATGGAGGGAGAATGTTTGGCGAAAATAATATTCTGTTGCGCGGATTGAATAGCAAACACAGCGGCCTCAGGCCATTTCCTCTGCGGTCAACCCCATAATAATTAATTAGTGAATTAAAATCAAAGATTATCCATGTTTTTCTCTGTTTAATTTCATCCATTGGCCTCTTCGCAGAATATTTTTTGCCTCTGAATGAAAATTTTGGCTCCCCGTTTGAACTTTGCCCTTTTGTCTTTTTACCGCACCGATCAGCCGACCATTTCCCTTCCTCGGTTTCCTTTTCCTCCTTTTTTACGTCAAATCGATTTTTTGTCGGTTTCCCATTTCTGCCACTTTCCAAACTTTACGTGATTCCGAAAAGTTTTTTTACGTTTCAAATAATCTTTTTCAAATTTCATTAATTGACAATTTTTACAGCCTAAATAGCCATCAAATTGCCAAATATAAAAATTCCGCCACCACCTGTCCCGAATCAACAATTTGCTGAAGAGGAGGACTAAAAATCAGCATTTTTGCTTGAGGTGGCACACAAATTCAGTCGGCACACCGCACACAATTGTCACCAGGAATCCGCCGAAATTGAGCAACCAGAGCCTCAACCCGCGGCCCAGTTCCCCGCCAATATCATCCCCAATACGCATCAATCGCGTAAGTCGAAATTGAATTTAAATTCAAAACAAATCTGAGGTAACACTAGGCATCATGCGGGTCAGGTTTTTGTCTAAAAATGTACATAAAAAATATACGAGTCTCAGAGCGGATTTGAACCCGAGACCTAAATTTTGCAAAAGTTAAGGTCCCTTTCATTTGGGTAGAAATTTTCAAAATTTTTTTTTAATCTTTATTATGAATTTTACAGTTCATCCGCTGTTCCCGCACCAGCAAGTGGAGCAATTTTCCCCTTCAAACCACTCCCAAACGGTCCAACTGACGCAAATCGGCGGAAGCACTCGTCCCCAGCACTACCCACAACACCACCAATTCATTGACCCCCAACAACAACATCATCAACAGCAGCAGTACAACCAACAACAACAAGGTCAAGGCGGTCAGCAACTGCTCCATCAACTCCAGGGCCCTCCGGCTCAGCCGGTCCCCATCGGCGGCCATCAGGCCAAAACGGTCCAACAACAGGGACAGGGCGTACCGCCACAACCAAACAAAAGGAGGATGGGCCGAAAGAAGATTCAAATAACCCGGATTGCGGACGAAAGGAATCGGCAGGTCAGTATTTTTACGAAAATAATAAATCCATCCAATAGAAAATTGTCTAAAGGATCTTATTTCCTCCGCTCCCTAAATTTGGCAAATTATCGTAGAGAAACACTGTGGAATTAAGCCAATTTCCTTTTGGAATTGGCCTTAGGGAAGGAGGCAATTTTGAGAATTTATTGATTCCAAAAATAGAATCCAAAATTTTTATCATTCCACTAAAAATAGTCAAATTATTGAGGGGAATAATATTTTTGAAAGATAATGAAAATAATAAAAAATTAAAAGGCAATAAATTCTTGGCCAATTTGTGAGATTGAGTGAAACCCTTAAAATATTAGAAAAAAAGACGAGCCGACCAATAAGGCCAGTTAGCGCAGTTGGTTAACCGTTCCTTTTTGCTCATTTTGATTAAAGTTCGAAACCCATGATGGGAGGATATTTAATTTAAAAACAAAAAACGATAAAAATTATTTTTTATGCTTTTTTCTTTTGCAGGTCACCTTCACCAAACGCAAATTCGGCCTAATGAAGAAGGCCTACGAGCTGTCAGTGCTTTGCGACTGCGAAATTGCACTGATCATTTTCAACTCCTCCAATCGCCTATTCCAATATGCCAGTACGGATATGGACAAAGTGCTGCTGAAATACACGGAATACAATGAACCACACGAAAGCCGTACAAACACCGACATTATGGAAACGCTGCAAAGGAAGGAGGGCAAATCGGGAGGAATTGGGGCCGATTCGGACGATGAATTCTGCTCACCAGCTGGCAGTCCATCGACAACCACAAATGGTGGCCACGGCATCGGCCTGGATGGACAGCAAATTCACCAAAATGGCGGCGGTGTATTGGCCCAACAAATGGCGGCACTCGGCCAATCGACCGGAGGAGGCACTTTTCCATCGCCAATTGCGGCTGCAGTGGCCGCCGCCGCACAATATGCAACGAATGGAACGGCGGGGGGCGGTGGAACGACAGCAAGCAATGGGGCATATGCGGACTTCAACGGCGTACAAAACATTGCTCAGCACATTTTTGGCCAAAACACCAATGTATTCCTGCAGGCACGCCAACAACAGCTTCAACAGCAACAACAACAGAGGCAACAGGCAGCACCGCCAAAAATTGTGCACCAGGTGGGTCAAAAAATTGGCAAAAATTAGGTGGGCCATTGGTTAAAAAATCTAAAAACCGAAAGAATATAATCCAAAAAATCCGCTCCTTCCCCATGGCATGTTTAGCCGAATTGGTTAAGAAGCGGCATTATTTCCCAAATGTCAAGGGTTCGATTCCCCGCATCGGCAAATAATTTTTCTTTTCATTTAAATTCATTCAATATTCCCAAATTTGGGCCATTCACCTCAACTTTTTTTCTATTCTATTTTTAGTCACCCATTACACATTCATTTCATTCCATTCTCGGACATTTCTCATTCTTCTCCATTTCTCGACCATTTCAGCCGTTCATTTTCCTTTGCCCTCCAACCACAATTCCATTTCCGACCTTTTTTCCTTTTCCATTCCCGTTACCAAGGCTCCCCACAATCCTCCCCTCTCCCTCTAAGTCCAATCAATTCGATTATTTTTGCCAGCCGGCTGGCTCTGTTCTCCGAATGCCAAAGTTTGCCCCACTCCCCCACTCCCCCTCATTTCCCCATCTTTGCCCGACGGCCCCAGCCTTGTTGTCAGCCGGGCACCCAGCACCCACCCATCCATCCTTATTTGGCACTTTGGCGGCGTAAAAATGGAACGACGCGGACAAGAATGGATAGCTCTGGGGGAATGGGGGGGGGCAGTAATTGGCAATTGGCCTTGGCCACTTGCTCGGGCACACAAGCATAGGCCAAAAGGAAGGAAATGAGAGGGGCTAGAAGGGAAAAGCCTGGGGCCAGGGGGTATGTGGAAAAGAACTGACGTCAATGTGTTGCCAGAAAGGCCTATCTAAGGGAATGGGACTTGGGAAGTGTGAATGTGAAGGGATGGCCAAATGAGCCGATAGAGGAGAGATGGATGGATGTTTGGATGTGAGGGAGAATTTGTTGGGTGGAGGACTAATCCCGACCTGTTGCCTTGGACGCGACATTGCGCAGGGGTGGAGGACGTTAAGCGGAAAAAGCCAAGGGGAGGCCAAGTGGTGGGGGAGGCAGGAGGCTTGGCTGCTAATTAAAAGTGTGTGTCCCCCGCCGATATCGCGCATTTCCACTTTTGGATGGATGGATGGAATTGAAAAAGGAACATGGGAAGGAACGCGGGATTGAAGCTTTTGGAAAGGGAAAAGAATACGAAATAAAAAAGAGGGGGGAATTTTTGTGTTCAGCAATCCACCTAAAATTAACTTTTTTTGCCTATTTTCCCGCGCACGCGCGATTACGCAAATGAAAATGGAAATGTGTGGAGTAGAAAATTGGATGGAATGATGAAAATGGCAAAAGGGGAATATAAATGGAGGGAATTTAAAAAGGACTAGAGCATAGAAATGGATTAAGAAATGGGAGAAATAATACTTTAAAAATGTGTAATTATTTAATAAAAATTAAATTCAAACAATTTCAGGACTTTGCCTCCACCTCTTCATCGGCGTTCTCACAGCAAGCCGCCTATTCGCCAAATTCTGCCAACCCATTGGGTGTGGCCTCTGCTCAAGGAGGCGGCGGTGGATCTTCATTGACGGCCGGCACAGTCGATCCAATTTTGCATCAGCAACAACAACAATTGGGCATTCGGGACGGGAATAGTCCGCACGGGCCACCGCAACAACATTCCTCAATACATCAAAGGCCGGCATCCACTCCGTATGGGTTGATGCCACCGGGCGGAGGAGGCGGATTGGGCGCAACATTGCCGCCACAATCGTTGACCCCTCAACCACACCACATGATGATGATGAGTCAGCAACAGCATCACCAACATCACCAACATCTTCAGCAACAGGTGGGGAAGACAAATAACAATTTAATTTTTTGATAAAGACATCCCCAAAGTTGCACCATAGTTCCCTAAATTATTTTAGTAGGTTGGGGTTTGTTACCAATCCTGTTAGACTTTTAATAAACTTATCTTATGGTACATATTAAAACAGGCATACATCCAATCCAATTAATAATTCTCTAGGAGAGCCGGAATGAAACACATTTTCCGGAATGGAACACAAATCTAACCGGAATATAACAGGGCAATAAAAGCATTCATGGGAATGTCCTAAATCAAATTAATAAACGGACAAATGCATAAAATTTCTAAACAATTAACGAATAAAAGTCGCTTCTTTAATTACTAAGACTCATTAAATTTAGCATGGCATGATGGAACAATGGCTGAATGAACAACAACAGCATGGAAAATATCCACAACAACAAAATCAACAACAGCTCAAGGCCGAACCGCCACAGTCACCACCGCCGGCAGAAAAGCGAATTCGGCTGGACCACAACAATCACCATCAAATTGTGCAGGATTGGAAGTCAGTTCAGCAGTCCCAGTCAATCCTATAATGATGATTTGTTTGTTGGTGACCAATTCGAATGGAATGAGCGCAATTGGCCAATCCACCCCACAAAATCCTCGGACCTCTCAAATCCACTCCATTCTACTCCACCAAATGAATTCGAGTTATTCAACGTGATACTCTTCCCCGAGTGCACAAAAACCAAAAAAAAAAGAAATGATGTTTAAAATTTTAATTAATTAATGAACTATCCTCCCTCTCTACCCTTCCCTCATTATTGTATCTTAGAAATCACACTCATTCATTGTCAATCAGCCCGTTGCTTCGCCATTCATCATTATTGTCTCCCACCATTTATATTTTTCTTCTGGCATCGGATGATGTGATTTATCCCTCTGAAAATATATTTATTCTTTTTGATAATGTTTATGAATTTACGGTACGCCTCTGCTTTCTTTCGCCCTGTCCCCCTTCTTTTTTATAGTCAATTAATTCACCAAATCACATCCTCCAAATTTTTCAATTGCTTTTTTTGTATGTTTATATTATATCTTTTAATGCAGAAAAATAAATAAATTAGAGAATCCCGCTGAATAACTATGCTATTTTGACAATATTTTTTAATAATTGGGAGGTGATAATGCCCTAATTTTGTGGCAATATATCCGGATCCAGATATGCTCTAATTAGTTTAAAGTTTGTAAGGAGTAATTAGAAAGGAGAATTCATTTGTTTTCTGAATTATTAATTATGATTCCTGTTATTTAATCAGTCATTTCAGTATTCTAAAAATCAATGGGAACGGTCCTTATTATATATTTAATACTTTGAAGCAGAAGTTGCCAATAACATGTTTAGCGCAGTCGGTAGCGTCTGGCGTTTGATCTTTTTTGCCAAAGTTCGATTCCGCTCTGAGGCAAATGTTTTTTTACTCTCTTAGAAATTAATTTCAAGTGTTCGGTCATGACTTAATCGATTCAGAATGGTCGACTTAGTATAGAAATTTTTAATTTCAAAAATATTCCAATAATGGGAACGAAAATATGACCAATGATTCTTTCAAAGCCTATGAAAATTTTAAAAATTCATAACAAAAAAATGATAAGAGATCCGTCCTTGAAATTTTTTAATTTTTTAGATTATTTTAGTAATATTTTATCAAAAATTTTCAGACCTCTCCCTTGCTCAGATTTTGAAAAATTAATTTTTGAAATTTTCCCTTTTATTTGTATTTTTCAAAAATTTTAAAAATTCATAACTAAAAAACGGCTGAACATTTAGGCCTAATTTTTTGATATATTATAGTTTATTATTATTAATATTTTATCAAAAATTTTGAGACCGAAAACTCAGGCCGATTTTGAAAAATTAATTTTTGAAATTTTCCCTTTTATTTGTATTTTTCAAAAATTTTAAAAATTCATAACTAAAAAACGGCTGAACATTTAGGCCTAATTTTTTGATATATTATAGTTTATTATTATTAATATTTTATCAAAAATTTTGAGACCGAAAACTCAGGCCGATTTTGAAAAATTAATTTTTGAAATTTTCCCTTTATTTGTATTTTTCAAAAATTTTATAAAAATTCATAACTAAAAAACGGCTGAACATTTAGGCCTAATTTTTTGATATATTATAGTTTATTATTATTAATATTTTATCAAAAATTTTGAGACCGAAAACTCAGGCCGATTTTGAAAAATTAATTTTTGATTTTTCCCTTTATTTGTATTTTTCAAAAATTTTTAAAAATTCATAACTAAAAAACGGCTGAACATTTAGGCCTAATTTTTTGATATATTATAGTTTATTATTATTAATATTTTATCAAAAATTTTGAGACCGAAAACTCAGGCCGATTTTGAAAAATTAATTTTTGAAATTTTCCCTTTTATTTGTATTTTTCAAAATTTTTAAAAATTCATAACTAAAAAACGGCTGAACATTTAGGCCTAATTTTTTGATATATTATAGAGATTATAATAGGATATAATATAAATAATAGAATAGAATATAAATATAAATAGAATAGAATATAACATAAACAGAATAGAATAGTGAATAGTAAATAGAATAGAATACAATATAAATAGAATAGAATATAAATAGCATAAACTATAAATAGAATAGAATATACATATAACATAAATAAAATAGAATATAACATAAATAGAATAGAATATAATTAGTATAGAAATATAATATAATAGAATAATTAATAGTAAATAGAATAGAATATAATATAAATAGAATAGAATATTAAATAGAATAGAATATAATTAGTATAGAAATAGAATAGAATAGTGAATAGTAAATAGAATAGAATATAAATAGAATTGAATAGAATATAAATAGAAAAGAATATAAATAGCATAAACTATAAATAGAATAGAATAGAATATAAATAGAATAGAATATAAATAGCATAAACTATAAATAGAATAGAATATACATATAACATAAATAAAATAGAATATAACATAAATAGAATAGAATATAATTAGTATAGAAATATAATATAATAGAATAGTGAATAGTAAATAGAATAGAATATAAAAGAATAGAATATACATAGTATAGAATAGAATATAAATACTATGGAAATATAATAGAATAGAATAGTGAATAGAAATAGAATAGAATAGAATATAAATAGAATAGACTATAAATAGATTATAATAGAATAGGATATAATATACATAGAATAGAATATAAATAGAATAGAATATAAATAGAATATGAATATAATAGAATATAAATAGAATAGAATATAATAGAATATAAATACAATATAAATACAATATAAATAAAATAGAATAGAATATTACAATATAAATAAAATAGAATAGAATATAACATAAATAGAATACAATAGAATATAAATAGAATAGAATATAACATAAATAGAATACAATAGAATATAAATAGAATAGAATATAACATAAATAGAATAGATAGAAATAGAATAGAATTGTGAATAGAAATAGAATAGAATATAAATAGAATAGACTATAAATAGATTATAATAGAATAGGATATAATATAAATAGAATAGAATAGAATATAAATAGAATAGAATATAATAGAATATAAATACAATATAAATAAAATAGAATAGAATATTACAATATAAATAAAATAGAATAGAATATAACATAAATAGAATACAATAGAATATAAATAGAATAGAATATAACATAAATAGAATACAATAGAATATAAATAGAATAGAATATAACATAAATAGAATAGATAGAAATAGAATAGAATTGTGAATAGAAATAGAATAGAATATAAATAGAATAGACTATAAATAGAATAGAATAGAATAGGATATAATATAAATAGAATAGAATATAAATAGAATAGACTATAAATAGATTATAATAGAATAGGATATAATATAAATAGAATAGAATAGAAATAGAATAGAATAGACTATAAATAGAATAGAATAGACTATAAATAGAATAGAATATAATATAAATACAATATAAATAAAATAGAATAGAATATAACATAAATAGAATAGAATATAAATAGAATAGAATATAACATAAATAGAATAGAATAGAATATAAATAGAATAGAATATAACACCAATAAGAATAGAATATAAATATAAATAGAATCAGGGTGACCGTTTGACTTGACCACAGGGCTGGGGCCGGAACTCAAAAAAATCGGAATCGGAATTGGCCTCGGAATCGGAATTTGAATTTTTTTCGGAATCGGAATCGGAACGGAACTCAAACACCGGAATTCCGGCTTTCGGAACCGGAATTCGGAATTTTTCAAAAAAAAATTTTAAATCCATCAAAAAGTGGAAAAAATAAAAAAATCCAAAAAAAATTTTTTTTCAAAAAATTTTTTTTCAATGATATTTCAAAAAATAAAATGAAAGAGTTTAGTTTTTTTGTTGAATGAAAAGGAAATTTTTTATCCTGCTTCTGATTTTGACTCAAATCAAGGCAAATGCAAAGAATTGTTGTCCCGACGAAAAATATTTAAAAGTTGGGGAAACCCATTTATATGGCTAATTTTGGTACATAACAAAAATTCCGAGTTCGATTTTTAATATATTCCCATCTTGGTAAAATATGCCAACTCTTACCAAATATAAGCAAAGAGGAGACAGGGGACCAAGGGTTCTTTTTGGTAGAAATATTACCGTGGCCATATTATAGCTCATTTGACTTATCTAGGAATCATGTTTTGCGCTTAAATTTAGCTTTAGAAATAGGTTTTTTCGATTTTAAAAATTTATTTTTAAGCAGACCACTTTTGCGTTGGCCCAAAAAACATTTTCAATGAAAACCCTGTCAAATTGAATTTCCTCGTTAAAAATCTTTTATGGTTTTTTTTTATCAAGTCATGATTCATAAGGTTTTGTTAGATTTTTTAAATGAAAAATAAATTTAGTGGTTTCTTTTATTAAGCATTGATAAATGATTATTTTGAGCGCTGCTCTTTCCATGTTGCTTTTATTGTTTGGTCAAAAAAAATTCCAATTTCATTGATTTTTATTCCTAAAACAATTATAAAATATATCTATTCGCTGATTTAATTGAAAAAATAATTAGAAAGAAGAACAAAATATTATAAGGAAAAGAAGGAATTTTTAATAAAAAAAGGAATTCGTTTCGAAAAATAATCAACTTTTTTGTATAAAATTAGCAAAGGGTCCCCCCTTGCTTTTTTCGGAATTTTTCGGAATTCGACCACTTTTCGGAATCGGAACGGAACTCAAACACCGGAATTCCGGCATTCGGAATCGGAATTCGGAATTCCGGCCCCACCCCTGCTTGACCAAAAATGTGGCTTTTGCTATAAAAAATGTAGGAAAAATGTGGGAAAATTTTCCGAAAATGTGGCAAAAAATGTGGCATTTTTTTTAAAAGCTTTAAAACTCGCTAAAATTTATTTAAACCGTTTATTCTTTTTATTTTTCTAATGTTTTTACTCTATTTAGAAATTCTTGATTGCCAGAATTTTTCTCGCAATCTTATTATTAGCCAAAAAATGACACAATAGGGGAAAATTTTTGTCAAAAATGGCCGCGCAGCGAAAAATTTTAGTTTTTTAGAGGGTATTTACGGAATTTTAATGATTTTCAATAATAATTTTCTAAATCTCAAAAATGTGGAAAAATGTGGGGAAAGTCAAAAATGTGGAAAAAATGTGGGAGAATGGTCGAAAATGTGGCAAAAGCCACATTTATGTGGTAAAACGGTCACCCTGAATAGAATAGAATATAACATTAATAGATTATAAATAGAATAGAATAGATCCCCATTCCCCATTGATATTTTAACACACTACACACTATCTCGTCATTTGTTGTAATCTCTATTCCTCCTAATTTAACACTCTTCACTCTCTCATCCGAAAATTTGTCCAAATTAAAATAACAGAATGCCAAATAAAATGAATGCTTCTTTCTAGAAAACTAGAGATTAATTAGGAAAAACAAATAGTGTAAAAAATCCCATCCACTTATCTGATTATTGATTAACTGGATTTTAATTCAATAAAAATCAAACAAGAAAATCATAAATTTATCGTGTTCGTGTGACATGGGTGGAAAATTATGTTATGAAGTAATTGGAAACAAAAAAAAGACGAAAAGTAGAACAATCCATCCGGCGGGCATAAAATAAACATACAATGTCAAGATATTGTATTTATATCAAAAGGGGACAGCGAAAGGATAAATAGGTAGGAAAAAATAAAACAAAAATTGCATTGAAAGGGAGGGCTCTATCATCTTTATTGGTATATTCAAATCAGTGATAATTATTCGAATTGGTCACGCAATTTGCTGCAAGTTGGTTGTTCTTTGAATACACATCTTGAAGGAACAGTGCCAGGTGCTTGGCAATTTGGGTTTTGGCTGTCTCCTCGATGATTGGTCGGAAAATTTGCTGTTGATGTCCATTCATTTGAAGCTCAGGCGGCATGGCCGGTGTTGATCCTCCACTTCCACCGCATCCATTGTGCCCATTCAGCAGAGCAGCCAGTCCGGCATTTGGCCAATGTGCATTCTGGGCCTAAATTAAAATAAAAATTATTAATAAAATTGAGTTAAGAATTATTGTGGTACCAAAGCCAACAAACACAATTTAAAAAAGTGAATTTAAAATATAACCAATTTAACCAAAAATTGAAAATGTGGTGTGTTTCAAAAAAAAAATACATAATCAATTTGGGAAGTGTCTATTTAAAATTGTTACTAATGGTGGAGGTTGTTTTGTAATATTTAGTGATTTTATTTTGGCCTTGGCCCACTCCTCCGTTGTTTCTTCTTTTATTCCATACCACATTATTCGATGCATTGTTGCTGTTGCTATTCGGAGTGCCGGCAGCCGATGAAGAAGAACCGCCCCGTCCTCCACGGATGTTGGATGCGGCAATTGCATTGGCAATTTGTTCATCCTCATCGTCGTCACTGCTCAAGCAAATGATGCTGTCATCATCGACGGTGGCCATGACCGGTGCCGGACGAGATGTGGATGATTTCTGCGGCTGTTGATGTTCTTGTTTATTTTGGGCATTTTCCATTTCATCTCTGACCTCAATTTTTTGTGGTCCTGCCGATGGTTCAGCGCTGGCTTTCTTCTTTTCGCCCTTTGCCGGATTCTTCACAACCATAATGTCCCCGTCCTCATCGGCACCATCCTCATCCGAATCGAGCGAAACAACTTTGTTCTGTTGGACCAGACGCTAAGTGCCATCGCGCAAAAGTTCCACTTCTTCAACGGAGGGGCCAACTTCCTTCAGCATGCATTCAAAATACCTTAAAATTCGGAAAATGTTTAACAAATATTATAGCCAAAAAGTTTTTGAAAAATTTTAGAGCTAAAGAGCTTCATTTTTTGCACATTTTAGAGTCACAGGTTCAAACCCGCCCAGAGTAAAGTATTTTTTCGGGTCTGTTTATGGAGTTTTTATACATTTTACTGCTCATATCTAGATAAAAAAAATTTTAAAATTTTCTATCAAAGGAGGACCTAACATTTTGCAAATTTTAGAGGTCAAGGTTCGAATCCGTTTAGATTTAGAAGGAAATATTTTTTTGGCTTGTTAGGCATTTCTTATTTATTTTAAGCATTCTAAATATATTTGACGAAATAAAAAATTCGACCAAGTTACCAAAATATTCCTCAAAATTGTTTTTGTCGCACTTACTCTTCGATAATCAGCTTCGAGTAGTAGGCTTTTTTGGTGCAAACAGGACATTTCCATTCTGGCCGCTTCTCGTTCATCATCAAATAATTGTTGAGGTCGAATGTTTGAAGATGGGTGCAATCCACGGCACGGGCTGGAACTTTCATCCGAGTTTTCATGAGCTGAAGAGAAATAAAATGATTTTAATTAATTGAAATTGATCAAACCGGATCAGTCAGCGAAATTTTCAGTGAGTCCATTTGAACGTCGTCTTCGTCGGCGCCATTTAGCCGTCTGATGATGACCTCCTTGGTGCGTTCTTTTGGCCGGGTTGATTGCGGATTTTGGCGCATCCGTTTGAAGAGGATGTCGGAATTTTGGCGATGGACCAGCAAAATCTTTAAATTAAATTTATGCGCAAATTGTCCAAATTAATTTAAACCTGGAATGCCCATGCCCGCTTATCTCCATTCCATTCAAAAATGAGTCGATGGGGGCGATCGCGTCCACGCGCCGGACGGCAATATGGCGTCAAATTGACTGGACGTGGATAACGCTTTTGTTCCGCATTCGGTTTATTCGTTGGAATGACACCCTTTAAAAATTTGATTTATTCAAATTCAAAATATGGAACAAACCGGCAAATTGACCATAAAATCGTCGAGGCGAACCACTGAACCCGGTGGGAATGCGTCCTGTTGCTCTTCGCTGGTTTCCAACAAAAATACGCGCAATTGAATTTCGTAACGTGGCAATTCTTGACTCTCTGGATAAGTGACCCGTGGAATGTCTTCAGCTGCGACACCGAAATGGCAAGAGAAGCGGCCTTCGCCCGGGCGTGTTGGCACTGGATATGAGGGCAACTCCGTCATTGGTAGGATCACCTTAAATTATGGTCATTTTTAGTTTCAAATTTAAGGCTAGAATTTTTGTTTTTTTAGTTGATTATGATAAAATTTTGAAAAATTTTCGACCCACCCAAAGAATGTTTTTCATTTGTAAAGTTTGAGTCATGTCTCATGTGTTCTAAGTTGTTTAGGCATTTCAAAATGTTGAAAAATTACCTTCCTAGTACTTAATTCGTTCATTAAAATGAATTGCAATCGATTTAACTCAAGCAATTTTGCGAATAATATATCCAATTTATGTTATGAAAAATAAAAAACAAACCTTTTTAACGTCGTAAAATGGAAGTTCAACAGTGCGCAAATTCTTGACCAGACCACCGGATGAATGCTGCATATTCGGAATGACATGTTGCTGTTGTGATTGATGGAGTTGATGAGGAGGTGCCTGTTGTTGAGCCGCCGCATAGCCACCAAGATGATGTTGAAATTGACCTTGCAAATGTTGGCCGTAAGCAGCCAAACTGAAGGCGGCTGTCGCGTTCATGAAGTTACTGTAGGCATTCGGGATGGACGAGGGCTGAAGCATATTTCCCCCTGCATTCATGTTCGGATGATGGTATGCATTGTGCTGTTGCGGTTGTTGTTGGTGCATCGCTGTAAAATGATTTTTAGAAGTAAAAATTTTTTAAAATTTATTTTGGATAGATCGGATCGAAGCTTCAACCTATAAGAACTAAACCCTAAAGATCCACTTTCCACTCCCAAAAGGCCTACACCAAATCTCTAAAAAGACCGTAACCTAAGAATAGAAAGACCTTGACTCTAATCCTTGTAAGGATCTATATTCTAAAAGACCATACTCCACATTTGAAATTAACAAGAAACCATTGTTTGTCATTCCATTAGCCATTCCATTGTTCGATTGCGGTGCATATGGCATTGCTGCTGCTTCACGGAGTCGGCTATTTGTTTGGATTTCACGAACTTTTTGCACCGCTTGTAATTGATATCTTGGATTGTTGAGAATTGTGACAGCACTAAAATAGTAAAGCATAAATAGAATGCATTAAAAATAAGAAACCGATTAACAAGTTCTTGCTTCTTTCCGATTTTTGGATATTTGAATAGGCCCACAAGTTGATGAAGTTCGTTGACGCGAAAATCTTTGACAGCTTCCTAAATTTTTCGTTATCTTTTTTTGTCCTAATTATTTTTTTTTGTGAGGAAATGGTGCTCTAGTGCTATTCTTCACACCAACGAACCTCACAATCTTCTATTTCTTTTTTACTAATCTGGATTCCACTCATTCAATAAAAAATTTAATAAATTTTTTATTTTTGTTTATTCGCATATAATAATCTAAAAATGATAATTAGTTCATGAGCAATCAGCAATAAGTGGTCAAGGTTTATAAACCTGACAATTTAAAATGTGTAAATTGGAAATGTTTGAATCATTTTTATGCAGTGTATTTAAATGAATTTAATTTTAATCAACTATTCTGTACAATTTGCACACTTCATTCATTTCCGGTACCAATGCTGAACTCTTTCCATCCTCTTAATCTTCTTTTGCAATTGCAATACGCCATAAAGCAGTGCTTCCGCCGAAGGAGGGCAGCCGGGAACATCTAAAATTTAGTCATTATTTTTTAATACATGAGTCTAGCGACTTACAAATGTCAACGGGGATGACTCGATCACAGCCTCTGAGAACAGAATATGCATAATGGTAGTAGCCTCCGCCATTGGCGCATGATCCCATACTAATAACAAATCTGAACAATTTAGTGTTCATTAAATCCAAAATAAGTAAACCTTGGTTCTGGCATTTGATCGTAGATTTTTCTCAACGCCGGTGCCATTTTATTTGTAACTGTCCCCGAAACAATGATCAAATTGACTTGTCTGGGCGTTGCACGAAAAACCACTCCATAGCGATCCATGTCGTATCTGGGAGCAGCAAAATGCATCTATAAATGGATAATTCATCAATGATAATTTGTTATTAAAATTAATACCATTTCAACTGCGCAACAAGCTAATCCGAATGTTAATGGCCTAATAAAAAGTAAAATCATCAAAAAACAATTAAAATAAACCATAATGAGTTCCGCTGGCATAAATTCATCAGGTCGTCCATTCGCATCACTGCATATTCGCCCCAACTTGATGCTTTTCTCTCCGGAAATCCCATCTTTCCTTCCCATGTTTTTGGCACATCCTCTGGATTTGGAAATGGCACATGTGATTCTTTGGAGATTTCTTTTGAATCTGATGCCATTCTTGAACATAACAAATTTGGTCGAAAAATTGAGCGTGGAATAATTCGAATCATTTTTTTAAATGTAATCTTGAAATATTTAGAGTAAATTTAAAATTGATGTAAGCTTATGTTGAGCCGATTTTTAATCAAATTTTAGGACTAATTAGCTAAAAAATAAAGCTAGATTTTTCTTTGAAAATTAACTAATTTTGGTGGTAATAAATAAATTGGAGGATTTACGATTTACGTACGAAATATAAAAAGCATTGCGACTATTTTTTCTAATTTATTGATTGATGTGGATTGTGTTATGTAATAGAAAAGAGAAATAGAAAAAAGAAAAATAGTGTGTGAATGTGTCAATCATCGATATCGATTACTAAATCATACTGTATCACAAATTCGCTTTAATATTTATTTTTAAGTATTTACAACCTAATTTTTAAAAACATTTAAGGCTAGCAAGTAAAAAAACCAATTTTTTTAAAATTTTACAGACAAGTGAAAAACTTGCTATTATTATGTAAAAATTAAATTATTGTTTCACTTCAATCAAAAACCAAAAGGCATTGATTAATAAAAAATAAATGGAAAGTTGAAAACTAAAAGAGAAAAAGAAAAATGACATTTTAAGTGCTTTTTGTTTTATTAGTTGTCGCCAAATAGATTTAAGATCTTTATTGTCTTATTTAATAGAAATTTCAATTCACAAATCATAATCAATCGCAAAATTTAGCGATTGAATTAATTGTATGCTTGAGAGATCAACAAATCATCTTCATCATCGATCAAACTTTCACCGTTGCGGAAGCCGCGCACTCCAATTCCCCGACCCATATTCTTTTTTCTTCTCTTCACCTTCACTGCAACGTGAACAACAATTGCAACGATCACGAATGCTGAAGCACCGATAAGCAGAAATTGCATGGGTGGTGGATGCCTTTCGGGTTCTTTTGCCACAGTGGCTTTTGATGCCACATTTGTATTTGTAGAAGGTCGTTGTTGGTGCGGTTCTGCTACATTCTGTTGAATGGTTCGACCGTCTATCCCCTGCTGTTGTCGTCCGTCATTAAAATGTTCTCGATTCGGTTGACCATTTGGATTATGATGTTGTTCGTATCTTTAGAGAATTTGGTTTACAACACAAATTTATGAACACTTGCCTGTGGCAATCTTCCTCATCCGAGCTATAAAATATGCTCAAATTTATTTAACTTTCGAATTTAAATTAAAATACCCATCCGGGCATTGGTCAATCCCATCGCATTGATCATATCGGGCAATACAATTGCCATCTTTGCATGAGAATTCCCACTGAATTCCTCCGTAAATCAACAATTTTATGTGTTAAAAATCTGACCTCATTACAACGACTCCTTTGAAATTCGGGAGGATGCCTGACTTGATCGTAAACTGCTTGAGCTCTAACCATGAATATGGTTGTCAATAAAATAATCAAAAACAGCGCCATTCTGCTGTTCCCAACCGAATTCCACAGCCAAATTCCATCTTTATTACTCCGTTTTTCCAAAATTAAATTGGAATTCATATGGAGTCTGGAATATAAAAACATTTATCATCACACATAATAAGGTGGTATTTTGAAGTTTCAAAACGGCAATATGTTTTAAATATTGCTAACTTGATAAGTGAATGTTTATTTCGGCATAAGCCATTTGTTTCTCTCTATATTTCACCTAAATAGGTGTGGTGAATATGCCGTGGAAAATCCAAAGCGGCTGTCGGCAATAGAATAAAAAGGGTAAGCAAATGCCGAAAAAGATGGCATACCCTTATCGATTTTCTTCACGGAGAACATTTTGAGTGGAAGTGAAGAAAAGCTTGGCATAGAAATGGCCTGAAAATATGCCACGGGAATGGACGAGAGATATCTTCGAAGGAGCATTAGCTGATGCCGCCAGACCGTTGGCAAAAAGGTATAATTGAATCTATGGAACGCATATTCACAATCTAATTCTAATCTCTAATTATCTCTCATTATGGAAATTGGGAAGGAATTGAGCAAATATTTCTTATTTCCATTCATATTATTATTCTATCTAAAAGATGCTTTTTTCACTCTGATATGAGGTGATTAGAGAAGTTTCCCAGCAGAAAAGAGGCGAAATTAAAACTTTCCTGGGGCAGATTCGTTGAAATATAGTGGCATTCTAGTCTTAGTCTCCATTCATTAATTAAAACATTTGCCAAATAATTATGTTTAATTTTTTTATTAAATTTAAATGGTTTTAGTAAATAAAAACAATGCAATACAATTAAATGAATGACGGGAACAGGGTTTTGATAAATTTTGCGAGCGATGGACAATAAAAAAGGTAAAATAGATTTGCGGCTGTATGACTGGAAATTTTGAAAAAAATTTATGCCATTTCTTTTGGCTTAAAAATTCAAATTAAAATATTTCCAAAAATTTTAAAAGAAATAGGTTGGATTCTGGCTGGGACTATTGAAGAAAATGAATGAAATGCTTGATGTTCCACAAAAAGTATTAAAGTAAAAATGGAAGAAGACTAAAATGAAATATTCTCGCTGGTTTTAAAACTGTGGGTTGACAAAAAAATTAATTTGAATGCAATTTTTGATGAGAAGAATAACAGAAAAATATGAGAAAATAATAAAGGAGAAATTAGCAAACCCGTTTCAAAGCGTACAAAATCGGGGAGGGGAAGGATTTTTGGGTTGGGTTTTAAAAATGTTTTTATACTTGATTTTTTTTTTATTTGGACGATCAAGTGGTGCTCACATTCATCTTGAATTATTCCCTCTTGGCCACACGCACCGTCACAATAGCTCGTACTGCTTCAAATGGATACGCTGAATGATGTCCCGGCAATCGTTGAAAACCCGCCGAATATTCTCAGTGTCAACGGCACACTAAATTGTGAATAAAAATTAGGATTTGAAAGAATTGGAAATAAATGTTCACATACCGTGAAATGTGGATAACATGTATGCGTATGGTTGGTATCCTTGTTGTTGACGCCACCTGACGAGATCTTCTGAAAATGTTATTTATTATTTTCAAAAATAATTTAAAAAGTAAAGGAAATGAATTTTGCCTATTTTCCCCCGGTGGCCCTTCATCATCATTTCTTGTTTCCTTTTTTAGCTTTTTGTCCAAAATTTGCACCCAAAAGAAATTTACGCGGAGAAAGTCCCACCCATCCTCCTCCCTCATTTTCTTCCCCTCTTCAAATATTTCCGCGTGTGCATGATTGTGGCCATGGCGAGTTGAGTTGGCTGCTGGCAAGCAGACAACAACAAAAAAGAGTAGAAAGGGAATGTGTAATAAAAAGGAGAGCCGCCACCACCACCACCCTTCGCCTCACTTGGCCGCCTATAGCATTGGCGAATTTGGGGCTGCTGGTTACTAAAAATAGCCTCGGTGGACCCGAGCAAAACGCAATTGATGATGCTATTTTTAGACGGGTGGAAGGGGGAATGTGGTGGATTGAAAAGGGATGAAGAGAATTTGAAGCAAAGAAAGGGAAGGAGGCTGGCAGTAGGCAAAAGCATTCGATGGGTTTTGAAGGGGAATTAATCGTGCGAGAAAGAAAAATGGGGAAGGCGGAATGGATGGATGGGGCAAGGAAGTGAGTGAAATGGCCGACCAACATCCAGCCGAACCTCCATCCCATCCTCGGCCCGAGAGTAATTATTGGGATAGCACTTTTTTGGTTTTGGTTAGGGTTGGTTTTGGTGGATGGCTGGCCAAACGAAGGACCAAAATGCCCTCTGCGAAGAGTGGGGGGTTAATTTGTGGAAATGGGGGTGGGGGAAAGGAAGAAGCCGCGACACTTGAAATTATTCGGCACTTAAATCGCCCTTTTATGCCATATTTTACAGAATTGGAAAGCGAAAAATTGAAAGAATGTATTTTTGGAATATGAAATGAACTAAATAAACATTTATGAATAATTTCCAAGGACCCATTTGGTTCAAGTTAAATTTCGGAAACCTATCCAATAAATTAAGTTGTTTCCCTCCTTTTTTGAAAAAGGTGTCCTAAGGGACTTCCCCTTCACAATTCCTCTCCCATCTATTCCATTTCAAAAAACCTCATTTTGAAACTCCATTCCCCTCCATTTTTACTTGTTTCCGTTGAAATTCACTGTCTTCTCCCCGTCGGCTGGCAGTAAGTAAAGTAAGTGAGCCGTAAGGTCCCTCCTTTTAGCCAACTGTGACTGCAATATCAGCAGCGGCTGCCAACCTCCCCTCCTCCATTTTCTTCCCCTTTCCCTTATTCCATTCCTACAATTTCTAAAAATAGCTCCTCCGGGTGTTATTTTTAGTGTTTGGTGCGGTTGGCAGTGAATGTGGGCAGAAATAGATGTGGGAGGATGGGAATGTGCAATAGTGAAATGTGAAAGCTGAAAGGGGTACGAGGAATGGGAAACAACTGAGTGGCCAAAACTCCGTGCCATCCTCTAAACGATCAATTCCCCCTTTTTGCCTCTACCAAATATAGAAATGAGGAGGGAGAGGGTGGAGGAATGTACGACTGGGAATCTGGCCAAACAAATAACAAGCCAAATTCCCCTCTCCCTATTTTTGTCATTATTGAAATAGGTTAAAAGCGCGCAAAGTTTTTTGAGGGGAAAGAAATTTGGAATGGGGAACATAATTAGGGGAATATAATTTGGTGATAATTTTGGAAGGGAAAGAAGGAGGAAATGAAACGGTCCATCCTAAAGGACCAATTGGGGTGAGGGGAGGGGTCATGAACCAGCAAATAACCAATTGATGATAAAATGGTTGGGTGGAGTCACCGATCACCGTAAGTAAAATGGCGAAGAATTTTTAACATTTTTATTTTGGGGCTGATTATCATTCAATTCCCGATTCCCTTTTTATAAAGCCTAAACTATTATTCCAAAAAAAATGTTTACCAACCAAAAATTCTCCTCGAATGTAGCACTTTGCCCTGTAGACATTCAAATCCTCTTCCGGCGGAACACGCTCGTCCATAGGCAATTGGTAGTTGGCGAATTCGGGAAAATATGTTTCCAGTTTGTGCCGTCCCTCTTTGATTTTTTCGGCCAACATGTCCTGTTTATTCAGGAACAGGATCACGGAAATACTCTTCAGCCAACGATTGTTCCAAATGTTCTTGAATAGGGCAAGTGATTCGCGTAGTCGATTTTGGGTATTGTCTTCCCAGAGCACCTAAAATTGTAAGTGAATTTAATTAAAAATAATGAAAATTACCAGATTATAGGAGGAAGAAGCGCAGACAAAAATTATTGCTGTCACGTCATTAAAGCATTGAATCCATTTTCGGCGTTCATCCCTTTGGCCGCCCACATCGAACATGCTAAAATGATTTTTTTTGTTGGGATTTACGTCAAACATTTCATTAAACTTACTGAAAGCGCACTTTGTCCACTTCAAATTTGGTCTCAAAAATGCCCGTAGTCATGACACGACAGCGTAAAATATCCTGGAATGTAGCAAATAAATAAAATAATTAAATAAGTGGAAGAGGGTTAACCTGTTCCGATGGATTATAGTCAGGTTTCCGCACCTCGTCCACTTTGTCTAGGAAATATTTGGCACAATCAATCAATTGATATTCATTGCTGCGTTGAAAACATGTTTGGACGCCCCTATCCGCCCAACATTTGTTCACATGATCGTAAAATTCCTAAAAAAAATAACAAAATATTATTTTTATAATCAAATTTTTATTTTTTTTATTATGTTTTTATTTAAAAAAATACTTTCCGTTGCCGGGATTCGAACCTACAACCTCAAGTCACTAAAACCCAGAATCATGGCACTGAACTAAAGGCTTACTTCCTCAATCCATTAAAACTTGGAATTTTCACCTCAATTTATTTATCGATATATTCCCTCGAATCCCCTTCCGAATATTATTATTATTGCTGTTCAAAATGATCAAAATTTGGTGAATGGGAGCTAATTTTCCTGCCCCATTTCCAAAGGGATAGAGAGGATAATGGCGTCTACTAGGCCACCAAAAATTGGGCATAATTTCCGTCTTCTTCCAAGAAGTAATGGTTTTAGAATGAAATCCACAAATATTCACATTCTTCCATTTTTGAATCCCCAAATTTTTGATCATTTCCTCAGTTTGGATTTTTTTGTGTGTGAAGGGGGAAACTTTGGTCCTAATATGTTGTGAAAAAGGAAATGTGTCCAAAAATAGAATTTGTAACGGACAAAAGAGGAAATGGCAAAAATTATTTCTAGAAATGTGTGAATGGAAAATGGGTTGATTCATCCATAAAAGAATAAAATTGTGGACCTGTGGAAATTCATCAGGTGTCATGGCTGGGGAGAGGGCGAGGATGTAGACTTTGCTGATCTCTGTTAACGGGTCATCCAGCTGGACGGGTGGGTCAATTTCGTCCATGGCCTTGAGGATTACCTGAATTAGCAAATTTAATAAAAATGATTCAATTTTGGATTTATTTAAATTTAGTTTTTCTCCAAACTTGCCGTTATGGAGTCGCGAATATTCCGTCGAATGTCCTGGATTTTTTCACGTTTCTCCTGTTCATTAAAGCCCTGTAAAATATGTTTTGTTTATTAATTCGTTTATTTTATCGAAAGCATACATTGATATGCAGAATGCGCATCTGCTTTACAATTGTCGATTTGCCACTTTCGCCGGCACCCAATAGGAGCAGCCTATGAGTTGCGCGCAACACTTTTTTGTCCTTCTTCAACTCCTTGTTGATTTCCTTGTTCACTTGTTTGTTCATTCGCTGCCTCTCTCTTTCCTCTTCATCAGCTTCTGTGCCGCCTCCACTTTGGCCCAGAACGCAGCCCATCAGGCGCATTTTTTTCTTGCTGCCAGTCGAATGGCGTTTTTTGTCGCCGTCCACCTCCAATCCGCTGACCGCTGCAGCGGATGAGGATGAACCGCCGTTTACAGTTGTTGTGCCGGGAGCGGCCACCGCTGCTGCTGTACTGGATGAGCCGGTTGAGGAGGATCCACCGCCAGACCTTAAGAATTTTTATTAAATTATAATTATTATGATTTTCATTTTAAGGTTTATGGACCATCTTAAGGTTTTTTGAACCATCTTAAAGTTTTTTGTACTGTCTTAAGGTTTTAAACTATCCTAAGTTTTTTTTTTGGCCATATACGATATTAAAATTGTTTTACTGACCGGCCGGCGGCTGATCGCCTCTGACCGTTACTCTCTGCGCCGCCTTTCTCTTGTGCGGTTGAAGTGCTCTCAATGATTGATGATGAGAAAGTGGTGGCAGCAGATTCACGCTTCTGGTCGCTGCTGATGATCTCCTCTACACCTATATTGCTATTGTTTCTGCTGTATCCGTTTGTGATCGTTGCACTGTGGTCGTTATTGTTGTTCAACACAATTTTGTCCTTCTCTTTGACCTTTTTCTTCTCTATCGATGTGCTCTTATTTTTGGAAATAGTTGCAGCAGCAATTGTTGTTGTTGAATATGTTGTGAAGGCTGAGGCGTTTCGGGCGGTAGTTGGAGTGATTAGATCGACCGTTGTTGCCACTTTTCCGTTTTGGGATTAAAATTGGTTGTTGATTGAGGTGAATTGTGTAAAAATTGGTGGATTATGCACTGAACCCTTGTTGTGGTTGTTTTGTGACTAGCGGGAGCCGGCTTGGCTGAAAAATGTTGATTTTAAAATTTAATTTAAACATATTTAAATGTAAATAACAACAATAAGTATGATAATTGATAAATTATCTCGAAATATGCGCGATAAATTGATTGGTGGTGGCTAAATTCTGCTGATTGGTTGGTTCCCCCGAGAAAATAAAGGCAATTGGGGGGAAAGCAGCGGAATGAAAAAGGGGGCAATATAGATGGTTGGGAAACGGTCAACCAAGTAAACTAAATATCAACTAACCAAAGATGAATTTGAGATGATGGGAGGGAAGAATTGTTGAACGTTTTTTGTGGATTGGGAAATGAATGGATCTGATGAAACGCGAGAAGGGGAACGGGGAATTGGCTTGCGATTTGATTGACTGAGGGCTGGCTTAATGGCAATAATGTTTAGAAAAGCGGATGTTGATCCGAGCCATCATGCCCTGTGCCCTCATCTCGACAATTGGGCTAGAGGGCAGAATTTTGGGAAGTTTTTTGAGAGGGGATCGGGATTCTGGATGGTGGGAAGGGGATAGATGGCGTCAATGAAAAGGTGAAGCGGGAAAGGGGGGAATTGGAGGATTAAGCAAGGACAGAGCAGCAGCTCTAATAATAACAAAGTAAAAAATGGTGGGGTGGGGACTGGATGAGCGGGATAGAGGGAGGTGGTGAGCAGCAGCAGCCCGGGAGAGGAGGCGGGGAGAGGGCAGAGGACAGTCTGGCCGAGCAATTGGCGTTGTTGGTCGACGGTGGCCCATAGCCAGCCGCAAATGGGCCATGGATGTGGAGGAGTCCAATGTGAATGGAGCAATGGGGCCTATGGCCTAGGCCGCCGGTGGTTGGCAATGGCTGCGGGCAATAGAAGA
Organism: Pratylenchus scribneri; assembly: GCA_030063045.1. Lineage (NCBI taxonomy): Eukaryota > Metazoa > Nematoda > Chromadorea > Rhabditida > Pratylenchidae > Pratylenchus > Pratylenchus scribneri. The sequence continues at coordinate 737,635 of JAQSEB010000007.1, forward strand.
GAAGAGAAGGGAATGGCTCTTAGCTTGGGAAGAGGAGGAGGAGGCGGTGGTGGTGGCGCTATCCTCTAAAATAGCCGCAATCAGTAGTAGTAGGTGGGGTGGCTGGCTGAATGAATGAATGGATTGTGGACTACGAAGTGAGTAGAGGCAAAAAAAAAATTTTTGGGAAAGAAGAGAAAAATGAGGAACCAAGTGAATTTGTAAAAGCGCATGGCAAGCTTAGTTGGGCGGGATAAGAGAAAGCCTAGGCCATGCTTAAAGTCCTAGTCAGCTAGCGCTTTGCCGCCGTTGGCATTGCGCCGGCCGGCGGTGCATTCCCCACCGCAATGAGAGAGCATTGGACCGCAAAGGGAATGGGAGGAACAAAAGGCACACAGACACGGGCAAGCAAGAATGGAAGGATGGGAAAGCAGCGGTGGATGGGAAGGTAGCACATTGCCAGCCGCAGTTTGGTGGAATAAATAATGTGCGAGAGCGTATGCATTTCAGTCAATGTATTTGGTGTTAGTGAGGGAAAGGAAAAAAATTGAGAAAAATATGGAAGAATTTGGCTGACTGAGGAAAAATTCCCTCAAAATTCTTCCGGCGAGTCCCGAGAATGCGACTTGGGGAAAAGACTTCCCCGAGAGCATTGGTGAATGAGGAAAGAACTGGTAGGAATGGGAAAATAGGGAAGTAAGGCCAGTAAGGATTTAAACTGGCAGAAGACCAAGAGTTGTGTGGATAGCGAGCGACAAGGTGGTAAAGGATGGTGGTAATTGTTTGCGGTGATCGTGCCCTTTTCCCATCCACAAAGCTGTGATGGTGGCTGACTTGCCGCAGCACATCTTCTTTTGTCCTAACCCAAGAAAAGGTCTCCAACTTAACCTAGTCTTTTCATCATTTTCTTCTCAACTATTTGGCATTGGTGCCAATAGAAAGAATAAGCAAAGAAAAAAAACATATTGAGGCTCGCACGATGCCTTCCAGAATTTTAAAGTAGAATTATTTGTGAGACCACAAACCTTTCTTGTGTGTGTGTCCTTCTTCCTTCTAACCGAACATTTTCACAATCATCAGCCAAATATTCATCAGATGGATTCACAGAATTGAATCGAAGGCCTCGAATTAACTGAAAGATTTGGAATTAAAATATAAATGTAAATTAATAATTTGATTTTGATTAGAGAAAAAGTAATTGGCAAATTAAATGGGAGAACCTTCACTCGATATTTTAGAAAATTTTTTGAAAAACCTAGTCTTAAATGTAGCCCAAAACTATGCCTAAACCTTAAAATCTAGACTACATCCCATTGCTTTTGAAAATAGCGGGCTTAACTCTACAAGTTCACAAAAAATGCCATTTATCCGGAATTAATTTCATTTATATTTTACCTTTTCTTAATTCTTCACATTTGATGAACAGAAATTGAATAAAATATGAGCATTTTTAATCAAATCGATTGCACAAATAAATAAATTGATGCTTGATTAAAACATAAATGTAATTTAATCTAAATAAAAAATGTGTAGGTATTGATGATAAAAACATATGAAAAATAGAAATGGATTTCAATTTCATTTATTCAATCAATCAATAAATTTCAAAAAAAATATTTAAATTGTGACAATTATGAAAAATACAAAATAAAAAGCGAGATTCATAAAGGATTTTGGGACATGAAAACATTTTGCTTTTATATTTTTGTGACTAGGACAATTTAATTATGCATTGGCAAAATAATGTATTGGGAAAATAGAAAATGAATAAATTGTTAGGCATAGCTGGTTTTCACTAAATCCGAGCATACACATCTACAACTTGCTGTCCTCCTTCTTCTTGGTGTAACTTTTGATTCCGGCGAACTTTCACTGGTTGCATAATGGACTGTGATGAGATTTTCAAGATTCTCGAGCATTTCTTCAACAGGTGCAACCAATGGGTCGGCTCTTCAATTTAAAAGTGAATTAAATTATAAACAAAAAAAAAATGCTCACATTTGAGGAGTTTCATCCATTTGAAATGTTTGTTCCAGGCAATTGCATCTTTTTAATTCCAGTAGGAGGCCACTAACACATCCGATAAAGCCAATAACGCATTGGCTGAATGTATTTCCTGAATATTATTCAAATAAATTGTTTTAAAAATGGTGATTTATACCCTCTTTCTTTAATTGTGGTAACACGCTATTCTTTGTGGATTCACAGGCCCGATAGCATGCCTTAAAAAATTACTTAATGAAATAATTAACAAGTCAACCTTCGCAACATTATCAAGTTCTCTCCTGAGCTGTGGTGTATCGGATAGGGTACCAATTTGTTGGACCTGATTCCGCAATGTTGCTAAATGAACATTGCAATCATTCAGCAGCTAAAAAAGTAAATGTTTTATTTTCCACTAAACAGTAAAAACCTCTTGTAACTTTCGGACGCTGGAGAGGGAATGCTGACGCAGTTTAGCCGTCATCTACTAAAAATAATTTGTAAAATTTATTTCATAATATACACAAGAAAATCATTCGGTTGAAAAACCGATTTAATAATTTGCAAATTCATAAAAAAATTTATTGGATCAAAATGTTTTAATGGATGAAAATATATGTGAAAGGAGCTCGGTGATAGAACATTTTGGTTTAATTAAAATTGCATGTATTTTAGGTGGTCTTTTACATCAAATAAGAGAAAATAAAACAGTGCAACGGGTGCACACATTTGATACAATTTTCAAAGGTTGATGATTTTTAGTTTGAAAAAAAAAAACAAAAAAGATTAGAATATAGAGAAGTGACGAAGCGAATTTGTGTTTTGTCAAATAGGTGTGTAAAATTCTTCTATGGTTTACAAAAGCAAATTAGTGTATCTTCTACTTCACAGGACAATGGGAATTGTTGGTTTGGTGGGTAGGAAATGTTCTTCAGCTCTTCTCAAATGAGGCGACAATGTCCGTAGCCAATTGCGGATGCTCCTTGATTATGGTTTGCCAGCCTGCTGTTGCGGTAATCTTCTTTGGATGCAACTTGATGAAATGGAGCACCTTCTTCCGCAGATTAACGGCCCCATATCTAAAATAAATTCAAATTTAAATAAATTTTGATATAAAAATCTTACATATCTGCAATGATGAGTAATTGGCAAGCATTTTCAAAGTTGATTGATTGGATGAGACTTTGTTCACAATGATTCTTCAATTCTTCGAGTCTAAATAAAAAATCGTAATTTTAAAATCGATAAAAAAATCGATACCTGTATTTATCAGCGGCGATCATCAATTCCGATGCAATTTCGCTAAGCTCTGAAGAACTTCGGCCACAATAAATGAATTGTAACATTTCTTTGACCACATTATATTCCACATCCTTGATTTCCAATATACCCTGAATGATATTGTGCATTCACTTTTATTCATTTTCAATTAATAATAAACCAACCGTTTTTGATTCACTTGTGTCGACGTGGTGAAGCATGGCAGCAAAAACCGGCGATCGTGCGGCAAGAATTGCTTTATGCACATTGATGGATTTGTCCTGAACTTTGATGACAAAGTCGGTGAGCACATCCTCATTCAACAGCTTCAAATAATCTTCGCCAAGTTGCCGTTCGCAAGTGCAAGTTCGACAGGGCTAAAATTGATTTTTATTGTTAATTTCTAATCAAAAAACTGACCCCAAATGTGTCATCAATCGAGGTGGTAATTGTCTCAACGGCAACATCAATTTCCACAAAAACCGTAATGCTATCAGCCGGCTGGATTTGAGGGAAGAGAACATCCCTTTTGATGTAGGAAACATAGTCAGAATGAGAAGGATTTGGATGAATTCTCATTTCAATGTCCTTGTTCTCGCTGTTTTTCAAGTAAAAGCGAGATCTTAAATTTTAAAATTAAGTTGGCAAGTAAATTAAAAAAACCTAAAGCCAATTTTGTTGTTCTTCACATTGTTTCCGAGAACTCTATTCAGGCAAAGAAACACAAAGTCCTAAATCGAAATTTATAAAATTAAAATCATAAATAAATAACCTTGTTATTTTCGCCGTTGCCTTTGGGATAAATTTTAATTGACCATGTCAAATCACTGTTCGGCAAATTCACATAATTTTCCAAATATTCTTGATAGCAATGCGAGAAATTCTTCACTGTCCAATTGTGTTTCAAATACTTAATTTAATCGATATAAATAAGTAATGAAATACTGCCAACAAACCTCGACCCGTATTTCGGTTTGCGATGCATTCGTCATTTGGGAACTGGAGCCGGCAGAGTCGATGGGCATTGTCACAGCTTCGGATGGTTGTTGGCATGGTTCCATTTCGTCGTCTGTTAATAATTTTGTTGAAATTTATTCACTAAATTAATTTAAAAATGAGCATAAAATTCTGCAGATATTAAATTGTGAAAATCAACAAAATTTTTCAAATTAATCAAATTTTATACAGAAAATGATTCAATAAATTCATTCATCATACTTGAATCAAACAGACAATATAATTCGTATGAGAGTGGATGGGAAGTGTTGCGTTTGTTTTTACCCATTTTTAAATAAATTTTCAGATCTGTGATATTGATGCGTGGATATCGGATAATAATGCAAAAAAGGCTGATTGGTGGTGAACAATTTTTTTGGAAATTATGAATGTTGAAAAATGAAAAACAACAACAAAAACAAATAATAATGCATTCAATTTACCATGGATGGAAAGAATTAATAGGCAGAGTATAATAGGCAGAGTATTTATTGGTGGAAAGCTTTTAGTTGAAAAATTGAAAGGTTACAAAAAACCATGCATTCATATTCATGGATAAATTGGGAAAAATATAAATTTTAATACACAATGAAAGCTGGGGGAATAGATCATGTTTAGTGTGGATGTGGAGAGTATTTCATGCACTTTTGTGTTTATTCAATTTTCATTTTTGTAACCACATCATCATTATTAATAATGCCATCCCCGTCATTGATGGTTGAGATTGAATCATCTTCAACAGTAGTTCCATGCTCTTCAATTAAATTTGCTTCATCACTTGTATTTTTTGCTTCTTCCTCGTTCGGTTGCTGCTTTCCTTCCATCAATTGGCCAAAGAGAATCAAACGGGAGCTTTCAATGTTCGCACTGCGATTGTTGAATTCTGTGTTAATAATCAGCGATGTCAATGGGCCATAATAATAATGTTCAATGATTTGCTCCGGATAATGAGCCAATTGAATCATCGCATTGTGAAGAATGGCATAGGCATCGCAAAAAGCCGATTTGATTGCCAATATATTGTGGGCCCCTTTGCCAAGATTATTGCCTAAAAACAAAGTAAATTTAAGTTTAATCTCATTGGTTACCTTTCTGAACAGGATCAGAAATCCAAAATCCATTTGAGTAGACATCTTTGCCATATTTTTCTGCCAAACGATGTTTTGATGTAATGCATGAGCGGCTATAAGACTTTCCATTCTTTTCTCTCTTGAAAAAGTCGATTCCATTGTTGACATAATCAAAATCGATGAACATTTCCAGGAAATAGATGAACAAAAAGCCCAATGGTCGTTTTCCACGAACAGTTTTTGATTGGAGCACATCAAGATGTTGCAAATCCTTCAAATTCCTTCGCCTTATTTCCTATAAATAAATAATATATATTGCATATTTTAACTTTTAAACATACATCAAAGAAGCAAACAAGCATTGTAATAAGTGCATATGAGGGTAACCCTCCATCGAATGGATTATTGAGATATCTTTGGGCAAGAAATTGTTTGAGGATAAGAAGCAGTGGTTCGAGGAGCGGAAACTCGTACATCATCTTTTGGACCCATTGAACAGTTTGGCCAACATATTTCAAATTGAAAATGATATCCAGCCTCAATTGGGTTTGATTATGAGCACATTTGATGATTGGAATTGCTTAAATTTGAAAATGATTAATATTTGCATTATAATTAACTTTTAAAAATGAAAAACAATTTTTATTACCAGTTTTATCCAGAACCGCGACATTCTCGAAATTTTGGGATTTTCTAAAAAGTAAAAAAACATGAAAACCACTATATCAAAAACTTTTAATTTAATAGTAAATATTTATTTTAATTAATCAAAATTTTACCTGATTGATTCTGCCACCCTTTTGAGATCAGCTACCAGTGATAATTGTTCTTTAGGCATCACGCAAATATCAATATCGGAGGAGGGAAGAAATGAATTGGTTGCTAAAAAACAAAATAAAAAAAAATATGCTATTCTAACACTTACCGACGCTTCCAAACATTATGATTGCGGCGTCTGGCCATAGCTCAAGCAGAATTGATTTAATTTCGTTGACAACCTTCCGACGACAACTAATCTCTTCGGCTGTCGGTTTAAGCCATTTGTATAAGTCGTAGATTTCATGATGGACTCCTTCAATAGAAGGCAAATATTTTCTCACAGCCCACTTTGGACGTGGAGTCGAGGTGGCGTTGAGCAAAGGAATTTGTCCAACTCCAAAAATGTCATGATTATTTGCTGAAGAACTGCTTGAACTAGTCGCACCATTATCATGTTCATAAAAACAATCGGATGCATTTGAGCTGAACATTGAATGCGATAAATTTGAATAATAAATCTATAAACCTTGAACGGCCTGAATTGGTATTCCTGGTGCTATTATTTTCATGAACCTCATTATTGGCAGCATATTGATATTCATTTGGTTTTCCATATGCTTCATTTATTGCATCTCGCTTAGGTTCAACACCAAACATGTGACGATAGGATTTTGGTATGCTAAATGATGTGTTTTATTTTCATAGTTTAATTGTTCACCCACCTTTTCGAGACCATTAATTTTTAGTTTTTAGATATTTGGAGTATTTAAAACAATAAATGAGTGAGTAGTATTTGAAATGTTTAATTGAGCATTAACTTTGGTTTCCCAACAAGTTTGTTTGTTTATCTAAATTTTCCATCAAATTATTAAAACAACTTGTTCGGGTTTGGGGGTTTTTCAAAGCAAAACAACATGCTAATCAAATAAAACGTTTACAACAAAACATAACCTAAAGATAGAGGTTTAAGAATTTTCCAAAACTAGAAAACAATTCTTGGTATTACGTTTTGTTATTCCATTCATTCATCATGGAATTGACGAAAATCGAAAAATCGGTTTGGATAAAAAATCTTTAGAACATATCGAATCGATATCGGTCGGATTAACCAACAAAAAAATGAAAATCAAGAAATTTCTTTTATAACATTTATTCACAATAATTAATATGGTGATACAATACAAAGGTATGGCAACAATATATGATGATGGGAATTAGGGGACACAATATTACAATGGTGGAAATACAATTAGTGAGAGAGAGTCAAGAGGATGATGAACAAGATGATCGTTTCCTTTTCTTCTTCTGGTCCTATTCTTCCACAGCTGCTCCTTTGCCGTCCTTCATCGTGCGCTTCATATTCACATGTATGCCGACTGATCAGGTGCGCGCTTCGGTTTTCCGGCGGTTGGGGCTGGGACATTGCTGCGTCGTGGTGGCGGGGGCGCTTCTCCGACATCTGAAAAAATATTGGGATGAGTTATGTTGAACAATAGATGGAAATTATTAAACCAACCGTATTCCTGTGCATAGCCTGGGCCGCCGGTTCTGGGATTGATCTGAATTGAGGGGAAAGCGTTATTGGGTTGATTTAAAAATTGACAAATGTAAAACCGACCTGTGGCATGGAGCTCGTCTTCTTTGCTGGAGTGTATCCCGGCGATGGCATGTATGCAGATTGGTCACCCATTTGAGTTGTTGTTCTTCTGTTGCTGCGTTCGTTTGTTGGCGGAAGGTTGGTTGATCACTGCTTGCTTGATGATTTGTTGAGCGAATGTGGTGGTGCAGCGTCCTTTTATATGTGATTGGCCCTGTGTGTTAAATGTTAATGCATGTGTTAAAAATATTAAAAACGATAATGGAAACTGTAACGTTACAGTTAGTTACACAGTATGTCGATTGTCAATCAATCAATAACAGTTACAAGTGGGGTGGGTGAATTCAGGTATAAAAACTAGCAAAATTCTTCAGTCAAATCATCAAACAACCTACCAGCAATCAAAACAAATCAAATCAGTCAATCAATACCGTCCAACCATTCAACCATGTTTCTTCAACTCATGCTGGCCATATTTGCTTGTTTCACTTCATCATCAATGCTGCTGCTGTTTTGCGGATGTGCCGGATTCAGGAAGAAGAAAGTTAGGAGCACAAGAGTCACAAGGGTCAGTTTATTTTATTTTTGAATAATTTTCACTAATTTTTTTTATTCAGAGTCGTCCGATCGTCACCAATCGCCCGAAGCCCAGGCCAAAGGAGGGACCAGTTCATCACACCGAACATGCAGCAATACAGTCAAGAAATGGATGCGTCGCAGCCGATCAGCAACAAGAAGATGTCAAAACGCAAGTAGCTGACCCAAAAACAGCAATGAGGTCGATGGTCGATGTGGTGAGTTTTGTTTGAGCTATAACCCAAATTAATTCCTACTTTTTAGAATATTGATGACGACATTCAAGCGCCCCGGGCAATTCCACTCGATGAGAAGGCGGTAAGTCTCCCAAAATCCCTTGCAAATCAATAATTCCCCCTCTAATTTCAGAAGCGAATAAAGGAGGAAAACTTGAAGAAGAACCCGAAAGATAACAATCCATATCCAACAATAGAGGGCATGATGTCGGTGCGCAACAATTGATGAATGGAGCCGAAGATGATGTGTGCGGATGCGGATGATTGATGTGGAATGCCGAAATCCCAGATGAATTTCCCCCCAGATATAATTGTACCATTATAATCTCAATTTTCTATATTGTCACCCTTTTTCATATTGTTGTGATTTGATTGTATTTTTTGTATATTATCCTTCCTTCTTGCCATTTGTCAATTTCTTTCCTACCATGCTTTGTTCTATTGTTTCGAATAAATAAATTATTGTCATCAAATTTTATTTTATTTAAGACATTTTTGCAAAGAAAATTATTGATTCAAAAGAGAGAAATTTTATATCAAAAAATAAAAAAAACAACAAAATAAAATGGGTGAACAACAATGAATTTTTATGTGAATTAACTAGCTCGTTTTACTTCATTTCATTCCTCCTCCACCGCTCCTCGTCACATTTTTATTTGCATTTTGCCCAAATGTTGTTCCAGCAATTCTTGGGCATCGAGAATTCGCTCGGCGCAATTTTCCACACATTGTCGTTCCCGATCTCGAGTTGGGATTTTGTAGGCGCTATAGCCTCCGTAGCAAACCTCAAAACATTGAGTCGTGAGTTTCAAAGCCGCACCGCTAATATTGGCCGTAATTGCGATTCTCTGCAAATATTGAGAAATTTGAATTTTGTTTAGAATTAAGGATGACAAACCTGAAATTCTTTGACCAAAGCCGGGTCCACTTTTTCATCAGCCATTGTTTTCAATGATATTGTTGATAAACTTGCTAATAAATTAAATTGAATAATATGAATAAAATCAAAAGAGAATTTTTGGGAAGTAACCAAAAATGGGAAAGTAATTATAAATTTTAAAATAAAAATTTTATACAAAATTCAACAATAATTTATAATATCAAATTTTAATTGGCAATGCTATTCGACCTCCACCTCTCCTCTTTCCTAATATTGCTTGATTTCTTTGTTCCACATTGGCCCGTTGCCTCATTTGCTGGAATTGTTGCAGCACAAAATAGACCCGCTCCAATTCAATTTCCGTACTACAAAATCGGCGTTCTGCGCGTCTAAACCGCTCGAGTTGTCGTCGATCCTCGGCCGTCATATATGTTTGCTCCACGTCGGCAATCTAAAAATTAATTTAATAATTTTGGAAGCTTCATTAGCTAAATAGACCTGCTCTTTTTTGGCCTCCTCATCCTCCTCTTCAGCAAAATTCGGATTATTCTGAATGCTGTTGATGATCACCTCCATTTTCAATTGTCGATCCAGCAGTGGTCTATAAATGTTTTGAATGATTTAAATTTCAAAATTAGGGTTGGAATTATTACTCATAATACTTATTAGAATTTAAATGGAAAATAGAAAAGTTTACATTAAATAATCTCATAATAGAGGTCAGAAAACCATTTTATACCCATACATCCAAAATACCAAAGTTTTTGTGAATTTTCCAACCGCGGACTTACTCATGTTTTTCCCTCTCCAGCATTCGACGCCGAATCACATTTCGAATGGCTCCAGTGGTGAAATGCAACACTGAACTCAAAACTTGGTTCAGGTTGACGAAATAGAGGAAAATGGTACGGGCAGTGGCAAAATCGTTGGCCCGAGCAATTTGCTGGAAAAAGCCAAGACAATTGTAAATATTTTCCCCCGGTTGCTTTACTCTTGTTGTGATGAATCCATCGCCCATTAGTGTACAGCACAATTGTTTGGTCTCCTTTGTGGAAAGCATTGCTTCCTTTTCAACCTTGAAAAATAGCGGTTAAAATTATTTTATTTTTGTATACTGTTTTGAACCTGATCCTCTTCAAGAAAGCCCCGGGAGCGTAGTAGGCGGAATATTCGAACAGCTTTGTCGCCAATTTTCTCACGAATTGCTGACTCCACATGCTCCAGACAGAGGGACTCGATGCCTTTTTCGTAATCTTAAAATTGTGTTTTAAATTAATTTTCAATTTAACTAGCCCAGCAGGGTTTGAAGTTGACAAAATCTTTTTCGTTCCTTCTTAGCTTAGAAAATTAATTTGGGACGAAATAAAAATAAAAACTAGGTGAAAAAAAATATTTATCACCGCGGGGAATTGAACTTTCATCCTATAAATTAGAAACCCATCAATTTACCATCTGCGCTATCGAATACTCTCCACAAAAGAAAAAATCTGAAAAACTCACTGATAATGTAGACTCCGCCGCCGCTGTCGCCAATCTTTCGGACAATGCCGGCCGTGTCCCGTCCAATCATGTTCAGTTTCTCATCAATCAATTCACGGCTGAATTCAATTTGATGTTCTCGGACATAGCGGCAGACATCTTGGAGCTGTGAATAGTAAATTAAATTATTTGGACTTATTTTTAATTTTCAATGTGTTCACTCACCGCAATTGGATTCGATTGACCGGAATAGAGTGTGCTTTTCACCTCGCCCACTTTCAACAGTAATTGGGCCACCCTCAGTGCCGATTTGTCCTCCAACAATTCATTGCCACCGCCGCCCAATGCGTCCAGAATGCAATCGTCGCGGAAAAAGCGTTCCATCCTCGTCCAGTTTATTCGCCAAAGGATTTTGGAATCGCTGTCTTTTGTCCTCCTCTGCTGCATTTCATTGGTCGGAAATTTGCGTTTTCGGCCCGGTGTTGTTTGAGTTTCTCCTTGGAGGGTAATAAATTTAAATAAATTATTGATTTTTTTTATTTTATAATTATTTTTCATTACAAATTTTTTTGGAGAACTTAAACTCTTCTTTAATTTAATTATTGAATTTAAAATTTATTAAATGCCAAATCACAAACCTTCACCAATATTATTTCCATTTGTCGTCGTCCCCGAATGTTGTGGTGGTTCTTCCTCATCCTCCTCCATTTCCTCTTCTTGGGCTGCGTCCAAAATCACATCGGGCATGAGGAAAGGGTCCGGTTCGGCATCGAAATTTGGAAACGGCGCATCTTCTTCCCATGAAACTTTCTCGCATCGAATCAGAATTTGGGCCTCGGTCAACCGAACAAAATTTGATTTTACCTTTGATTGGTTCAATTTTTTTATTTTTAATCCAGGAAAAACCTTATCATAAGCCAAATTATCCAAGCATTTGGAAACACGACGAATACAGTCCGAACAGCTGCTTTTGCCCTGGGAGAGGATATCCTCGAATATTGCCTCCGCTGTGCCGTCGTAGAGTGTTTTAATGACCTGTAAAATTAAGAGAGCTTATTTTTTCTAGAAAAAATGATCTTAATTGCTCAGCTTTTTATAATAATTTCCTGTTGAACTAACCAGAATTGCTCGCGGCGCACGGATAAGCTGAAGCACTGGTTGAGGACAAATTGAATAAAGAATGGCGCGTGAAGTTGAGTCGAATTTGAGCAAATTGTGTTGGTCCAGAATTGTCAGAGATCGCTTTACCTGAAAAAATAATGATAAGTGTGAAATAAAACTCCAATATTAATGAACTCTTTCTTATCCTAAAATCAGAATTCTTCTCATCCTATTACAGTGAACTTTTCATCATATTTATAAACAGTTTTTGATTGCTTATTTTGGTCCCTAGAATTAATATTTAATTCCAAACCTCTCGTAATGTTATTTTCTTTCCGGAGAGTTGTTTGGCCAACAGCATCAACGGTAATTGTTGGCGTAAAAGCAAATTTCCGACATTGGAGACGTAGAAGCCGAAATGATCTTCCAAAATGGCAACACACAAATCGACTAGACGCGAACTCATCTTCTGGATTAATTAATAAAGAATTGATATATGGAAATTAAAGAGTTTAAATATAATGAGATTTAACATTGTGGATTAAAAACAAACAAACAATTTTATTCAATTTATTCTTGAAAAATATAAAAGTGGAAAATAAAACTAAAATATAAGGTCCGCGATTTAATCATCTAACAAATCATAAATAGAACAATCCATGAAGTTTTTCTCATCAATTTTAGCATTTCATCTTTCTTCTACTCCTTATCAGATGATACCCGGTCCTGCAGCGTCCAATTCTCCGCTTATTTGTCTGGCCACAATGATTCCGACAATAAAACCAACTACGGATTTTGTTAATGGCCTGAATTTTTAAAATTTTGTCTATTAAATTCAATTAAAAAACAAACCAATAGAATTCATCGTGGTAAATAGTATGAAAAATTGCCAATTTGCCAGGAGGTGGACGATAAGGTGGTGGTTGAGCTGGACCTTTTCGAATGAACATTTTCTCGTTTTTAATAATCGTCAATTATTTATTTAATAAAGCTCTGAAAATTAAATCACAAAATTATAATTAAATTTATAAATGATTTATTGATTTAAATTTATATTTTTCAAAATCAAAAAAAAGCTTGGTGGTCGTTGAAAAAATATTGAATTATATTTCTTTATTCTTTGTAAAAAAACCTACTTCATCTCCATTTCTTATCTTATTGTTCTTCTGCTGTTCTATTCTTTCTTACCTAATAAAATAAAATTTTTAATCAAATTTTTCAAAATTTTTTAATGAAAATTTTTTAAAAATTTAGATAGCCACTTCTTCATCAGCTTCATCTGAGGTGGATGAAGAACGCTTGTGCTTCTTCTTATGTTTCTTTTCTTTCTTGTGCTTCTTCTTCTTTGGCACTTGCACGTAAATAATTTGTGGAGAAGCCGATGAAGCAGGGTCTGGTGGGTCTAATATAGAACTGACTCTTGCCTGAAAATTAAAAACATTTTCTATGAATTACATTTTTAGCAAAAACCATTGGAATTGCATCTTCATCGTCGTCCCATTCATCGGGATTAATCTGCCTAATCCCGAATGAACTGCGCGCTTCTTGATCTCGAATTGCTTCCGCGATTATCTGATGTTGTCGACGTTCATATTCGGCGAGTTGTCTTGCACTATATGTTCTTTGAAGTTGTTCACGATTCATTCTAGCCAGACCACCATTACTAAATTCGGGCAGATCAGTTGGTGGCAGATAATTTGCCGGTGGCGGTCTATTGTTTTGACTGTATGCATTAAATTCTCCACGACGAGGATATGACATTGTTTTTTTTTTTTTAAATTTGTTTTTCTAAAATTAAAAAAAATAAACTGCCGGCATTGAGTAATAAAATAAGTAGATAGGATAGAACAATGAAAAGTGGGGTTTCAGTTTATGTTGGTCTTTCTCAATACTTAATCTAAAAAAAGATTTGTTTTTATTTCCAATGTAATCTAATATTGTCTAAACAATTATTTATAAAATCCTGTATAGAGATTCAAGCCATGTTATCATTTCAGAAAAAGTTCGAAAATCCCGAACCCGAACCTAAACCGAATCGAGTTTCATTTTCATCATTTCTTCATTTTCACAATGCATCATTTTTATTTTTTTTTTATTTTCTTTACCTCTCTTCTCTACTCACTCTCTAATCGAAAATCGATCGATCGATAAATATAAATTGTCAAAAAAATTATAATGCCAAATATGTTTTAATTTAAAATAAAAATGAAAGTTCTTTTTTTTGATTTTTAAAAATCGAATCAATCACCACTCGATTGACCTCGACCTCGAGCCTGACAACAAAATAAATAAGCGATTGTTTGATCTAAATTTTTTAGCGTAAAATAATGAGCCATCAACGATCAAAAATCTTAACATCCTGTGATCAATCGGAAGGTTATTTCATCTATTAAAAAGTTTTTTTTGCAAATTTCCAATTAAGAAATCGATAAAATTGGCACTGGAACGCATTTGAATATTCAACGTTCAGATGGCAGAATTCATGGTGCGATGGTTACCCAAGTCAATCGAGATACTCGAATGGTATCAGTTGAATGGTTTGAAAAGGTAATTTTTAACAATGAATAGATCCAATTAAATAAAAAAAATATAGGGCGAAACCAAGGGCAAGGAAATCGAGTTCAAGGCGATCAAGAAAGTCAATCCAGAATTCTTTCGAACAAATATACAACAATCATCCAACTCTTCAAACAAAAATGTGAAAAAAGCAATTGCAGATAATGTACAGGTAAAATTATTCTAAATCTGATTTTATCTTGTAAAAATCAAATTTTAAGGATCAATCTTTCGGCCCAAACCAAACTGCTGCAAAACATGATCCGAATGTGACATTTCCTGTGGCTATGTTGGAACAAGCAGAAGGACCCAAATTGGAAATTCGCGAGCAAAATTATGGTTCAACTTTGACGACTTTTCAAAGTTTATTTTAATTTTTTAGATAAAATCAACATTGGCATGCATGTGAATATTGAAAGGTCGGATGGGAGGGTTCATGGTGCAGTGGTCACTCAAATCAATCCTGAGAATCGGATGGTTTCGGTGGAATGGTTTGAAAAGGTTCGGAAATTGAAAATTGTTTTTAATTTTTATAACATTTTAGGGTGAAACAAGGGGTAAAGAAATCGATATGAAAATCATCAAACGTGTCAATCCTGAAATTTTTCCACCTTCAAATCCCATTGCATTGCCAACTTCGGGCAGCAAAAAATTGTCCAGTGGTGGTTCACAAACGGCTCGCAACATTTCGACCTCATCAAAAATTCAAAACCAACATTTGACGAACTTCAAAATGGAACAACTCTCATCCTCTTATTCCGCTGCCGCAACAATTCCAATGGACACGACAAATAATGCGGATGAGTTTGATGAACATTACAATTCTCGCCGGTATGAAAATTACATTTTACTGATTTTATTTTAAATCTTTAGACGTACCCACCAAATTTCAAAGAGAGCTGATTCTGCTGGACAAATTAAGAAAGCTGGAAAATTGAAAATGCCAGAGCTGGGTGACATCAAAGAGAACGAAGATTTCCTCCTTGAAGATACCAAACTTTCGCCCGAATTTCCCATCAATGGTATTTTTTTAATGTCCTAAATGAGATAATAAATTCCATTTTTTAAGACATTAAAGAGAATGAGCCGATGCTTTTGCCCTCCGCCTCCGCCCTTCAATCGAACATTACAACACGAAAATCTCAACTGCTCTCCAACATTGAGGAGCTTGAACGGAACAGGGAACATCGACGGACACAGCAGGGAAATGCACGAAAACAACGCGAAATGAAAATGCAA
Organism: Pratylenchus scribneri; assembly: GCA_030063045.1. NCBI lineage: Eukaryota > Metazoa > Nematoda > Chromadorea > Rhabditida > Pratylenchidae > Pratylenchus > Pratylenchus scribneri. The sequence continues at coordinate 753,346 of JAQSEB010000007.1, forward strand.
ATTGATCCGGGCAATTCGAATTGGGAATTTTTGGCCATGATTCGTGACTACCAGGCCCAATTGGTCTACCGACCACTCCGCTCCACTGACCCGGTGGTGGACAATCGAATTTGTGTTTGCGTTCGAAAGCGACCATTGGGGAAGAAGGAAATGATGAACAAGGAAGTGGAGGTGGTCACCATTCCCAGCAAAAACCACGTCATTGTCCATCAGGTTTTTTCATTCAATTTTAATTCAAATAATTTGCCCTTCATTTTAGCCTCAAGTTAAAGTGGATTTGACCAAATATCTTGTCAACCAGAAGTTCCGATTCGACTATGCCTTCAATGAGAACACCGACAACGAGTTGGTCTACAAATTCAGCGCTCAACCTTTGGTCAGGACAATTTTCCAACGAGGATTTGCCACATGTTTTGCCTATGTTTGTTTTATTTTTTAAATGCTAATTTTAAATAACATTTTAAGGGCCAAACCGGTTCAGGAAAAACGCACACAATGGGCGGTATCATCGAGGGCCGTGTCCAAGATTGCGCCAATGGAGTTTATGCGATGACGGCCACTGACGTGTTTGCATATTTGCACTCGCCCGCCTATCGAAATGAGGGATTGTCCGTTTCATGCAGCTTTTTTGAAATCTACGGATCAAAGGTTCACACCAAAAATGGAATTCGCCATTCATAAAATTATTTTAGGTTTTTGATTTGCTTTCGCGACGAGCAGTTCTTCGGGTTTTGGAGGATGGCAAAAAACTTGTCCAGGTTGTTGGACTCAAGGAAATCAAAGTGCAAAATGTCGAGGACGTCTGACTTTATTGATATTATCATATTTTTGCAATTAATAATCTTTTTAGGTGCTGAAATTAATCAAAATTGGCTCAGACCAACGAACTGCCGGTCAAACATCTGCAAATTCCAATTCTTCCCGGTCGCATGCCGTCTTCCAAATTATTCTTCGAAAACGGTTTTAGCCAATTTTTTATAATAAATAATTTGTTCAAAATTTCAGAGAAAAACCATCGGAAATTCATGGAAAATTCTCGCTGATCGATTTGGCCGGCAATGAACGTGGAGCTGACACAATTAGTTCGGACCGGCAAACTCGGCTGGAGGGCGGTGAAATCAACAAATCACTTTTGGCACTCAAGGTCCAATTTTAATACTTATATTACTAAATTATTAATTTAAAGGAATGTATCCGGGCGATGGGCCGCGATGAACAGCACATCCCATTCCGTGGCTCCAAACTCACACTGATTCTCAGGGATTCATTTGTTGGTCGAAATGCCAAAACTTGCATGGTTCTTTTTATTATTGGTTGAATTTATTTATGATTTATTTTTAAGATTGCGATGATAAGCCCCGGAATTAGTTGTGTCGAAAATACAATGAACACACTTCGATATGCGGACCGGTAAATTGACTTGTACAATATATTAAATTTAAAATAAACTACTTTTAAGAGTCAAAGAATTGGGAAATGAATTTGATGAACAGGACGAAATGGCAGCGGATGACTTCATTGGGTGATCGCGGATGATTGAAATATTCTCTGAATTCCATAGTCCTCTCTCTTCATTGTATAATTAAATTGATATTAATTCAATTCAAATGACCAAAAATTATATTTATATTCCTTCACACCGACCCCGATAGAAATTGTCTTCTTCCTATCCTGAATGCTGTTGATTGAGTGTTCATTTTTATATGTAATCCCAAATTTATTTTCTTTAATTTATGTTGCAATATTTCACTCTTTATTTTTGATTTTTAATTGCTTTTTTCATCGTGATAGTGACCAAAACAAAAACCATCAAGTCAAAATTATTGCTGTTTTGTTTTTCCAAATGTTTCTATCTTTAAAATACTTAATTGACTTAAATAAAAGAAAAATTATAAATCAGTTTTTAATTAGAAGAAGCGATGCCACCAAAAACACCCAAACCTTATATAAAATCCGCAAAGAAGGTGGAATTCCATATTGCAGAAAATACGGGTGACGATGTGCAGCAAATTTTGGATGAACTCGGAAAATTCCTAAAATCAATCGGTTTTTTGATACCAGCCAAGAAGAAGAAGAAAATCAAACAGGAAAAAGAAATGGACACTTCAGTTGATCAACAAATTGGTAATAATTAATAAGAAAATAAAATACAAAAATCATCTTTTATAGTGTCGAAAAAAGAATTAGCTAATATTGGACTCAATTCATTGTTTCGTGTGGTTGAGAAAAGATCGGCGGAATTGAAGGCAGAAAGCAGAGAAGAATTGGTGGCTCTCATCGATCCCAAATTGGTTGGTTCAACTTCAATCAAACATCTCATCGGCCTTTATGCAATTAGGTTGTGAATTTTTAATAATATTTTTGTATATTTTAAAATTTTTCAGTTCACTTGTTCCCTTCTACATTGTTCCCGATCTTTCTTCGACCATTTCCAAGGAATTAAACTTCAAAACTTGCTCGGCCATAACCCTGCATAAACGAAACGAGACCACCGATATTATCAGCCGAATCCGGGACGTGCTGAAGCCAATTGAATATGCTGGAAGCAAACAACCAACTAACATTGTTTTCAAGCCTCTAACTTTGGAGAGACCAATTGGAAAATCTGGAAAGAAACGGCTGAAGAGAAAGAAGAAAAGACAATTGAAGAAAGAGCTCTGATATGATTTATAAATTTTTCTAAAAATTCTAATTTTCATTGATCAAATTTTCTTCTCAATTTTCTATGCCGAAAACGATAAAGAAAATTCGCACATTTTTTCAAGATTTATCGATTGAGTTACTGTACTAAAAATATTTTTATTTTTCGAAGCGAAACATTTATTTTTACTAAACATAATAAACCTAGTAATTTTTTCTTGAATTTTTTAATAGAAGAGGTCTATTTTATTAGACATACATCTCAAAACCCTCTGTTCATTCACATAGATTAAATAATATTCAATTCAGAAAGATCAAAAAGCAGCATAAAATTTAACAAAATGAGCCGTTTTGTCGACCCAGAATATGTAACACTGCCGACTGGACCACTGGCGCTGAAGGGCGGTCCTACCCATAGACAATTTCAACAACGGCGGACATCTCAGTTTCAGGAGAGAGGGGTAAGTATACATAGAATATAAATAGCAAAAATATCATCGAATTGAGAAAATGCCTAAAGCATCCAATTTTGCAAACAAATATTTATGGTATTTCAAATTTAGCCACGACCTACTTCTCGTTTCTCAACCTTCAATCCGCAACAACAAATGCCGCGTTGGGGACGTGGTGAATATGTGAACAGGAAGGATGAAGAGAATGGCGGATTGGAACGTTGGCGAGGCTACCGAAAAGCACAACGACCACTGGTGCCCGAAAACAAAGGAGATTTGGAAAAATGGATCCCACGGGTTTGTTTTTTGTTAAGATTTGAACAATTCTCATCGATAAATTTAAAGGTGATGAGCCCAAAGGAGGTTATGGGAATTGCCAAACAGTGCATTGAGGTGACCGATGCGTTCATCAAATTGGACGGCTACTTGGACCATCACAAACGCTACAACTCCTCCAATTTGGATTATCTTCGGGTTTTTTTTATTCATTTTATAAATTAATCTATTCCCAATATTTATAGCAAGAACAGCGGATGGTTCAGAAGCAGCATGATGTGAAACCGAATGAGTACCAAGAATTGATTGCGCAGTGCCAGGCAAACCAAGGCAAATTTCCGGGTACGCTGTATTGCCTCAAACTGGTCATTGGCGAGAAACATTTGGCCGATTACATCAACCAACGGGCATGGACCGATCAGCAATTGAAGGAATGGAATATTACGTAAATTTAGTGTTTTTATTTTGAAAAAATTAATTCAATGTTTCTAAGGACCGATTGGGAAGTTTTCGATAAGAAATTGAGCAGTGATGAATCAGTTGTGCCAATACCTGCATTCGAAATGCGACTGGATGATGATGATGACAAGATCAAGATGATGAATAATGCCGATTAGACGATTTCATTTTATTTATTTTTTGTTTTTGATTGAAGAAGATATTTTTTTGATTGGATTCTGATTTTACAATCGTATAAAAAATAATAAAAATCCAATTTGTTTTTGATCATTCTACGGTAAGATATAGAGATGCTATTTATTTGTCGAAAAAATTACTGAAAATATAGGAAAATTACTGAAGATGTAGGAAAAAAAACTGAAAAAGGCGAGGTTTATTGACGGTTCAATAATTTGTCCTAGACTCCCAAACCCCCCCCCCCCCCCTATACTCAATTGGATAGAGCTGGTCAAGACGCATTGAATGGTATATAATTTGTGATGGTTTAGTCAACATTAAAGGGTATTAAACGGTTTAAACCGATTTTGGTTTATTGGTTCAAAACTAATTTTAAAATGGTTATAAAAATGTAGTAAACCGTTACATTTTTATCCAGTCTTTTTTCGGCAAATTAAATAGTGTATTGTGAAAAATGACATAACAAAAATCCAATTTTTCTCGACCTTCCCATTGGAAGATTAACAGGTAACAGCTGCTGGATTTGGTGTGGATTAATCAGTGACTTGCATTGCCTTGACATTTTTTTGGGAACATTTAGTGACTAATATAACCAATCTGACGTGGAGTGGAGAGCTCAACTTTTTTTTGACTTATTTGCCGATCGCGCAATCATCATTTCCAATTGCCTCGGGCAAATCCGCTTCTCGTCCAATATGATGGAAGCTGTCGAGAATAAAAGGGAATGTGACCACCTCCTAGCCTGTTCCCGTCTTAATCCAAGGAAGACGCATTCATTCCTCCAAATAAATTCCCTATGAGAATGTCAACACATTCACTGATTCTTTTCACCATTGTTTTAGTCGGCTTTTGCCTTGCCCATCCTCGTAAAATTTCAATTTTTTTACAAATTTTATGTGAATTTTCTGAAAGAATATCGTCAATTGAAGTGCGCAACGCCAGATGGGTCGTTGAAGGGTGGTAAAGACCGTGCCCGATGCCATATGATAATTAAGGATGCCGAAAATGAAAGCCCTGGGCGCCCGGCACCCGAGGTTCCTTTCACTTAAGGGGTTTTTTTCCTTGCCATCTGATAATCTTTCTTTATACTTTTCAGGGAGACGGCTGCTTCACAGTGAGTGTGACAATTTATTTTGGGAGATTCTCTCTCTGTTGATTGGTTGAATTGAAATTGAGGGTTATTCAGAGGAACAAATGAGGGAAATATTGAGTTGACCTCGAGGGGGATTTATTTTGCACTTCATTGGGGGAAAATTTACTGCTGCTGGTGATTGGTTAATATTATCTTTATTACTGTAAGGAAGAGCACAATGGTGAACAACGTGTCTATTGCGATTTGGTGTGCCCAAAAGTAGGGTTGGAGGCGGTCGGTCAACCGAACCGAAACCGAACCGAACCGAGGCGATTTTTGGCAAAAAAACCGAACCGAAAACCGAGGTCCGAAAACCGGGAAAACCGAAAACCGAGGGTCCAAACCGACCGGTTTTTCGGTTTTTCTCTTTCAACTTAAAAAGCAATTTTCGATAAAAATTTACTTTGTGCAGCTATTTTTAGCTAAAATTTCCCCTATCGGGCCCATTTTTGACTAAAATTTTCCCCTATCGGGCCCATTTTTGACTAAAATTTTCCCCTATCGGGCCCATTTTTGACTAAAATTTTCCCCTATCGGGCCCATTTTTGACTAAAATTTTCCCCTATCGGGCCCATTTTTGACTAAAATTTTCCCCTATCGGGCCCATTTTTGACTAAAATTTTCCCCTATCGGGCCCATTTTTGACTAAAATTTTCCCCTATCGGGCCCATTTTTGACTAAAATTTTCCCCTATCGGGCCCATTTTTGACTAAAATTTTCCCCTATCGGGCCCATTTTTGACTAAAATTTTCCCCTATCGGGCCCATTTTTGACTAAAATTTTCCCCTATCGGGCCAATTTTTGACTAAAATTTTCCCTTAATCAGGACCATTTTTAACTAAAATTTTCCCTTAATCAGGACCATTTTTGACTAAAATTTTCCCTTAATCAGGACCATTTTTGCCTTAAAATTTTAACCTTCTACGAGTCGATTTTTGTTCGAATTTTCCCTTCCAGAGCCAATTTTGGTCTTGATTTTCCCTGGCGGGGCCATTTTGGCTTAAGTTTTCTCGCTACGAGACAATTTTTGGTTAAAAATTTCTCCAATATAGTAAGAATATTTAGAAATTGTTGAAAGAAAAAGTATTGGGAATCTTATTTATATTTTGTTCGATTTTTTTTCTTTATTATATGAAAAATTAAATTTTTAAAAATTTTATGACCATTTTTCAAAAAAACGAAAAACCGGAAAACCGAACCGAAAACCGAGCATTTTTTTCAAACCGAACCGAAAACCGAGGTTGGCAAACCGGGCCAACCGAAAACCGAAGACCCCGGTTTAAAACCGACTCTCTCCAACCCTACCCAAAAGCCCACACCGTTTTTCACTCTTCAATTGACCAAGGGCATCGAGCCTGCTTCAACTATTACACCTATCAGCTGGAGAAACGTGAACAGGATTGGTAATTATTACGGTCTTACTTCCTTGTGGCAATTTTCCTCATTTGTCAGGTACATTTGGCGTTCGGGAAAATGTTTGAATGCAACTGGGACCTGGACGATTGGTTGCAAATTTGATGAGCCATTCCGAACACAATTCGCCAGCGACCAAGTCAAAAATGGGGATTTTCTGAAAGTTTTCATTTTCTGATTCAGGATGTGTTCGCACGTCTTCGAGCTCGAGCCCGAAAGGCACTCTAAACAACATTTTTCCCTGTGAAGGAAGATGAAATATGGCCCAAAAAGGAATAAAAAAAAATACAATAATTATTGATGGGATATTTATTTTCTGATAAAATTGAAATCTACAATGAATTGTGCGTAATTTAAACATAAAATTTTGGCTTCCAGCACCGTTGATATCTTCCAATTTTGTGCTTGCATCGTTCATTGGGGCAAAAGTGTTCATAATCGGCAAAAAATGTTAGAAAAATTGGTGCCAAAGCACATGGAAATAGCATAAAAATGACCAAAATGGCAGAACAAATTATGGCGAAACGGCCCAATACTGGACGGGGAATTGTGTTCACTAATAGCTTAAAATGTGTGGTTTTTGTAATATCCAAAATACAATATATTTTTATTTTACATGGCACCGTGGGCAATAAACATGGCATGGTTTGCTTCCGAAATTCAGCTGGGGAATGAACATTTCCGGCTTCTTTTTGTCGTCCCAAAATGAATTTTTCTGGAGCTAAACAAATAATTGATTGGATAATTAATTTCTACGGCTTACTTTATACCTTCGTTCGGCTGCCACATTTTGAATGGCCAATGAAAGTTGGAGTAAAAGATGGCCTGCCCTTTTTCGCTTCCGGGCCAAATCAAGCCAATGAGCGGCATAGCGACGCGCCAATTGTTGTCGTTTTCTTCAAAATTGAATACATTTAATTTGTTAAGATTTTCGTAACTTTTTCCATTGTCTCCTCTTTCCCAATCGCCTTTCCACCACACTCATTCCGGCACCAATCAAAATACCAAGGGCAACAATCACCAGCCCATCACGCATGGAGCGGAGGCCGAGGCGGGCTGGAGCCTTTGGATCATTGTAATTGCAGGGACGCGATGATCGAATCCATTTAAGTTCGAGTCGTTCCAAAGTACCACCTTTAATTATGGATATTTTATGCAAACAACAAAGTAAATTACTTTCCGAAAGGCGTAAAATTGCCTGGCTAATGTGCAGCGTCCATGGACTGCCCTTTTTTAACCCAATCCCGTAAGCATGCCGTCCAAAGAGGGCACCACGCGTGCGAAGTTCACAATTGTGGGCGGCCTCAAATTCAAGCCTAATTGAATCCCAAATGAATGCACTAATTGAGCTTAATTAGGAGAAGAGGATTCAGTAAATAATCACCCAAAATGACCCATTCAAAAGTGCTTGGATTGCAGCCTTCGCTGTCGGCTGATTGTGTGCCTCCATTTTGCGGAAAACGGTGGACAATTCAACATGCCGTTTGAAATATTGATAAGTGTTGGAATGGAGCACAGTGGCCAGACTGAAATTGGCCGACGGATTCCGTAGCCGTGGATCGTTGACACCGCTCAACGCTCGTTCCGGTTGGTCAAGGACGAGGAAGGCGGCCAAATTGGCAGTATATGAGGCCACCATGATCTTTTTTTGGGAAAGGGATTTAACGGTCGGGAACATCTCAGTGCAGTCGATCGAGTACTGGGCAATTCTTTTAGCCATAGCTCAACATAAACGCAACTAATCATGGAACGCAATATACTATTTGAAAGCTCAAATAATCTTTTACAATTTAGCCAGTGTAGATTTTATGATTCTGGACTTCAAAAATAAAATACGTGCCTTTGAATGTAATTGAGTCGAATTTTTAGAGGAAAAGCCGTTTTTTCCGCAAAATGTTTAAAGTTATCAAAAAATTAATTAGCCACTTTCTAGAGGACTTTTATGGCTTTCGAGTGACATTCCAGAATTGGTTGCTTCCTTCTTGAGAATGGCCAAAAGAATGGTTCTATACGAACGACGGCACCCAGATGTCACATTTCAGGATTTAGGGGCAGGATTTCAAATTATTTTTTTCATCATTTATAGGTATTTATTCACAAAAATTTGTATAAATTTTAACCATGCAGAATCCGCACCAAACAAGGCCAAGAACGCGGGCACTGAAGCTTCGTGGCGTCTCTGGAATATTGCCATCAGGCATTTATGACAAAATCCCCTCCCCCTTCTCACTTTCACAGACTCCAGAATTCAGAAGAACGCCCCAGACAAACCAAAGTGCCTTGAAGACAGCTCATTTTATTGAAAATTTCCCCCAAAAATTCTTACTTCCCCAAATGTCACACGCCTTTCCTGTTCTGCCCTCTCAAACATTGGATCCTCAATGGCTGAATAGAAACGTTCAAATGGAGATTTTAAATCCAATAAATGGATGGCAATGGCCACTAAGAAAACGGCCAAAACCAGTGAAAGCCAAAGTGAACCCTTCAGAGGTTGCAGAAAAGATTCCATCGGTGAACGTTTTGGTCGCTGTTTAGAAGTTTTGGGGAGTTTAGGTTAAAGTCAATCCCACCCATCTTTCGAGGATTTGAATGCCATGATAAAGCCAGGGTTCACTGAAGTCGATGAATCGCTCACGTTCCGGATTTATGCTCAAAGCCTATACGAAAAGATTTAAAAAGGGAGAAGCAGGAAAATACCCCAATTGCCATATCCGCTCGATCCGCGTCCAATTCTCCCACCTTAATTCCCCAAAATTCAATCAATCATTTCAATTTCCATGCCAAACCATTCCACTCAGCCGGAATCCTCCATTTCGACCTTCACCGCCCTCTTCCTCATTCAAAAGAACTGCCCCGTAGGATTCATTCAAATGAAGCTCAAATGAGAAGCCAGTGTCCGCTTGTTGCCCGGCGGCAGATTCATCGGGTGTATTCGGTTCACCTTTTGCAACTTGTGCCAACAATTCAACTGCCAATCCACTGCAGCAGAACAATTCCTCCAGCCGTGTACCGGGCACAGCGGAATGGAGGCGACGTCGAGAACAGGGGAACCAGGGACCAGCCTGAATTTTTGGTAATTTTTGAGGCGGAAAAGATGGAAATACGGACAATTGGCAAACGATCCACTTCAGGTGGACTGGTTTGCGCCTCCAATTGGGCACATCTAGCGGGTTCATCAACTGAACAAAAATTGGCAGTTAAATTGGGTGGAGTCCAACTTGGCATTGGGCCAATTTGTGGCAATAATATCTAATCAAGGATTGAATCAATTTTGATAATTTTTTTATCAAATTAAAAAGCAGAGTATTCGATATTCAATGATATTAATTTTATTTAAATTGGTAGAGAATTATTCGAGTTATGCCCAAAAAAAATCAACTGAAAATTTCGCTAATACAAAGTTAAAGTTAAATGGTTTTTTTGGTAGAATTTTTTCATCAATTCTGAACCAATAAATAAAATTAATATCATTTGAATAGCCAAAAGTCTGCTCTTTAATTTGATACAAAAACCATCAAAATTGATATAGTCCTTGATAAGATATTATAAAGGGCGCCAAGATTGGCTGCCCATTAAATTAGATAGAGGGCATTGGCACCTGGCAGAGCATAAACAAAGGGCGGATCTTGAACCAAAGTGACGCGCAAATGTTTAGGTAAAGTCAATTCAGATGGTCGCCGACGTTGACCACCGGGCCACAGGATTGTGCGCTCATCCAGCGCTAATTGCCCTTCCCCATCCATGTGGCCAATTTCATGCAATTGCCCACCCATTTCACGTGTATTCAAAATTGAATAGGCCAAACCATGTCTATCGCCACGGCCATTGAATTGAATTTCTTCCCCACTCCATGGGTCATTAATGGGTTTAGTCAGCAATTCCCTAAAAATGATTCTTTCAATGTTCCCCCTCCCCACATATTCACCTGAACATTTCCATTCCAATTCGGCTTGTCCATTCACTTTCGGCTCCACATCCCTCCGGTGGCCCCCAATTCCCTTCCCCTTCTTCTACCGTTTCCTTCTTCCCCAAATGCTCTCCATATTTTGCTTCCAAAAATTCAATTACCCCTTGGGCAACCGTCAATCCATCTCTCAATGCCGAAATCATTGTTTGTTTGAGCCGAATTGTCAATGCTCCTGTTGGCAAGTTTTGGGCCCAGCCAGCCGCCTCATTCACCAACCAAACTCGTCCTGGACCTGTGAATTGTCGGGCTGCAGCGAAAATTCGTTCAGCATCGGATTGCCTTTTTCAAATTTATTAAATTTTATTTGTTTCCCTTCCTCCCAAATAACTTTGCCCAAAGGAGCACCGTATTCGCCGTGCTTTGAGCCAAATGCTCCAACACTTCGCTGGTCAATTCATCTTGGTCCTGGGCCAAATTCAGGCTAATTTCCGATTGGACCTGCACAAAATTAATGCCATCATTGTTTGTTATGCCAATTCTCCCTTAAATCTCAATTTTTGTTTTTGGCCTAACATGTATTTTATGGGTCCTTCGATGTGCCTGCACATCGGCAACAAATTCTGCCCCATTTTGGTCGCCCTTCACCGTGATCAACACAATTTGCCGATATTTCAGACGGCCAAGTATTCGAACCATGACCAATGCATCATCGCTGTGCGGAGGTGAAGTGCGCAAAAATGTTGGGTACAAATTCTGAGTATGGGAATTTTATCACTTTTTCAGCTATTAATTCTTGAATTTTAATTTATCATGAAAATACTCAATTTTGTCTTGAATAAATATGACCCTCTTTGCGAAAGAATCTTGCATCGATCTATAAATTCACTTGAGGGTTCGATTCCTTACGACAGTAACGATATTTTAAAAGGCAAATTGTACATTTAAAAATAAAATGGATAGAATTAAAATCATTCAATTCCCCTCCCCATAATGCGTACATACTTTTCTCGAGAATTCAACATCTTTGATGTTCGTTCCAATTGTTGGCACTCGATAGAATCCAAGTGCCGATGCAACAGTCGAAAACATGGATTTATAGGTAGCCGATTGTTGGAGCAGAGAATCCCTTTCGTCCGGTTGCACCAATAAAACCAGCGAAGAACCGTTGAGAAGCCGACGGCAAACCAATTCATTAGTCAACCACATTATGCTGCTTGATTCTTCAATTGCAAATTTACTAAAAATTTTTGAATTGCGATTGAATCCAAATAATAAAATAGGGAGGAAATTTTCCCAGATTCAGTAAGGTAAATTGATCCTCTTCAAACATGAATTCGATAGTTGCCGTTAATTTTCTTTGAAAAATGCATAACAAATTCAAAAATATTAATCCAATTTTTTTTCTTGGAATTGCCGCAAGCTAATACTGCCCAAAGCAAATAAGATTGAAATTCAAGGTTCATGGAGTCGATGAGATTCATGGAAACAATCGAGAACACATTTACAATCTTAGCAAACGAAAACACATTTACAATCTTAGCAAACGAAAACACATTTACAATCTTAGCTGGCGAAAACACATTTACAATCTTAGCTGGCGAAAACACAATTACAATCTTAGCTGGCGAAAACACATTTACAATCTTAGCTGGCGAAAACACATTTACAATCTTAGCTGGCGAAAACACAATTACAATCTTAGCAGGCGAAAACACATTTACAATCTTAGCTAGCGAAAACACAATTACAATCTTAGCAGGCGAAAACACATTTACAATCTTAGCTAGCGAAAACACATTTACAATCTTAGCTGGCGAAAACACATTTACAATCTTAGCTAGCGAAAACACATTTACAATCTTAGCTGGCGAAAACACATTTACAACCTTGGCCGGCGAAAACACATTTACAATCTTAGCTGGCGAAAACACATTTACAATCTTAGCAGGCGAAAACACATTTACAATCTTAGCTGGCGAAAACACATTTACAATCTTAGCTGGCGAAAACACATTTACAATCTTAGCTGGCGAAAACACATTTACAATCTTAGCAATCGAAAACACAATTACAAATCTTAGGAAATAAAAACAGATTTACAATCTTATATTAAAAACAAAGGAGAGATTTCTAGTCCAACTTGCCTATTGTTATTCTCATCTTGTCCATTTCCTTCATTTGGTTCTGCTTTTATTCCCTCCATGGCCCATGGGATCAATTGGATTTCCATTCCTCCTTCCCTTTTGGCCAATTCTGCCATCACAGCTTCATCAATTCGATTCAAATCATCATTGCCCCTTTCACCCAAATTCATTTGCAAATTTTGTTGATTTTGAACAAGGATGAGAATGGAAACTTTTCTTCGGCATTCACCAAATTGTTGAAAGAAAATATAGAAGAATAATGGCCATAAAAACATTTTTTGATGGAAATCGTGAAGAATAATGGCCATAAAAACATTTTTTGATGGAAATCGTGAAATAAAATTGATGAAGGAAATGGAAAACATATTTGGGAAATGAAAGTTGGAATTTAGTATAGTGGGGAAATGAGTGGGCCCTCCGGTTAAATTGAATTCAAATTCAATTTGAGGCCATCAATTTTATTCTTCTCCATCCAATATTTGGCCAATAAATTGGTTTTCTTTGCAATTATGCTCCTTTTTTACATAATTTATTTTATGTACTTTTAAACTTTTACCCCAACTAATGTTTTATTTATTCTTCCCTCCCACAATTTTTCCATTGTTTTCTGTTTTTGTTTTTCTTTTTCATTTTTTAAACTTTCCTTCTTTCAATTTTCCACGTCATTTTCCTTTTCCATTTTTTGCCAACTTTTCAAAACCCAGTTTCCCTCATTCTATTTTCCATTCCACTAAAGAAAACACATTTTTTCCCTTCCTTTCCCTGTTTGCCCTCTATTTTTTCGGCATTTTTGTCCATTTGGTTGATTAATTTAGCTAAAAGGGGAGAACAAAGAAGTCAACTAGAATTTGGCGGAAATTGCTGAGAAAAGGTTGCCAATTTTCATGGCCTAATTTTGGAATTGAAGGACAACCTGCCAATTATGTCCCCTTCCCTCTTTTTTGTGCCAATATTTTGTCCATATTTATTTGCATCATTTTGAAAAAATAAATTTAAACCATATTCCCCTTCTTCCATTCAAAAATGTTCCATCAATTCTATTCTTTGACCACCTATTTTTTTAAAATAATTTTCACCATAGAAAATGTCGCCCAAATGCTTCATCCAATATTCCCGATTTTTTTAATGCTCCCTCCCACACCCAAATTTGGCTAATTTATGCGCGCTCGTCCCAATTTTATGCCTCCATCATTCCCTTCGTCCTATTTTCCCTCAATTTTCCATTCATTCCTTTCCATAAACCCTTTCATCAATCCCAGGGTGCGCCATTTTCCGTGTCCTCATTCCCATGGCCATTGGCATTTCCCCTTGGCATGGAAGTCATCTTCATTTTTGCAAGTCAATGATTTCCTTTTTGTCCATCCATCCTCAATTTAATTAAGTTTTTTGCTCCCAATTTTTGTGCGTCATCCATTCCATTATTCCATCAAAAAGCAAGGACTCCTTTCTTTGAATTTGCCGTCACGCAATTTGGATTTGGCCAACACCAAAAAATTGTGGAATAAATTGAAATGACTGGAAAAATGGCAAAAAGGAATCATTGCTTCCAATTTCCCTTTCTCTTTCATCATCCATTTCCCCAGGGCCATTCACTTTATTTTGTTGCACTTCATTTCAGCTCGAGGGCCATTCAATTTATTTTGAAGTTTGCACTTCATTCCTGCTGCACTTTTTGGGGAGAAATTCGTATATTTTGAAGGCCTCTGCTGAATAAATTTGAAGAGAAAAAAATGGAAGGGGAAAAGCCCAATTTCGAACACCGGAAAAAATTAAAACGAAATTTTAAATGGGATCGAAAAATTGTGAAGCAAAAAGAATTGAATAAATAAATTAAAACGAATGGGATTTGGGCCAATTTTCTGTTTGGAAATCCAATTTGGAAAGAATAATTTGTGTAGAAGAAAAATGCAAATTAAAAATTGTTTTTTCCCCGAATTGTGTTCTCTGCTGGAATTCATCCAATATTCTACGGCATAATCCAAATTTGGCACACGTCCATCCATCCATCCTGACATTCATCAATTGCCCTTTTGCTCTTTGCTCCCCCAATTTTGTTGCTTGAATGAATTGGCCATGTCCAAATTAATTGGCAGCCGCCCCTTTCCCCTCCTTGCCACTTAATTGCGGCTCCCCCTCCGGTCTCCACTTCAATATAAAAAGTGGGCAGCAGATGGAAATGAAAAGCCCTTCAGAGCCGACATGCAACAAGCATAATGGAAACGCCCACAAGAATATATGAATTGGGGCCAAACATTCCAATGTCCAAACATTTCATTCCCCCCTCCCCTCCCTTGCTTTACCATTTTGTATTCATTTGTGTTTTTACAAAATGTTTCCCAATTTTATTTACATTTTTTGATCCCAGTAATTTTGCCTTTTTAAATGCTTTGATTTTCGGAGAACATTTTTATGGCCATTATTCTCCAATTCATCATAATAATATGCATCATGTTCAGTTTTGCTAATTTTTGTCTAGGATGGTCCCAAAACATGACGGCATCCTCCCTCCCTCCTCTTCTTTGGTTCATTAGCATGTCCAAAATTTTGCCCCGAACAAATAGCTTTGTGTGCCCATGCCACCCATCCTCCTTTATTCCCCCTGCTTTGTATGCCGAATTCGGCGAAAATGGCCCCAAATTCTCCCTTTGAGGGGCAATCCATCCACCCGTCCAGCTGTGCGGCCTACAAATCCAATTTTGTCCCCATTTTACCCGCTTTTCCCCCTCCTCCAAATTTCCGTTGATTTCTTTCGATAGCCCTTTTCCTTCCTTTCCATTTAGTTCCTTCAATTTCTCAGTCATTTTTATTGAGTTCAAAAACAATTTTATGCCTTTAAACATGGGACTCATCAGAAGTAATTTTTGCCATTTTCAGTTGAATTAATTTGCCTAATTTTTGACGCAAATAATTTTTGGCATTCAAAACAATTTTGCCATCTAAAATGAGTGGAAAACGTTCGCCAGTACCGCCCAGACCAACCAGTCGGCAATCAAAAGCCGGTGTGGGCCGAGGGGAACGGCAAAACAGCCAACAGGTGAATTTGGGCATTGGCCACATTTCCGCCACAAATTTGTTTTCAGCATTCCCAACATTTATCGCCTCCGAGAAGTGAACGAGTTTGCCGTAAATCATATACATCTGCGGCTTCAGGAACATCATCAGAAGGCAGAAGGGGCAGCGGTAGTTCAACGGGAGGACAACAACAACAATGGTGGGTGTGAATTGGAACACTGAATGGATTTCAGCAAAAGAATTTTGAATTTCCCTAGGGGTTCATTTATTAAGTCAGTGGAGAGTTTTGATGAATGACTAATCCACAAAATATTCATTTGGTTAATCATTTCTGGGAAAAACAAAAAGGTGGACAATGGGAAGGGTAAAGCAGTGCATCGGATCCTGGCACTTCCAATCCACCCGCCGAAAATCCACAATTTTTCATTTGTTCCATCCTCACTTATTTATTTCCCCGCCTGTCACCCGATCCACCCTCCTCCCTACCTCTACCCTTTCCTTCCATTTGGCCAAAAGGGTGGCCAAACGGATACGAAAGGTGACATTGTTTTTTTATTGTTTTCATTCCACATTCTCCCTCCACTCCTCTGATTTCGCAAATGGCCAAATCCCCGAATACCACTGGTTTTGAAGGACGTTTCTCCTTCCGTCCAAGAACATTGGCCAAAAAATCATGGCCTTAATAAGCCGGCAGTCTGTCCATTATGAACATGGCTAAATCCAATTATGCCTTTCCTTCTCAGTGGCTGTCGTTTTTCCATTTCCTAATTTCATTCTCATCTTTTGCGGGTTTCTGTCTCACTTTCCATTCTTCCATTTTCTTCAAAAATCCTTCTATTCATGAAATGCAAAATTTTAGCTTAAAAAAGATTCACATTTTCGTCAATTTTGAGGTCTTTTTAATCAGCTTCAGGCATAGAAAATGCCACTCTATGATTTTTGTACCAAATGAAGGCCAAAAACCCATTTCCTCCTTTTGCCATCCTTTTCCTCTCTCTCTTCCTTCTATTCTCATTCCGTCTCAATGCCTTTGCCTTCCTTCTTCATTCAAATTCATCCCCCGAGGGACTAATTTTGGCATCTTCTTTTATTCTTTATGCCTTATGGCCTACTATTTTTGACGCATTCAACTCATCAGATGGCCTGGAATAGGAACAAAAAATTGAACAGCAATTCCAAAACACTCGTGATTTTTGGGTATTTTGATGGCCAATTTGGCCAAAAAGTTTATGACCAAAGAATGGCGGGAAAGGCGGCAAATTTGGAGGATTATTCGGAGAAAGGAGAATAAACAGCAATGTCAGATTGTTTAAAAAACCCAAAAATGGATGTTCCAAAGAGGAATTATTGGAATTTGGCCATGTGGATTTGTGCTGTGGAGGATTCGACTCAAAATGGAATTCGGCCTTCCCCCAACCCCCAATATCCCTTTAGGGCATTCCCATCTGCCGCCAGCTCCAATTCTCATCATATTCTTTCGGGTTCCTTTCTTTTCTCGCCATTGGATGGAAAAAAGTTGGCCTTGGCCATAAACAAAGCTCTGGGGCATCGGCTTAAAAAGAAGAGTCACCCACATTTTTTCTTTTTTTTTCACTCAAATTTGTGCCAAAATTCGGAGAACAAAATGAAAATATTTTGTCGCCACCTCTTCCAATTTTCTATTTTTTTTCCTTTTCCCCTTTCATTTTGATCCTTTTCGTCGCTCAATTTAAAAGCAAAACAAATTTCGCACACAAAATCCACACGAGGAAATCAAAGATTCGTCCCCCTCTCAATCTCGATGTTCCCCCTCGCATCATCCACTTTATGATTTTGAATCCTTTCACCCAATTTTCCACTAAATAAATAAACAAATCCATTCAATTTTTATCTTTGATTGCATTTTTTCAATCTTTGTAAGATAGTCAATCCCTTTCCCCATTCTTTATAGGCCATTGTGATTAGGAAATGTCCGAATTTTTTCTAAAAGGTGTTAATTGATGCCATTTCCTCACAAATTGTTCATTAGCCCTTCTGAACATCCATCGCCTTCCCGCCATTTTATTTGTGCCAAAGTCGACAGGCAAATAGACCAATTTCCCAGCCCCACCTCCTTCCTTCACTATTTGCCGTCCCCAAAATGTGTGTGGATTGTCCACAATGGCCATGGGCGCATTGGGGGATGAGACTGGGCAAAAACTAGGGCCATATTGGTTTTCATTCCCCCATCCAATTCGCTATGAATTTTCCCAGCAAAATGGTCGAATTGAAGAGGCGGGGGGAAGGGGCTGCGTGTGAAATGCCGGCAATGGGAGAATTCAACAAAATATTTGTTGTGGAAAATTTTGACGATGAGTGGTCCATGATGAAAGGAGCAAAGTGGCCTTTTGGCCGAACTGTTCCCACACACCCCCTTGGCCTCCTCTTCCCTTTAAAAAGGCGCCTCGGGCCAGACCCAAGAAGAAGAATCGGAGGCCAATTCATTTTCAATTCAATTACCATTTTTATTCCACTTCATTCATATTCTTTCATCAACGCCTCTTCAAAAAATGTTCCCGTGGTCCTAAACTTTTCCATTTTATTTTCATCAAATGACGTATTTCCCCAATTCCCTTTTAATAATTCAAAGTCCACTTCATTTTTATTTCCAAGTGGATTCACCAGAATTTTTGCCATTAAAATAGGTCAAAATCCAATCCATTGAACAAAGGAAATAATTTTTATAGTGGATTTTAGCACTTTTGATTGTCCCCTCCCCCTCTCAATTGTTCGTAAAGTGGCCAAAAGGGTTCTTCACATCTCGAAAGAACCAGAAAATCCATCTTCCTTCCAATCAGCTTAAGTCCATCAGCCCAAAATTCCTTCCGCCATTCTCCATCTCGATGACCACCATCCCTCCTTCCCCTTTCCATTCCATTCATATGGCCATCTTTCTGGAATCTGGATGTGTTGGCCATCACAAAAAGTGTCCGCCAGCCACCAGCCGCGTCCATTTCATTTCTTTCGTCATTTGATCCTCCAATTTCCTTTGGCCAGCAGAGCAGTCTGCTCCGTCCATTTCCCCCACCCCACTTTTCCATTCTATCTTCCGTCCACATTCACATTCGGGCTTGGCCAATTCGCCGTCCATCCATTCTACTTTTATCCCAATTCTTGCCTAGTTTTTCTAAAGTTGCACATCTGCCCGAAAGGGAGAGGATTTTTAGGTCCAACCAAATCCATTTGGTTCCAATATTCCTCCACCCAAAATGAGAATTTGCACTTTTTTTTTGGTCGAGGAAAATGCTACATTTATTTGATAGCCAATTTAAAAAATTTTATGGATAATTGGATGAATTCCCCTTTTCAATTTCACAATTCAATTCATTTAATTTAGATTCAAATTCCCATTTTTTTGCAGGCCAGATTCATCTTCTTCCTCCCTTCTAATGGTTCAACCTCCCCCACATCGTTCCCAATCATTTCGGCATCGGCCTCGTCCAAATGCCCTTCTAGGCGACAATCAACGTCGTGGTGGTGGCGGTGGCCTCAATGCCACGGCTGCCCAACAAAATGAGGTGGATTCTACGCCCGAAAGACGCCGATCCACTCCAACAATCCATCGACGCGCCTCACTTTGCCGCGGCGCCCGAGGCGTTGGCGAACCGCGAATTGACGTTTGGCCAGAGGCCAAGCCGATGAGTGAAGCGGAAGAACGATTTTTGCAATTGCCTGATTGGGCCGATTGGACACGGGTTCGTCAATTCAACATTGATGCCAAAGGGGCGGTCATTCATCGGGGCGATTCATTTCGACGGAAACGGAGGATAACGGAAAATAGCACAAAAGAGAATCAACAATCGCAACAAAATAATAATGGAAATGGGACAGGAAATGAGGGCATTGAACAGCAACAGCAGAATGAAACTGGGGTAATAATAACTACGTTTATTGTTCATTTTATCATTCATTTTATAGAATAGTTCAACCCGCACTTCTCTGAGCAGTTCATCGGCATTTGCCCAGCAGCAACCTCAAAACAATGAATCAACAGAAGTCATTCATCAGAATGGAAATAGTGACCATTCAGTCCAAGGGCCAAGTTGCTCATATAAGGTGATATTCCCTTGGGGCTACTCATTCTCAAAATTTACTCATAGATTTGCGTACTTGGACAAGCTGGTGCCGGCAAAACCTCGCTGATTGGCCAATTCCTCTCCTCTTCGGCCTTTCATGACTCGGATGAAATGCATTCAGAGAACGGTGTCCCTCAACAAAATGGCGGCGAGGACACAACCGTCTCCGTCAACATCGGTGGCCATGAATGTGAATTGGCCTTCTCCGAATGGGATATACCCGAACAACAAGAGGAAATCCATTCCAAAATGAGCATATTCCATGCATTCCTCCTAGTCTACTCAATTGACCGTAAAGCCAGCTTTCGGATTGCCATTCGGCAACTCGAACAACTCCGAACCGAGAATTGTCCGGCTCCAATTCTGTTGGTTGGAAATAAGGCGGATTTGGAACGTAAAAGGGCAGTGATGGAGCCAGAAGTGAAAAATGCGGTGCTCACGTACGATGTTCCTCATTTCGAAGTTTCAGTAGCGTTGAATCACGATGTTGATGGTAGGGAATTTGAAAGGTGGATGGAACTAATTGCATTCTATTAAAATCAGATTTGTTGGTTGGCATCGTGGCACAAGTGAAGGAATCCTTCCGAATGAATATTTCTGATCAACAGCAGACCAACAACAATAATTCCATTGTTCGTTTCCAATTTAATCTAAGTTCATCCCATCAATTTTAAGAATAATCGACCCATTCAACGAAGTTCTCAAAATTCGGAAGATTTCCATGCAGCAATTCGTCGGTTTTCTCAACGAAAAAAGCGCCAAATGGGTGTTGCGGAAATGGATGTGGAGAGGGGAAAATGCATGAATTTATTTGAAAAATTACGAAAATGGCGAAAGGGAGGAACATCCAATTGTTGAAGCCGACTAAATTCTCAATTAATTCCTTCCTCCTCTCGAACTTACCCAAATACGAGTCGGAAACCTTGACTCCACCCCCTCCCCTTCGCCCCAAAATCATTTGATGCCTTCTAATTCTATTATTAATACATTTATTCACATAATTTGTTCTCTGATTTTTCAAAGAAATACGACACCACCCCAGCAATATTTGTATGATAAATTTGTATTTCATGCACACTAAATGAAGTCAAACTTATTTGGATTTTAATTAAAGAATGATGCAAATATAATTCATACAAAAATCAAACACAGCATTCATATCATAATCAATTTTTATCATTAAAAACAAAATATATTCACAACAATATGATATAGAAAAAGAAAACAATATAGATGGTATTTTTAACAATGAGGGACATACAACAATATACAATGTGATTTTGGGAAAAACGAGGAATGCCGACAAATATCATCAATGGGTCACGCACATCTTTGGCTGTAGATCAATCTTCTTCATTAATAGGGTTCTTCTGGTGGTTGCCGGTTGCCCTCAACAAAGATCGCGTCGCTATCTAGATCTAAAAAAGGGGACATTTATTATTGGAATTTAAATTGCAAAATTTTTACCTGCCAACGTTCTGTACTGCTCATCGTCGTGTGCCATGCCTTGCTGCGTTTGCTCTCTTCCGTCCATTTGATCTTCTGGTGCTTGCATTGCAGGAGCTTGGGCATCATCTTGGGCATCTGGCTGTTGCTGGGCCGGGTCTTCTTGTGGCAAATCTGTTAAAATATATTTGAAATTAGGTTTATAATCGTTGTAAAGCTCCTACCTTCTTCTTCATCTGATGCCGGTGCATTGGGGCCAAATTCAACTCTTAATTGAAAAAAGGTGTGTTAAAGTTTAAAAATTCAAATTTCTTACGTGACTGGTACTTCAATGCCCGTTATTTTTGGTTGTTGTTTGGCAGGCGATTTTGCTTTGTTTATTCCTTTGCCAGCAGCAGGTTTTCCTCCTTTCTTCTTCTTCTTTGGACTGGGCTTGACTCCTTCCTTTCCTCCGATTTTCTTCTTGGGCGCCTTCTTCATCTTCTTTGCCGGCTTGTAGTTTTTGCTCTTTTTCTGTAAAATTTGAAAGGTTATTTTAAAAGTAATTTGGAAATAAACATAACCAACCTTTCCGCAGCAACATTGCATAATCCCAATTGACATTGACACAGCAGCAGCCATAACAACAACGAACGCTGGAATTGTTGAGGGTGCCGGAAATAATTGCATTATCCCAAGAATTGTTGAAGTAAATTCTGACATCACTTGAAAAATTGGGCAGATTTCGTCGATTGATGGAATAAGAATATTTTGTTGACTGAAACGAGATGATTAAGAAATCCAAAATTATTGATCCTTTTATATAAGGATTTCCGACTTTTCGATATCTGGAAATTACCCGTGGATGTGGACGGTAGCCGTAGCACTGTTTATAAAAAAGGAAATGTTACGATGGCGGTAGGTATAGGTATAGCGTATAGGTATAGGTGTGATGAGTGATGATGATGACTATGACTGATCTGCTGATGATTGATGAATGTGAAGAAGAACATTTTTTTTTCTTTGGGATATTTTGTCATTTTCTTAGTTTCCTTTTAGTTTTAGATTTTAGTTATAGCAGGGTGCGGAAAATCAACAAATTTGTTGAAATCAACAAAATGAAATTGTGTCTAGGTCAAAGCACAATTTTTGTTGAATTTTTTGTTGATCAACAAAAAATCAACAAATTTCTTTTTCCTCTTATTTTCATGTGTTATTTTTCTTTTCTTAGCCATCGCTGCTGGACCGACCACAATTGACCACAAACTTGTCAGGCAGGCCGATTTTGATTGATGGATTGTAGTCAGTGGTCAGCAACCAGCAGCGATGAGCCTCTTTGGCTAAGAAAAGAAAAATAACACATGAAAATAAGAGGAAAAAGAAATTTGTTGATTTTTTGTTGATCAACAAAAAATTCAACAAAAATTGTGCTTTGACCTGGACACAATTTCATTTTGTTGATTTCAACAAATTTGTTGATTTTCCGCACCATGAGTTATAGTTGTTGATTCTCTTTCTCTAACTCTATTAAATTTTCTATTATCTCTCTTTTCTTATAGTGTATTTTATCGATTGATGAATGATATGCTTAAAAAAATGTATTGAACACAAAACAAAAACTATAAAAGAAAGCTATGTTCACCCTTCTTTTTGGCTGCACCCTAATCTACAACAACATTTCCAATCTTCTACTTCAACAACAAACAAATCAAAACCGCCGGCAGACCAATGGGCAACAAAGATGATCAAAAGGCGAAGCATTGCTCCAAGGATAACAAAGACGACGACATTGTTTGCTGTGAACACGGAAGGCCATGCCCGAAAGCCAATGAAAAGCGGAAGAAGAAGCAAACAACCGAAACAGAAGAACACAGCATCTACGAAAACATGGTACCGGCGATCAACGGAGCAGAAGAATCAGCAGCGAGCACTGAAGAAGAAGCACCGAAAAGCAGTTCAGAAGCATCAAATTATGACCTCGTACCTGATGGAGGACTCGGCAGCACAGATGAAGCAACTGGCGAAGAGGATGACGAAGGAATTTCAACGGCAAAAGAACATGACGACGAAGATGAAGATATCGAGCCAAAAGTGTACGAAAGAACGGAGCATCAAAACCGAGTGTGAGTTTTATTTTTTTCATAATTTAATCTTTCAATAATTTTTCCCAATTTTTAGGATGAATGGACCGCCTGCATCACCATCGCAAAAGTAAAAACTACACATTAATAATCAAAAAATAATTTTTTTTATTTTAGTACCTACGCTGAACTGAGAACAATTGATGGGGACCGAGTGAATCCCAAGGAAGAAGATATGATCAAGTACTACATTGGACCATGCACAAGGAGGATGGCCGAGCAACTGTGCAAACGCGACGGAGGATTCCTGCTCTATCATCAGGTCATTGACGACAAGGGTGTTTTTCAGCACGTGCTCCCGTTGTTCATCGTCTACCGGACTGCATCGCGAAATTACCGGTAAATTTATTAATCACATAACATGAATTATTAATCCAACTTTTTTCAGTCACATTCGGATTCTGCGCTCCGGAAGCAAAGGCCTGCTGCATGTCGACATTGAAGGCGAGCCGAAATTCCAATCCCTGTCTTCGCTGATAACCTTCTACGTGAGTTTTGATTTTGCATTTCTTAATGAATTAAACATCCCTTCTTTTTCAGGAAATTTATGCTTCATTCTCCAACAAATTCGAGGCATTTCCAGACAAGGCCAAAAGCAGCTGCAGCCACCACGATGCACCGGCAGGAGGAGAAGACGAAGACGAAGACGAGGACGATTCATCAGGAGGCGGCGGCACGGATTGATGAGATGTGATGTCCAAGAATGGCGGCGGATGTTGAATAGAAATGATAAAATATTTGTCCTTCGTATTGTAAAATAATTATTAAATATGTGCTATTGTTATTTCCCAATTGTTTGTTTATATTCCATCAAATTATTGTTGTATTATATTGTGTTGTGTTTTGTATAAATTTGTTTTTTTTGAAACAATTACAATTTTGAAGTTTTAAACTTATATTTTTTTACTTTTACTTAAACTCTAAGTACTTGTAATAATTCTACATAAAAAATTGTTTTCAGTTTTCGGGAAGGACTGGACAATAATAATTGGCCTTCCCCTCTTGAGTTCCTCCAATTTTGGCCCCACAGGTTTGCAATTCAATGTGGCCATAAAAATCTTTGGTGAAAACAACTATAAAGTTTTTTAGTATAGTTGGGCAAAAATTGGGTTTATTTTCAAATATTCCAAAAAGAATGGAAAAACTACCAATATTGCCTTCAAAAAATGTCTCATCTAATACAAGAAATGTAACAGGATTGCTGTCGAGAACACTTGGAAGCGGGAAAATCAGCAGCGGAGGCATATTGGCTCGTGCGCTTGGAAAACAAACATCCAAATGGTCGGAGGATGGGAATGGCCCATCTGCTGTGGTTGTTTTGCCATCAGTTCAGCAGCAATTAAATCAAGTAAATTAAATAGTAAATTAATTCAAAATATAATTGAAAATTAAGGCAAAGAGCTCTGCTGCCACGAATATCGAACCTGAAATTGTTGGCGCAAGTGACACAGCCTTACGCGTTACGGTCCCAAACATCCCAGCACCGGCACGCAGTGCTGTTCTTCAAGACTCCATTATCGATTTTTCTGCAATTGCCAATGATGAAAGAGAAGTGGCGAAATACAGCCCGGAAGAATGGGAGCTCCGAATGCGTGGAGGAATCCTCAGCACCGCACTTCGTCAACATCGCCGACATTCTGTTGCTGTAAATGGCCTCCTACGACGACCTCGATCTTCAGCAGGAAATACTCAATTGAACAATTTCAACGCCACCAAAAGGCGCCCAACAACAATAGTGCACTCTTCCGATGATGAATATCGTTATGGAATTTTGGGAAAATCGCTTGAAAGGCGGAGGAAGCGGAGATTAAGCAAAGGTGAATTGCTGGAATATAATCATCCGTCGACAACTACCAGTGAAGGAAGTGGTAAGTGAATTATTTTTATTAAAGATGGGGGACATTAGTGTACTGAAATGTACTTTAGAATGTATAGAAAATGCATATATATAAGTAGGAATCAAGTACGTAAAAAAATATTTGACTCTGAGCGGAATCGAACCTGCGACCTAAATTTTGCAAAAAACGAACACCCACTCGGCTAAATAATTCTAGGAAAAAATTTTGATAAAATCTTTATAGCCAGCCTAAATCTAGAGATAATGAAGGAAAAATATAAATAGAATTGAAATAATTGAAAAATTTTCTTAGAAAAATTGCATTTTATTCCTCCATTGTTTTCAGCCGCCGATGCCGAAAAAGCCGCTGCTGGAAAGAAACCAAAAGTGCATAAAGGAGGAAAGGTGCAGAAACAGAGACCCTATAAAGGTGCCAATTTTCCATTGATAAACTCTGCCGCCGGTGGACAAATTGGAGAAGGAGTGGATGGCCTGGAAGAACGACGAAAAAATGCCACAAGGTAAAATTCACAATATTTGTAAATATTTATTTATTTATTTTTTTATAGAAAGGGCTCATCATCCGAAGCGGATAGTGAATCGGAACGCTCCTTGACAGAAGTGGAAAAGAAGGAAATTGCCGAACTCGAATCGTAAGTATAATTTAATTTGATGAATTAGTACAATTACAAATGTTCAGATTACAAAAGCACGGCGGTGACCAAAGCACCGAATTATTGTTGTTAACGAAGAAAGCTGAATGGGATGAAGTTCGAAAATCACTTGATCAAAACCAACAACTGGATTTCACCCTTGCCGACCAAGATGGCTACACTCCACTTTTATTGGTTGTGAAAGCGGGCAAGGCTGATATTTTCGAGAAAATGATTGAAAAAGGAGCGGATTTATTTGCATCATCAAAGGTTTTTTCTTGATTGTATTTTCAATTTATGATTTTCACAGGACCGAATGACTGCCGTCCATGTTTGTGCACGATCAGGAAATGAAGATTTAATGCAGCGGTTGTTGGCAAGGAAGATGGATATTACACGACCAGCCGGGGTAAATTATTATCCAAATTGAGCTTAGACAAAGGAAGAAATTATATAACGAGTTCGAATCTACCTAAGAAAATTTTTTTGGACTTTATGCACTTTTACATATTCAATAGTCGAACATGTATTTCTAAACAAAATAGAAAATACTATATTTTTAACCAAAAATCCTGGGAATTGCTTAGCCGAATGGGTGACCCTTCACATTCACAAAATTAGGTCTCGAGTTCGAATCCGCTCAGAGGCATGAATTTTTTACACATTCTACAGTACATTTCTAGAGGAAATAAATAAACCAAACCAAATAAACTTTAAAAGATGCTAACATAATTTCATTTCAACCATTTTTTAGCCACTCAGCCGTTTACCAATTCATTTTGCCTGTGATCGGACCAGTTCACGTGCATTCAACATTGTTCAACTTTTGCTTGAGGCAAATCCCAACTGTCGAACGGCTACGGATAAAAAAGGCTCTACGCCATTGCATTGCGCAATTCGGGCTGGAAATCTTCCTATCGTCCAGCTCCTCCTTTCCAAAGATCCAGAGAAGCAAATTCGAGTTCAAGACGCTGATGGGAACACTCCAATGCATTTGGCCGCACAAAAAGGTGAGTCAATTTTAAAATATTAAATGAAAATAATTCCATTTAAGGAAACGATTTTCTGAAAATAATTGTTGATAGCGGAGGTGGCGAAGACGTGAACACCCAAAATGTAATAGGCAGAACACCTCTTCATGAAATCGCCGAATTGGAAGATGAGAGGGAAAGGGACAAAATGTTGAAGCTAATGTGGAAATTAAATGCAAATGCTAATATAGCGGATAAGGTAATCAGTGATTGGGCGAATAAATATTAAATGAGAAAATTTTGTTATTTAAGAATGAGAAGACTCCGTTGCATGTTGCCGCCGAAAGAGGTCATTTTAATTAATTGTTATTAATTCTAATTCTTTTTTTTGTAGGTCATACAACCGTCGTTGAAACACTCATCGACAAATTTGGCTCTTCCATTCGGGCCAGAACACTTGATGGGAGCACTCTATTGCACATTGCATCGGCGGCCGGGCATGCGGACACGGCGTTGGCATTTTTAAGTAAAATATTTATTTTTAACTTGATATAAAATAATCCTTTATTTTTTCACAGAACGTGGCGTTCCTTTATACATGCCAAACAAAAATGGTGCATTAGGACTTCATGCGGCGGCTGCAGCTGGCTATAATGATGTTGTTAAGGTGAATTAAATTTTACTGAATAAAACATAAATTTAATCAATTTAACAGATGTTGATTGCAAGAGGCACTAAAGTTGACATTACAACGAGGGTATTTTAATATTTTATAAGTAAAATTTCACTCTTATCTAGGATAATTACACGGCTTTGACTGTTGCTGTCCAATCGGGGCAAGCAAGTTGCGTGGAAACACTGCTGGGATTCGGTGCTGATGTGCATATTAAAGGAGGGCAAATTGGAGAGGTGAATTCAACAATCATTTTTAACATTTAAAAATTAGTTAAATAAACTTTAATCTAATTTACAAATTTTTATTCCAACATTTTTAATTTTATTATTTTATTTTAGACTGCGTTGCATGTTGCCGCTGGACTGGAAAGTGGAGACATTGAATGTGCCCAAATGCTGTTGAAAAGTGGGGCACAACCAAATGTGAAAAGATCCGATGGACTAACCCCATTGCATATTGCCGCAAGGGCGGGGAATCGTGAAATGGTCCGGCTACTGTTGAATGAGGGGGCGGATGTTGAGATGAAATCAAAGGTTCATTTAATTTACAAAATAAAATCAACCATTTTTTCACAGATTGGTGAAACTGCCTTACATTTTGCTTCAAAATATTGCCATTTGCCAATTGTTCTTCTCCTTTTGGAACACCTCAGCAAAAATTCGGACAATAGAGATGTGAAAAATTATGTAAATTCACTGACGGATGATGGCCAAACCAGCGTGCATTATGCAAATCAAATTTTGCCGGATCAAGTCCATTTCAAGGAAGAAGATGCCCGGATTGTTTCAACTCTGGTGGATTATGGAGGCGATTGCGAATTGCAAACTTTGAATGTTCGTTTTAAAAATATTACAATTAAAAAACATTTTTCCTTCCAGAATTTGGAAACTGCAATGCATATGTGTGCTAGGTGAATAAATTTAGCTTTAATTCAATTAAAATGCAATTTTTTATTAAAGATCAGGAAATGAAGGAGTATTGTTGGCGATGGTCAATAAAATCGGACCAGGCTCTGTGCAAATTGTTCAAAATAAAAAATCAAGGAATGGATGGTCTCCTTTGCTGGAGGCATGTGCCCGTGGACATGTTGGTGTCTCACGGATTTTACTTCAACATCACGCAAGAATTGATGTCTTTGATGATTGCGGAAGAACGGTGAATGAAATTATATTAGTGAAAAAATTTAAATAAAATTTAAGGCATTGCATTTGGCAAGTGCCAACGGCCACATTGAATTAACCAAACTTTTGCTGAAATATAAAGCATTCGTTAACAGGTAAATTATTAAAACATTCACTATAAAATAAAAAAATTGTAACATTTAGTAAAGCAAAAAATGGAGAAGCTCCACTACATTTAGCGGCTGCCGGTGGGTTAAAAATTATTTTTTAATTCCATTTTTCTTTAAGCTGGCCATCCGCGGGTTGTGAATATGCTGGTTCAAGAGCATGGCGCCAGTCTTGAAGCAATCACACTGGACAACCAAACTGCACTCCATTTTGCTGCAAAACATGGGCAATTAATTGTTGCCCAAACTTTATTGGCGTTAGGCGCAAATCCAAATGCGCGAGACGACAAGGGACAAACACCATTGCATCTGGCAGCAGAGAATGATTTTCCGGATGTAGTGAAGCTGTTTTTAAAAATGAAGCAAAATAACCATGCCGTATTGACCGCAGTTGATCACAGTGGTTTCACGGTATGTAATTTTTGAATGGTTAAAAAAGGAAAGATGGGTATAAACCGGCGAATTACCTTTAAATCGAGGCAAATTTTTAGTATTTCTATTATGTTCCTAGTTCAAATAATGAGTTATAAATTCATATCATGGTTAGTCTAGTGGTATAGCCCTTTATGTTATTGGTTCGAGATCGGGGGTTCGATTCCACTTGGCGGCAAATTGTTTTATTTTTTCAAAAAATTAATTTTTTTTTTAATTTTTAGGGTGCCCATATTGCAGCAATGAAAGGGAGTTTGGCAGTGGTCCGCGAATTAATGATGATCGACAAATCCATGGTGATCCATGCAAAAACAAAAACATTGGAAGCCACAACATTGCATATGGCGGCGAGTGGAGGCCATGGGAAAATTGTAAGCAAATTCAAATTAGTAAACTTTTCATTGTTAAAAATTATTAGGTAAAAATATTGTTGGAAAATGGGGCAAATCCTGAAGATGAGAATGCAAATGGGATGACGCCACTTAGTTTGGCTGCATGGAATGGCCATACCTCAATACTTTCTTGTTTTGAGAAGAAATACTGGCGAAAATGTTCAAAAAAGGTATTCCTCTCCATAGTATTTATATAAATATTCGTTATAGACTGGTCTTAATGCATTTCATATTGCCGCCTATAAAGGCCATTCCGATTTTATCAATGAAATAATGAAATATGTGCCCGCAAGTGTTCGTTCCGAGCCTCCAATTTTCAATCATTTAGTCGTCAAAGAATTCGCTACTGAGGTAAATTGATTTTTTATTTTCTAAATTAATGGCTCTGAATTAACAGTATGGATTTACGCCACTTCATTTAGCCGCCCAAGCGGGCCATGATTCATTGGTTCGAATGTTATTAAATCAAGGCGTTCAAGTTGATGCGGCAACAACGACAATGGTAAATAAAATTAATCCAGAAAATATTTTTAAAATATAATTTAAGAATGTAATTCCTTTGCATTTGGCAGCACAGCAAGGTAATTTTTAAAAATCAATTATTCTATAAAATCGTCATTTCCTTAGGACACATAGCCGTTGTTGGGATGCTCCTGTCTCGAAGTACACAACAACAGCATGCGAAGGATTGGAGAGGAAGTCAGTGTTACATTCATTAATGAATACAATACATTTTTAAGGAACTCCACTTCATTTGGCCGCCGTGAATGGGAAAAAAGGTTTTAAAATATTAATTATATCGAAAAATACATTAATTTAATTCAGAAATGGTTTCTCTGTTGATTGCACAGGGTTCAAATATTAATGTGATGGACCAAGTTAGTTACAGTTCGTTACATTTGGATTAAATTTAATTATTAGAATGGTTGGACTGGAATGCATTTTGCAACGAAAGCCGGCCATTTGGAGGTGGTCAAATTGTTCATTATGAGTTCGGCGGATGCCCAGGCGGAAACGAAAGATGGAAAAGTTCCGCTGTGTTTTGCGGCCGCAAATAATCATGTAAAAATATTCAAATTTCAAACATTAAACAACATATTTTGCAGATTGAATGCCTACGATTCTTGTTAAAACAAAAACATGATACACATCAATTGATGGAGGACAGAAAAGTAATAAAAAAAATAATTTATTGAGAATAATAATTCCAAATGAATTTTAGTTTATTTTTGACTTAATGGTTTGTGGAAAAGGAAATGACAATCAACCATTGCAAGAGTTCATCCTTCAAAGTCCGGCGCCCATCGATACTGCCGTGAAATTGTCGAGCTTATATAGGGAAATGAGTGAAAAGGAAAAGGAGAGAGCTAAGGATTTGGTCTGTTTATTTATTTTAAGCTATTTAATTAAATTTTAATTAATAGAGTAACGTAGCAACATTTGCCGAAAATTTGGCTGTTGAATTGCTGGGAATTTCGGCGGCAAAATACAATGCAGCACTCCTTTTGAAGGCTAAAGATCATCGAGGCAGACCACTTTTGGATGTACTTATCGAGAATGAACAGGTAAAAACGCAATTTTGCTAAATATTAAATCCCAAAAACATAATTTTCAGAAAGAAGTTGTTTCATATGCTTCAGTGCAACGATATTTAACGGAAATTTGGACGGGAAGAGTGGATTGGTCTTTCGGCAAAACAGTGGCATTTGCCTTTTTTGTGCTCATTTGCCCTCCAGCATGGTTCTATTTTTCACTGCCTTTGGATAGTCGAATTGGTCGTGCCCCAATTATCAAATTTGTTTGCCATATCGTCTCACATGTTTACTTCACAATTTTGCTCACCATTGTTGTTCTGAACATCACACACAAAATTTATAATGTAAGAATATTTGTACTTTTATAAATTAAATACAGGGTGCGTAAAAAGTTCCCGGACACGGTTTTTTCATTATAAAAATTTTTTGGATGAATAAAATTTTTTCATTTTTGGTATAATAATAAATTATTTTGCCCTTTATTGGAATTATTAAAAGATTTGGGAATTTGAAGACTCTCCTTTGGGAGGCGGACTTGAATACATGTCCTCCTCAAGGTTGAAATGTCCGCTCATTTTTTAGGGGTATTTTAATTTTTATCAATGTTTAAAATGAGAATTAAAATTTTTTAAATATATTTTCTAACAGCTCAGATATAGCGTCAAATAATATAAAAAAGAAAAATAAAAATATTAAAAATTAAACAAATTAGCCTAGACGAACTTTTTGATACGAAAATGCAAAAATTGATGACTTGAAAAACCAAAATTTTCTAATTCTGAATTTCTTTGACCATTTGAAATTTTTTTGTTTAAATATTACTCTTCTATCTATTTTTATGAAAAAAGCCAATTTTGAGAACAGCCACCCCATTTTAAGACCATTTTTGAGGGCCATTTTTAGGCCGATTTTTGGGTTTCCTCCAGTCCGCACGATTTTTTCAACATTTTTCTATGCCACTTTTTTATATTCAAGGTGGGATGCAAAATTTTTAGCAATTTATGAAGCCAAGATGTGGATTTATTAATCCTGTAAATTTGATAAATTTTTATTTTCCCATTCTTGAGTTATGCCCTAAAGAATTTTTCATCAAAAAAGGGATTTTCAGATCAAAATGAATGGACCTTTTTTTAAAAAATTATAAAATAATTTAGTTAATTATTAACATGCCTATCATAGTTGATATAAGAGTAAAAAAGATTGGAGAATTTGATTTTAAAAAGAAAATTTTAAAATCTTGAATGTAAAAAGATAAAATTTCATATTAAAAAGTGTCCGGAAACTTTTTACGCACCCTGTATAGGTTAAGATTATCAATAACCAATTCATGGCGCTTTTAGTTTAATGGTTATTTTCTTTGTTTAGTTTTCATTAACGGGCGGGTTCGAATCCTTTTTGGGTAGTGTATTTTTTTATCCATTTATTATCCAAAATAATTAATTCCATAAATATTAAAATTAAATTCAGGTCACTTCAATTGTGCCAAATCCTGTGGAATGGCTTTTATTGTTGTGGCTTTCCGGAAATTTAGTATCCGAGCTTTCAAATGTCGGAGGTGGATCAGGCTTGGGCATTGTTAAAGTGCTGGTAAATTGATTAAATATCCAAATACAAATTACATTGAAACATTTTTTAGATTTTGGTGCTCGCCGCAATTGCTATAGCTGTTCACATTTTGGCTTTTTTGCTTCCCGCAATATATTTTACACACTTGGACAATGATGAGAAATTGCATTTTGCTCGAACAATGCTCTATTTGGTATATCCTTTCAATCAATTAATGATAAATAATTTGATTAATTTTAGAAGAATCAATTGCTCGCATTTGCTCTGCTCTTTGCCTTCGTCGAATTCCTCGATTTTCTTACTGTACATCATTTATTCGGGCCATGGGCAATAATCATTCGAGGTAATTTTTTTAATAATGTTAATTTTAAAGATTAATTTCAACAGATCTTATGTATGATTTGACACGGTTTTTGGTTATTCTGATGCTGTTTGTTGCCGGCTTCACGCTTCATGTAACTTCAATTTTCCAACCCGCTTATCAACCTGTCGACGAGGATTCTGCCGAATTAATGAGATTGGCTTCACCCGGACAGACACTGGAAATGTTATTCTTCTCTCTCTTTGGACTAGTGGAACCGGATAGCATGTAAAATTTTTTTAAAAATTATAAAAAATTAAATCATTCAAATTCCAAGGCCTCCATTGCATTTGGTCCCTGATTTTGCCAAAATTGTGCTGAAGGCTATTTTTGGCATTTATATGATGGTCACATTGATTGTGTTAATAAATCTGCTTATTGCTATGATGAGCGACACCTATCAACGAATTCAAGCCCAATCGGATAAAGAATGGAAATTCGGGAGAGCAATATTGATTAGACAAATGAACAAACGATCAGCCACACCATCGCCAATTAACATGCTTACAAAATTGTTTATTTACTATAAAAATAGTATGAATTTTTAAATTCAAGGTATATTGTGCTCAAAGTGGCCTACAGAAACAAACGTAAAGCTTAATGAAAGTAATTTTTATTTATAGTTTTTGCAGTTCGTTTTTGCACGCAAAAGGCACAACAAGATTTGCGATATGAAGAGAATATCGATGCATTCTCGATGGATGGCCAGCAGGTTGAAGAGTACATTTAATCAATTTACGCACATAATTTTTAGGGACGTCAAAGTCCAACCTTCAAAGTCGGTTCAGATGATTCGGAACGTGGTATGAACATATATGTTCTATCTTATTATTATATAACTCGATTTTAGTAATGGCAAACGATGAGCACCATAAGGCCAGAGACTTTAATTTGGAGAAAGTCATAGATTGGAAGGAAATTGTGGATATATACTATCAAGTTAGCATTAATTTATTATAATTTTTATTCAATAAAACCAATATAGATGTCAGGAAAGCGAAATCCAGACAGAGGAGATGATGAAAATGGAGTTAATACTTTCACCAGCGAACAATTACGAGAAATATCGAACAAAATTGGTTAAAATGTTTACAAATACAATTTTTTAATTCACCTTATGCTGTATTTTTTTTATCTCTCATTATATAACATAAAAATTATTATCAAAGAGTTTCATTTTCATAATAAAAGTTAAATAAACTTCCTTGTATCTTAATCTATCATATATGTACTTTATACTAAAGAAATTATTATAAGTACCTATTATCATTATCATAATTTAATTCAAATTTCAAATTAATTTTTTAAAAATGACATTTCAACAAAACTGAAGATCATTCAAAAATTAGGGAAAGAAAGCAGCAGAGGAATAATGCATAATGCTTAAAGAAATCAGAGAAATTTTTATTCCATTTTTCCATTCCAATTCAATGCAAGCAACGGAATCCAAACATAGGCATAGGTAGAATTAAAACCGTTGTTAATTATTGATGGACCTATAACTGTTAATCAATTATTTCATTTTTTCATTTTAATCCTATAAATTAAACATCAAAACATCGAAAGTTTTACTGCTGGTATTTGTTGATTATGATTATTAATAAAAATATAAGCTCAGATCATAATGATTGATTGACAAATAAGGAAACGAAACACAATGTTTTATTATTTTAGAGTCCATAAAAAAATACTACAAATGATTTTTAATTCCTCAAATTCATTGCTGCTCTACCGTGCATTCACTTCACAAATTCTCTCAAAAACTTTGACCACTTTGCCTCAACCAAAGTTTATTAATTTATTTATCAAAAATAAAATAATTGTTCCTGCAGGATCCGTTACATTGATCCGATGGAGACATGGGAAATTGCAAAAGAAGAAGTCAACAAAGGAGGTTAATTTGAAAAAATTTCTAATGAATTAAAACTAAAAATTAAAGATCCGCAACAGGGAGGTGAAAAGGCTTGGCTTGCTCTGGACGTTCGTATGCGTGAAATGGCAAAACAAGTAAAATATTAGGAAAGAAAAAACAATTAATTTTGATATTTTTTAAGGACGGCAAAATTGTGCTCAATACCCATTTTATCAAGAACCGTTTCATTGAGCTTTATCAAATTGATTATGCCGAGAAATATGGACCGGAAGAGGCAAAGGCTATTGGAGTGCACTATGGATTGGCTCAATGTCTGCATGCCAACTTTTACGATGGACTTTTGGGACCTGCCAACGTGAAGGACTACTTGGAACATGTCAAAGAACTCATTGAAAAACTTCAAAAATTCCGGCTGCCAGTGCACCGCTATCCCCAATTGGAGGAAATTTGCTTGGAGAAGGGTTACATTGGTGACAATTATGATGGGGAGAATAACCGTATATTCCGTTGGCCAGGCCCAGAAGAGAGGAAGAAATTGAAGCAAGAACGCAAATCTCAAAAGCAAGAATGAACAGACTTTATAAACCCCAAATGACCTATTCCAGCCAATATTATGAAATGTTGATCATTGCAGACTTTTATGAATAAATTTTAATTTTTCGAATCTGAAAATTCTTATATCATGTTAACATTATCATTTGAATATATATTTATTTGATCATATTGTTCGGAATTTATACATGGAATTCCACTTGAATAGGAATAATGGCCCGAGCTCAATTTGAATATGATGAAGTCGGCAATACATTTTATTATGTTATTGTCTCATTCTTTGCTGTGATACTCTTCCCCTTGACACATTTCATGTGGCCATCACTTCGTAAGATTAAAAACAAAAACAATAAATAATCTAAAATTTAGCAAAAAGGCCGGATGTACCGAAACGGGGATGCCGGTGTGATGGTGATCTGGTGAAACGATTCAAAAAAAGAGCAGATCAAGCCATGGGAAAAGGCGAAATGTCTGATGAAAGGCGTGGTTCTTCTTATTCTTTGGGCACTATTCATTTTGCTTGCCTACAAAGTTTCCCAGTTGGAAACACAACATGAAGAGTTTGTTTTGAAACTTGAATATACTAATTCAGTAAAAATTTAAGATATGATCCATATAAAATTCTTGGAGTTGATCAGGTTTATTTACCACATTCTTCATTTATTGAAAATCTTTTAATAATTAAGGATGCGGATGTCAGTGAAATAAAAAAAAAATACCGGGAGCTTAGTAAAACCCACCATCCGGATAAAGGTTAAAATTTTTAGGATTAAAAAGGTTTCATTATAATGTATTTTAAAGGTGGCGATCCGGTCACATTTGATGGTATTGTCAAAGCTTACAAAGCGCTCACGGACGAGGAATCCAAAGAAAATTGGCGCCTATACGGAAATCCGGATGGTCCAAAGGCGACCACTTTTGGAATTGCTCTGCCAAAATGGATAGTCAGTGAACAATACGGCGGTTGGGTCCTTGGCCTGTACACACTTGTTTTTATGGTGGTTCTGCCATTGGAAGTTGTAAGTGTTGTTCAGAAATTAAATTAATTTTTCGCAAAAATATTCCAGGGTTTTTGGTGGTATAATTCAATCAAATACAGTGCTGACAAAGTTTTGCTCGAGACCTCCAGACTTTATTGTTATTTTTTGCAAAAAACACCAAGCATGGAAATTAACCGTAAGTAGCGAAAACTTACAAATTTATTTGCAAAAATTTAGGAATAATAATGATTTTGGCCGGCTCTTATGAATTTTGGAAAAAATTCAACACTGAAATTGTGGAGCGTGAAAGTGATGACAAAGAAATCCCGAGAGTGATGAAGGAATTGAGGAATTTGGGCGAGAACAAAAAGGAACCACCACTATGCTATCCTTGGAGCATAAAAGCGCGCACCCTAATCCATGCTTATTTGACTCGAGTGGATTTACAATCGGAAAAACTTGCAGCAGGTTAAATTTTGAATATGCAAAAATTCTAAGTTTTTTGTGAAAATCTCAGATCAAAATTACATGATTGGACGGTCACTTTTGTTGATGGAGGATTTTCTGCGTCTTTTGCTGCAAATGATGCAATGGCCAATCCCACGGACGCCGACCATCGATTCACTCGAAAATACACTCCGTGTTTTCCCAATGTTGGTGCAAGCCCTTTGGCCAAGGAACAGTAATTTACTTCAACTCCCGCATTTAACTGAACATAATGT
The DNA here is from genome assembly GCA_030063045.1 of Pratylenchus scribneri. Lineage (NCBI taxonomy): Eukaryota > Metazoa > Nematoda > Chromadorea > Rhabditida > Pratylenchidae > Pratylenchus > Pratylenchus scribneri. The sequence goes on from JAQSEB010000007.1 coordinate 790,456, forward strand.
GGCCTATTTGAGAAAAGTAACAACACGTTTTTGTTTGTATTGATTTATTGATTATTTTTAGCACCGAGTATTAACTTGTCAAGATTTGTCAAAACTCAATGAATTCAAACGGCGTTCTCTTCTGAACACAATTACCTATGACCAATATGACGATATTATTTATGTGCTCACAATGATGCCCAGATTGGAGATTGAAACCAGGATAGAAGGTTAAATTTAAAAAAGTCTAAAAAATTAAACTTAATTTTCAGTCCAAGGCGAAGACGATAAAGAGACTGTCACGGTTGGCTCGGTTGTGACCATCAAAGTTACTTTGAAGCGATTTTCCCTATTGGATGTTGACAAAAGAAGAGAAGAAATAGCGGAAGGAAAGGAGAAGGGCATGCAAGAAAAGAGTAACGGATTGGCCATCGTGGAAAAGGAATCGATGAAGGATGAGGAAGGAGGCGGTGGAGACGAACAATCGCAACAAAATAAACGAAAAGTTTGGGAGAAACAGCCGAAGAAGAAAATGAAGAAGGGCGGAAAATCGACACAAAAGGTTGTTTTAAATTTTAATAATTTAGAAATTTTAATTAAATTTTAGCCCAAGAAACTGCAACAAAAGCCACAAAATCAACAAACAAATGAAAACATGGCTCCAGCATCGCCAAAAACAACAAAAATGATGAGCGAGAAGAAATCGGCGGAGAACAGCGAAGATGGCTCTGACTCGGCGAGTGAAGATGAATCAAAAAAGGATGGAGAAGATTCGACAAATGAGGCCAGCGATCAGCAGGAGGAATCGATCAATCAAGAGCAACAGGGAGGAGGAGGCGCAGACGATGATGATGATTGGGAAAATGAGGACAGTGATGATCTGGTCGCCAAAAAGGATATGTTGCTGGAAAGCGAGCCGACCACCCATCATGAAGTGCATTGTCCCTACTTTCCGGGCGATAAATATGAATGGTGGTACATGTATTTGGTGGAGAGGAAAACACGAAAATTTATTACAATTGTGCCTTGTAAAACGCTGGATCAAGAGAAAACGGTAATAAGAATGTTTAATTAGATAGTCTAATAATTCATTTATTTAACAGTTCGATCTTCGATTTCCGGCACCCGCAACAAAAGGCTCATATTTTTACACCCTCCACATCAAATCTGACTCCTACATGGACTTTGATTATTCGGTTGATGTTAAGGTTATTTCTTTATTGAATAATTTGTTTAATATTTTCGGATTTTAAGATGGAAGTTCATCCAGCCCGAGAGCCGCCTCAAATTAAATATGAAGACACAGAGGAGGAGGAAGTGGACAAGGCGAGCGAATCATCCGACGATTACACGGAAGGAAGTGACTCTGAACAAGAATAAATGCTCGGATAATTTAAATCACATATTAATCATAATTGTTAATGCTGCTGACATTTTAATCCCCCCCCCCCCCCAATTTCGCTTATCCTAATGTTTCCTCTAATTTTGTTTGTACAATTTTTGTTTTCATGGTTGAGTTTATAGGGGTTTTTTAATCGATGTTAAAATTTTTTAATAAAATTTGACCTATAAAATATTTATTCCAAATGCATATGCAATTATCGATTTATAGTAATGATCGTTCAATATTTTTCTTTTTTCTCATTTAAATAAATGCAAGAATAACACAAAATTATTTAGAATTTTAAATAAAATGGAGCTTTTCTGTGGTTCTGAATTAGCATTTTGCAATGCATATTTTGCACCGAGGCCGTCGAACACAATCAAAATGAACACAGGTTAGTAAAAGATGATCAAATATAATTAATATTAGGTTTTCAGATTTGCCAGTTAAAACGCTTATATCCCCGGAGGTGCCGCCATCGGCCGGTTCATTTGCATATCCGGAAAGAGGTTTACAAAACAGATTCATTTTATGGTTTGCTTAGAAAGTTAAAAAAAATAAATTCCATAATTTTTAGGCGCGCCGACGGTTCCAATCTCTACATTGATGAATTTTCGATCGACCGAGAACTTATTGGCTCTTCGCTTTGCATCAATTTTTCTCACTCACTGATCATTCCTGGCACCCGAATTTTCATTGTTCGCAACAAAATTTTCCTATTGATGGTGCCAACCCAATCTGGAATTCATCGCTTTTTTGTGCCATTGGAACGGGATCAGGATGATTCATTGGTTGGTTTAAATTTCATTTAATTAATTAATGATTGGATTTTAAGGGCGACCAATCATTGATTAGTCGATTGCATCAATCCGGTGAGCTGCTCGCCAATTCCGACTTCCATGCATGGAAATTTGCCGGAATTGCACTAAAAGTCTCAATTGGATCGGACCGAAACGGGCTGGTTGTGGCGGCAGCTTGCATGATGGACCGACAACTTATTCGAATAATTTTCCCACCGCTGAGTCCAATGGCAACTGTGGAAGCAGGTTTTTAAAATTATTTTGACGATATTTAATCATTTAAAACTTCTTCAGATGAGGTCATTCTCCAAGGTGTTGGCATGCTAAATCGCATTTTCCTAAAACAAATCATCGAAACCTGGGACATGACAGTTGCCGCGAATGAAAAGGGCGAATTGCGAATATTCAATCTGTCCAGGGATGGAAAAATTCGTGTATTTGACATCAATTCAACCGCAATGCTGCTCGCATGTGTTGATTTAACCGAGCTGATCCCAAAATGGTCGGTTCAAATTGTGGATGTCACATTGAAAAGTGTACCAATGGGCAAAGGAAGACCAGAGCTGTTGCTTATTCACATGGTCGTGTCAGGGAATAGTCATGTGAGTTTTTCTTATTAAGAAACAAATTAAATACTCATTTTATTATTAATTTATAATTAATTTTAAGTTTGTTCTTCTCCAACAACATCAAGAAAGGCTGTCGGTCTTCTTTTCTACCACATTGGAAGATGTAAATTATTCAAATAATTAAATATATTTAATCGATTAATTTCACAGGCCTATATCAAAGATTTTATTTGCACAATCCATCAATCGGCAAATGAAGAAAATGAGGATAAATATTGTTTATGGGCTATTGTGAATGAGAGTTCGGATTCTTGCTGGAGTCAGGATGAAGATTGTCAACCATATACACTGAAGAAATGTGAATTTATGGATACAACAGACGCAAAATTCAATTGGGAATTGGTCCGACCGGCCACCACCTCTGGCGCAATTGACAATTTGCTTTTCAAATACCCGGACTCGGAGGGAATTCGGAACAAAATATTCGACAGTAACAACTATTCATTCGATGTTGTGAATCGAGCAGTGCAGGTAAAAACAAATTATTAAAAATAATAATATTAATTATTTTAGATTGTTTGTAAACAACCACAAAAGCACATTGAATATGGGAATTGGCTGGGATTGAGCAGACATTTGGACGATTTTCTCGCTTCCGGCCAATTCAAACAAGTTTACATGGCAAATGACATCGATGGGGATGGATTGGGAGATGCAATGTTGGACTATGGACTGCTCAGGGAGGACAATAAACTCCGGAATGCATACGAAAAATTCTGGTTTGACTTCCAAAAAACATGCAATCAACTGCAAGAGGAACGGTTGGCACCATTGGCCCTGTGGCATTCATCCACCACCGGGTTGACCGGCGTCATTCAAATGGTTTGTTATTTGTTTGGAAATAGAATTGGATGTAAAAATAACTTAGCTAGCTATGGTTTATAAAGAAGATTTTACCAAAAAAAAAATTGAAAAATTTCAACCCAAAGGGATTGATGACCCTTCATTTTTACAAGTCTCGGGTTCAAACCCGCTTAAAGGAAGTTATTTTTTTTCGACCTTGATTGTCACTTTTAACTTAAATTCTTAAAAGAAGCCTATATTTTATTATCATTTTTAGTGTCGATTCACTGTTCATTGCCCTCCGGATGAACAAATGCGCGCAATATGCTCTCCGGATAATAAAGTGGCCAAGGAATTGTTCGAATTGATGCGTCCAAATAAGGTAAAAAATTGGAATTATTTGGTACTTGTCAGTTATCTACCACCACAAATTTGAACAATTTTATTTTACTTATATGATTGTAAAATGATGAAAATATTAAATTTTAGGGCTTAGAATCTTTTAACTAATTTTGGGGGAAATATATGATGACTTGGGGTATTAAAAATCCAATGGTAGAATATGATCGACAAGTACCAATTATTTTTGATGTTTAGGAAACAATGAAAACCTTTTGAAAAATTTGCAGCACTCCAATTTTAAGGATCCGGAGAAGACCCTCGAACTCATCAACAATAACACAAATGAGCTGTGCCGCCTGATCATTGCAATTGCCACAAATATTTCACCAGCGATCTCATTAAATGGTGCTTTTAATTTTTATTTTATTAATTACTTTAATTTCATTTAGTTCTCAAAAGTCGATCTCCCTACCTGAATTCCCAATTCACTGTTGCACTGGTGTCAATGGCATTAAGAAATTTAATTTTGGCACGATTGAAGGCAGCCTGGATAATCAATGGTCTCAGCGGTGCGATGCCACAAATTTTGGCCATTTCGGTGGGTCAATTGAATAAAATAATGAATTTAAAAATGGCTTTTAAGTCTGAATCAAGAATGAATCCAAAGCTGGATATGGTGATTGGCGCATACAAAGGACGAATTGCCCAATTGATCAATCATTACACCACAATGTGGATTGCACTCTCTGTCCGGCTTATCAGGTAGGGATAAGTGCAAAATTTTCAAAAAAAAAAAATTGGGACTTGGTCGGGTTAGAATCTTAAAACTTTCCAAAACAACCCCAAAGAAAAATAAATTTTCACAGGCCAAACCATATATCATTTTTGATTCTAAAAAAGCAAAGCGAAAAAGTTCCGCCTATAAAAATAAAAAATGCATTTTTTGAACAGGTTTTTGTTGTTATGCCATCATATAAAGCTTTCTTGGAAAATAACCGTCTAAAATAAGATGTTAGAAAAATGAAGATAAACTTTAAACCAACTTTTTTAATATTAAAATTAAATTCCACAATTTTACAGTCATGAGCCAATTCCAAAGCAAATTAACGTGGCTCAAGCATTTCTGAATCAAGGCCACTATTTTCGACGATCAAATCATCAAGGAAGATTGGGCAGAGGAGAAGAAAAGGACGAGGATGACGATGATGCATTTGGAGAAGAGGATATTGCCGAAATTGAAATGCTGGACACGGACGAAGTGATTGCTGCTAGAGGTGGAATTGAGGAGGAAGAAGAAGATGAAAGAGAGAATGAAGAAGAAGTAGAAGATGATGCCTTGCAAAGAACACTTCCACCTCCTTCCCGTTGGGATGACACATTTATGCGCCAACTTCGACGAACCAGACGCACACAATTCAGTCGATTTTTTATGGAACTGATCGATGGGATGTTAACCGTTTTTTGGCCCGAATCCCATGGAATGATATTGCCCCGATTTTTGGCCGAGAGCAAATTTTTTGATGCACTCAGGGTAAATGGGAAATAAATTATACTTATTTAATATTCATTTTTTTGCAGAATTATTGTTCACTAAATGAACCATTCTCATGCGAATTGTCCTATGCATTCCGCTTCTTCCAGGCAATTGCCCATTCTGGACAAAATAAACCCGGAATTGCTTGGACCATTTTTGAGGAAGTTTCCACTGGGATTATTGCTGGCGATACTGTCCTAAATGAATTGCTAACATCCATGTACCCTACTGCATCAATTGTTTCAACCAAAAGACGCTCACTGCAGGCAGAGAATAGTCCACAAAAACATTCATTGATTGAATATTTCCATAAGGCAAGTTAAAATTTTAAAATGATTCGATTCTAAATGTGTTTTTGTTTACTATTGTAATTGTATTTTCGCCAGCTAATATTGTAAATGAGTTTTCGCCAGCTAAGATTGTAAATGTGTAATGTGTTTTCGATTGCTAAGATTGTAATTGTGTTTTTGCCAGCTAAGATTGTAAATGTGTTTTCGATTTCTAAGATTATAATTGTGTTTTCGCTTGCTAAGATTGTAAATGTGTTTTCGCCAGCTAAGATTGTAAATGTGTTTTCGCCAGCTAAGATTGTAAATGTGTTTTCGATTGCTAAGATTATAATTGTGTTTTCGCTTGCTAAGATTGTAAATGTGTTTTCGCCTGCTAAGATTGTAAATGTGTTTTCACCAGCTAAGATGTAATTGTGTTTTCGCCTGCTAAGATTGTAAATGTGTTTTCGCCAGCTAAAATTGTAAATGTGTTTTCGCCAGCTAAGATTGTAAATGTGTTTTCGCCTGCTAAGATTGTAAATGTGTTTTCGCCTGCTAAGATTGTAAATGTGTTTTCGCCAGCTAAGATTGTAATTGTGTTTTCGCCAGCTAAGATTGTAATTGTGTTTTCGCCTGCTAAGATTGTAAATGTGTTTTCGCCAGCTAAAATTGTAAATGTGTTTTCGCCAGCTAAGATTGTAATTGTATTTTCGCCTGCTAAGATTGTAAATGTGTTTTCGCCAGCTAAGATTGTAAATGTGTTTCATTTAGATTGTAATTGTAAATTTTTTTTGTTTGCTAAGATTGTAATTGTGTTTTTGATGTAATTGCGTTTTTTGTTATTGTGTTAGTTTTTTTCTTATCAAGATTTTTATTGCTAATTGAAATTTTTCAAAGCTTTTCTCAAAATTTTTGATAGATTAAAATTATTTCAAATAATTTCAGGTAATGTTCATCTTCAAAGAACACAAACATCCCACTCATGTGATTATGGCCGGCGATAAAGCAATCAAATATGGAAAAGATGGCGACGAACTGCTATTAGTACGTTTAAATATAAATGAAAATAAATCCAAAAAATAAAAATTTTCAGTCCGAAGTTTACACCACCCTCTTCACGCAACATTTGGTCGCCAAGGACTATTTGGAGGCAATTCGCTCTGTTCTCCTCAACCCCGTCGAGAAACGTCAATCTGTTTGTCTCCGCCAATTGGTCACCCATTTATTGGACACACGTCAAACCCAAGTGCTTGTCGCCCTTCCATACGACCATTTGGTGGACGTTGTGGTGGACATTCTCGAAGTACATTGCAAAATGGAATCGGATCCGGGCCCAATGTACAATATTGCCTACGCATTCCTAGTTTCTCGTTGCGAATTTGCGAAAGGCAAGTTTTTAAATAAAATTTAAAGAAAAATTATAAATTTCAGCAGCCAAATTAATGTATGAATTTTCGATGCGTCTTCGCCGGGAAATACAGAATAGTAATTTGCTTCAAAAACGATGCAATGTTCTGGCCACTGTCTATCAAACAATGCAAATTGTCGAACAACAAAACACGGAAATGGTCATAAATGTTGATATGATTGAATATGTGAGTTTATATTTTAATTGATTATGGACAAAAATATATTTATTAGAAGGCGCCCTCCGATCATATTCAAGAAGGCGGCAATAGTCCTCAGGACAATGGAGTGGAAGACGATTTTGCCATGATTGAAATAAATGAACAGGAACAACAAGGTGGGCCATAAAAATATTTATAATTACTATTAAAATTATTGTCAGAAATGCCAATAAATCCAATTCGATGTTTTCAACAACAAATTAAATTGGCCGATGTGGCAAGGGAGCTGCTCAAAGCGGAGGCCCGTCTCGCTTTGATTGATGCCGATGAGAGTGCAGTGCCGCCGAGCGATGAGGAGGATATCCTCCGGGAATCCCTCCGACACAAACGATACGATATGGCCTGGCTGCTGATTAAGTAAGTTTGGGTGGTTTTTTGAAAAAGAATTATTAATTTTTACAGGGAATTTGAATTGAAACCGTACGATTTGTTGGATAAAATCACAGAGGAGTCCATTAGAATTGACTATGACAAAGATTTTTATTTGGATGAGCAGCAACAAGCTGAATTGGAACAAGGCATGGAACCCGATTGGATTTTGTGCAACCGAAATTTTATTCGCGACTACAATACCGGGGGGTAAGCTTCTGAGATTGGGGTAGAAAAATTGAAATAATTAATTTTTTTAAAACAAATTCATAAAAATGATTTTAAAATTCACAGCAAATGTAAATATTTTTTTAGCCTTTAAACATAAAATTTAAAATACTAAAATTATTCTTTTAGCCATCAAAAATCCCATTGGCGTATTGTGATCTCCTATTTGGACTTGGCCATGAAGCTATTTCCTCATGATACGGCAATACTTCGGTGTGTGGCCAATTGCTTCCTGAAATTTTCAATCAAATTGCCCAATTGGCTTTTGCATAGATACATGGTAAAATTCTCCAAAATAATAATTAAATTTAATTTCAAAAATTAATAGAAAACAAATTTTGCTGATTTGCTTCGAACTTTGCTGGATTACGGCGATTTGGCGGATGCATTCAAATTATTGTTCAAACAAATTGATGGGGCAAAAGTGCGCTTGCAAGAATTGTTGACGACGCAAATTCGCAAGGATCCAATGGCCAAAATTGCCGAAGAAGATTTGGCCCTTTTGCTTCCGTACACCCACATTGAGCATTTATTGCAAATGGCAGAGAGGTCGGAGGAACGAAATCAATTGGTATTCCAAATACGAGAGGAATTGTTTTAAATTTAATTAATTTAGCCAATTGAGGAAACGCTGGAAAGGCTCAAGGAATTCAACAATTATCAACGAACAATGACCCGAAATCCAAATTGATGACATTGGACACAATCCGAATTGAATTGAATTGATTATTGATTTTTTTGCATTTCACTTTATTTGTGTTTAATAAAGTATTTTTTCCTGCCTTTTTAATAATGAAATAAAAATAGATGTGAAAAAATTTATTAAAAATAATTTGAAATGGTTAATTTCCATGTATATTTTATTTACAAATTTAAATTTTATTATAATCGCATTTTTCTAGAAAAATGATGCAAAAATTGCTCGACTTGACTGAACCGGTTTGAATTCTCTTTTTTTTAATATTTAATTTGCAGCTTCTCCCACCAAAATGCAAACAAGTCCAGGATGAATTTTTTGGTGTTTATTGTTTGGTCAGCAAAAGTGAAGAAAAGTTGTACAAAGTAATTCATTTTTTTGATTAATTTAAATTTGACCGTAACTTACACAGAATCGATGTTACATTGGCTATACGGTGGATCCGAACAGACGAATTCGGCAACACAATGCAGGCCACGACCATGGCGGTGCCCGAAAGACGGACAATCGTGGTCCATGGTATTTTTGTTCACATTTTTGAATTATTATAATTTTTAATTTAGGGACATGGTTTGCATCATTCACGGTTTCCCGAATTCAATTGCGGCTTTGCAATTTGAATGGGCCTGGCAAAATCCGGACAAATCCAAGAGGATTCGACGTCAAAATATGAAGAAGGACCGCAAAGAAAGTCCATTTGCTTTCCGTTTTCGGGTCGCCGCCCAAATGCTCAACACAAGGCCTTGGAGGGAAATGGCACTGACATTTAGATGGTTGATTTCGGTAATACTTTTCTCATATATATTTTGATTAATTATGGGAATTTCGGCTTCTGAACCTCATATATACTCTAGAATAGGCCCCCATGACTTATTAAGGTCGATTTAGTCTATAAAATTTCAAATTCAGACCAATATTAATTCATAGGCACCGAAATCGATTTTTGGTTTAAACAACGGTTTAACTTTTCAGAAAAGATCATGGTTTAAAATTGAAATTTCAAAGACTAAATCGATCATGCCGAGTCGAAAGAAGTTATTCTTGGTTATCTGGATTGTGTCCGGAAGCCGCGATTCCCAAAATTAATCCAAATTGACTATAAAATAATAAAAAGCACATATTTAAAGGAATATGAACTTCCATTTCCTCCACATTTGAATTTGCCTTCCCACATGAAATTGGCCCATGGAAAAGTGCAAAAATTCACCCTGTCAGTGCCAATCGAACTGAATGCTTACACAACATTGAAGGAATGCGATTTATGCAAGAAACCAATTAAACAGGTTATTTAAAAAAAATTAATGATTTAATAAATTCACTTTTTATAGATTTCGCATTTGCTGAGGTGTTTGGCCGCTGAAGTTTGTGGCGCCCATTTCCATGGTTTCTTTCTTTTAAATTGGATTTCCCTATTAATATTTACCGCATTTTACAGTGAATTGTCTTGCCGAAAATTGCCTCAATTCTGAAGGCCATCTGAATGAGCGAATTTCCCCAATCAATGGACGATGCCCAAAATGTGCAGTCGATTTCCTTTGGGGTGATGTGGTCCGAGACCAGAGAACACTGCTATTGATAGAGGATGCAAAACCGACAGAAGATGGAATGAAAATTGCGGGTGGATTAATTCCAAAAAAGATCATACGAATTTGATATTATTTATTATAAATTTATGACATATTTGATTTATAAATTATTCGAATAAATCTTTTGGTTCTCATTTTTATTTTTTATTAATGATGATAACCATTGGGGTTTTTAGGTTGTTAAATCTTCGGTGTTATATTCAGAACGGAAATGAAAAAAATTTTAAAAAAATTTGGGGGAGGTCGAGCGGTCGCCTCAAAGTCATCCAAGGGAAGCACCGAAGGTTCGGGTCCGACCCACTACCATGGAGTTGGCCCCCCGACTCGCGTACCCGGCTTCGCCCTTTTCTGCGGTTCACAGACATCATGTTTTAGCCCTCTTCACCAGCCGAGAAACACCCCCAGGCCCGAAGGCGCCGAGTTAAAGTGAATACAATTGACTGGAAGTGACGACTGAGACTGGAAGTGCATCCGCTCTCGCTCCTATAGGGGTACGTTTTAAGCTGCAAACCCTAAATGCAGCACCGTTTGGGATTCGAACAATGAACCTACGGCTTGTACTTTGAAGAGCGAAAAACTGACGCACTACCACTGGACCAAAGAGGCTAGTCGACCCTTCGGCGAAGAAGATTTATTTAAGACTTGTCCTTTCCCTTTCAAATTGGCAAAGTTAATACGAATCAAAATTGGTCGCGCCACTTCCCCCTTTAGCCTATCTGGTTATGCGTCCGGCCTGATTCCAGGATGGCGCAAGTTCAATTCCCTAGCGGTCCAAATAGTTTAATTTTAGTGTTTTTCTTTCTTGCACCTTTTAAAAATTCATTATTTTAATTTTTCATCATTTTATAATTAAAAAAGATTAATTTACAATTGATTTTTTCTCTTTATCCAATATTATCCCGTACAATCAAAAAGAATAAATATAAAAATGAAGATCTTAGAAGATCAAAGTAAAAATTAAAATACAAATATATTTGAAAGTGGCAATGTATGGAAATAAGATCAATAATTGCAATATTAAAGAATGTCGTCAATTAAGTTGTCTTCTTTTCAATCAATCTTCACCCCTGTCCCTAGGGCTATTGCAAATTTTGAACATCGGGGAATTCGGTGGCCGCATAATTGATGGCAACCGTACATGATGGCACACCGCTTGCCATCTCAATTGTCGTTCGCAATGTGGCCAACACTTTATCATAAACCCAATTATGGTCATGATTGCTGGATTTGGCACCCTTTAATAATGTTTATATTATAAAAATAATTATTGTCCAAAATTAACCTGAAGAATTTTGTCAAAAAAATTATTTAATTTATCCGCGTCATTGAGTTGTCCACTCAATTCTTTTGGCATTTGTTCCACAAAATAGCAGAGGAATTGTTTGATTTTGTACAGCTTCATTGCCATTTCGGCTGGCATTCCTTTAAATTCATTTGTGCACATTACATAAAATTTGTCCACAGCATAAGTATGATAAAGTGAGAACATTGCTGAATATTATTCAAATTAAATTAATGCATAAAATATTTTAAAGAACAAACTTTGCGCAAATTCTTTCTGCCTTTGTTTGTAGAGCGGTTCGGACGACTTTGACGATGATGGCTGCTTCTGTTGGTTGTTGTTATTCATCGGTTGAGGAATTTGATTGGTTTTGGGCTGTTGCTGTTGGCCTGGTGCCTTCGTTTGCTGCATTTTCGATGCCATATGGACCTGAAGTGCTTGTTGTAATTTATGGAGAAGCAGCGGGTCAATTGCCCGCTGATTTTGTTGTTGCTGAATGTTTTGAATAAATGCCTGTTGTTGCTGTTGAAGAACATCGGCCGCAGTGCCAAATCCGCCAACAATTGGCATTGACATTTGTTGTTGATTTCCATCAACATTTGGCATTGGCAAAGGTGGCGGAGGCAGTGGATGGCGCACTTTTAATTAAATTATTTTATTTTTAATTGTTTACAAAAATTTACCTCGCTCATAATCAGCCCAAGCTTGGTCGCGTTCCTTTAAAGTAAACAAATATTATTTATCGAATATAAATATATTCTTTGAATTTGAAATCCTTTGGTTTTTGTTCAAAATTTAGTAAAAGTTAATGTCCCCTTTGTCATTGGGTTGAAACTTTTGTTTTTTTTTTGGTAAAATCTTTATAGTAAACCCTCGCCAAACTAAACCCAAGACCCGAAAAACAATCCTAATAATTTGCTAACCTCTTCCGTGAGCTTCTCATCCTCAACATCGTTGAAAAGCAGATCATGCGTGTGATAATTGACAATTTCGTCGCCTCCTTTCAAGATGATATCACCAAGAAGGCGATCCTAAAATATAATTTAATTGTAAAATCCTATAAAAATTTATACTTTGGGCGGGTCCAAATGTGGCTTGTCCGATGCATTTGGGTCTGGAAGTGGCGCCGGATGGAATTGAAACATTTCTTCCGCTTCCAATTCCTCCATTGTATAATGACGTCCAATTTGAGCGGATTGTGTAACGCGTTTTGCGACGGATTCCTGACAAAATCAAAACATTTCAGATTGTTGAATTCTCCTCAATAAACTAACCTTGGTAACTTGCCGATTGTAAATGCGTTCTTCCATAGTTCCCTAAAATGAATTGAAAATGAGTAATTTAAAAATCCAAAATTCTTTTAAGCTTAAAAATACAAGCATCATGGAGCCATTTTTCCTAATTTATAATTAAAAAATGTTTGGCTCAACTGGGAATCGAACCCGTGAACTATGTTAACTCAGTCCTAAGCATTTCACCACTTAGCTATCCATTACATGTGAATACGATTTTATATTATTTCCTATGATGCTTACAGCTCACTCATAAATTAATAAAAAAAATTTGCATAATTTTTAAAGTACAAATAATTATAAACCTGAGCCACAAGGCGATAAATGTAGATGGGCTTGGTCTGGCCAAATCGATAGACTCGGAACAAACCCTGGGTGTCATGTGAAGGATTCCAACAGCCTAGAAAATAATTTAATTTAAAAAGGTAAAATTTTAATTCATACAATCAAAAATGACCACTCGATTGGCGCCAACCAAATTTGTACCCAATGAACCGGCTCTTGTCGAGATCAGCAGAAGACGATTGCTACAAAAAATATTTTAATTGTTTTAAAATAAAATTGTGATACCGGAAATTTGTGGGATCATTGAATTGTGCTTGGATTTTGCTTCGAACCTGCGATGACACTGTCCCATCAATTATGTCATAATCGATGCCCTTATGCCAGGCCCATTGTTCTTCACCGGCCATCAATGCGGAATGCCCATTCGAGAACCATTGATTTGTTTGAACCATATAATTGAGCATTCGTTCAACCAGGGAAATGGAATTCAGAAATTGGGAGAAGACTAGTCTAAAATATTATTTTCGTAAATTTTAATAGAATTAAAATTACAATTTGTCTCCAATTTCCTCGCATTTCTTGATTATCTCCGCCAAAAGCATCAATTTATTGCTCAGCTGAAACGCATCTTGATCGGCCTCGGAAACCAATTTCCCTTCGGACACCAAAGCCCGGGCCCATTCTTGAATTTCGGGTGGCGGTGTTTCACGACCATCAATTTCCGGTGATTTGGAGGATTTTCTGTCCTTCTTTCGACGATTCCCTGCTGCTGTACTCTTTTTCTTTTTTGGCTTTGATTTGGATGGTCGTTTTGGTTTTGCCGTTGAGGTGGATAAACCATCTTCCATTTCTTCATCATCATCTTCCTCTAATTCATCATCCTCATCCTCGTCGTCATCATCATCTTCCTCTTCATAGTCTTCATCGTCAATAAAATCTTTGAATTCGTCTTGAAAAAGTCGTTTACGCTCTTCTGTGTTCTCATGCTCAATCAATAAATATGGATGCGTCCAAATTCTGCAAATTATTAGTAAATTTTGTAAATGAATGAATATAACTGGCTCACCTGTGCAAAATGAAATGTGCGTGAAGCACTTTCTTCTTGTAATTGGGAAGACTTTTCAAAAATTGGCGACATTGTTCATAAAGTTCAATTTGACGCTAAAAATAAAAATAAAGTGTTATTTATTTTGTAAATAAGTATAAATATGTTTTTGGATTGTTTATAACTGTGTTTAATATTTGTGAATAATTTAATTAAATCATTGAATTTCAATTACCTCGGTCAATCGAACCGAAATCACATAATCATGTTTGGGTGGAAGAGAATCGACCAAGATGCTATAATCACGTCGGTCCAAGATGCCTCGAAGTCGTTCAAAGAGAATATGGCAACGCCTAAATTATTAAAATGTGTGCTTCATATTAAATTCCAGGAAGAGGAAGACTATTAATTTATAGAAAATTATTTTTCGACCATATAACTTGGCCATAACAAAATGCTATTGCTAATAAGTTAGATATAAAAGCTAGATTCTTATAGAGCTGGATATAGAATTAATTAATACAATTCTTAATATTATTAATCCATTAAACCCACCAGCGCATATATCGAATTTCATATTGACTCGCGTCCTTTGCCCTTCCTTGTTTGATTGGTGTGGCAAATTGATATTTGTACTCTTTCCAAGTTCCCAAAAGGTTTGGCTTGACAAAATTGACCATACAATAATATTCCTTCAAATTATTTTGAATTGGCGTTCCTAAAATAATGATTTAAATGAATAATTTGAAGAGTAAAAATCACCTGTCATGCACACTTTTCTCTTGGTCACAATGTGGCGAATTGTACAAAACAGTGAAGTATCAGCGGATTTCAATTTATGTCCTTCATCGCAAATCACCATATGAGGAGCTGAAAATATTGCTCAAATATTTATTAAAAATGCACCACATTTCTTACTTTCATGAAGATATTTCCGGAATTTGGGCTTCAATTTTTCCAATTCTTTTAAATTTTTTGATTGGTTCTTCTTTTTCTTCGGAGGTTTATTTTTGTTCTTCTTCAAATGTTCAGTGTCTTCTTCAATTAGAGTCAAATTCCGGTACATTTCATAGCCAATGATCAAAACCGATGGTTCATCTGCAGTGGCCCAATATCGAATAATGTCCAATCGCTCTTGATTATTCTTTGCTCGATCCAAATTGGAATACTATTAAAAATGGGAGAAAGATTATTGGTATGGATTGAATATGAATTTAAAAAAAATTTTATACCTTTTTAAAATGATTTTTAGACTAAATTTTTATAAATAAATGCAAAAAAACTATAAAATTATTTTTTCGTTAAAATAAATTAAGTGGAGCGAGCGGGATTCGAACCCACGCAATCTATGTCTAATAAAACTATTCTCTTCACCAATCGGCTAAAACCGCGCAGTTATAGATGAACCACCAAATCAAAAAATACTTTTCAGCTTATAAAAATTGCAAATTATTTCAACCTTATTTAATAGAATAATATTTTTTATTTACATTGATTGCGTCCAATTCTGCGTCATTGTTGAAGAGCCATTTCTCGAATTCATCCATCCAATTGAGGACCACGTTCTTTGGAACCACAATGAGAACTTTGTTGATTTGTTGGCCAATTTTTGGATGTGTCATAATTGTGTGGAGGAATGAGATGATTTGAAGGGTTTTGCCCAGTCCCATGCAATGACCCAAAATGCAACCGCCTCCGCCTTCATCCAGCTTGGAAAGTGATTCAATTGTGCAATCGTAAATGAAGCGAATTCCTTCAGCCTGATGCTTTTTGAGTACCCCGACCAGCGATTGATGCACTTTGACGGGCATTGGATCATCGCTTTCGGCATCCCGATCAAGTACGATGTTTACAAGTCGCGGAACCGGAACTTAAAAATATTTTTTGAAAATTTGAAAAAATTTTTAGGGTGGATTTTTAGGTTTTGCTCTTTTTTTGATGTAATTTTGTTTTCATTAGAAAAATCTAATAAATTTGTTTAAAGGTTCACATTACCTAAATAAAATGTGTAACCTATTTTGTGAACTAAAAATCCGTCCCAAAAATTATATTGCCAAATATTACCTCCTCCTGAATAATGAATCTGGCCCTCCTCTTCCGTCTGGACCAATTCGATTCCGTTGAATTCCTTTTGCCGTTCTTCCAGCCTCTTCCTTCGTTCCTTCTCCGCCTTTTCTGCCTCTTTCGTCTCCTGTGCCCTATGCTTTTTGCCGGATTTGCCCTTTGACTTTTTTGGCCTTTCTTCTTCCTCCTCATCGCTTACATCCATTTCCTTCTCCGTCTCGTCCATCAATGGTTGCATCATTTCCTCCTCTTCATCCGAATAGACAATATTAAGGCGACGGCGTTTTCTTGGCACCATTTCCTTCTCCTTTTTCGGTTTAGGCACTTTTCCTTTATGCTGCTAAAAAATATTAATTTTTACAATTACAAATTTATAGGAAACCTTTTTGGCGGTCATTTTCTTCTTTTGTTCTCCCTTCTCTTCTTTATTCTCATTTTTCGCGGCTTTTGTTGATTTCTTTCCCAATGTGAGCACTTCGAAACAATCAGTATCCAAATCATCATTACCAACGACTTCATCATCATCATCCGAATTAATTCTAAAATTATAATTTTAAAAGCAAAGTTTAACGTAAATTACATTCTCTTCCTTGGCGATTTCTTCTTCGTCTTCTTCTCATCATCCGAGTCAAAATCGTCATCTTCGACCGTCACTTCCTCTTCTTTATCTTCTTCTTCATCACTATTCTGATGATTTATTGCATCGGCTTCCTTCAATAATGTTCGAATTTCCTTAAAACAATTAATTAATCAATTTAGGCTATTCCAAAAACTAACTTTGTCTTGTTTGTACTTTTCGCGAGTCATTGGCCTATTCGGTACCATAGAATCATCCGAATCCGATTCTTCGCCGCTCGATGAGCTGCTTTCCTCCTCAATATTCACTCCCAATTTCTCTAATTTTGTCTTGTCCCCTGAACAATCCTTCGAAAGCCATCCTCCATCATCATCATTGTCACTGTTCATTTTTCGAGCAGAAAGTGGCTTCTTAAAGTAAAAATAATTAAAATTTGAATTAAAATGATAAATATATTTTTGATTTAAAACAAGCACATAAATGGACATTGGACATTGTGAAAATGAATTTATCAAAAAATTAAAAATACGAAATGTATTGTGTTTTGTAAAACGTACGGATTTTTTGTTGTTTCTGGCACTACTTCGCGTTTTTGGTGCACTTTTTGATGATGTGGATGGTTTCAATGGATCTTGTTCTTCCATTTCATGTTCTTCTTCTTCTTCCCCATCAACTTCCATCCCTTCTTCATTTCCTTTTTTGGCCAATTTCTTTTTCTTATTATTGTTCAACAAATGTATTGCACCTCGAATGTCCTCATAATCTGATGAATCTGATTCGGAAGCTTTTCGTTTCTTGCCCTGAAATTTTTGCAATTATATTGATTAATAAGAAAAGCCAGCACTAATTGAGTTTGTCCCCTACTAGAGAAAGGATGAAGATGATGATAAAGAAGAAGGAACTGAGGATCTTCTTCATCATCCTCTATTATCTTCCATCATCTTCTTCCTCACACCTTCTTCTTCCTCATCATCTTCTTCCTCGTCATCTTCTTCATCATCATCCTCCTCATTCCCTTGTAGGGAACGAACTCCAATTGTACCAAAAAACAAATGATTTTACCTTCTTCTTTCGCTGCATATCATCGTTGATGATTTTTTCAAAATCCATCTCCCGAATGCGCACTTCCATATTCTTGATGCCATGCTGCTTCTTTGCTGCATTATCGCACTTTGACTGTTCATCGTCACCATCAGCCGGTGATTGTGGTTGTTCCATTTCATTGGCCATGGCTTCATCCTCTTCCGCCTGAAGTTGCAATGCCAATGCCCTCGATTTTTCCTCATTTTCAGCATTTTCTGCCTCTTCCGCGACCAACTTTGCTGCCAAGGCGGCATCCTCTTCTTCCTGACGCAATTTCTTTTGCTTTTGTTCTTCAATTGTCTTCTGAAATTCTTCATCTTCCATTTCGATGGCTGTTTCGGTTTCATCATCCGTTTCATTCATTGTCTGTTGGTCAATTTGTTCTGCGTTGTTTTCATCATTTACTTCATTATTCGATGGCATTTCTTTCTTATTTGCGACAGATGGTGAAGCCATGTCCATTCGTTCTTCGTCTTCGCCAACAATATTTTCCTCATTATTTGGTGTATTTTCCTTCTCATTTGCGATTAATGTTGAAGCCAAATCTGCAGCGGATTTCTCTTGAACCAGGATTTTTTGTACTTCTTCACTGATTGCTTTCTCAAATTGTTTCCCATTTTCCGCATCATTTACGATTAATGAGATGGCCAAATCTTCTGCTGATTTTTGCTGATGCAAAATTCTCTGCTCTTCTTCACCAACCGCTTTCTCAAATTCATCTTCTTCCATTGTAGTTTCATAAACAATTTCATTTGATTCCCGCCGGTTGGATGGCTCCTCTTCAATATTTTCGCTATCAATGTGTGTTTCGGTTGCGAGGCCATTGCACTCTTCTTCGCCATTTTCCTGTTCATTATTTGGTGGTCCATTTGTTGCTTGTGGTGCTTCTTCTTCTTGCGAAGGTGGTGATTGATTTGAAATGCCATCAAAAAATGCACACATCTCGTTTGATGATGAAGAAATTGGCCGTTCATTTGCCGTAACTTCTGCATTTCCCGCTTGCTGGTTGTCATTGTTTATAATTTCAATTTGTAAATTTGATGATGTTGTATTGCGCAGTTTTTGAACATTATTGCAACATGATGAACATAATTCAAGAGACTCGCTGCTATCAACCTAAGAAATCATAATCAGATACATTTATTTAATCAAAAATACATTTTTGACCCGAACAGTTGTCGATGCTGCTATATTATTCGGTTCCATTTTGGCACCTTTCTATTCTATCCTGCTGGTTGATATTAAAATGTTATTTGAAAATGAAACAAACATTATTAAAAATATTTCGTTTTTAAAACGTTAATGTGATGACTGATGAGAATTGTATTCCAAGAGTAAATTTTATTCAAAAATAACAAATATAATCAAAAAGAATTAAGCAACAGGTTCAACAACAAGAGAATTGGCCAATTCATAAACTTGTTCATAGAGATCTTCGTAGGATTCATGCTTTTTGACCATCAAAACAATTGCTGGACGTTTATAACCGGCACAAAGACCCAAATGCTCCCTCGATGGAGTGAAGATGTACGGAAGTTCCTGAATAATATTGGTATTTATTTCATTTTGTCTAATATAGAAACCTTTTCTTCACATAATGCCGGAATATGGCTGTAAACATCGATAGGCGAAACATTCCCTAAGAATTAAAAATTGTTATATTTTATATAATTCTCTTATTAAAACCTGCTAGAATAACGATGCCCTTCTCTTTCTTCCGTATTGCCTTCATCACGTCAGCCAATCCATGTCTCAGATTGCCTTTCTCCTTGGCCGACTTCTTCACCAATTTGTAGATTTTCTTGGCCAATTTTCTACTTGCCATTGGTTGTGCAATTGGATTAACAAGTTGACAAAGTGCTTCATATTCTTCTTTATCTGTTGTAGGAGCTGCAGCAACTGCTGGAATAGGATTTTCTTCGGTCTTTTCCTCAATTTCCATCGTTTCGCCCTGTTGTGATTTATTATTTGCTGTTGATTTTCCCATCTAGAATAGAACTAATTAATTAATTAATAATTTAATAATTGTAAATGCTGGTTATAATATAAGGTTTGTGTTATGTTGATGATATTGATTGATAAAGCATATAAAATGCGCATCTTTTAGATGAACCTAATCCTAATTAATCTTTTATTGATTGATTGGATTATTAAAATGATAGTTTGATATTGATATCATCAGTAGTAGCAAATACCATGAAACAAACGCAATATTAATCGAAAAATAGGATAGCGCTTTACGCCGTACTAAATTCAAGAATAAAAATCCTCAAAGCTCAAACCTCAACTCAACTCAAATATTTCAAATTCAATAAAAATCAAAGGGTCATTCATAAATATTTAAATTACCGCCAAGATTGTTATATTAAAATTGGGATTTTTATTCTATTTCTCTACTTCTCTACTAACAATTCTCTCTCGTCCACCCAAACCGCACCGCATCGCCAGCGGCAGCGCAACGAGCAAGTTTGGTTTTCCGTTGTAATTTTGGGAGAAAAAGGAACCACAAATATAAACCATTTTTCTGACAATTTTTTTTTGTCATTTTCAAGCAGTGTTGATCAAAATAAAATTGATTTAATCAGATCAGCATCAGCAGCTGGGAGAAAATAAAAATAACATTTTTGATTCACAAAAACCAAGTAAAGTATAAAGAAAATGATTGATTTATCTATTTTATATTACTAATTTCCGTGCAATCATTAAACTAAATACATTAAACATTATTTTTAGATCAGATATCAATTAAATAACACATATATTAAACGCTAATTCCACATTTGCATGCTGGATTCGATCGTTGATTTGGATGAATACCGAGCTTTTTGCTTCAGAGGAGAAGGCCGTCAAAATGTTGTCATCAGTGCTAAGGGTCGACGAGATAATATACGGTCAGTATGACTCATCAAACATTAATTCGTCATATTATTATAGGATTGTCTGGCGATTGGCAAAAAAGCGAAGGTCGGGACTTGTGAATTACAAACCAAAGTAAGCTATATTTATCATTTTAAATTAAATATCATTTTATTATTATTTTGGATGCCGTATAATCAACACTTATCTTGAAAAATTCATTTCACCATTCCTCAACAATGATTACCTCATCAGAGCCAAACTTGTTCACATAAAATCGAGCGATCTCCATCATTTGGCAAAGGTAAATTGAGAGTTTAAATTAACAATTAATGGCATAAATTTTAGATTCCTTATCTTCCGCATAATCTCAAAGTAGAGGAATTCGACGAATTGGTCACCAAATATTCAACCGAAAATTCACGTTTTCCACAAAAGCATTTCAACAACAATAGGAATGGGAATGGCCATCAAAATATCTGTGCTTTGGAAATGCCGGATGCCACCCGAATTCCACGCCAACTCTCCAATGTTTTGGGCCCAACACTTACGCTGGAAATTAAACCCAAACAAGGCAAATTTTCACACATTTTTGATTAGATCTAATAAATTTTAAGGTTTCTTCCAAAATCATCCGGGCATTGATATTTCCTTCTGCAATAATTGCATTCTTCAGGTCAATTTTAATTTAATAAAATTAAATTATTTTTATCAGATTGAGAAATGGAAATCCGCTGATTTTACCACAATGTACGACTTTTGCCCTCTCTCTCTGTACAGTGGGGACTATAGGCGGATGTGCGCTTCATTGGATTCTCTGATTCGTGATCCTCACCGAAATTTGCGCATATTTGTGAATGGCAGTGCCGTCCATGAAGAATCGTCGAATTTTTGTGCAGAGGAACTGCGGAATTTGTTATTCCCGTTCAACCCGTCCGCAAATATTCAAACATTCATATCAGCTGTAATTCATTAATTTTAATCACAATTTAACTCAATTATTTTTTTGTAGATCACTTGCATTTTGACCGGCATTCCGGATGACCAAGAGAAAGCGGATTCTCGCCTCCAAGAGGGCAGCGTACTCCACGATTTGCTCAAAGCACAGCGCATCGACACGGTTGGCATTGTCCGAGCCTATGGTCTTTACAAGAGTTTGTCGCCCGATGTTCAGGTAAACATTTTTAAAAAAAATTTAAAATTTAATTCACAAAATAATAGAAAAAAACAACCAGTTTCCAACTTTTTTTTTGTTCACAAAGTCTGAAAAAATAATTTACCTCTGGGCGGGTCCGAGCCCGAGACCCTTAAATTTTATAAAAAGTTAATTCCTTTGGGTTGAAAATTTTCATTCCCTAAAATTTTGATATTTTATTTGTATAAATTGAAAAATTTGCAGAAAGAATTGCGCAGAAAATCCAATCTATTGGAGAGGGGGATTGAATTTTTGGAGAAGAATGATGCCCGATCGATGGTTGAACGCTATTTGCTGGCAGCGACGATGAAGGATTGTTCCCTAATGGTCAGTAAATTTATTCCATTAAATTATTATTTTTAATTCCAAAAATTTAGATTAGCATGCGTCTTGTGGAGAAAATGCCGAATGAGAATATGTTCGCGGCCATGGATGGCGGCGGTGGTGGATACATTCGAGTGCAGGGAATTGATGGGAGGCCACTCTGTTTTGCCTATTCAATTCGAATTGTCGATTTGGACCCAAAATCAGCAAAGGTTTGTGCACCAATTTCAAATTTAAATATTATTCCCCTTTCCATTTAAGAACCTGGAAAATGCCTACAATCGTTTTGTGGCCGGCGTTTCAATGATTCGCACAAATCCGAACATTCATCGTCCTTGCATTTCGGCCACATCCAATTCAGCATAAACACAAGAAGAATTTGATTAATATTCCCTTCTCGGTGACTCCTCCATTCATTCTTTTTGCCTTTTCCCCACCATTCCATTGTTCATTCCCTCCTATTATTATTCATTGTATATTTTGATCTCTGAATCCCGTTTAATTAATTAGTTGTGTTTTAACCAAATATACTGTGCCTTCTAATCATTCATTTATAATATACAAATAATTCCCAACCACACATATCCCAATTCCATTCAAATTTCCCTTCTTTTTTTTGTGGCCATTTCTCTTTTCTTTTACCGAATGACCTTTTTCCGTTCCCATCAAATTTTTGTGGCCTTTTCTTGCCTCTCTTCCAACATAATTCATTCACTTTCTTGCCCCAAATTTATTTGTTTTTATTAAACATTCCCCAAAATTCGAATATATTCCATTCATCCTCCTCTAATTTCGAATGTGAGAGCCTTAACAAAAAAATATACAAAATATTTTACTTATTTCCAGTCAACACATTCGGATGGCATAAATAAATTTTATAAAATTTAATTTATTTTCTTTGACCAAATTTATTTGACAACAAATAAATTATTTGGATGATAGAGGGTAAATATTTTTGAAAAGGGGAAATGGCGGCGAATTGGTCTCAAAACCAATGCCAAAAAATGGGGTGGCCAACATTGAGAATTGACGATGTCGGGATGGGCACAAAAGAGAGGAATATTGAAGGGGGCGATGAAATATGGGGGCCAAGAAAAGATGTGTGGAGGTGGGCACATTTGGACCTTGGACGACGGCATTTGGGCCAAGAGGGTCAGACCACATTGAATTGGATTGGGGCAGAGGCCATTGCTGCTGTTGGGGCTGTTTTGCCCTCCATTCCTTTCCCTCCTTCCCATTTTTGTGTGCTTGGCCAGTAAAGCGAAGAAGCCGGTTTTTGCCGAAATTCCCGCCCAACAAAGAGTGCCGGGACCCGGGACCAACACAGGAAAATTTACTGCCTCCGCGCCCCCTTTTGTAATCCATCCCCACCCAACCTTATATTTTTGGGGCCATGATGCAGTGGCCATTGAGGGTTTAAAAAGGTTGGCCGAAAAGATGAATAAAAAATTTTTTGCCCATAAAATAAAAATATCGACCGGTGGGGGGATCGAACCCACATCCTAATGTACAATCAACAAAGGAATTTAACCACTCGACCAACCGTTCGACAAGGGACGGGCTTTTTTTTACCTTTATTTATTTAATTAGATTTTGCCTTCCTTTTTTTATGAATGCCAATTTCAATTTGGCCTTGGTTTTTTGATGTTATATTCGAATTGTACCCAAAACCATTTGGAACTTTTCCATCGTTACGAATCCCTTTTTCCCTTCTCTGAACTTGTCCATTCCAATCTGTTTCCAGAGGCAAAAAATGATTTGTTAGGCGCGACGCGCGAGATGGATTTCGCCCTTTAACACATTTCCTTCTATTTTCCACATAAAATCCCGTCCAATTTCATTGCCATCAAAAAAGCCAAAAATCCCATCTTCAACCTTCATTTTGCCAAACAACTTTTTTGCCACCCCCTTCCAAAAGAGGGCACGGAAACCGAATAGTTTGGCTGCTCGCTCACATTCACTTCATCCATCCTTTATGGCCACCGATGAAGGAGGCAAGAGCCTTGGCAAAGTTTTGTGCGAGGGGAAAGGGAAATCGGCGGGCCGAATGCATGGTCAAATGGCAAATCCAATTTCCCCGCATCTTGGCCTCATCCTCCTCCCCCTTGCCCCATTTTCCTTTGTTTTTATGCACCGCTCGGTCCATCCCCATTCATTCATTGTCCCATTCCATCCATTCCCTCCGGTGCCCACTCAAGTCAGTCCCAGCTCCCGAGTCCCGAGCATCCTCCTCCCTCTCATGGCCCTAACCTTGCCCCCCTCCCATCCACCAATCCACTCATCAATTCCGCCGGCATCCCCAATTCCACCCCCATTTTTTGCTCACATTTCCTTCCTCCATATAAGCAGCATTTGCACATTTGGACGGAGGGGGCACCAACCAAAAAAAAATTATTCACACCAACAAAAATGGCGCACAACGCAGAAAATTTAGGGCCAGAAAATGAGAAGGGGAACAACATAAATCTGAATGAGAGGACGGAAATTGGAAGAGGACATAACATTCTCAATTTGACCCTCTTAAAAAAGAGTGGCCAAAATGCCGGAGGGAAATTGTGGTAAAAGAGGAGGCAGCAAAGTGGCAAAAAAGGAGGCTCGATTTTCTGCGCACTGCGTAATCAATGGCATATTCATTTCAAATAAGTCTTCTGTGGTCTATAATTTAAGGCGGAATTAAAACTTTCCGGAATTAATCTCGACTATATTCCCTTATTTAGTTTCCCCCTTCCACTGCTAACATTAAACTAGCATTAAACCATTCCAATTTTTCCCCTTCCCCCGTGGTCGGCATTCAGGCGTGAATTTCCACTTCCATTTTCCGCCGACCCCAAATCTCCGTCGTTTTCCCCTCGCCAATTCCCGCCAGGGTGGCCCCTTCCCCCTATCCCCTTCAACACATTTGGCCAAGTGCAAACAAATTGGCCAACCACAATCTGTGCCCCAGCGCAGGCCCTTCTCCCCATCCCTCCATATAATGATGGTCCAACCAATTTATCGCCCATTCTCTCCTTTGGCAATTGTGCCAAAAGAGGACGGGAGGGGGGAATGCTTCATCCACATTTGGGCAGTGTATTTGTTGGCCATTTCCCCCCACTCATTTCATATTTTGTTCATATGGTTTTTTTTTGGTCAACCACAGGTGCTTTTTCCTCACTAACATTCATCACGGTGTGCAAATGCCATTTCAAGTGTCATTCCCCCTCCTTTCCATTTTGAGGGGGAATTTCACCTTTTTTTGTTGTGCCAATGATCCACATCACCAATTGCCTCAAGCCTCATCAATTCAATGCCCAATGTTCAAAGGCCGAATCTTCTTCCAGCTGATTTCAGAATTTTTTTTTTGCCAGAATTGATGAATATTTGAAAATGATGGCATTTGGTGCCACATGGGATTGGCCATCAAATGGCGATGGCGTGACAATATCCAAATGTGGAGGGCTTGAAAATTAACATGATTTCCTCCTTATTAGGCCATATCTTCCATTTTGCCCCTTCAATTAAATGTGTAAATAATTCAATTGGGACCAAAAATACATTGATTAACCAAGAGCATATTTTGCCTATTAATTGGCCACATTTTTATAATAATAATAATCAACAACGATCTGCCTTGATTCTCAGCCCATTTTTGGACATTTAATTCCTTTTTAACCCCCTTTTTGGCACATCCACTTCCTTATCTTGCCATCATTCTCCATATCCCCCTTTTTATCCAATTAGTCCATTCTTTCTTCCTTCCACCAAGCCTTTATTTCCCCCTTTCCCAGGCTTTTTCCTTCCAGGCTTTTCTCCCATTTTCCAATTATATTTTTTTCTTTTATTCCAATTTCAATGCCGCATTCCTTCCCCTCGGCTTTTCCTCCACAAAAATTCGTTCAAAGATTACAATATTTTAACATAATCCCTTTCTAGCCAATCTCTCCCGTCAAATCCACAAAAAAAATGAATCCGCCTTCCCCATTGGCCACCCAATTTTTCCATCATTCTACCGCCTCCTCCTCCACACCATCTTCGAATCATCATCATTCAAATCACCAAAATCACATTTCCCAGCACCCAATTGGCGGCGGTGGCCCATTCCGCTCATTTATGGCCAATTCTACGGAACATCATGACCAACAGCAACAGGTGAATTACCCAAAAATGATGGACCGTATCATTACCCATAAACTATAATCATCCTCTCTACTGGGGAACTCTTATACTTCCTTTCCACAATTTTCAAAAGTAAAGGGGTACTCGAGATTTTCAGATTTTTGGGTAACTTTATAATTTCTAGCCGGCCCTAAACTAACCCTAAAACCAAACAATAAACATCTTATTTTAGGAACTAGTCTGCAAAACAAAGGGTCCCTCTCCCCTTTGCCTTTGGAAATTGTTGATATAAAACTATCTTCCAATTTTGACCTAAAAATGATGGACCAAATCCCCTAATTTCAGCCATCTCATCAACATCACCGACAAAGGCTTTGCCAACAGCATCGCCAGAATTCGCATCCACTCAACAATGTTGGCCATTTACAAAATGGGCCATCCACCCAAACCCACCAACAATCAATCCCAATGAGTACATTTTTATCATCTTCCCAACGGAATGGAACGGTGCCATCAAAAAATTCGGGTCTTGGCATCGATGCCACAATGCCAGTGATGACAATGCGGCATGGCCAACCGCAACACAATCGACCACATGGAATTGGGGCCATCGGTGGTGGAAGGCACAAAAATCATCGGAGTGTTGGTGAGCGAAATATGACTCCCGCTCCGTCCTTTTTAGCCGTGGCTCAACAAGGAAGTAACCAATTTGTGAAGGCGATATGTCATTTGAAAGCCCTAAATGTCCTCTAAAAAGTGGCCTATTTTAATTTTTGAAAATTTAAATCCATTTGCAAAAAAAGCGGCTTCCTCGATAAATTCGGGTTTATTAGAGTCAAAGGCATGACATTTTTTAAAATTCTGGATTTCATAAAATTAAAATAAGTCACTTTTTAGAGGACATTTAGGGCTTTCGAATGGTATATCGCCTTCCCAAATCTGCTTTTGCCTCATTGAGCTATGACCAAAAGAATGGCACATCTGAATCAATGGCACCCACTAATCCCCGCTTCTGAGTAGGGGGGCTTTTGGCAACTTTCTTTCTGAATTTTATGCCAAATTTTCCAGCAATCCATAATAATTTTCCAATAAAACTATGCAAAATAAGTGAACCAAATAAAGAAGGACGGAATAGCAAAGACCAGGAGCAAAAATGGGCGAAAACAAGTCCCCGACTAATTAGGAGGGGATGGACGGATTTATGCAAATAAAAAAATGGAAGAAAGGGAATTGGTCCCTCCTGTGGCCATTCGCAGTTTGTCCGGTGCTACCAAGAATTGGACAATCTGTGGCCATCGTTGGCCAATTGGTCTATTTCCCATGGAAAATGGAGGAGACATTGGCCCCACCACCCAAATTTCCACCCAATTTGGCCATCAATTTTAGGCCCCAATGCTGCTGGTCCAATTTTCGCCAATTTGTCCCCACATTGAAGCCATCCATCCTCATCCCATTTTTGGTAATTCGTCCTCCTAAAAGCCATTTTATCCCTTTGGCTTTACTCATCTCTCAGCGGCTCATTTTTCTTTTTGGCCCATTTGGATTCCCCTCCTTTACTCAAAAAAGGGAAATTGAGTTATCCGGTGGCCGAAAGGGGGGCCAGGCCCATCGAAAGGGGAGGAGGGAGGCAACAACACAAAGAAATGTGGCGGGGCCCTTCGGCTCATAATGCCGTCCATTCTCGCCCTCCTCTTCCTCCTTCCTCGTCTTCGTTGTCGTCGCCGTTGCCTCGGGCCATTGTCCAATTTGGGCCAGAAAAGGAGCAGTGAATTGGCCAGCACGGCTGCCCCTTTCCCCCTCCTTTTCGCTTTCCATTGAGCCTTCTTTTCCGCTTTCCTTTGTGTGTCCAAAAATTTTGGGAGTCCCAAAAATCTTCTCAATTCTCGACCATAACCGACCATTTTGCATAGGTAAACACCCAGACTTCATCCATTCATTCAAAACCACATTCCTTCCTTATTTTTTAGTATTTTTTTTCCTGCAAAGTTCAAAATCCCTTCCCTATATAAATGCAGGGTAGGGGCAGGGTAAGGGATAAAATTGACAATGAAAATGAGAGTATCACCTATTGAGTACCTGCATCGGTTTTTGGGTCCATAGTTCAACGAGGCGATAGCCAATTCAGGAAGGCAATATATCATTTGAAAGCTTAAAGTATCCTATAAAAAGTCGCCTATTTAATATTTTATGAATTCAATATATAAAAAGATTACATGCCTTCGAGCGTAATTACTTGAATTTTTGGAGGAAAAGCTGCTTTTTCTATTTAGCATTTCATGTTTTCGAAAAATTAGTTAGCCACTTTTTAGAGGACATTTAGTGCTTTAAAATGGCTTATCGCCTTCTCGAATAAATTACTTTCTTATTGAGCTATAGCCAAAAGAGTGCTGTACTCAATTTCTCCCTATCCCCAATTATATATCCATTTAACCATTCCCTTCTCCCATCTTCAGATATAATCATCAATCCTCCATCGACACCATCTTCAAATTGTTGCCCACAAATGCCGGATAATCGAGTGCTCTCCAATGGGGGACCATCAACATTATTGCTGATGCAACATCAAAAAAACAACAATAATAATGGCCGAAATGAGTTGGGAAATGAAAGTGAAAAAGTGGCATTATTGGAGAATAATGATGAACGGAAGAATGGAAGAGGAAAAGCAATGGATGAGGAATCAATGATGATGGAGCAGGAGGGAAATGAAGTAGCACAGCACAATGATGAATACCCGTGAGTTTACGAAAATTGTATAAGAATTAGAAATAGTGAATCAGAGTGAATTGGATTTAAATTTAGAGCAATTTTATGTAATAAATTAGATATTAGCTGGACTAGAAGAAGATTTATCAGTACTTCGATACCTTATCTATTGATTACTTGTGTTTAGATTTTGATTTTTGACATCCCCAAAATCGCTCTACATTTCCCCAATTTATTAGTTGTAAGATTTTGAGCTTAAATTCTCTCTTCAATTTACTAATTTGTAAAATAATAAGTATATTATAAAATAGATCATTTTCCGCTCTTTCAAAGCATATCAAGATCATCAAAATCGGTTGATCCATTGATGAGTTATAAAGCTTTAAAAAATTCCTTTCCCAAAAAAGAATTGTTGGAATGGAAGTGATTTTGCCTTTAGGAGGGCACTTTGAAATGCTACCCGTCAATAATAAAAAGGAAAGGAGAAAAGAAAAATACTGTAGCAGAGACTACCCAATCAGCATCAGCTAGAAGATATGCCTTAAGGATATCTTCATCTGTGTGGCCCTTTTCCTTCCCTTGCCCGTACAGTATCAAATTAAAATACTTTCTCGCATCATCCAATCATTTCTATTTCTATTATTCCCCTTTCGCACAGATCTTGTTCTTCCACTCAACAAATTGGTGATCAATTGCTTTCTGGCCGTGCCCATCCTCCCACACTCGAAAATGGCCAAAATGGAGGCGAATTTGGGTGCCGAAAGGGTGGCATCGATGATGAATTGGATGGGGAGGAGGAAGAAGAGGAGGGCGGTGATGAAGCCAACGAAATCCAAATGAAGATTCGAAGATTGGCAGGCATGGGCCCAGCTGGGGGTGGGCCAATATCGCCGGGAAGTGGATCAGGCCAAGATGGAGGAGGCAGAAACATCAAAGCCAGGCCATGCAAAGAGTAATTGGGTGGAATTTGTTGTCATATTTGATAAATATTACTTTGAAATGATTAAAAATATTTGTTTTAGTGATTGGAAAATATGGAAAAAGCTTTATTGAAAAAGCAATCAATATTTTCTTTGTTATTTAATAATGTTATTTTATTTTTTAATAGTTATGCTCTCAGCTTCATTGTGGATGCAAAACTGCTCCAAATTCGAAGGGCGGGAACGGAATTACAGGCAAGTATGAAGGGTTTTTATTGGTTTGATTGGGATTAGAATCTTGAACACTGAATCACATTCCTTCCTTAATATTTCGTTAACCCATTTTTCATTTGTGGACATTCTATTTATCTCTCCAATTCGTCAATAACCGATTCCCCAAAAAAGAATAAATGAATCTATTGCAGGTCACTGATTCCGAAGGTTTTCCCCTGTTGGACCTATGGCAACGTGCTAATTGCTTTCGATCGCCCTCCTGGGTTTTCGAATCTCTTGGCCGCACCGTACTCACTTTGACGGATTTGGATCGACGAGTTTGGCTTTTGCCGACAATTTTGAGCCGAATTGGCTCTTCCCCTTCCGATGGCATTGTCCAAAGGGTGGACAATCCCGATGGCGAATGTTTTGCCCATTTCGTAGTTGGATCGCCTTTCTTGGTGCAGGACAATCGCCGACTGAATGTGGCCCGATTCAGTATGGAAATGACTCAAGGGTGAGAGAGGAATAATTTTATAGATTGAATTGAATTCGATGGAACAATATTGTTAACTAGGCAATTTCTAGGATGGAAAATCCATAATAAAAATTTAACTCAAAAGATTATAGCCTTCGAAAACACATTTTACTTAGAAACGAAAACACAATTACAATCTTACTAGGCGAAAACACATTTTCAATCATAGCAAGCGAAAACACATTTACAATCTTAGCTGGCGAAAACACATTTACAATCTTAGCTGGCGAAAACACATTTACAATCTTAGCTGGCGAAAACACAATTACAATCTTAGCAAACGAAAACACATTTACAATCTTAGCAGGCGAAAACACAATTACAATCTTAGCTGGCGAAAACACAATTACAATCTTAGCTGGCGAAAACACAATTACATCTTAGCTGGCGAAAACACATTTACAATCTTAGCTGGCGAAAACACAATTACATCTTAGCTGGCGAAAACACATTTACAATCTTAGCAGGCGAAAACACAATTACAATCTTAGCAAACGAAAACACATTTACAATCTTAGCAGGCGAAAACACAATTACAATCTTAGCTGGCGAAAACACAATTACAATCTTAGCTGGCGAAAACACAATTACATCTTAGCTGGCGAAAACACATTTACAATCTTAGCTGGCGAAAACACAATTACATCTTAGCTGGCGAAAACACATTTACAATCTTAGCTGGCGAAAACACATTTACAATCTTAGCTGGCGAAAACACATTTACAATCTTAGTTGGCAAAAACACAATTACATCTTAGCTGGCGAAAACACATTTACAATCTTAGCAAATGAAAACACATTTACAATCTTAGCAGGCGAAAACACAATTACAATTACAATCATAGCTGGCGAAAACACAATTACAATCTTAGCTGGCGAAAACACAATTACATCTTAGCTGGCGAAAACACAATTACAATCTTAGCAAATGAAAACACATTTACAATCTTAGCTGGCGAAAACACAATTACAATCTTAGCAAACGAAAACACATTTACAATCTTAGCAGGCGAAAACACAATTACAATCTTAGCTGGCGAAAACACAATTACAATCTAGCTGGCGAAAACACAATTACATCTTAGCTGGCGAAAACACATTTACAATCTTAGCAGGCGAAAACACAATTACAATCTTAGCAAACGAAAACACATTTACAATCTTAGCAGGCGAAAACACAATTACAATCTTAGCTGGCGAAAACACAATTACAATCTTAGCTGGCGAAAACACAATTACATCTTAGCTGGCGAAAACACATTTACAATCTTAGCTGGCGAAAACACAATTACATCTTAGCTGGCGAAAACACATTTACAATCTTAGCTGGCGAAAACACATTTACAATCTTAGCTGGCGAAAACACATTTACAATCTTAGTTGGCAAAAACACAATTACATCTTAGCTGGCGAAAACACATTTACAATCTTAGCAAATGAAAACACATTTACAATCTTAGCAGGCGAAAACACAATTACAATTACAATCATAGCTGGCGAAAACACAATTACAATCTTAGCTGGCGAAAACACAATTACATCTTAGCTGGCGAAAACACAATTACAATCTTAGCAAATGAAAACACATTTACAATCTTAGCTGGCGAAAACACAATTACAATCTTAGCAAACGAAAACACATTTACAATCTTAGCAGGCGAAAACACAATTACAATCTTAGCTGGCGAAAACACAATTACAATCTAGCTGGCGAAAACACAATTACATCTTAGCTGGCGAAAACACATTTACAATCTTAGCAGGCGAAAACACAATTACAATCTTAGCTGGCGAAAACACAATTACATCTTAGCTGGCGAAAACACATTTACAATCTTAGCAGGCGAAAACACAATTACAATCTTAGCAAATGATAAACCTTTAAAATTGGAAACACATTATAATCAGCATTTTGAAAACACATTATTAATTATTAAAATGAAAAAATTTCACTAGTTACAACAAAATTTATTAAAGGATATGTAAGGCCCCAATATTTTTAGTAGCGATTTACGTATTTTCCATTGCCTCTCCGAGAATGATGGCCAAACATTGGCTCGACTGGAAGAATTGGAATTGCCCCAATTGGGTAGGCATCAAAGTCGACCTGCTAATTGTTTGGCCATGCTGCTTCGATTCCAATCCCCTTTGGACAATCAACAAAATCATCGAAGGCCCCCTTCATCAAGCAGTGGTCACCTTTTGAATGCCCAACTCAAATTGTTGTTGGTGGCAGCCGCTGCCCGTCTTGTGGCCAGTTGTACGCCTTCAAGATCGGAAAGGAGGAACGGAAGAAAGGGAATGGGAATTAGGCGAGGGCCAAGACAGCCGGGATTGGGGCCACCGCCTCCGAAACTGACAGTGGATGGAGGACAAAGGGAGGAGGATGCGCAGGGTTTAGGAGGCCAAAATGAGGATGGCAACGGGGAGGAGGAGGAGAATCAACGATGTTCATTCTTTTGATGGATCTACTGAAGTGTGTCAAATTGCCGGTGGTCAAATCAACCTTTGAAATCGGGATTTCCAAAGATTAATTTCCCCTTCTAATTTCGCAACGAATTCAAATCATATCCTCTCATCCATTTCCGTTAATAATATATTTAATTCCCATTGAAAATGCTCAAATTAATTTTAATTATATTTTTTTATGCTTCCCCACTTTTCGCCTTCTATTCGAACAAATTGTCCACCCTCCAAACAATTTTCCACCCCAATTAACTCTCTCATTTTCTTCTTTTTGTTGTTTTTCTTGCCCATTAAAAATAAAAATGGCCAATTAATAAATTAGAAAAATAAATCAAAAAATGGCATAAAAAAGAGCAATATTTATTTGTCCAATTATTAACTGGAAAAATTGAAAAAAGAGCAACATAAATTGAAACGCGTTCATTGATTTGATCTTCTATTTGCTTTTTCTGGATATTTTGAGGTGAAATTAGTGAACAGCTGCTTCAACAAATGAATTCAATGAGATTTATTTAAATTGAAATGAATTTGGGTCGATTTATACTAGTAAATTATAATGATAAATATTGGGTAATGAATTTACGAATTCAGATGAAAAAAGTGTGCAAATTTTATCTTTTTTGAATAAATAATACGAAAGAGTGATATAAAAATTTGAATTTGCCAGAGGACCCAGGAATTCTCCCGTAAATGTGGAATTTTTATTTACAGTAAACATTTCCCTATTGTAGCCATTGGAATTTGTCCTAGATTAATTGAAGGAAGGATTCGATGGAATCCACATTTTTGAGGAATCGAATAACCCTTCAAAAATAACAAAATTTCTTATTTCCTTTTCCGCCGACATTTCCATCAAAAATAAATCCCCCGATTGACAAAAACAGCAGCAAATTAAGTAGCGGAAAATACAAAAATAATATGCAATAATTAGAAAATGCTATTGGCCATATTTGATTCCCGTATTCCACAATTCAGAATTCTTTGAACATTTGCTCTTCCAAATGTTTTTAATTCCCTCCAAAAAAACATGCTCGATAAACCACCAAAAAAACATTCTCGGTAAATTTCGTTGAAATGTTTGCCAATTGGTGGGAAGGAGGGCCTTTCTCCCATTCATTCCAAAATATTTTCCTCCTTCATAATTTGTTTTGTTGTTTTTCCCATAAAGCCCCATATTATAAAAATATCAAATAATAAAGGCAAAAAGTACACCTTTAATAATTTTTTGGAAAATAACAAAATTAAATCCCAAGAATTTATTATGAACAAATTTAAATTAGAATTCATTGGTAATTGTGGTTGATTTCATTCGACGAATTTAACACCAAAAAATAACAAAACATTTGCACAAATAATGAATTATTATTGCTTCCCACAAACTTTTAGTGTGCTGTTTACCACGCCACATTCTCCCCACCCTTGAATAATTCCCGGGATTGCCAATGCCGCAAAGGCGCAAAGTCCATCCACATTTCCATTTGTTTTTCCATTTTCACACTCACATTTGTGTGTCCATTTCGCACTCTCCGGCCCCTCTATTTTTTCCATGATGCCGCCAGCTGATTTGCCCCTCAGGGCACACATAACAGTGCCGGTGCCGGCCAGTACCAGCTGATGAGTGGACTTCTTCCTCCCCCCCCCCCCCCCCCCTTCTTTGGTGGCCAAACCCCATGTAAATAGGTGACAAATGCCCAGAGGCGGATATCCACCGGCCGAATGCCGTGGCACACACATTCCCCCTCTTTGTAAAAATGCCATCAATTTGAACATTTGCGATGGTGGCACCCACCCTCTTCATCATCAGCTTTAATCGGCACGTTCCCCTTCTCTTAAAAAATTTGCCTTCTCATTTTGCTTCTTATTTCGGGAATCCTTCTTGCCTTCTTCTTTTTCGTTTGGTGGCTGCTTTTCCTCTCCCCGCCTTTTCCAAATCCCCTTCCAGCCAGCTGTGGTCGCTTCCTCTCCCCTCCCTTATCCCCCCCTTATTCCGTGTCAGCCAGTGTCAGCCACGGAGCCAACCAACCAGCCGGCTCTCGGCCATCGAGAAATTGAGGTCGGGAGGAAAATAGAGGCAAGAGGAGGGGAAAGGGGCGGCAAAAGCCCTGAGGGCCCCGTTTTCATCCCGCCTTCCCATTTTCGTGTCCCCCTTTTAAATGTGTGCCTTTGCCGGCATCCAGTTCCAGTCCGCACACTCCATTCTGCCATACACCCTAAAAATTCCCCTCACAATTTCATGGCCATACGGAAAAGGGAGTGGAAACATCCGTGCCGAAAAAAGAAGATGAATTATAGGAAAGGAAGAAGTTGCCAAAAAAGGCCGAAAATTGACGGCTTTTTTCCGAAATTTCCTTTCCAATCATTAGAAGTAATCGAGGCGATGGGCCCCAAGGCAATAAATCTTTTTGTCTCAATTCTCCCATTTTCCCGCAATTTTCTTGAAAAACCCCAAAATGTGAAGGGAAATGAACATGAAAAAGGGGCAAAATGGCAGCCACCGCAAATCATTTGCAAATTCCGGTTTATTCCATCCAACGCGTCATTCATCCAATTCCATTCAATTTTAGACGAGAAATAGGCAAAAAAATGTGAAAATTTCCAAAATTGGTTCAAATAAAAACAATAAAAAGGATTAAATTCACAATCAGAATAACGTGACTTTTTTGGATCAATCCTTTTTCAAAAAAGGCCAAGCCAAATTCGGTGTAAAGCGGCTAATTTGATTATCCAGGTTCCATGGCATTGAATTTGAAAAGGCCTAAATGACGAATGCCATTGTTGATTTCATTGAATAACAATTTGCATTTAAGAAATTCCTTATCAGATAAATTAAACGTAAAAAACAGGGCTTTTCCTTTCCCCGTCGTTTGCCTTTGTCCACATTTTTGCTCCTTCGCTGATAATTTTCCCTCTCGCCATTCAGTCTCGAATCTCCCATTTCCTTTCATATTCTTTGCTTATCCCCTCCATTCTTATTCTCCGATTAGGAAGACTAATAACAATAATTCTCCATTCTTTGCCTGATTAAAATTGTTTAAAATTCATTCATTTTATTTCATTTTAATTCCCTTTCCTTTCCTCCATTTTCCAACTCAAATTTTGGCCATTCAAATTTGTTTCAAATTCCCCAATTCATTTTCACATTTCTAATTCAATTTTGAATTGGAATAATCCCATTTTAGGGTCTCATTTTTGTCACGCTTTTCCCATGCCATAAAATGAAGGAGGCGCCCCAAAAATAAATTAATTTCCCATGGCCTTTTCATCAAAATTTGATGAGAATAAAATTCCAAATTTCAGTTATGGCCAAACCAAAAATACAATCCCCAAAATAAATACACAAAACACTGGGCAAACCTTTATATTTGAATGGGAGGGGATTGAAGTGCCCTAAAAAGTTTTTATGGGAATTGAAATTTTAATGATGGTGGAAATGGGGAATTGGCCGCCGCCGGCTGGAAATAAGAGAGGAGGGAGGGAAGTTGGGGCGGCTGGCGGGAAAGAACGAAGAACACTGAATGCAACAATTTCCCATATTCTCATCGATTTCCTCTCCCTCCGGCGCATTTGAATGTGGCTGAATCCAAATATGGCCGATGGAGGGGCCATAAGCTCTCTGAGAATTAGGGGAAGGGGGGACACATATAAAATGTTGGGCGCTGAAATAAAATGGAAAATTGCCGACCAACCGGACAACCAACCAACCAGCCGACCAAACAGGCGGCCAAATATGGATGAGGGAGGAGGAATTAATTGGGAATGGATGGAAAAGGGGGGGGGGGAATATGGACGACTGCCTCGCGCACATTTTAGGCCAATGAACCGATGAGACGACGACTGGTTAGGCCATGGAAATGGACAACTTAAATTGATGAAAGGCTGCACAAAGAACAAAGAATGGATTTATGGGAGATTGTGAGGAATTGCGGTGAGGCGAGAAAAAGTTGGCCAATTTTGGCGCAAAAATGATCGACGGTGAAATGGAAAAATGATTTGGACTATCAAATTTGATTCCTTCCATTTTTACACACTTCAAAAATTTCCCTATAAGGCATTTTAATTTTCGCCACCCTCTTCTTTTTCGAGAAAATTGCAATTTTCACCCCCGGTCCCTTTTTCAATTCCCCAATTTAATTCCCCCTTCCACCCCATTCTCGCCTGTCGCCTCCCTCTCAATTTTCGCCGCGTCTTTTGGTCTCGCTCGGCCGGCACATTTCCATGTACAAAAATAGCATCGAATGGAGGGAGGGGAAGGCTTTATCCCCTTTCCATTCAAATTTGAGGGAGGAAGGCGCAGCTAATTTGTTCCCTTCTTTTTTGCCATGGCACATTTTCGCCACCCTCCATTTTTTGTGCCATTCCGCCAATTTCATTACAAATTCTCCCCCGCACATACACATTTTTTTTTGTTGTCCCTTTCTATTTCCATTTTCACGTCTATTCCCCCTCCCGTCCCCTCAGGGGTAAAAAATGAGGCCGACTGTTCGCCCCGGGGGAGGGAGGGGGGTCGAAAATGGATGGATAGGGCCGTGGGGAGGGTGAAGGCCACTTGCAAATGTTCTTCCCTCTTTCGGCCTCCTTCCATTCTAAACATTTTTCACGTTAACTCTCTTCCCATTCGAAGGCAACATCGCCGACGGCGACGGCTGTCCCCAATCCATCTATTTCCCCTCCAATATTCTCTGCCTTCATCTCCCATTCCCTTGGCCGTGTCCTCCCATTCCACTCCGTCATTTGCGCCCCAAAATGTGTTCGCTTCGCCCCGGCGGCGTTCGTCCCTTTCTCCCCTTCGGCGGTGCTGTTTCGCCCCCCACGGCGTTCGCCCCTCTCCCTTTTCGTCCCCTTCGGCGCTTTCAGCGTTCGTTTCTCATTCGGCCTTCCTCCCTTCTCCGCACTGTTTTGTGTGTGTTTGCTTTTGTTGGTTTGTTTTTATTTATGCCTTCCTCCTTCCATCCAGCCCCCAATCCCCCACCTTCCAACCAACTGGCTCCGCACCAACCCATTCCATCCCCTCCCATTTCCACCCAACAATTCAACTCCAATCGTCCTTCCCCCCTTCAATTTTTTTCAATTTTCCCATTCCCATTCCTCCATCCAATTTTCCCCCTAGTCCAACTTCTTCTCCAATTCCACAATCCAATTGATCGACTCTCTACCCTCTTTCGACCATTCGTGATTTTTTTGCTTCACCGAATTTTTTTCATGATTTGATAATCTCTCGTTGAAAAATGTTTCAATGGCAACATTTCCCCCATAAAAAGGGACTGCCACTTTCGCTCTAAAGAGATTAAAGGGATTTATAGTTGTCTCCTTCAGCGGATTCAGAAGATCGTTTATAATTTTGCCTTCCCTCAAATTTTACGTCAGGCAACTTCATCTTCCTTTATGGATGGAAATGGCAACATTTCGCAGTGGCCCCCTTTCAAAGAGGGAATTCTCTCATTTAAAAGAATGGATTTGGGTAATTGCCTCCAGCAGATTCAGAAGATCGTATTTTGGAATATTTTCTTCTCCCCCAATTTTGCCCACCCTTCCTTCTTTTTTTGTGCCTTTCACAATTCAAAGTGATTCATTTCTGGAGAAAAATTCATCATTGATAGGGCGCCCCTCAATTCCCGATATGTAACTTTTTCCATTCTTTCAAACTTTTTGGCCCAGCTGATTAATTTGAATTCTTTTTTGTTGAAAAAAAATTGGCTTTAAAAATGATCCAAACTCACCTTTCCAATAAATTTAGACATTCAAAATCAGCCCCAAATTGGTTGTCCATCCAACAAATTCCATTCAAATAAATTCTCCCTGCGCCAATTA
Organism: Pratylenchus scribneri; assembly: GCA_030063045.1. Classification (NCBI taxonomy): domain Eukaryota; kingdom Metazoa; phylum Nematoda; class Chromadorea; order Rhabditida; family Pratylenchidae; genus Pratylenchus; species Pratylenchus scribneri. The sequence goes on from JAQSEB010000007.1 coordinate 829,433, forward strand.
AACCATCACCACCGGCCACCATCATGATGGACCCATCAATCCTTTCATCGATGGGCACGGCTGCATTGTTGGAGAATGGGATTTGCTCGGTTTGTGGCGACAAATCCGCCGGTCGACATTATGGAGTGCGTTTTGGGATAAATATTAATCTTATTTGCTGATTTTTGCATCATAGGTGATGGCCTGCTACGGGTGCAAAGGCTTCTTTCGGCGAACAATTCGCTCCAAACAAAGTTACAATTGCCGATTCCAGCAGCGATGTTCCATTGATAAAGGTGGCTTAAAATGGAAAGCAATGGGGAATAATCTATTTTACATATTCTTAAGACTTTGTAGTGAAGGAACTCATTTTCTTTATATTTTTGCCATTTTGATAATCATAAACTTGAGTACTGTCGATATAGTATTGGCATCGGTTTTTGGCCCATTGTTCAGCGGGGCAATTGCCAATTTGGGAAGGAAATATGCCAGTTTAAAGCCCAAAGTATCCTCTAAAAATGGCTAATTTTAAATATTATTAATTTACCTTTAAAATTTTTACATGTCATTGAGTGTAATAAACCCGAATTTTTGAAGGAAAAGCTTCCTATTTTATAAATTTAATTAATTTCTAAAAGATTAGTTAAGCCACTTTTTAGAGAACATTTAGGGCTATCGAATGGTATATTGCCTTCCTAAAATGGTTGCTTACTCGTTGAGTTATTGTTAAAAGAAGCCCGAGGACTCAAACGGTGGGACTGAAGTCCCTTTTCCAAATAAAAATGTAATTTTTAAAAAATTATAAAAAATTGGTAATATTTCATGAAATTATTAAATGGCCTTTATTCACAAATTACACATCTCAATTGTACATTTATTTTTTATTCACAAAGATCAACGGAATGCATGCCGTTTTTGTCGTTTCCAACGTTGTCTGCAAGTTGGCATGGAGGTTACGGCAATTCGGCCGGATCGGGATGTAATTGGGAAGCAAAAGAATCCACGCAAGAAGAAATTGCTTTTGATGGGCCAATCCCAAAAGTCGGATGGTGGGGGTGGCGGTGGAAGTTCGGCAAGTAGCAGTTCTCGAGGCGGCGATCCAATTGGTGGTGGCCCATTGGGCGGCGGCGAGACATGTTGCCTTCCATCGCCGGGCACCGAATCTAATGGGTCAGTTTTAGTTTTGCTGACTGATATATTATATTTTCATTTGCTAACTAAAATGTGTTTTCGCCAACTAAGTTTGTAAATTTGTTTTCGCTTGCTAAGATTGTAATTGTGTTTTCGCCAGCTAAGATTGTAAATGTGTTTTCGCCAGCTAAGATTGTAAATGTGTTTTCGCCAGCTAAGATTGTAAATGTGTTTTCGCCAGCTAAGATTGTAAATGTGTTTTCGCCAGCTAAGATTGTAAATGTGTTTTCGCCAGCTAAGATTGTAAATGTGTTTTCGCTTGCTAAAATTGTAAATGTGTTTTCGCCAGCTAAGATTGTAAATGTGTTTTCGCCAGCTAAGATTGTAAATGTGTTTTCGCTTGCTAAGATTGTAAATGTGTTTTCGCCAGTTAAGATTGTAAATGTGTTTTCGCCAGCTAAAGATTGTAAATATGTTTTCGTTTGCTAATATTGTAATTGTGTTTCCGCTTGCTAAGATTGTAATTGTGTTTTCGATTTTAATTGTAAATATCCTTTTCACCCTTATTTGGACTAAATCCCCTCATTAATCAGTTCCCAACAAGAGGATTTGCTACTCAATTTTCTGATGGACATTCATCAGAAGGCTGGTGGAGGCGGCATTTTTGGGAATAGTGGAAATTGTTGGGGCCGATCAAAATGTTCCATTAATGGGGAGGAAGGAGAACAGCAACAAGAAGGCACATCCCCCAAGGAATCCTTGATGGAATTGGCCATCGGCATTGCGGCACCATCAGCACCGCAACGACGAATGTTGACCGTGAAGCCGGATCCAGACATTTCGCTGATTTTGTTGCTTCAGAATCCGCAAGCAATGGCTGAATGCCGGGAACCGGTCAGCCACTCTTTTCCCTCTTCACGAAACATGACTTTCAATATCGCCAATTGAGAGGTGTGCCATTCTTTGGCCATATCTCAGAAAGGAAGCAACCAATTCAAGAAAAGTAAATAATCATTCGAAAGGCCCAAATGTTTTCTATAAAGTGGCTTAAATAAATTTTTTTAAATATCTAAAAATCTTTTAAATGAACGGTTTTTTCTCCAAAATTCTGATTTATTTCACTCAAAATTATGTAACTTTTTGGAGTAGAATTTCATAAAATTTAAAAAAGCCTTTTTATAAAGGACCCTTTTGGCTCTCAAAAGGTACATCACCTTACAAAATTGGTGAACTCCTTGTTGAGCTATTTGCAAAAAGAATGGCCCGGTATTGAATTGGCGGTATTGAGATGTTCCCTAACGACCTTCCGCAATCCATTTTGGGAATATTCATTTTTTTGGCACACAGGTCTCACCCGTGGAATTAGGCCAATTGGCTGATGTGCAACATTTTTCGGCTGCAATGCGTAAATATGTGCTAATGTGCGTGGATTGGGTGAATGCCCTGTTCATAATGGGCGGATTGGACAATGCACAGGAAAAGGTAGGCAAAATGGCACAAAATTGGTCCATTTTAAAATAATTTTTTCAGCTTTCTTGTATCAAAAACTCATTCGCCGCATTCTGCACTTTTGAGCAGGCAGCCACCACGGCCAAACTTTCCTCATTTGTTGGTCTTGGGGCCAATCAGCAACAGGCAATTTGCCTTTGCAATGGAACGGTGGTCACTCGCGATCAGCCGCAACAATATTTGGATGACACCAATTTATTGGCCAACAATTTGGTTGGCCGAGTCCTTGACGAGCTGGTTGTCCCGCTGCGTCGATTGCAACTCACCGAACAAGAACGGGTGGCGTTGACCGCTTTGATTCTTCTGGATGGGGGTAAGCAGTAAGCACAAATGGGAAGGGGAGGGATGGGGGAAGAATTTGGATTACCGTATCACCCTCTCTAGAAATACATTTTGGAGGGTCTTTGATAGATATTTGCCCATGGGCCACTAATAGTAGAATTATCATAGGAAGGATAGAAAGAAAATTGAGTTCATCAGGAGATTAAGTACTTGCATTAGTTTTTGGCTATATCTCAGCGAGGCGATAAGCAATTTGTGAAGGTAAAATATCATTCAAAAGCCCAAAGTATCCTTTATAAAGTGGCTTCTATTTTTTTTTAAAATTGGTACAATTTATAAAAAAAAAAAGCAGCAACTTTTCTTCTATAAATTTAAATTTATTATACTCAAAGGCATACAACCTTCTTAAAATTATAAATAAATTAAATATTTTAAAGCTACTTTATGGAGAATACTTTTGGCTTTCAAATGATATATCGCCTTCCTTCCTATTTTGGTTATCGCCTCGATGAGATATGCGACAAAAACTGATGCAGATATTTTTAATCGGCTTTCTCTCAATTTTCCCTCTTCTTGTTGGAAATTGAGGTCGCCTCCAGCTATGAATAAGAAAAGAAAATACGATATTCCTAATTTCCCTTCCTTCAAATCGAGGGAACAAAATTTTCCTTACCGTACCAATACAAATTAATAAGTAGATACTTCAATAGATAACTCAATCGGTTTTTAACCCATATCTCAGCGAGGCGATAACCAATTTGGGAAGGCGATATACCATTCGAAAGCCCAAAGTGTCCTTTACAAAGTGGCCTATTTTAATTTTAATAAATCTGATTTTGAAAAAAGCTTCATGCCTTTGAATGTAATAAACCCGAATTCTTTGTGGAAAATGAAAAAGCCTCTTTTTTGAAAGGTAGATAATCTTTTCAGAAAATTAATTATGCAACTTTTTAGAGGATATTTAAGGCTTTAAAATGGTATATCGCTTTCCCAGATTCGATATCGCCTTGCTGAGTTATGGTCAAAATAATTGGCTTAGGTTCTCTAATATCCTTTTTCGTTTATACCTAAATGAATTGAAATTAAATTTTAATATTTTTATCCAAATTTTTCGCAGATAGTCGAAGTTCATTGGGCGACCCGGAAAGTGGAGATTGCTGTGGCCTCTACCTGATCAAAGATAAACTGCAAAATGCCCTCTTCCAACATGTCCGTGAACGATGCGACCATTCACTGAACAAAACCAGTTCCCGATTCGCCAACATCCTTCTGCTTTTGCCGGCCGTCGCCAAAGTGTCCTCAATCTATTTTGAGAATGTCCAACTGGCAAAAATGTTTGGCCGTCAATCGTTGGACCCACTGCTTGCGGACATTTTCCTCCAGGATGATTCATCAATGGGCCAAATGATGACAGCCTCGGGGCATCATCAACGGATGCATCCATTGATGCCGAATAGTTCCACAAATTCGGCCGCTTCACCACCTTCGTCAGGTCAGTAGAGATGCCTTCTCCAAAATTTTGGTTTTCTAACAGAAATTTACGTATAAAAACAAAATAAAATCCTTCTCTTGTGAATTTTGACTTTTATTTGAGCAATTCGGGCTGTGAAATAAACAAATAATAAGGGAAAATTATAATCAAAAATGGACCCAAGAGAATTTATCCTTAAAAATTAGAATAATCTGACACAAATAAAAAAATTCTGGCTCTGACATAAAAAGAAAATTCTGGTACTCAGGTCCCATTTCGAGCGGATCCAGCGGTGGCCAAAGTGGCAGTGGCAGTCAACATTCCCAGCAGCAACATAATTCCTTTGGCCAACAACAACAATTGGAGCCGCTACAAAAACAATATTCGACGGATGGATGCCAACACCAAATCCTCTCGGGCATGGAACAGTTGTTGTTGGCACCAATGCCAATGTATTCAACGGCACAACAACAAAGCAGTGAACTATCATCGCCGGAGGGAAACGGAGGCGGAAGAGTGGGCAACAATCCATTCACGGCAATGTCGGCTGCGGCAAAATATTTTGTTGATGGCACATTTACGGATGGGGCGACGGAGGTTGGAGGAGGCGGAAATGAACTACGCGACAGTCCAACAACAACAATTTTGGACCAAGGCCATGCATGGCAACAACAATCGGGCGGAATTGGCATGGATGCCACAGCCAACAGCGTTAATGACAGTAGAAATCGCCATTTCAGTGGGGCCACTTCCCAGCAGCAATGCACTCCGCCACTCAGTGCCCCATCATCGGCATTGACGGTAGCGGCGACGTCAACGGCATTCTATTCACTGGAACAACCACAAAGGGGAGGCAACGGCGGGATTCAGCACCCTCAATCCGCTGCACCTGGACAACATCGTCCGCAACAATATTTCTTTGTGAACACACCGCCCCCAACCAACACAACACCATGTTCCGCTGGCCCATATGGAACGGCATTCAAATATTGAGAGGAATTGTGATTGGTGCATGGAATTGAAAAAAAAGAATAATATAGTTGATAGAAATGTAGCATTCAGATGAAGTTTTCCCACTAAATTTTTATTGTTTTTCCCATTTTATTTGTAATTTTTGTTAGTCATTGCGCAACCCACCCTCCTCCATTCAAATCCCAATAACACCTCGAAAAAATGACTGTCCCAAAATTCACACATTCTCCTCGCTTTTTCCCTTTAATTACTTCTCAATTTGGCTCCCCGCTTCTCCATAATTATAGTTTCCATTTTAAAATTCATTCATTTTAATTATCATCAGCAAAAGCAGACCTCAAAATTTCGTTTAATTAATATGGGTCTTCCATCGTTAATTCGTTCTTTTTTCTTCCTTTTTTCCCAAAAACACTTCTCCTCTGCGTTTTTTGCCCTTTCCTTCTAATCCCCAGAAAAAGTTCAAATAATATGAAAGAAAAACGGAATAAAAACATAGGCCAACAAATCTCATCTCATAAATCCATCAAATGTGACCGAAATCCCTCTTTTCTTTTCATTTTTAATAGATTTGTTAAATTTGCGCACATCAACTTATTTAATTATTAGGCTTTCTTTATTCTTCATCAATTCAACCTCTTTTTAATTCAAATTTATTACTCATTTTCATTTGTTTTGTTGTTTTAAATTGTCGGTCTAAAATTTTGCTTTTTGTCCTCATCAAAATTATATTTGAATTTAATTTCGAAGCAGCAACAAACAGTGTTTTTAATTATGAAATTTTATTATTTTTATAATTTATGTGTGTGTTTTTTAAGCTATATTTGATGCAGATTGAAAATGTGAGAATAAAACCTATTTATTTACATTTTTTTCGACATTTTTAATTCCACATTCAACAATTTATTGTGAATGACGTTGACAAAAATGGATGGAATAATTAAATAGGGGGGAAGGATTATTGCATTTGGCCCTTTCCTTTCCACCCATTGCTATTTTTGCCACCATTTAAAAATGGAGTTGAATATTAATGAATGTAGAGAAATAATGGGATATTTTATGCGCAATAATAAAAATGGCAACAACAATGAAAATGAAAAACAAAAGAAAATGGGAAAAATATATTAATTAATTTAATAATACCATACAAAATTAGAAAATTGGGTAACAACAAAAATGGTTTAAGGCCTTTGTAAATATATATATGAAAATAATGTGATAAAAAAAAAAAACAATGATGAGGGGTGGAAATGAGGGGCTTAGGGACTGGGATTTTCATCTGATTAATTGGTTTGTTGGTCCAAACTGCACATTATTACCGATTTCCTCTTCCTCCTCCTCGCCTGTTTGAACTGCCACCTCTTCCGGGGCCTCCTCTTCCTCTTTGTCCTCCTCTGTCCGATCCTCTTCCATCTCCTCTTCCACCACTGTTGCCTCCTCCAAATTCATCTCCTCCGGTTCGTCCTGCGCCTCTTCCTCCTCCTCGGCCTCCTCTTCCTCTTCCGCCGCCTCTGTTTCCTCTTCCTCCACCATCGGTTGCTGGTCGTCTATCGATGAATGCATGGTTCAAATTGATGCAACCATCCAAGGTGTGTTGTTCACAAAATGCGCAGCCATTGAAGTTGAGTGCCTTGTCCGGTAATTTGGAGGACTTTTCATCCTTAAAATTATTAAATTGGATTACGGTAAATTGGAAAATTTTTAACCTTAGGATAAATCCATAATTGGAATATGGTAATTGGAGAATTCATTCCTTAGAACTAATTCCAAATTGGAATGCAGTAATTTGGAAAATTAGAATAAACTCAAAAATGGAGTCAAATTTTTGCACAAACTCACTTTATATTGTACGGCCAATTTTTTGGCCCCACATTTGGTACATGGCTCCAAAACTCTTAGCTTCGATGCGCCTTCGAAGATGCCAACTACCGCTGGGCATTTATTGCAGCACAAACGCCATTTTGGTCCTGATTGGGGGTCCAGCACGAGTATGCCTCTTCCACCGAAACATCCAGTCATGCATGGAAGTACACCTTGATTCCTGAAGAAAATGAAATTATTTTACAAAAATTGAAACCAAGAAGCTAATTTAAAACAAAAACCAACTTACTTGAATGAATTTGGGCAATCGGGATGGCTGCATTCATTGCATCCTAATGATTTGCCCTTCATATCCTCAAATGGTGGATTATTGTAGCAATGAGGGCAAAATGCGAATGCTTTGGACAGTTTGCCGCCACTTGTATGGAAATAGAGCAGTTCGAATCCATCAATTGGACATTGTCGCTCAAAATGGAGTTGAACGGTGGCATCCTTTGCCGATGGGAGGTTGTAAGTTTCCTAAAAGAGAATTGAATCGAATTCGATGGAGGTGAATTATTAAACATAAAATTAAGATACAACTACATTGAAATTACAATTTAAAAATTGAAAACACAATTACAATCTTTTAGAGCGAAAACACAATTACAATCATAGCTGGCGAAAACACATTTACAATCTTAGCTGGCGAAAACACATTTACAATCTTAGCAGGCGAAAACACAATTACAATCATAGCTGGCGAAAACACATTTACAATCTTAGCTGGCGAAAACACATTTACAATCTTAGCTGGCGAAAACACATTTATAATCTTAGCAGGCGAAGCACAATTACAATCTTAGCAGGCGAAAACACAATTACAATCTTAGCAGGCGAAAACACAATTACAATCTTAGCTGGCGAAAACACAATTACAATCTTAGCTGTCGAAAACACATTTACAATCTTAGCTGTCGAAAATACATTTACAATCTTAGCTAGCGAAAACACAATTACAATCTTAGCAAGTGAAAACACATTTTCAATCTAAGTGAAACATATTTTAATTAGCTAATAAAAAATTCCAATGGATTAGGGCCATTTTTCTTACTTGACAAGTCGGGCAATATAGCCGCTGGGGTCTGGCCTCGACCAATTTCATGAATCGGCGACATTTTCCGCATTTGCTGAATGGTTTGCCGGCATCGGCCAAAGTTTTGAATGAATCTTTAAATTTATAATATTTATTGAACATTTTACATTTTATACCTTCAAAAAGTGCATCCACTTGTTGAATATTTTGCACAAAATGAGAATATTTCTGCTTGAATATTTCCAATGTTTGATTTTTCATTGTCTCATAATCTGCTCGCCCTTTTGCGATCAAATCCAATTGTTTTTCGACATCAGCCCTCATGGTTGGTTGAATTAATTCCGGGTCAACTCGTTGGTAGCCATGAACAAGGGCAATGCCAAGTTTTGTTGGAATCAATTTTCGGCCTGTTTCAACCTTAACAATTTAATTAAAAATTATTAAATTAATTTTTAATTAACTTTTATTATTAAAATATACTTACTTTCACATAATTTCGATTGCAAATATTGTTTATGTGTGTTGGAATGCTCGCATCCGTGCCAATCCCATATTTCTCCATTAATGTAATCAATTCTGCTTCGGTCAAATAATCCGGTGGCGTCGTCATTCGTTCAACCAATTTTATTTCTCTAAAATTATCAATTTAAAATTTTTTAAAATTAATTTTATCAACTTTATTGAGAATTTTTGGCCTTTTTGAATGGAGTCGAGCATTTCTTCCTGTGAGACGGCCATCCAAGTGAGAATTTGCGTAAAACCTGGATCAATGACCACTCGGGAATGAACAACAAATTCTTCTTCGCCAATTGAAAATCTTCAAATTTTAATAATAAAATTTATTACATTTATTCTCTTACTTGATAGTTTTTGTCAAATATTTGCACGCACGCATTAATGTAGACAAAAAATGTTGAGCAATGTATTCATAGACTCTGGCATAATCTAAAATTTAAACAAATTATTATTTAATTAATTAATTAGATTGTTTAATTGATTGATTACCTCCAGTCAACCATCCATCCATTGCCTTCATTGGAGTAATTGGGGGATGATCGCCTTTGTCAGTGCCGGATTTTGGTTTTGAAATGCCTTCGCTCAGAATCTTTAAAATTAAATTAATTAAAAAACTCAATTAAATAAAATATGTTAAAAATAATTAATAAAATTAATTCAATAAATTAATTTCAAAAGGTTACCTGATTTGCTATTGCCGAAAATGATTGCTGTTTGGCCAATTCCCTCAATATTGGAATGAAATCGAATGTCTCCGGGTATGCGGTCGTTTCGGTTCGGGGATAACTGCAAACTCGTGGATTAAATATTCAATATTTAATTTATTTTCAACCTGATATATCCGCGAGTGTATAAATGTTCAGCAACGGACATTGCATTTGCCGGGGAGAGGCCAAGCGAATTTGAGGCCACTCGGAGCAATTCAACGGTGTTCAGTGCAACCGGCTTTTCTTTTTTGTGCTCTTTTTGGCTCACTTCAATGACAGTTGCTCCCGTAAATTTCTTTAAAAAATAATTAAAAATTCATGAAATATTCAAATTTTTAATTTACCTTAATTTTGTTCAAAAATGCTTGCGCAATGTTTTTATCAAATTGCCTGTCCCGAGTCCATTCCAATTTGAGGGTTCGATGGCCTGGCAACTCGATTTCCACGTGTAAAAGCCAATATGGTGCCGGTTTAAAATTCACAATTTCATCGTGCCGGACAACACAAAATGCCAAAGTCGGGGTTTGGCATGGTCCAAATGATATCAAATTGCTGTCCAAATCACCGTATTTGTCCTTTTGAATTAATGGATTAATAATTTTATTTGGAAAATAGAAAAACCTGAAAAAATCGAGTCTGAAATCGAGTGAACGCACAGCCAATCCGCAAATCCAATTCTTGTCTGGCATCCACCGAAAGGGATTCATTCAAATTTGGTCGAACTAATTCAGCCATCGCTTTTTTGATTTCTTTTTCAGTAATTGCCGAAAATTTGGCTCTAAAAAATTATAATAAAATATTTAATAATTTATTATATTAATCCAACCTGAATACGGCATCCATGAATCGACCACCACCAGAATTCGGCCTCATTGAATGCCGGACTGCGTCAATCACTTCAAAACATATATTTTCTCCTTCTTTATCGCAATCCAGCCAGAGGATTAGAAAATCACAATTTTTGGCTTCCGATGCCAGGAACTAAAATAATTAATTTTTAATATTTAATTATTTTTAAATTAATGGGTAACTCACCGCCGGCATTTTCAGCTTTGGATTTGCCTCTTTGCTTTCAATTTGACAGGTGAAGAGCTCGGATGGATCCACTCGATCCCATGAATTATATTTTGCCGGAAAATCAACGCCCATCACATGTCCACACGTGGAGGTAACCTTGAATGTGGCCGACCTTCCTTTGAACATTGCTTTATATTCCGAAACGGAGCAGGCACCATTCCAGCCTTTTTTTGTTCGGCAATTTCCATTTGAGAGAATTTTGGCAATTGATTCAGCCAAAATTGGCTTTTCTGCTACCATTAAAATGTTCATTTTCTGTTAAAATTTAAAATTAATTAAATTTTTTATTTTAATTAATTGAAAATATTTTTTGTTAAAACTTATCAAGTGAAATAAATAAAAATAAAATATTTTTTAAATAACAAAGCAACAAAACAAGCAACAAAAATGAATAAATATATCGCTTATTATTTAATTAAAATTCATCCATTTCATTGTCCAGCTCTTCTCGGGACAATTTTCCCTTCTTGAATTTTTTGATCAATTTTGCCTCCTTTCCCAGCTGTTCCCATTCCGGCATTTTCCTCTTCTTTTTATTCGTCTTCATCTTTGGTTTTTCCTCTTCTTCGTCCATTTCTTCTTCATTCTTTTCCTCAAATTTGATTTTTTTATTCACGGCAGTCGAATTTGTTGGAGATTTCTTCAAAATTTTCTCTTTTTGTCTTTTCTCTTCCAATTTTTGTTCTTTGAATTTAATTTCGCCCGTTTTAATGTCCATTCTCGGTTGGAATTCTCCCAAATCCTTCCTTCCATTCAATTCCCTGATTTTCGGCAGTCTGAGGAGGCCAAATGAATTTGCCATTCCAACAATGTTCAAATCTTATTAAATATAAATATTTTTGATTAAATTAAATATAAGAAATTTACCTTTAACTTTGCAAACAATTTGGGAATCATGTCTGTTATAGGCTTCAATGGCCGAAACAAATGCAGCGGAGCCCAATTCAAGGATTTTCCTACAAATTTAAATTTTATATTCCAAATTAGCACATTAAAAATAAACCTGACCTGTCTTCAATGGCCATTTGTTGAATTTTTTGCCGAACTTTTTCGGCCTTTTCCCTTTTCAATTTGCCAAAATCACTCTCTTCCAGTTTAATATTTTCATGTTTTTGAATAAATTCCACATATCCGGATTCCTCTTCCATCAAAAGCAAAAGGCATTTTCCCTCGCGGCCCATCCGTCCCGATCGGCCACTTCGATGGATGAAAATGTTGGACAGTTTTGGGATGTCAAATTGCAGTACCCAATCGATGTCTACCACATCCACCCCGCGGGCTAAAATGTCCGTAGCGAATAAAATTGAACGTTTTGTGCTTCGAAATTGTTCCAACTAAAATTATTAATTTTAATTTTTAACTCAAAAATTCCCATACAATTTTTTGTCGTTTCTGCTCCATTTTCCGGTGCAATGAGAGCACCAATCTTTCAGAATCATCCAACAATGGAGGAATAATCAGTGAGAAATATTCCGATTGGGCAGCATTCGAAACAAAGCAGAGTATTTTTGCGTCCTTTTCAGATTTCATGAATTTGAGCATTGCCATGAATTTGCAATCCGCCGGAACGCACTGTGAAAATTATTCAATTTTTATTCAATTGAGAAAGGATTTTAAGAGGTTTTGATTTATTTTTATTTTTTATGCCAAATTTTTATGCGAAGAGCATAATAATGTTTTTGAGCATTTATTTCATATTTTTGCCATAATTTTGACACTTTTTGAGGGAAAATTTCATTAAAAATGAAGTAAAAAACTAAAGGAACTTATTTTTTGTGAATGAAAATCCGCTTATCTATTTTTTTTTGTTTTCTTACCGCATAATAATTGGTCAGCTCTTTCGGTACACCATTCACTCCATTGCTTTCCAATTCATCATCTTCTACCATTGCCATTGTTTGCCCAATTGCTTTTGTATCCATCTCCACTTTTCCACTTCCGCTAACATTCAATCGAATTGGATTTCTCAGTCCAAATTTGATTAATTCTTCCATTGCTGTTGTTTGAGTTGCTGAGAATAGGGAAGTCCTTCGCTGTTTTGGCAAAATTGACAAAAGTGTAGTCAAACTAAAATGGAATTATGATTATTTTTTAAATGTTTTTTAAACCTTCTTCTCGATTCATGGTCCGAATAGCGGTCAGCCTCGTCAATGATTAAAATTTCCAAATATTTCAGATAATTTTTCAGCACTGGCTCTTGTGCCAAAAATGATTCAATCCGGCCTGGTGTTGCAATTAAAACACTGCGAATTTTAATTTATTTATACATTAAAATAATTGCAAACCATGGTCCCTTGAAATGTTTTATTCCAATTTTCACTCGCTTTTTGTGCTGTCCACCAGTCCCAAATAATCGAATTGACTCAAATTTCAGTGTTTTGCATATTGGTTTGAACAATTCATGGATTTGATTGACCAGCTCCCGGCTTGGCGCAACAATCAATGCCATTATTTGACAAATGCCATTGCTTTTTTCTGCCTCCATTTTTGGTCTTTTCTCATTTATAATATGCATTGTTGGAAGAATATAGGCCAGTGTTTTCCCCGAACCCGTTGGTGCCTGCACAACACAGTCAAAATTTTCAAGGAATTTTTTGATTGTACATCGCTGTAATTTATTGATTTTATAGCTCGTTTCCCAAATATATTTAAAATCAAATTTGCTGTTTTCCAAATATTTATTATTTTTTTTATTGTGGTTTTCAATTATACAAATTGAAGAGTAATATTGCAAAACTTGAAAATCTGGAATTCATAAGTTTATTCATTCTTTTGGTGCCGCCTTCTTTCACTGTTTGGTTGGCCTTGCCAAGGAAAGCGAAACGGATTAGCCGGCCTCCAGTCGCGCCATTCACCATCTGGTATATTCATTGGATATTCTCTGATGCGAACTTTGAACACTTTGACCATCAGTAACACAAATAAAATTGATGAAATGATCACAATGAAGACAAATTTGTAGAATGTTTCCTAAAATTTTATCTTGTTATCTATATTGTTTTGTTTTGAAGAAATAACCTTATCGAATATGTCGTTGAATGATGGAATACTTTCATTTATATTGTTGACCAGATTTACAATCCATGATTGTCGTTTTGAATATTTTAGGCCAGAGAATTGTTCGCTCTTTCTTCCGCCGGCAAAACTGCTTTTACTATTCATTTTCACTTAACAGTTTTATTCAAAATTTATTCGGAAAACAGCAAATTGATTTGTTTTTGTTTTTTTCTATACCTGGACTGGCGTCAATTCCGAATGTTTCAATTCTTTTTGGAAATAGTCCTTGATGACTGGATTCAATAGCTCGATTAAATCTTGTTTATTAGCTCCTTTTTTCGAATTTTTCATGAATTATTTTTCTGAAAATTAAATTGTTGCAATAGAGATAGAGGATGTTTTTAATGTTTGGGCTTTGAATTTATTCATCAAGTTGCATTCGTTCATTCATTCCATTTCAATCAAGAATGAACTTTTCAGTATTACTCCAAAAAAGTAGAAAATAGTCTATAATTTTCCCAAACATTTTTCCAATAGGAAAAAATAAGTATTAAATACAATTTGTAGAAAATTTTCACTGCTATAGGATTCTTTATTTAATTTTAATGCATTCTGCTGAATGTTGAATAAAAATAATAATAAATAACAATTGTAATTGGAAAAAGAGATCAATTCACTCAGCTTTATAGTCTGGCAAAAAAAAATATCCAAGACAAATTTAAATCAGTTTTAAAGCTAATTTCTACTCTCAATTCTCAACGTATAGTAGGAGCTTTTATTAGACAAAAAAGGCCACCTCAAGAGAATAATCATCATTTTTTAATTTAATCAAGAACCATTCAAAATTCGAATAAGCCAACCACAAATTGTTTGTTGAATATTTCAGAGAAGTATTATATAAATTTATTGTGTTCCAAAATGAGTATTATGTTTGCAAATCGTCAACAGCCCGCTGGGGCCGGCTACCTTTTGGAATTCCAGGTATCATTTAACCAGTTTTTTTTTGTTTATTAACTTTTAATTTAAAGGCTGGTCGAACTAATATTGAGGATGGATCTACACCGGAAAAGCGAAAAGCGGTGGCCATGCCAGCACAAGGACTTGTCTACGTTCGTCATTCCCCGGATGATCAATTGCTGCATTTTTGTTGGAAGGATCGACAAACCAACAAAACTGAATTGGTTGATTTTTTCCATCATTTAAATCATTAAAAATAAAATTAAGGATTTGATCGTTTTCCCGGGTGAAACCGAATTTCTTCGCATAAATGAATGCAAGGATGGTCGCGTTTTCATGCTCAAATTCAAAAACGGCACAGAACGCTATCTCTTCTGGATGCAAGAACCAAACGAGGACAAAGATGCGGAACTGGCCAAAAAGATGAATGATTTGTTGAGCAATGCTCCACCAACTCGAACACCCGCCGCCGCTCAACCCAACCGAAATCAATTCGCTGCTCTGAACCAGGCCATCGGCGGAAACCTCGATGAAATTGGTGCTCTCAGCAATATGGATCAAAATCGTAAATATTTTATTAGTCCGAAATTTTCATTAAAAAACTTTTAGAATTGATGCGTCTGTTCTCGTTGATGAATGGAACCGGAAATGCGGCCGATTTACTCCCACAATTGATTGGTTCGACTCCAAACGCGACTAAGTTTGTTTAAAAATATCTTCAAATGGAAATTATAAGAGTTTAAACCCACAATTTGAAAAGACTCAATAATTCGGAATAATTTTTTGGGAAAATAAACCTTACCGAGCCTTAATCTTATAATAAGCATTAACTAAAGGTCATCCATTCAATTTTACAAATGGACTCAAATTCGACCAAATTTATACTAAAAAAATTAATAAAAATTTTCATTTTCAAATTTTTAGTCCAAGTCAAGCCGTCCCAATGAATCCACTTGCGGCTTTGCTTGGTCAACCCGCCACTAAACCGGCGGGCGGTACCGGCTCCAAAGAAGGAACAACTCCAGTGGTCGGCAGCACACAGAAGGGAGGAATGGCTGTCAATGCTCAAATGTTAAGTCAAATTATCAGCGCAATACCGCCAACCACAGCCAATGGAGGACAAACTAATCGCCAACCGGCCGTTGAACTATCCACCATGCTGACACGCGGAAATACACAGGAGGTTTGTTCTTAAGCTGGCTTTAATTTATAAAGAACGAAAAAGTTTTTTGAAATTTCATCCCGAAGAGGGGATGCTTTGCAAAATTAGGGGTGACAGGTTCAATTCCTCTCAGAGGCAAATAATTTTTTTTTCTTCTTTGGTTTTCACTTTTATGCATTTTTATATATTCTACTGTTCCTTTCTAGTCGAAATACAATAAGTAGGACAAAAATTTTAACCCGATAAATAATAAATTATTAAAATTGATTTAAAATTTAATTTAAAGGTTGTCGAGAAGTACAAGGAAGATCTTTTGCCGCATTTGCCCAATCAAAATGGATTACAAAATGAAAGCACTGAATTGGCTCAAACTGTGGGCAATCCTCAATTTCAAGTGACTGCGGACATGGTTGGTCAGGTAAAAAAACAATTAATTTCCTCTCCAAAATATATTTTCCCTACGGCAATTTAGACACTGCAAACTGGACAAATGAGTGCAGCCCTTGAGCAATTCAAACTGGACAAACCGGTGGTGGATGCAGCAAAGAACGGCGATTTGGTGGAATTTGCTGAGAAACTGACAGCCCAACAAGGTAAGCCCATAAATTCAACATTTTTTTGACCATTTTCCTTAAGTTGACAAGAAAATCGAGGAAGAATCGAACCAGGAAGAGAATGTCGATTCCGCGCAGAAGAAAGGGAAGGCAAGGGAGAAGAAAGAAGAGGAAAAGGATAAGCAAGCAAAAGAGCCGCCACGGAAGGATGATGATAATATGGAATTGGACTGATAAAATTGACATTAATTGATTGATTTGATGAATATTATTTTGTGACCACGTCATATATGTTAAACTTATTTCGGATGAATTTTTTGAAATGATAAAACTTTGACCTTTTACTAATATTAGAAATAATTTATTCGCTTTAAAAATTGTGGCTTTTCTTTTTCTTCACACCTTCAGTATTTTTATTTTGGGTACAGAAAATGAATGGCAGAAAATGAGTAAATACTTAACTAAGAAATTTGTAGAAAATTAGATGAATAAATGAGATGAAAGGGGAATTGGTTATTTAATGAGAGAATCAGAATTAATTACAATCGCAAATCAGAATTACATTACAAATCAGAATTACAATTACAATCGCAAATCAGAATTACAATTACAATCGCAAATCAGAATTACAATTACAATTACAAATCAGAATTACAATTACAATCGCAAATCAGAATTACAATTACAATTACAAATCAGAATTACAATTACAATCGCAAATCAGAATTACAATTACAATTACAAATCAGAATTACAATTACAATCGCAAATCAGAATTACAATTACAATTACAAATCAGAATTACAATTACAATCGCAAATCAGAATTACAATTACAAATCAGAATTACAATTACAAATCAGAATTACAATTACAAATGAGAATTACAATTACAATCGCAAATCAGAATTACAATTACAAATCAGAATTACAATTACAATCGCAAATCAGAATTACAATTACAATTACAAATCAGAATTACAATTACAATCGCAAATCAGAATTACAATTACAAATCAGAATTACAATTACAATTACACATCAGAATTACAATTACAATTACACAATTCCCCTTTTCTTTCACCTTTCTTTCAATTATTTATATCCCTTCTTTACAAATAGACAAATATGTACATAGTAAAATAATTTATTCGCATTTTTAAATTAAAATTTTAAAGGATCTTTTGTGTGAAAATTGTTTTAAGGTAGTTTTATTTTGTGACAATACTCAATTTAATAATAATAAAAATGATTGAATCAGGCGGTCAATTGATGAAATATTTGAACTTTGAATACAATGTTTGAAAGACATTAACAAGCCGGTTTAGGCGCGTTTTTGTGGGTTTGATGAGACAAAAATCAGTGAATGGTAAATATTTTTGACATATATATTGCACATTATGTTCGGCCGAATTAGGAAAATTATTGAAAGACGAAAAAATTATAAATTAAAGTAAATTGGAATGGAAAATAAAATAAAATGGTGAATAATTTAAAGGTGGCGGCAAATTTTTAGGCAATTTAAAAGAGAAAATGGCAAAAAATAGAATTTAAAAATGATAATAAGGAGGAATTTTTAATGGCCAAGAATGGGGTGTGATTGATATATTGTTGGAAAGGAAAGAAAAAGTGATCAACTAATTGGCAGACAGTCAGCTGGTACAATATGAAAAAAATGAAAGGAAAATGAATGGAATACGGAGCCATTTTATGGAATGGAAGGAAGGAAAAAAGTTGAATGGAATCAAATTAAAATTAATGAGGAATTAAAATAAATTAATGTGTCAGTTGTTGAATTGATTATGATGATTATGGCCAATGGCATTGGTGGATGCCATTTCTTGTTGCTGTTGGAACAGTTTCAATGCCAACGTATTCTTTGCGGCATTTGCCGCCTGCAAAAGTTGTTCCAGCAAATGTGGATGATGATGGATGCCGGCGGCATTTGTGGTCAATGCACGGAGAAGATTCTCATTGGACAGACCAATTTGATGATTGCCGCCAAGCAATGGGAATACGGTAGCGTTGGATTGGTCTACTGTTGCTGGGAAAGGCGTAAAGAAAGATGGAGGCGGATGTTTAAGCGGACAGCAAATTGGATTCTGGAAAAATCCCAAAAATTTAAATGAAATTGACGCTGAAGGACCACCTCTAGATGATTGGTGCCTGTGGCCATTCCACCATCACTTCCCCTTCTGAATTGTTTTGCCGGCGAGGATGATTCCATTCGATCGAACTGTAAATTTAAAATTTTGACATTTACAATTATAAATCCGGATAAGCTCCAGCTTTTAACTATACTTGCCGCCATTTATAATAACTCATTAAGGGCTAAAACAATTTGAATGATTTTACTATCAAATTAAAGGGAAGACTTTTGGCTATCCAATAATATAAATTTTATTTAAATTGGTTCAGAATTTATGAAGTTGTGCACAAAAAATCATTAAAAAATTCGCTAATCCATAGTAAAGGTCATTTTCATGGTTTTTATTGGGCAGTCAATTTTGGGTCAATTTAAATAAAATTAATATCATTTGATAGCCAAAAGTCTATTCTTTAATTTGTTATTAGAATAACCAAAAGTTGTTGAATCCTTGATTAGTTATCATAAACGGCGACAAGTTGACTGGATGAAAGTTAGGCTGCACAATTCTGAATCCTACCTGTCCTCCACTGGCCGATCGTTTCAGCCCATTTTCCGTTTTGGCACTCAGCCTCCGACGCCAATGATCCCGGCATTCCTCCTCCCAGCGCTGATCATGCTGCAGCAATAATTCCCGAGTCAGCGAGGGCGATCCACTCTTTGGATGATGATGGCCAATTTGATCGGTAAAAATGCCTTCTGATTCTCGTTGGCCTCCGAATTCATCGTTGTTTTCCTCACGTGATTGACTTTGACTTTTCAACAGTCGATGCACATTTTCCAGGCAATTAATCTGCAAAATTTAATTTATTAATTAAGCAATTAATGGATGGAATTGACTTGATTATATGAAAGTTGTTGATTGGTTTGGCTAATAATTTCATCCTTTTGTACAATGTGTTGATCCGAAATTTGCATCAATTCATTAGTGGCATTTTGGCCATCTTCTAACAATTGTTGATGTTGAGAATTAATGTCAGGAACTGGCTGGAAATAAAAAAGAAATTAGCACTAAAAAAGGTGGTAATGCGGGTAGGGGACATTTCACTATTTGGGTAATTCTTTTGGCCCATAGCTCAGCAAAATTGCCAATCTGTGAAGGTGATATGCTATTTTAAAGCCTAAAGTGCCCTCAAAAAAGTGGCTTATTTTTATTTCTTAAATTCCAGCTTTAAAGAAAGTTATATACCTTTGAGTATAATAAACCCGATTTTTTGAGGAAAAGTCATTTATTTTACAAATTATTTTAATTTTTCAAAAAATTTGCTTAGCCACTTTTAAGAGGACATCTAAGGCTTTCTAATGATATATCGCTTTCCCAAATTGGTTATCGCCTCATTAAGATATGGCTAAAATTTCGGTGGGAAAGGACCTCGGAAAGAAGGGCATGAACAAATGTGGCGGCTTGTTGCTCTCCAAAATGTTGTTGATGATGATTTTCTGCATTATTTTCCTTTGCCAATTGGCCATCACCACCATCAAGAGTAGCCGTGAATGTGTGCCTTCCAACTACCTGAAAATTAAGGAGGGATTATGTGCTATGGAGCCAGTAGTATCCAATTTGTCGCCTTTTAAAATAACTCATCAAGAATTCAGCCTATTATGATAATTTTGATATAGAATTAAAGAGCTGACTTTTGGCTATCAAATAATATTTATTTAAATTGGTTCAGAATTGATGAAGTTATGTACAAAAAGACATTCAAAATGACCTTTACTCTAGATTAGCGAAATTTTCAATGGTTTTTTGCCCATAAATCCATCAATTCTGAGCCAATTTAAATAAAATTAATATTATTTGATAGCCAAAAGTCTATTCTTTAATTTGATACTAAAATTATCAAAATTGGCTCCATCCTTGCTGAATTATTATAAATGGCGCCAGTGGCATATTCCAATGAATTGCCACCAACCATTTCAATATGCCGAGTCCACGGATTCACGAAAGCGGCCCATTCACTGTCCACCGCAATGGATTTGCCGGAATAGGCGAGCAAATGAAGGCCCGGAGTCCGGACAATTTGGATGCCGGCACCGGAATGCAACTGTTGATGGACATCCCGAATTTTGGCCGCATCATCCGGATGAACAAGGCTGAACAATGATTTGCCGGTCACCTCGCTGGGAAAATGGCCCAGCAATGGGATAGAGCTGTGAAGGGGAAATATTTTATTTATTTGCTTTGGCCTAAATGAAAATGAATGGTCCTTTTTAAATGGGAAATTCTATCATAAATGAATGTTTCCCTCATTTATAATTTTAGGCCTTAATTATTAAAATAATCAAAAAACAAATAAAGAATTGGAATTTAAACAAACTTATTCTAAACAAATAAAAATGTAAGTGGTTATTTTAAATATTTATGTGCCAAAATGTTGCATTTTCTTCTTCCACTATTAGCCAAAATTCCCCTCCTTTCCCTCTCGTTTTGATGTGCCAATGGCCACAAATGTGGCGACAACCAGTGCCAGCCTTTGTGGCAAATCCCTTCCTTTTTTCCCTCATTTAGTCTATCAAAAATTCAAATTACCACAACAAATATATAAAATATTCTCCCCAATTTTTGGATAAGTCAAGGCCTTTCATAGAAAATGGCCAGCTTCATTTTTTTCAGTGAAAAGGGGGATCATAAATTTTGTTGCGAATTTAGATTTGATTACCATCCAAAAGGGATGCAAATTAGTGGCTAAATAAATTGCCTCGAAAATCCCCCAAAATCCCCACAAAATATGGCCTCAAATAAGATGACCCCAAAATTCATGCCTTTGCCTTTCCTTTCTTCTTCGCCACTTTCCCCTTGAGGGAGGCGGTAAACAATGAGTTCGGAAGGGGCGAAGGGGCTAGTCTAGCTTCGACCAATGGTCACTTTTCCCTCGTGGGGACGGAGGTCGGAGGAGAGTAGCCTCGTGCCCGGCAGCAATGTCCACTCGCCCCCCTCCCCTCCCATCGCTTTCGGGGCTAATTGCCGTCCCTGGTGCTGCCGGCGACTCGCCACTCCCTTCCATTTCCTCGCACCAAAAGCAATGGACGGCTTGTTGCGGCTTTTGGGGGCAAGAAGGGGGGCCAATGGAGAGGGCGGTGGCGGCTGGTGCGGGGGCAAAGAAGAAGGGAAGGAAAGGGGCTGCTGGTCGGCGGTGTCTGCTGGGGATGGGCGCCGGCTGGTGCTGCTGGGCAGCCGAAGGGGAGGGAGTGGACGCCCGAGGCGGGGAAATTTGGGCCATCGGCCGGGGGCAAAAGGGGGCGAGTGACCAATAGATGGTGGGGGCTACGGAGTGACCATTGCAACGAATGGACTGAATATAAAGGGGAAGGGAGGCGAATTTGTGACCAATGGTCCTTTTCTACACACTCTTTTGGGATCGGCGATGAAATTGCTGGATGGATGGACCTCTTTTGGGGCAATAAATCACGCGAACATTGTGTTTGAGCCTATTTGGAAGAATCCATTTGAAATGTTATGTGGTAAATGTGTGTATTGTGGATGGGCGATGACCCCGATTCCGCGTGGGGATGGGGGCAAGATGTGAGTGACCCGGATTTGAATCGCCTCGGGGGGTAAATATATTAAAGGAGAAGATCCTATAAAGGACTGGGAGAGGCGAATCCAAATTTAAATTTTAATATTAGAATTTTCTTATCACCTCACAAGGTTAGTTCAGTCGGTAGAGGCTTTAGTTTTACCCAAGAGGGGTCCAAGTTCGATTCCCGGTTGCGTCCAATATTTTTTTGTGAATTTATTTGTATAAAATTTGTTTTAAAAAGTCAATTTTACCATCAATTTTGGGTTTTCTGAATTCCAATTTTCAATTTCCCTTTCGCCATTTTTTTTATTCCAATTCGGCGGATTGATTGTGACCTAGTTCCACTCATTTATTCGCCCCTTTTTTCCAATCTTTTGGGAAATTTCGCATTCCAGTTTTTTTGAAGAATGCCCAAAGTGAAACTCAAAGGGAATTTGCTCACTTTGAATCCAAATAGATGAGGGCACATCCGGAATTGTGCCGTGTTGTGAAAGTCAATTGTTGCTGTTGATCGTTTTCCTTAATTTCGTTGCTACTGCCGGTGGGAATTGGACGAAGCAGTGCGCCACTTTGTACGCAGAACAATTGAATGTTGGCCAAACGACGGGCCACCGATTCGGGGTCAACCGAGAATTCGCAGAGCAATTCGCAAGCACGCACTGTTGACTCATTCCCCCTGCCGAGAAAATAAAGGATTAAAATTCCAATTTATTAAATGGATTTTCCCTCCTATTTCCTGAAGAAGCCAACTTATCGCCATTCAAAATAACTCAACAAGGATGAAGCCACTTTTGATGATTTTGATATTAAATTAAAGAGTAGACTTTTAGCTATCTAATGATATAACTTTAAATTAAAGAGTAGACTTTTAGCTATCTAATGATATAACTTTTATTTAAATTGGTTCAGAATTAATGAAATTATGGCCAAAAAGCCATTTAAAATGACCTTTACTAAGAATTAACAAAATTTTCACTGATTTTTTGGTCATAATTTTTATCAATTCTAAGCCACTTTAATAAAATTAATATCAGAGGACAGCCAAAAGTCTGCTCTTTAATTTGGTTATAAAATTATCAAAATTGGCTCACATTTAGGTTTAATTATCCTGCGACAAATTAGGGGCACATCCTTTTATCCCTTATGGCTTATTTTCCCCTTTTCCATCATCCCATCCAAATTCCATTCCATTACTGACCATTTCATTCGTGCATACATTCGTCGTCGGGAATGGCCACAAAATGCATTCAACAACATTGTTTGTGGCCCCTTCCCATGTAAAAGTGCCAAAAGGGAATCGCCTGGCTTCAAAACGCCACTCAATGTCAATTCATCGTTGCCACCTCGATTCATCGTCGAAGCATCCTGGCATTCCAAAACAATTCCCTCGGGCAACGAAACGAACAATTGGCCAAGGTAACGTCGGCCCAACATCGGTTGACTTTGTTGTTGTTGTGGCTGTTGGGCAACGGCAAAATCAGCAGAGCCGCCACTTTGCGGTGATCCACACGATTTGAGCAGTTGCAAATCAGTGGGCGCCGAAACAATGGCAGTGGATTGTTGTTGTTCAATTTTGATGGGTGGCGATTGTTCCCGAACGGGTGATGTAATGGAAGAGGACGGTGAATTGGCCGGTGGCGAAGGAGCAATGGTGGCCGTTTGGCATTGGGAATGATGAAGCTTAAATAATGGGACTTAAATTAAGGATTTGGTTGTGGTGAAATTTGTGGCCTTTACCAAAAAACAATAACCGAGTAAAATTTAAGGCTTAACGCTTAATTAGATTAAGGACTTGGGTTAGGTGTTGGGGTTTAGGCTAAAGACTTTAGATCAAGAAGGATGAATTTTTTTGGTCTAATTTCGCTTTAATAAGGGAGCCAAAATTCGTGGCCACTAATTTCGGTTGACCCGGATTTGGATGGGTTTAATATGCTGGCTTATTTCTCAATGATTTATGGAATCTACCTATTCATCCACATTTATTCTCTCAATTAAATGTGATAAATGTAAGTAAGTATGACTTAACAGAAAATTGTTGGAGAAAAGGGGAAATGTGAAGGCAGCAAAATTTGCATAAAATTTGTTTGGAATGGAGGAAGGGGACCGGGGGCACAATGGTCAGCACATCAGCTGGACCGAAGAGTTGGTTGGTTGGTTGGCATCCGACCCACCGACCGAATGACCTGCTACTGACTTTTGGGTGGAGGATGGGCGAAATGGGGGCAATGAAGAATGGGTGGGGGGGGGGGGGGGGGGGGAGGGGAGAGGAATTGCTTTGTTCATTTTGGGTCAGCTGGACGAACAAAAAAACGATGGCATCCTAAAACACCCTTTTTGTGCCACCTTTTTGCCTTTCTTAAAAATGCCATTCCCTCTAGGAAAATGTGCCCTTCTCCGTTGATCTCCTCTTTCCTTTGTTCCCCTTTCCTTCCCCCAAATGAGACTGACCATTTGAAGGGCTTTGTCCAATGCGTCCAATGTGCTAAGGCGACGAATTCCTCCTCCCACTCGGCCATCGTTTTGCCTGACTGCCAATTTGATTTGGGCCAGAAAATGCTGTGAAATTCAAGGGGTCATTTTTGGGTAGAGGGATAATTTGAATACCACCGATTAAGTATCTAAGAGAGGCTTTTGGCCATAGATTAATAAGGCGATCGCCAATTTAGGAAGGCGATATGCCTTTCGAAAGCCCAAAAAGTCCTCTAAAAAGTGGCCCATTTAAATCTTAGAAATTCAGCTTTTTGAAAAATTTACATCTCATTGAGTGTAATAAATCCGATTTTTGGAGGAAAAGCCATTTACTGTATATAAAATATTAAATTTCCCAAAAATTAGTTAAGCAGCTTTTTAGAGGACTTTCAGGGCTTTCGAATGGCATATCGCCTTCCTGAATTGGTTGTTTCCTTGTTGAGCTATGGATTCAATTGTCCTGTCTCCACATTATTGTGCCTACCTGATGAAGTCGTTTCCTCCTTGCCAACTTTGATGAGATCAACGGTGGCATTTCCCTGCTGCTTGGCCGAGGTGATCTGGCCTCATTTTCGATGTTGGCATTAGGAAGGATTGCCGTCGGTGGCAAAGATTCAGCCAAATAAGGAGCCATAATATTTTTGAAGTGGATGAAGGGAGGAGGGAAATGGCAGTGTCAGTGTTGAGCAATGGAAAAAAGAATTGGGGCACGGCCTAATTTGTTTCTATAATTTGTGTGGATTTGCCCCTCTGTAAATTGGCTAATTGAAAATTTGAAAATTCGCCTCAAAAATAAATTTTTTTCTGGGCACAATAATTTATTTTCCAGCCGCAATTCGATGTGATGGACCCTGAGGGGTAAAATGACCAATGGACTGGGTGGGGGAGGCAACCATTTTGGGTGGGTGGCTGATGGTGACCGGCTGGTTCGTTGATGAACAAAATGGGGTTGAGAGTGCACCGAATCCCCCGGCCCCTCTCGGACTGTGAATTGTGTGAGTGAATCGCCCCGCCGGCTTTCCCCGCGAAAAGCCTTCCCCCTCGCCCCTCCTTTTGCCCACCACCACAAAGTCAGAGTCGCACCCCCTTGCCCCTCCGGTCGTGACGGGGCGAGAAGGCCGAGAGGATGACACCGCGAGCACAAAATTGAAATGAAATGATGATGAGCGAGTAGGGCAACCAGCGGGAGCAACGGTAGTGGCGGAAGCTGTTGGGGGCAGTCGCCACCATCCCCTGAGGGGCTGACCGTGCCCATGCCGTTCTATCCATGGCCAAAAAATGACTATTGGTTGGCCATGGAAGAGGAATTCTTCTAAAGGAATGACCAACTGAATACCCCTTTAATTCGAAGAAAAAGGACATCCTGAGCCATTCTTTTGTTCATAGCTCAATAAGGAAGCAACCAATTTTGGAAGGCGATATGCCATTCAAAAGCTCTAGATGTCCTTTAAAAAGTGGCTTAATTATTTTTTGGAAAATTTTAAACAATTTTAAAATAAGCGGCTTTTCCTAAAATACGAGTTTATTATACTCAAAGGCTTGAAGCTTTTTTAAATTTAGGTTTTCCTCAAACTTTTTTAAGGCTACTTTTTAAAGGATATCTAGGGCTTTCGAGTGGCATATCGCCTTCCGAAATTGGTTACTTCCTTGTCAAGTTATGGCAAAAAAACCTACCACTACCTCTCACCGTTCTCTTCTATTAGCCAAAAATGACCATTGGTTGGCTATTGAGGAGGGGAATTCGGTAGGACTGACCAATAACCCTTTAAATTTGACTGAGAGTATCCCTCCCTGTCCCAATCGGTGGGTGTTGTTGTTGCGAATTCGGAGGAAATGAGGGGACACATTCCTTTCGGCTGGTTAGTGCCAGCTTCACAACCGGCGACGGGACTGACCGCCACGAGGAGGGGCGAGAGGAGGCCCTTTCAGCCGGCCGCCGGTCATCGTTTGTGACTCCGCCCTATTTGCGGCGGCGTGCCTGGCGGGGAAAGGCCGAGGGCGACTCCGATGGGTCAGCGGCGGTCAGCAATGGTGGGGGAAGGGACTGGGTCAGTTGGGGGAAGGGGCGAGAAGACGACCACCCAACGGGGGCAAAAGGGGACTAATGAAGAGAAGTGGCTGTTGGTGGCTGGAAAGAGGATATATGGATGGAGGGCATTTGGAGGAAATGGGCGCTGGAGGGGAACATTGAGCGGACTGGCACGGTGCTGTGGGCGAATGGGGAGGGTGGAGGAGGAATGCGCACAAATGCCGACCAGCACCGTGGAGGAGGAGCAGAATGGGCTGGACCGGTCAATTTTTGGGATGGGAACATGAGCAAACATGACATCCGGGGGAGGGGTGGATGCCGAATGGACAGTAGACTGGTTGGATCTATGGAAAAGGAGGATGGATGGAAGGCACAGAGGATGGCACCGAATTTAATATTAAAATTGGAAATATCATGGAAGGATAAAATAAATTTATTCAAAAATAAAAATAATGGCAAAATTGGTCAAAATCAACAAAATTTGTTACTAAATATTTAAGTGATTAATGCACTTCTCACAATTTCAAACGGGTGTTCCTTGGTTCTCTCCTCCTTCTTTTTTCGTTGCCGATGATGCTTTTCCAGTCAATTTCTGCCGTTTGGCCGATACGCCTTTTCCGTTTCCGTTCTCCCGTTCTGCATTCAACCATTCCATTTTGCGTTGATGCTGCTTCAACACTTCGGCCGTGTTTTGGTCAATCATTTGCACTGTTAAGACGCCATCATCCGAGGCATAAGCACTGGCCTAAAAATTCCGCTGATTTATTAAAAAATGGAATTTGTGAATTTTTCACCTGCCATCCAAAAACCAATTTCGACAGTTCTCGACCGGACATTCCTTGCGTCATTTTTGCAATTTCCTGCATTTTGGGTATCCAATCGAAGTCGCCCAATTTTAAGCGTTGTTTTCGTGCCCCGGATGTGGCCGGATCGGCGATGTATTCCTTGAAGTATTGCAACAGAATTCGTTCTCGTTCTTTTTCTCCTATAAAAAGTAATATTAAATTATTTTTAACAAAATGTTTTTAAAAATTGTAATTATGAGACTGAATTGCAATTGTAAATGTGTTTTCGCCTACTAAGATTGTAAATGTGTTTTCGCCTGCTAAGATTGTAATTGTGTTTTCGCTAGCTAAGATTGTAATTGTGTTTTCGCTAGCAAAGATTGTTGTGTTTTCATTTGCTAAGATTGTAAATGTGTTTTCGCTTGCTAAGATTGTAAATGTGTTTTCGCCTACTAAGATTGTAAATGTGTTTTCGCCTGCTAAGATTGTAATTGTGTTTTCGCTTGCTAAGATTGTAATTGTGTTTTCGCCTACTAAGATTGTAATTGTGTTTTCGCCTACTAAGATTGTAATTGTGTTTTCGCTTGCTAAGATTGTAATTGTGTTTTCGCCTACTAAGTTTGTAATTGTGTTTTCGCCTACTAAGATTGTAATTGTGTTTTCGCTTGCTAAGATTGTAATTGTGTTTTCGCCTACTAAGATTGTAAATGTGTTTTCGCCTGCTAAGATTGTAATTGTGTTTTCGCTTGCTAAGATTGTAATTGTGTTTTCGCCTGCTAAGATTGTAATTGTGTTTTCGCTAGCAAAGATTGTAATTGTGTTTTCATTTGCTAAGATTGTAAATGTGTTTTCGCTTGCTAAGATTGTAAATGTGTTTTCGCCTACTAAGATTGTAAATGTGTTTTCGCCTGCTAAGATTGTAATTGTGTTTTCGCTTGCTAAGATTGTAATTGTGTTTTCGCCTACTAAGATTGTAAATGTGTTTTCGCCTGCTAAGATTGTAATTGTGTTTTCGCTAGCTAAGATTGTAATTGTGTTTTCGCTAGCAAAGATTGTAATTGTGTTTTCATTTGCTAAGATTGTAAATGTGTTTTCGCTTGCTAAGATTGTAAATGTGTTTTCGCCTACTAAGATTGTAAATGTGTTTTCGCCTACTAAGATTGTAAATGTGTTTTCGCCTACTAAGATTGTAATTGTGTTTTCGCTAGCTAAGATTGTAATTGTGTTTTCGCTTGCTAAGATTGTAAATGTGTTTTCGCCTACTAAGATTGTAAATGTGTTTTCGCCAGCTAATATTGTAATTGTGTTTTCGCCTACTAAGATTGTAAATGTGTTTTCGCTTGCTAAGATTGTAAATGTGTTTTCGCCAGCTAAGATTGTAAATGTGTTTTCGCCAGCTAAGATTGTAAATGTGTTTTCGCCTGCTAAGATTGTAATTGTGTTTTCGCCTACTAAGATTGTAAATGTGTTTTCGCCTGCTAAGATTGTAATTGTGTTTTCGCTAGCTAAGATTGTAATTGTGTTTTCGCCTGTTAAGATTGTAAATGTGTTATAGCCTTCTAAGATTGTAATTGTGTTTTCGCCTATTAAGATTGTAAATGTGTTTTCGCCTGCTAAGATTGTAAATGTGTTTTCGCCTGCTAAGATTGTAAATGTTTTTCACTTAGATTGTAATTGTAAATGTGTTTTTGATTGAAATTTTTTTTGATGGATTGTAATTGTGTTTTTGATGGATTATAATTGTAAATAAATTGTGTTTTCGATTGTTATTAACAAAAATTAAATAAATTCACTCTACCTGGTAGATCAAATTCGATCAATTCGTCCAGACGATCATTTACAGCCCAATCGAATTGTTCCGGTTGATTGGAGGCCACAGCTAACATAAATCTGTGCAAAAAGTGAATTTAAATAATTAAACAATTTAAATTAAAATACTCGCTTTCTCGACTGTTCCCCGGTTCGAAAGAGGAAAGCATTGAGCATGGCGCGCATATCCTCGCTGATTTGTTCCATACTTCTCTTTCGAAGGAATGCATCGCCTTCGTCCACGAACAGAATCAGACCTTTTTTAGAGGTTTCGGCCCAATCGAAAATTTTGTGGATTGCCGAAACGCCATCCCGTCCCATCGGGGCCACATCACCGCCTGTCATGATGGCATAGTCGAGGCCGGAATGGCGAGCAAGACTCTTAAAAATTAAATTAAAAATAGTAAAAATAGAAAATTGGAGGACAAACTTTGGCAAACATCGTTTTCCCAGTGCCCGGTGGACCATAGAAAAGCACATTCCGGAAGAGGCCATTATTCTGTCGGGTGTTTCGTGTTGTTATTGCAACATCCCGGAGGTGGGATTCCAATTTTTCCTATAAAATAAATTTAAAAAATAATTTTTAATTAATAAAAAAACCCACATTTAACACAATCCCTTTGAGTGGATCTTCCCCTCGTCGAAACCATTGTTTGACGCCAACAATTGGATGTTTGACAAATTCAATTGGGGTGATGCGAGAAGTTTCACGGACCAATGATGGCTTGCCGAGCCGGGCTTCCACGTATTTTGCCATAATCCCGGTGCCACGTTTTGCGGAATACCAACCGACGGCGAGGAAAGTTAGACCGGTGACCTGAAATTTTTTTTGGTGATTATTTTGTGATTTTTTAGGTTTCGAAGGCCTATTTTTTGTATCTATTTAGATGTAATTTTTGACATCTTTTCTTTATTTATTTTTGACATTTTTTGAGGAAAATTTCGTTAGAAAAATGCAATAAAAAGGTAAATTAAAAAAAAATATAATTATAATTATAGACACCTATTTTTCGATTTTTTAACCTAAAAATCTGTCCCTTATTTATTATAAATAAATTAAAAAAAATATTACCGCTGCTGTAATTTTGGTCTTATCGCTGATGAAATCCTGCAATCCGGCACCAAGCACTGACCCCGTTGTTCTGATCCTCTCAGTCATTGTTTTTCGTCTCTCCTCCTCCTCCGCTTTCATCATTTCCAAATTCACGTCTCTATTTTCCCTGGCCGCCTTCGTCTTTGCCCGAACCTCCGCCTCAATTCGTTCCAAGTCCAATTTGTGCCGAAGTTGCAATTCTCGTTCAATGGTGCTCATCCGGATGCCCTCTTGCTTTTTCACCGATTCCTCTTGCTTCCTCAGCGATTCTTCCTGCAATCGGGCCTTCATCGACATTTCCTCCTCTTGTCGCTTCCGGGCTAATTGATCTTGGTATTCGGCTCTCTTAAATAAAAATTATTATATTTTTCACTAAATTGTTTTGATAAGCGCGTTTCTTGTAATTTTTTGTTCTAAAGTTTAGATAGAATGTATAAAAATGCATAAAAGTGAAAAACCTAGTCCGAAAAAATACCTTCCTCTGTGCGGGTTCGAACCCGAGACTTAAATTTTGTAAAGTGAAGGGTCCTCCATTTGGATCTATAAATTTTATTCTGCTTTATTATTGATAAGCTTAACATAAATGGATCAACATTTCTAGTTGTTTTAAAATCATTCGACCAAAAAACTTAACAAGAAATGTATTATTCTAGCCATTTTTTCATAATTTTTTTCTCATAAATTCTCACCGCTCTAGCATGTTTCGTTTCCTCCACCAATGTCTTTCGGCGCTCTTCCTCGGCCACTCGAATATTCTCGGCTTGCATTGAGGCTAGCCGTGCTTCAATTTGCTATAAATATTTAAACAATTTTATAGTCAAAATAATCTAAATAACCTTTTGTTGCAGTTCATATTCCTTTTGCTTTGTCATTTCCTGCAATCTGCTCAATTCCAGCGCTTGTTTTGCATTCGAGGACATTTCAAGTGTTTTGGCTGCCTGTGCTGCCCTCTCCAGCGCAGTCGAATCAAATGAATAGGCCATTTGTGAGCCAACTTTGTCACCTTCTTTTCCTTGTTGTGGTTGACGTTGCTGACGACCTCGATCATCATTTCCGGTTGGAGCATTGGCGGACGGCGGCGGAGGTGCATCCACAGGATATGAAGGCTGTTGCGGCTTGAATCCGAAAAGCCAAGACATTTTAAAACTGAGGAAATTTTATATAAATTTTGGAAATAAAAAAATATTATTAATGTAATTTATAGGCCAAAATTGAAAGGCTTTAAGTAAAATAATATGAAAAAGATAGTCATTTAATTTTATACAAGAATTGGTGGAAATATGATTAAATATAATATTGATGACATAAATAAATCAATTCTTCATCAAATTTCGGTCATCACTCATCAGATCTTCTTAATCACAGCGATTAGATAATCTAAATTGATTTTTGTTTTAATTGTTTCAATTAATTTGGATTTAACCTTTTTCTGGGGCGACAAGAATTTCGTTCTTCTTGGTTCGAAGCCGAAGGAATGTTAAATCATTTGAGCTGTCCATCTCTTTTACGGTGCTTTTGGATCTGTCGCAGAGTTGATGAAGCAAAATGGAATGTTTGATAGTGGATTCATCATCCAATGTGGATCGAATTGCCCGCCCTAAAAATATGAAATATTTTTCGTAAAAAATAGCCAAAAGAATTAACCGATATTATCCATGATGATCACTCCAATAACTCCCTTTTGAGATTGTATCCTTTTAATTGTTTCTTCGATTTCGGAAGACATTTTGCAATCAATTAATTTTGTTTTATGCTTTTTCTGCGGCTGATTAATTAATCTTTAATTAATTAAATGAATTAAAAAGATTTTTGTCAATTAAAAATGATATTTCCATCTTCTGTCGATTGCAAAACATTTTTTGGACTCGAAATCGGAATTGGAATCGGAACATCCCAAATTTTCCTTTTCCTTTCTTTCTTCTTTCTTTTTGACGAGAGAATATGTTAAATTTGAGAGATTAAAAAGAAATAAAATTTTTGGACAATTTATCCAAAAATCATAAAGCAAATTTTTTTTTTTCAAAATTTATTTTACCGTACACCATATTGCAGTTTACACATATACACCTTTTTTAATCTTTCAGTGCCAAAAATGGCAGTTAACTAAAAAAATTACTTTTTATTTAATTTATTATACCAAAAACCAAACCTATTACATTTTTTACATATTTTTTAATATTCTGGTGGCCGAAAATGGCGGTAGCACATATTTTTGGCGTGCCCAATCTAATTTGCTCCCTTGGGGGAATGTGGCCCACCTCTACATCCCATTTTCTGGTGCTGGCTCTCATTTTGTCGGCTCATTTCGACAAATTACTCATTGGCACGTCCATCCACACCATTCACTCAGTCATCTGCTTCCAATGGCTCCACCAAATTCTAATAAGGCTAAACCCTTTTTTGTATGGAATGGAAAAGCGGAATTTCATTCTAAGCAAAAATTGCATCAGAATTTGTAATGTTTTTGTTGTTCCATTTGAACTCATCGAATGGAAAATAATTCGAATTGGCAGCCTTTATGGCCGAAACATAGGAAAATGCCTTTGGATGGATGTGAATTTTGTCGCTTACGCTGAATTGCTAATTGCCTCATCCCGAATGGCCTTCCCTTCTTCCATTTGGCCCATCCATCTTTCAATTTTGTAAATGTGGCCAATTCCCAATGGTTGGCCCATCCAATTCCCCCTCCATTGGCATCTTTGTCTCATTCAGCCAATTTTCGCACATTTTATATTAATTTGCACTTTTTTCCGCCATCCCAGCATAAAAACTTATTCTTCCGCCATTCACTTTTAATCATTTCCACGGTTTATTAAAAATTGAGAGCGGCGGCAAAATTGTCCTCTCCTTCCTTGTTTTGGTCATCGGCGTCATTGGCGGTTTGTTCGCCGTAATCGGTGCCGTCTATGTTTGGAAATTGTGGCAAATAAGTAGGGTGAAAAGGCAAAGGAAACACGGATCCAGGTATTTGGGATTTGGATACAACCCAACTTGTCGGAGGAACTACGAAGCGCCATTTATAATAACTCATCAAGCATTGATCCAATTTTTATGTTTTTGTTATCAAATTAAAGAGCAGACTTTTGGCTATCCAATTATATTAATTTTATTTAAATTGGTTCAGAATTGATGGAGTTGTGTACAAAAAAAAACCATTTAAAATGACCTTTATTACTATGGATTGGCGAAATTTGCATTGGGTTTTTGGACATAATTCAATCAATTCTGAACCAAATTTAAATAAATTTAATATTATTTGATAGCCAAAAGTCTGCTTTTTAAATTGATTATAAAATTGTCAAAATTGGTTTTGTACTTGATGAGTTATTATAAACGGCAACAAGTTGGATTACTTTTTCCATTTTTTCGCCTAATTCTACTATTTTTAATTTTATTTTCAACAGGCGCCGTCATTCCAGCTTTTTCATCCCAAGTCCCCATCAAATTTGGTTGGCCAAAAATGTGCAACAAAATTCCCACCAGCAGAAACCTAATCAGCAAACATCGTCATTGAATCCGACAATTCTTTTTGTGCCCCCAGGGCACAGTCAAGCTCCATTGATTCAACATTTTCAACGGCAATTTAGTCGAAATACTGATGAAGAAGAAGAGAGTGGTGGAGGCCAAACCAGAAGTTTATTGTTGGAATTGGCAAATGATACGGGCAAATTGGCCAAAATGTTCCCCAAAATTGGGCCAAAAACAACGAACGATGGTGAGAATTGGAAAAATGGAACTGGGTTAATCGTATACATCGCCAATTTTGGCCATAACTAAAAAAGGAAGAAACCAATTCGGGAAGGCGATATATCTTTCGAAAGCCATGAATGTCCTCTAAAAAGTGGCTAACTATTTTTTAAAAAATAAAACAATTTGTAAAATAAACGGCTTTTCCTCCAAAAATCGGATTTATTACACTCAAAGAGATGTAACTTTTTCTAAAAGGTGAATTTCATAAAATTTATTAGGCCACTTTTTAGAGGACAGTTTGGGCTTTCAAATGGTATATCGCCTTCCCAAATTGGTTATTGTGTCATTGAGCTATTGGCCAAAAACGAAAGATCAATCGAGTCGAAATAGGACAATAAGTACCTGCTGGCCAGTTTTGGCCATAGCTCAACAAGGCAGCATTGAAATTGGAAGGCTATATGTCATTCAAAAGCCATGAATGTCCTTTAAAAAGTGGCTAACTAATTTTTGTGAATTGAAGATATCTTGCAGAAAGTGGCTTTTTCTCCTTAAATTCGTGTCTAATAAATTAAAAGGGTATATAACTTTTAAAAAAAGTGAGATTACTTAAAAGTTTCGAAACCACTTTTTAGAGGATACTTTAGGCTTCCAAATGGCCTATCGCCTTCCCAAATTATCTATGGCCTCGTTGAGCTATTGGCCAAAAACAATAGATACAGGCAGGTAATCAGCGGTATTCAATTGTTATCCTCTACCCTATAAGAAATGAAGGAAATGGGGGGAGGGGGGGTGGAATTAATGCGATGAATTCTTGAGAAATATTTTAAGCATCGCCAGAATCCGGCCAAAATATACAACAAAAGGTTGGAGGCGAAATGGGAAAAGCAATGGAAAGAAGGCGCCAATTCTCGAGAATGTCGGCATCATGTCAAGTGGAGGAAAATGATCAAATTCCATTGGCAATGATGAAGGAGAAAGGCACTCAAACGAGTCCGGCACCGATGATGGCCAATAAAAATGGATTAATGGAGCAACCATCGAAAAGTATTAGGAGGCAATTGCCTAGGCCAAAAGAGGAGGATTTAGGCCAATCATATTTCATTTCAATTCGACGGCATCCACATCCACTGCAGCAACAAAGGAAAAAGCATTTGAAACAGGTGATTGAGGCTAATAAAATAAGGGATGTCGTATTTTGGCCTAGGAAAAATTTTATAATTGGAGGGAAGGCGGAAAGGAATATTTTACCTAAAATGGCGATATCCCCCTAAAATATTCTCGATTTTTTGCCACCCAAGAAATTGCGAATTTTACGTGTTTTTTTATCAAAGAGGAAAGGCAGACAGCATTTTGAGATATGAATAAAAAGAGGAAAAATATTTTACAAATTGGAAAAGTGGGAATGATTGTTGAATTTTGGTTCGAAAGTACATCGATATATAAATATAAATGGTGGCCCGAAAGAATTTTTTGCCAAAGGCATAAAAATAAGGAGAATGGAAACACAAAATGAGGGAAGAAATTTGTACAAAATTGGATATGTGAAATTGGGTAGGGAAATACTTTGAATACTGTCAATTGAGTGCATACATCGGTTTTTGGCCCATAGCTCGATGAGGCGATAACCATTTTGAGTAGGCGATATATTTTTTGAAAGCCCTAAATGTGCTCTACAAAGTGGCATATCTTAAATTTACGAGAAAATGTGTTTACAAAAGTTACATGTATTTTAAATGTAATAAATCGGGCTTTCTTGAGGAAAAGCCCTCTTTTTTTATAAATTTTTCAGAAAATTAATAAGCCACTTTTTAGAGGACTTTTAGGGCTTTCGAATGGCATATCGCCATCTTGTTGAGCTATGGCCAAAAGAACGGGCCTGATACTAATTAATCTTTTTTCATGAGAAATTGATGAAAGAAAACATTGAAATTTGGAATGGGGAAGGCAAAAATATGAACAAACATAATTTTGGAAGGCAAATGGCAGAAAATGAGCAAAAAATGAGATGAAAAAATATATAAAAAATAAATAAATAAATATAAATAAAACAAATTTTGGTGTTTGTTTTTAAGAAGTAGATTGGCGGAGGGAATGGAATGAATGGGAAGAAATACACGCCTTTTTTTGATGAAAACAAATTGAGGGAATTGTGAGGTCGGAAAATTGGTGGGAATTTTTTGGAAATTTTAAGAATTTTTTAAATTTGAAAAATTGGCAATGGCATTGGAAAAAATGAGAGACACGACAAAATTCGAGGATCAAAATTTCGGGGGTTTTGGAGTTTTAAAGTACAAATAAAAATTTCAAAATAAAAAAGTGTTTAAGAAGGGCGCAATTGGCAAATTTTTGTTGAGAATGAGAAAAACATAGTGAGGTTGGTCAAATCCAAGCAAAATTTGAGAAAAAATCGACTTGGAAATTGGCTTAAAAAATAAATCCTAATAAAAATAAAAATCAATGTGAAAGTTTGATGGGTCTGAATAAAATTTGCAGCAGCACTAAAAATCGTTTAAAGCAGCTTTCTTTCCATTTTGATGTCCAAATTTTGGGCCAAATCATCCAATAGCCCTCAATTCCGGCTCCAATTTCCATTCCGCGCATCAATCCTCCTCTGTCCAACTGCATTCTTCCTCTGCTTCTTCCTCCTCTTCATCATCTTCCAGCAAAACAATTTCTGTCCCATCATCCCCCGATGTTCCCGTCGAATCTTTGTGTTTTCGTTTGCGTCCCCGTCTTTTCTTTGCCACCTCTACAGTTCCTGAGGCTGTGGCCTTTTTTACTGCCTTCAATTTTTCAGTTAGTTGAACATTTCCCGAAGAATTTGGATTTTGCCCAATTTGGTCAAGGGGAAAACAGCATTTTAACGTGTCCAACAAAACATCGAATGCCAATGAAACGCAATAGGTTCGATCTCTTCCACTATTGCTGCTGCTGGCCATCTCCAATCCTCCGGGATGTTCCTTTCTCTGATGTTCCAATTGGCCTCGCTCTTCCGTGCAAGAAAATTTGCATTTTTTGCATCTGAAAATTGTGCTATATTAGTAAATTAATTTTTCAATGAGTTGATTTGGCTATTTCTTCCCAATAATTTCATAATATCACAACAGTTTTATTGTTCATAATGATTATCGAAATGCCTTATTAAAAGACAAATTAATTCTTTAAACAAATCGAATAACAATTACAATCGCAAATCAGAATTACAATTACAAATCAGAATTACAATTACAAATCAGAATTAAAATTACAATTAAAAATCAGAATTACAATTACAAATCAGAATTACAATTACAAATCAGAATTTCAATTACAAATCAGAATTACAATTACAAATCAGAATTACAATTACAAATCAGAATTACAATTACAATTACAAATCAGAATTACAATTACAAATCAGAATTACAATTACAAATCAGAATTACAATTACAATTACAAATCAGAATTACAATTACAATCGCAAATCAGAATTACAATTACAATCGCAAATCAGAATTACAATTACAATCGCAAATCAGAATTACAATTACAATCGCAAATCAGAATTACAATTACAATCGCAAATCAGAATTACAATTACAATCGCAAATCAGAATTACAATTACAATCGCAAATCAGAATTACAATTGCAAATCAGAATTACAATTACAAATCAGAATTACAATTACAATCGCAAATCAGAATTACAATTGCAATCGCAAATCAGAATTACAATTACAATCGCAAATCAGAATTACAATTACAATCGCAAATCAGAATTACAATTACAATCGCAAATCAGAATTACAATTACAATCGCAAATCAGAATTACAATTGCAAATCAGAATTACAATTACAATCGCAAATCAGAATTACAATTGCAAATCAGAATTACAATTACAATTACAAATCAGAATTACAATTACAAATCAGAATTACAATTACAAATCAGAATTACAATTACAATTACAAATCAGAATTACAATTACAATCGCAAATCAGAATTACAATTACAATCGCAAATCAGAATTACAATTGCAAATCAGAATTACAATTACAATCGCAAATCAGAATTACAATTACAATCGCAAATCAGAATTACAATTGCAAATCAGAATTACAATTACAATCGCAAATCAGAATTACAATTACAATCGCAAATCAGAATTACAATTACAATCGCAAATCAGAATTACAATTGCAAATCAGAATTACAATTACAATCGCAAATCAGAATTACAATTACAATCGCAAATCAGAATTACAATTACAATCGCAAATCAGAATTACAATTGCAAATCAGAATTACAATTACAATCGCAAATCAGAATTACAATTGCAATCGCAAATCAGAATTACAATTACAATCGCAAATCAGAATTACAATTACAATCGCAAATCAGAATTACAATTACAATCGCAAATCAGAATTACAATTGCAATCGCAAATCAGAATTACAATTACAATCGCAAATCAGAATTACAATTACAATCGCAAATCAGAATTACAATTGCAAATCAGAATTACAATTACAATCGCAAATCAGAATTACAATTGCAAATCAGAATTACAATTGCAAATCAGAATTACAATTACAATTACAAATCAGAATTACAATTACAAATCAGAATTACAATTACAAATCAGAATTACAATTACAATCGCAAATCAGAATTACAATTACAATCGCAAATCAGAATTACAATTGCAAATCAGAATTACAATTACAATCGCAAATCAGAATTACAATTACAATCGCAAATCAGAATTACAATTACAATCGCAAATCAGAATTACAATTGCAAATCAGAATTACAATTACAATCGCAAATCAGAATTACAATTGCAATCGCAAATCAGAATTACAATTACAATCGCAAATCAGAATTACAATTACAATCGCAAATCAGAATTACAATTGCAAATCAGAATTACAATTACAATCGCAAATCAGAATTACAATTACAATCGCAAATCAGAATTACAATTACAATCGCAAATCAGAATTACAATTGCAAATCAGAATTACAATTACAATCGCAAATCAGAATTACAATTGCAAATCAGAATTACAATTACAATCGCAAATCAGAATTACAATTGCAATCGCAAATCAGAATTACAATTACAATCGCAAATCAGAATTACAATTACAATCGCAAATCAGAATTACAATTGCAAATCAGAATTACAATTACAATTACAAATCAGAATTACAATTACAATCGCAAATCAGAATTACAATTACAAATCAGAATTACAATTACAATTACAAATCAGAATTACAATTACAATCGCAAATCAGAATTACAATTACAATCGCAAATCAGAATTACAATTGCAAATCAGAATTACAATTACAATCGCAA
The DNA here is from genome assembly GCA_030063045.1 of Pratylenchus scribneri. Classification (NCBI taxonomy): domain Eukaryota; kingdom Metazoa; phylum Nematoda; class Chromadorea; order Rhabditida; family Pratylenchidae; genus Pratylenchus; species Pratylenchus scribneri. The sequence goes on from JAQSEB010000007.1 coordinate 868,532, forward strand.
ATCAGAATTACAATTACAATCGCAAATCAGAATTACAATTACAATCGCAAATCAGAATTACAATTGCAAATCAGAATTACAATTACAATCGCAAATCAGAATTACAATTGCAATCGCAAATCAGAATTACAATTACAATCGCAAATCAGAATTACAATTACAATCGCAAATCAGAATTACAATTACAATCGCAAATCAGAATTACAATTACAATCGCAAATCAGAATTACAATTACAATCGCAAATCAGAATTACAATTGCAATCGCAAATCAGAATTACAATTACAATTACAAATCAGAATTATAGTTGCAATTTAATAATTCAATTGTATGAAACTTTTCCCCCAAATATTTTCTTATGATGCATAAACTAAACACAAGTCAGTATTATTTCCTCCAATGTTCCAATTTATAGTACTGTATTCCTACAAAGAGATCTCTCTTCTTTTATTCACATTTCAGTCCTTGCTTGAAGGCATGTCATCGCACAGTAGCAGCGAGGGAAAAAAGGAAAGATTTATTCACAATCAACAACAGAGATATCGTATTCTCTCTTCTTCTCATTTAGAGCTTAAGAGAAAATTCATGTTCGCCTCATCTTTATGTGAAAAAAAGGTACAAAAAGAAGATAAAATTTTTTGGACTTATAACTCATCTCAGACTAAACCAATTTTGATGATTTTGGAATCATTTTAAAGGGCAAAAGATCCTCTGCCTAATTTGTATAATGGACATTGCCCTCAATCAATGTTCCCTTAAAAATTTTAAATCAAAATTTGACTCACTTATATGATGGATGCTGATTCAAATGGCCATAAAGGGCATTCTTCTGTGCAGCCACTTGAACGGAACAAAGACGGCATGCCAACTGGGTTTGGCCCTGGAATTCGGCGGATGCTGTCAATCGGCCAATTGCCTCGAAAAGGCAATCACGAGCGCGACAGAGGATACGGGGAAAGCATTCAGTCAGCAAATCCATTAGAATGCCTGGAATTATTCATCATTTTTGGATTATTTTCCCATCAAATATGTACCCATATCGCGACGATCCTCGATGAATTGTGTGCCCCGATGGACGGGATGCTCCTTTCCAATGTGTTCAAAAACCAAATGTTGATCTTGGAAACCGCGTTGGCATAATTTGCACACGAACAGTGCAGTTTTGCAATGTCCATGAATATGCGAACGGATTGAGGCATCCGTGTTTGGCACTGATGTTGAGCACATTTGGCAGTCGAGTTGGTCGCCTCGATTTCGGAAACTTTTCAATTTTCTGCGAGTACAAAAAATGGTTAATACATTTTTGTGTGTGTTTGTATTTGGGAAATATTTAATTTGCCGAAAAAACATTGAAATGGTTGGTTTATCTTAAAACCCATAAACCTTCTATTCAATCGATAAATCCCAAAATCATCTTTTTATTATGTTTTGGCTTCGATTTAATCATTTCTAATTTAGTTTTGAACCATTAAACCCAAATTGATTTAAACCCCTTAATACCCTTTAATTTTGACCAAACCACAACAAATTATATACCATTCAATGCGTCTTGACCAGCTCTATCCAATTTTGGATATAGATGGTTTAGGAATTTGAAGGATAAACCATTAAACCATTATAATATTTTGACATCTTTTTTCTACCATTTTGTTTATTGGCCAAATTAAATATTACCCATTTGCGCATTTTTACCTGTAGAATTCGATATGGGCTTTTCGTTGCAACTTCAGCTGTGAACTTCGAATGGATTCGCCATCGCCCACTACGTCCACATATTCTTCGCCTGCACCAATTCCTTCGCCACTGCCACTTTTTTGGCTACTTTCCCCATCCTCCACCACAATTTCATCTTCCAAACTGTCGCCTCGACTTTTTGCCAACCTCCCACCTTCACCAACAATTGCAGTCCTTTTTGGACTGGACGGTCCGCCACCGCCTGATGTGGTGGAATAGCCGGAATCGAAGGATTCCCGGGATTGTTGGCTCCGGAAGAATTGTTGCATGGCCAAATGCAATTGTTGGGGACTGATCTGATAGACGGGCACTTCTTGTGGGGATTTACGGCGAGATGGACTGATATTCCCTTGGTTGTTTCCAACAGTGGTGGATGTTGATGATGAAGGCGACCAATTGCCTTGGGTTGAACATTTTTGTTCTTGAACCTGGAAAAATGTTGAAAAATAGACTATTGTTTGTATTTTCAAAAGTCACTCCTTTTCTCCTATTTTCATTTGCCCTTATCAATAGCAAAATAATCCAATGATCAAACTACATCCTATAAATATGCCGGAATCCTTCCCCTTTTGATGATTTAATGATATTCGATAAATTAATTCCTTTTATCGAAATAGACAATTAAATAGTTGAATCTTTCTTTTAGTTATAGATCAGCGAGGAAACAATGAATTTGGGAAGGCGAAATGCTTTTCGAGAGACCCAAATGTCCTCTAAAAAGTTGCTAGCTAATTTTTTGAAAAATTAAAATACTTTGACCCAAAAATTTCCCTTTTTCCTTCAAAATCGGAGTTTATTACATTCAGAGGCCTTAACTTTTTTAGATAAAAATTTCATAAAAGTTTGAAAGCTACTTTTTAGAGGACACTTTTGGCTTTTCAATGATATATCGCCTTCCAGAATTGGTAATTGCCTCATTGAGTTATTGTCCAAAACCAATGCAAGATACATTCATTGGGCAGTAATGAATCGTTCCCTATCCAATTTTGCATAACTTTTTTGAATTTAGTTTTTCTCAAATTAAAAGTTAGCCACTTTATAAAGGACATTTTAGGCTTTCAAAATGTATATAGCCTCCAGAAATTGGTAATTGCCTCCCTGAGTTATGGACCAAAAACCTCCTCTACATTTTTCTAAATATCCCTTCTCATTTTACTTTACTCGCCTCTTTCTTTCCATTGCTGTTTTTTCGGCTTCTACTGCTGGATTTGACGGTGGCTCCAAGGCCTTCTGTTTGCTTCTCCTTTTGATGTTCCTCCTTTTCGCCTTGCTTCTTCCCTCCCACATTTTCCTCCTCCCTAATTGTCGACTTGGCCTCTTTCAATCCACCATCAACAGTTTCCCCACCAAATCCAATGCCTGTTGATGGCTGATGATTGGCCATTGAAAGCAGATGATCGGCAATGTGGCCAAAATTGATTGGCGCCTGAATGGGTTTTGGTGCCGCCAACTGATAGTGATAGGCGGGCGTTGGGCATGGACTACTCTGGGATTGGCCAATTTGGCCAATGTTGGTGTGCGAGGAGTTGGGTGGCTGAGCCAATCCTCCATAGAAATTGGGATTGTTTGCCACGGTGGATGTTGGCGAATGGAAAAGAAGGGGAAAGGAAAATTGTGGAAGGAAAGTGCCCGAATTGGTGGTGAGCATTTTGGATTGCTGTTGGGCCAACAAATATGCGGCAGCCGCAGCCGCAAACGATGCTGATGAGCCCATTGGCGATGTTGTGGTGGATGGTGGAATTGAAGGGAGTGATGGGGAGGAATTGATGGAATTTGAAGGGCTAAAATTGGGGGTGGGGAAATTGGAATGAATTGAGCTGACGAGAAGGAAATTTTACGTGTATTCAAAATTGAATCGAAGCCAACTTGTTGCCGTTTATAATTAATTAACTAATCAAGGACCGAACCTATTTTGATAATTTTAATATCAAATTAAAAAACAGACTTTTGGCTATCAAATAATATTAATTTTATTTAAATTGGCTTAGAATTTTTGGAGTTATATCAAAAAATCCATTTAAAATGACTTTTACTATGGATTAGCCAAATTTTCATTAGTTTATTGGCCATAACTTCATCAATTTTGAGCCAATTTAAATAAAATTAATATTATTGGATAGTCAAAAGTCTGCTCTTTAATTTGATACTAAAATTATCAAAATTGGTTTAATCCTTTATGAGTTATTTTAAACGGTGACAAGTTGGAGGCGTATTCCGATTGAAGGAGGGGTGAAAGAGGAAATTGTACATGGATTGTGTGGCCAAAAAAAACAAAATGTGGCTTATTTTAAAATGGTCAGAATAATGTGAAAAAATGTGCTAAAGAATGAATCCCCGATTTTGCCGTTAGGCCATTCCCCAATCCAAAATCCTCTTTGGACAATTTCCCACCTGCTGCTGGCGAATGTTGTGCTTTTGCCACATTCCGGCTTCTGTTTTTCCTGTTGCTTTCCCAAAATTTGCTGCCGTTGGAATTGTTGCTGTTGTTGTTGGAGCAAAAGAAGGCGCCGTTGCTGTTCGGCCAAATCCAGCCTTTGCCGATTTGGATGCGCAATTTGTGGCACAGCAAATTGTTGTCTCTGCTCTTTTACATTGCTATTTGGGGCCTTTTGTTGCTGCTCTTGTTGCTTCAATTGTGATTGGAGGCGGGCAATCTCGTCACTTTCACGTTGCAGCGATGTGCGCAACAATAATTCGTCGGCCATCTGACTGAGCTCTCTTTAAAATAAATATCAAATTAATTTCAAATGATCAAAAATCAAACAAATTTAAAAAGGGACAAATTTTACATCATTAATAAATATTAGGCACGATGTACAAAATTTTTTTTGGAGGAATTTTGTAGCCAATTGAAGGAGAGGAGAAGGAAAAACATTTTTGTGTACGATTGGAAGGTCTGGGTTTGGTGGAGAGAGGACCGACCGTTGGGTTTTATAGTCGCTTCCCATCAGCAGAGCCATAAATGTGACACACAAAAATAATGAGATAGGCCAAATTGGGGAATGGGAGGAAGGGGAACTGACTAATCTCGAGAAGGGGGAGAGGAGAGGGAAGGCTTGGGTTTTGGGACCATTTTTGGTAGAATGCGAAGGGGAATGGGGAATTGCTGGCATTTTATAGTCCTCTTCCCTCCTTCCATTCATTCACCATTTACATTTCCCCCTCCGGGGTATAGTAGTGTTGGCTTAGCTGTCCTTGCCCTGCCCTTGGATGGATGGTTGGTGAGGGTCCAATTCCACCCATATATAAATCTATAAAAAATGTTATCGGCGGAACACACCGAATTATAGGCCCAGAAATTTAGGGCCATAATGATAACGCAGGGAATGGGCTGATAAAGGCACACATAATAGCTCCGGGCCACGTCACGTGCATTCCCCCATTTTATAAGAGTTTAGGCAGCAATTGGCCCCAAAAGTGATCATTTTATTCAAAAAAGAGATTAAATTTTGCATCAGAATCAAAATGGAATAGGTCTCATAAAAATAGACCAAAGTTCACTCCGTTTGGGACATTTTTTGTAGATTTTTTCACCATAAAGTTGCCTTTTTATTGCCACTTTTTCCTTCAGGGTTAAAAGGAATATTTTTTCAAAAAGGGAAAAAATTTTGCACCGAAACTGATATAAATATACCTAAAATAGATCAGCGAGCGGTGGGTAATGTTTCATTATTCTGGACCCCTCTTTTTTAGCCATAGTTCAACAAGGAAGCAGCCAATCAGGGAAGGCGATATGCCATTTTAAAGTTCAAAGTGTCCTATAAAATTTAGCCATTTTAGATATTATACTTTCAAATTTTAAAAATAAATTAGTTACTTTGAATATAATAGAGTCAAATTTTGGAGGAAAAGGGAAAAGTCACTTTTTCTATAAGATTTTCTAAAATTTCAAAAAATCAGTTAAGCCACTTTTTCGAGGACATTTAGGCTTTCGAATGGTATATCGCCTTCCTAAATTGGTTACTTCCTTGTTAAGATATAGCCAAAAGAATGACAAAGATACTGAAAAATAGGTACTGAAACCTGTTGATGGTCCAATCCGCGAGGAATAAGTCTCTTCACTTAAGTGGGTCATTAGTCAAATACTTATTATTATTTATCCTCAAAGGTGGCTCAATTTCCCAGACAAAGGCAATTCGCTCATTATTTAAGCCACCTATTAATCTTCACCACAATATTGCCCTAGGCAAACTTTCCAGTCAAAGAGTTCCCATTTCTCGTAATTTCCCTTTGGCAAGATAATATTCGCCCGAGGCATTTTCCCAAATATTTTCCAACTCAATTTCGACTTATTGTAATTTATGGCTAATTAATGGAATTTGCTAATTTATAAATTAAAATTCATTTCATTTTAATTATTCTTCCTAATAAATATCCATTTTTATTGCCACCTTTGTCCCTTTTTTCCAATTTTTAATAAAAGTTGTAGCCATTTTTGTTCTATTTGAGCACGCGCCCCTTTTTGTTTGCCTTTAAAAAATTATTTTTAATGTTTTCGATGATCAAAAACCTCATAAAATAGAAAAAAACCAAAGTTCATTTCGTCTAGTTGGAACATTTTTGGAGGTTTTTCCCTTATTAATAAAATTCTCCTTTTAATGCCCAATTTTTCCCTATATGTACCAAAAGATTGAAGAACATTTATATTGTATATTTTTTGTGGTTTTCCATCATATTTTCTCTTCTTTTTATTGCCACTTTTTCCCTTAGTTAGGTTCATTTCGTTATTTCTTTTTTTATTATTTTGGTAAAAGTTGCAGCATTTTGGACTTTGGATAGGCTTATTATATTTGCATGCGCCATATTTTTATTTGCCCTCCGAAAAATATTATTTAAATGTTTTGGGAATAGGCGAAAAGGGAATTTGCATATATTTTGGATATTTTGGCACAAAATTGAGGAAAATCATGGGATTTGGCGACAAATATGTAGAGGAGGAGAAGGAACAAAAATTTTGTTGGTTCAGCAAAGCGCCCCGGGGGGGGGGGGCGAATTTTTGGATGTGGGCGATTCGCCCTCCATTGATGAGGCTGGCAGGGTTTTTGGTGCTCTTCCCTCGCCACCCAAAAATGGTCGGTTGCTTTTTATAGGACAGTTGGATTTATGGCTGTCGGCTAACTAAATTGATGGCAGAATCGGAGAGTGGCGCGCGGATTTTAAATGATTTTAAAAAAGGCAACCGGTAGAATTTACATATATTTGTCCCATTGATGTTTGGCATAAAAGTGAGGGGAAAAAATCAGCAGATTTGGCGACAAACAAAGGAAGGAAAATTTTGTTTTTGCTCCAAGCAGCCCGTAGGGGAGGGGGCGAATTTTTGGATTGGAATGGGATTAGACTCAAAATAAGGCTGGCAGGGCCCCCTCGCCAATCGCCACCAAAATGGTCGCCCTTTATATAGGACATTTCGGCTGTCGATCGGCTAAATTGATGGATGGATTTCTGTATCGGGCGGAGGCGCGCGGATTGCACTTTAAAAATTTTGTTTTTGATGATTTTAAAAATGTTTTTATTAGAATGGACAGGGGATTTGCACATATTTCAAATGTTTTGGCACAAAATTGAGGAAAATTTTGGTGGATTTGGCGACAAATCTAGAGGAGGAAACAAATTTTTGTTAGTTCAGTAAAGTACCCCGCCGGGGCGAATTGTTGGATATGGGGGAAAGGGGCTGTGAGGATGGTTGGTTGGTGGGTCGCCCCAAAAATGGTGGCCCTTTATATAGGGCAGTTTGGCTGGACGGCTGGCTAAATTGATGGATGGATGGCTGAATCGGAGTAAGGGAGGGGGAGGCGCGCGGAGCTCTGCTCCGCCGACATTAATTGGGCGCGCACAAGGCAGAAGGCACATATAAAAATTCGGTCGGCTGGCAGCAATGCGAATGGGGGAAGGACATCTTCCAATTTAGGGGAAGGGGGAAATGATCAATCACTAATTTTGTCCATTGCCCCTCCAACAATATGTGTGCTGCATGTTTTTTTGTGCCCTTAAGGGAAAAAAGAACAATAAAGTGGGCGGAGGCGGATGCCTGGAAAAACGGCTGTCATTTTGAATTAGTAATTTATTGTTTGGACGGCGTACGGAGGCGGAAGGGGGAAAATGTTATAAATATGTGCGGAGCTTTTTTAAATAAGCATTCCATTCAATTAGTAAAGGATCAAAAGGAAATGGCGAAGGTGGAAAGATACTTATTATTGTTATTGGTTATCTATCTATCTCCTAGTGGATAGCCCTAAAGGAGTGGGCATTTGTATCATTTAAAGAATTAATCTAGGCTTATCCCCCTTAAGGCCTTGTGATCCTAAAAGAGAATTCTAATGCTCTTTCTAATCTAATTTTCTTAGCCTTTTTTTAATCTAATTTTCTTAGCCTTTTTCTAATCTAATCCAGCCTTTGCCTAGTAACTCTGTTATTGCAAACAGCCCTTTTGCCTACTTTTATGGAGACTTTGAGGCTATCCTTGGGGCTGATCACAATCTGCTTCCTTTATTTTGTGCCTTCTTTATCTAATAAGAAGACAATAAAGTGGGCGGGTGAATAGGCTATCATTCTGAATTAGTAATTTATTATTTGGAGGCGGTAAATGGCGAACACGTACGGACTACGGAGGTGGAAGGGAAGGGGGAAAATGTTATAAATATGTGTTGAGCGTTTCTAAATAGGCTGAAATGGTAACCTTCCATTAGTAAAGGATCAATTTTAATAGAAGGAATATTGATGAGATGAGCTGGCAATAAAATGGGCTCTATAGGAAGAAAAGACAAAATGAAAGGCAAGGCAAAAGAGGGAGGATTGGGCCAAATGCCAAGAGCATCGATTTGAGGAGGGATGAGGGCAAATCACAAGGGAAAGGGCCTAGGCCAATCCTCCTCTCAAAAGGGTGGCAACGCGGGGTCAATCGATTGGCCAAATCAAATGGAGGGAATTTGAAATTGCTTTACAATTTATATCCATTTCCTTATTTGCCCATCTGCCATTTGGCCTTTTTTGCCCTATCCGAATTGGAATTTGTTCCTTTCTGAACTCATTTTTACAAAAAAGTTCAAATTTTTTGCAGCTGCCATCAAATCCATGGCCATCTGCTGGGAATTCGGCCACCACCCCCAACAATCCACCTTTGGTCTCTGGGGCAATAAATTTGCCAGTGGAATGGGGAAATCAACTGATCAGCAAATCATCCGGGGTTTCGTCCAATTTATTCAGAGGCCATTCCTCAGCCAAGGCAAGAAGGCCAGGAACAGGGCCAACATGGCCAATAGAAAAAGCGGTGAATAAATTGGAAATAACTCATCAAGGATTGAACCAATTTAAATAAAAATAATATCAATTAATAGCCAAAAGTCTATTCTTTAATTTTATATCAAGCTTATCAAAGGTTTAGTCCATGATGAATTAAAGGCAGCAATTTTGCCCAGTGATTAGTTATTATGCCCTCTTCCTTTCCAAGCCACAATTATCGGCATTTTTTTATTTCCCAGCCGCAACAGGTCGAGGAGGCCCTTGCCTTTACCGCAGTTCCCACTCATTCTTTGGCTCAATTTGGGCCAAGTCGATCAAATCCAATTGGAAGTGGTGGCCGCCTTTTTGCCCAGCAACGCCAAATTCATTCCTGGGATTTGCCCAACGAATTTGAATCGAAAACAAATCGACGAAGGCGGGAATGGGTGGAAGGGCATCGGGTCGAGAGAAGGCAACATTCAAATTCAAAGGAAATGCCGCTACCACCAACGGTGAACATTTTTTGCCATTCAAGCAAATTTAAACCATAAAAATTTGCAGCGAAATTTGCCACAACCACCTGCCAGCAGCCACCTTCGCCAGCATTCGGCAGTGTCGAATCGACACATTAGCCAACAATCCCAAAATCGTTCCTCAAATCGGCAATTCGTCCAGCAGCCAATTCATCGGCCAATTCAACGCCAAGTCATCCCTTACTATTTCTTTTTATTTTCCAATACAATACTTTGGGATGGGAAAGTGAGCAATTCTTTGGCAATAATTCAAAGAGGCAATTGCCAATCTGTGAAAGCGATTTATCATTTGAAAATGCAATGTGTCCTTCACAAAGTGGCCAATTAAATATGTTCATTAAATTTAATCATTGAATTTAATAAATCCGAATTTTTGTAGGAAAATCCATTTATTTTACAAAGTATTTTAACTTTTCAAAAAATTAGTGAAGCCACTTTTTATAGGAAATCTAGGGCTTTTAATTGGCATATCGCTTTCCCGAATTTGTTGCCTCCTTGTTGTGTTTTGGCCAAAAGAGTGGCTCAAAAGTATTCAATCGTCCCGTTTTACTTAAGGAATATGGTTCTTTAAACATACGAAAAATATAAAATCTAATTTATTTTGAGTAAAATTCTAAACAAATTTTTAACCAAATGAATCCAATACTGCCACTTTAATTTGCCTTCATTTATTAGGCCCACAGTCTGGATGATAGGCCATTTTTGGCGTCCATGATGAAAGGCAAAATGGAATTGGAATTTGAAGGCGAGGAAATGATGGGACGTGAAACATTTGGATGGAATGGAAAAAGGAACGGAAATGGAGGAAGAAAATTGCCAATGGCCATTATGATCAACGAATTTGGTGGAGGAAATAACCAACAACAAGGAATGAGGTGGTAAATATTGTAAATATTTTGAGACGGGAAAAAATTATATGTACAGTACATATTCCCCCATTTTTATAAGCCAAAATTGTCGGGGGTTTTGCATTTCAAATTAGGCAAAGTGCACATTCATTCATTCATTTCCCAATCATCTGTGTCCGTGTCCTCTTCTCAAACATATAATCCTGTGTTTTTCATTCGGCGTTTCCTATTTTTTTTATTTTTCATAAATTTTGGGGACACTTTTTTTATTTTTCATGAGGGTCCAAGGTCCTCGGGGTTTGGGTTTGAATAAAAAAAAATATAGGAAATGGCAGATGATGAAATATTTAAAATAAGTTGAAGTCCAATTATATAAAATTGGAGAATATTTTGGGTCAATGATTCCATCTTTTTGCACTTATTAGAATCGACTGCCATTTTTAATTGAATTATAATAATTCATATAATATTTAATTAATAAAGAAATTAAAATTTCTAAGGCACATAACTTGGCCATCATATAAATGGGGCTTGTGATTAGGTTTAGGTTTCGATTAGAACTATATAGGATTTAATGAAAATGCCTTTTTTTTTAGTTTACATTAATTGAATTTCTCTCAAAAATATTCATGGAAAATTTATGAAAATATCTTAAAAAACTGAGAGAATAAAATGGCCAATTAACAAAAGAAATCTAGAGGCAAAAAATGAATTAAAATTTATCATATTTTCCTCTGCTGCTGCTGAACAAATTAAAATGGCTTTTAGCCCACTCCACTTAGACTAATCAAATTTTGATTTCAATTTTTGAATAGGAACATTGATAGAAGGCGATATGTAATTATATATAATTAGATAGAGAATTTTCTGCCCTTTAAAATGATACCAAAATCATCAAAATTGGTTTGTCTGAGTTGAGTAATGAGTCCTAAAAGTTAGCCTTCTTTTTATGCCTTTGTCACAAAAAAAATGAGGTTGCCTTAAGCTATAAATGAGAAGAGAGAGAATACGGTACCGCTTACTGTGTGACACAAATCTTCTTTGCCTGCTGACATGCCCTCACATCACAATCAAAGAATTGTTGGAGAGGGGTCTTTTCTTTTGTAAATTGGAACATATTGAAGGAGTGGAGGAATAAATAATGCATGTTTTTTGTTTTTGCCCCCATAACTTTGAAGGCAATGGCCAAATCTTTTAAAATCCTGATACACTAGAATTTTCCCCATTCTCAGTCAGTAATGAATTCTGATTTAATTATTAATTCTGTTCTGATTTCTTAATTCTTATTTTAATCTGATTTGGTATTTTTTACGAGCACACTAATGTTATTATCTTTGAGGAATCACAAAAATCTACGATATTCAGAAATGAAAACGGAAGGAATAACAAAAAAATGGATGGATAATTTTATTTATAAATGCCACTCCATTTTGGGATTTGGATTAGTCAACAGTATTTGTGTCTTTATACGGGTCTAATTTTGAAATCGTCTTTTGCGCGATCTATCATATTCCTCTGAATTGGCATCCAAAAGGACATTATCATTAAGCCGATTATTGTACTCTGTTCTTCCAAACAGTCAATAATCCTGCTAAAAACATTAATTTTAATTCATTTTTCGTGCTTTTCGTCCCAATAATCCTTGAATTTTTAAAGTCACCGTCCTACAATGCCAATGCCCACATCCAAATCGAGCAGTTCCCTTTCCTTCTGTGCCGGCCAAAATCCCTTCAATCCGTTCACTTCATCCGCTCAATCCTTTTCGTTTCATCTTCCTCATCGACCACATTGCCAACAATGGAAAGGCCACGGGTGTTCAGTTGGAGAACGCCCTCAAGACATCAACAAAGGACAACAGAAACAAGAAACGGGGGACAAGGGTAAAAGCATTGAAATGAAACATATTGAATTAGCATATGAAAACACAATTACAATCTTAGCTAGCGAAAACACAATTACAATCTTAGCAGGCGAAAACACATTTACAATCTTAGCTAGCGAAAACACAATTACAATCTTAGCAGGCGAAAACACATTTACAATCTTAGCAGGCGAAAACACATTTACAATCTTAGCTAGCGAAAACACATTTACAATCTTAGCAGGCGAAAACACAATTACAATCTTAGCAGGCGAAAACACATTTACAATCTTAGCAGGCGAAAACACAATTACAATCTTAGCTAGCGAAAACACAATTACAATCTTAACAGGCGAAAACACATTTACAATCTTAGCTAGCGAAAACACATTTACAATCTTAGCAGGCGAAAACACATTTACAATCTTAGCAGGCGAAAACACATTTACAATCTTAGCTAGCGAAAATACATTTACAATCTTAGCTAGCGAAAATACATTTACAATCTTAGCTAGCGAAAACACAATTACAATCTTAGCTGGCGGAAACACATTTACAATTTTAGCAGGCGAAAAAACAATTACAATCTTAGCTAATGAAAACACATTTTCAATCTTAGCTAGCGAAAATACATTTACAATCTTAGCTAGCGAAAACACAATTACAATCTTAGCTGGCGAAAACACATTTACAATCTTAGCTAGCGAAAACACATTTACAATCTTAGCTGGCGAAAACACATTTACAATCTTAGCTAGCGAAAATACATTTACAATCTTAGCTAGCGAAAACACATTTACAATCTTAGCTAGCGAAAATACATTTACAATCTTAGCTGGCGAAAACACATTTACAATCTTAGCTAGCGAAAATACATTTACAATCTTAGCTAGCGAAAACACAATTACAATCTTAGCTAGGAAAACACATTTGTTTTTATTTAATTCGGAAAAAGGGAATTACATGGATCCGATTTTTTTTAAAATTTAATAAATTTCCCTACAGTTCCTCTACTGTTGCCGGAGGCCAACATTTCCGCCTCGACCATCTCGACAGTTTTGCCCTTTCCACGCCCCTTCGACGGGATTTTGCCATCGATCATCGTGCCGATTCTCTGTTTCGCAATTTCATTCGACCCGATCCCTTTGAATTGCTCTGATCATTACGTAGGAATTTATGGCCAAACCACCAGAATTCGTCGATTATGAACTTTGGTGCTTTCTCCATTTCTCTCTCCTTTCTCTCCTTTCCCTTTATTCCCTTTCCTTTCTTGAATTCGCCGAATTGTTTGTCGCCATTCAAGGTCATATTGTTTTTCAATTTTTTCCCGAAACATTTTCTTGCCTCCTCCAGCCTTTAAACTTTTTTCCTTTCTTTAATTTTTCATTCACAAGGTTAAATTTCGCTAATTTTTCCCCCGAAAAAGTGTATCCCTCCTTCGATCATCACATCTCTTTATTTAAATGGCCACCATCCCCCCCTCCTCATTCAATTCTCCAAATTGCGCAAAATGACCATTTTCAAATTCCCAATTTCTCGTTGATTTTCTACCATTCCCAGACTTTGTTCTTCAAATTATCAATTTTCAATATAATAAATAATTTTTTTAATATTTTTAATGTTGTGCCTATTAAACTTTTTTTAAACTAAAAATAAGTAGGTAAGTGGGAAATATTATATGAGTGGAATTTGCGGAGAATATAAGGGTTTGGCAAATACAAAAAAAGCATTCCAGTTCCAGCTGCAGAAACAATTTAATTACAAGATGGGGCCATTACCCTTTTTAAAATGCCTAATTATTTGGTTTTCCTCCCCATCTTGAAATTTAAACCAATAATAATGTTTGGAATTTCTGTTAGCAAAATTTATAATAATTTTATGTTATTATCTAGAGCATTCTAAAAGCTCTTTTAAATGGTATAAGAATTATTCACCGTCAAAATCATTGGCACATTGAAATGCCACCTAATTTAGGCTGCTTTTCCCCATAGCCGCCATTAATTGATGTTCACAAAAATGCCAAAATGTGAAAAGGCCAAATTATTGAATTATTTAATTTTATTGGCACAATTTTATTCCATTCCAGACAAAATGATGGTCAAATTCGGTCTAGTCTCGATCAATTTTCCCCCAACCAAAACAAAACATTGCCCCCTCTTTCACCCCATTTCCTTTCACAATTCCCGATTTTGGAGGAGATTAAAAGTCGCCGCGCATTCAGCCTTTAGGGGGGCAGCCGGTCACCCACCAACACCAATAACTTTTCCCAAAAGTTCGTCGGTTTGTTTCCATCCAATCCAGAGGCATTCCCCAACATTTTCCCTTTTTGATAATCCTCTATCTCCCTTTTATTTCCGTGCGCAAAACCAAAACGACCTTCCACCCTCCCTCAAATCTCCAAAATCCCTTCAAATCGTTCCCCTCCAATCCCCATTCTCTTTTTTTTTTTCATTCAAACTTCAATTTTTGCCTCAAGAAATCGTCAAAAAAAAAGAATTTTTGGTTGGCTTCAAAATCCTTTCTCATCAAATTGGCCTTCAAAAATGGATTTCTTCTTCCAAAATCCTCCAAAGCCTCTTCAAGTCTGTTTTTTTTTTCTCTAAATAAAACGTATCCATTCTGTAGCAAGGCCATTCTTTTGGCCAAAACTCAACGAGGCGATAACCAACTTTGGGGAAGGCGATATACCATTTAAAAGAAATGCCTTCTAAAAAGTGGCCTGCCTTATTTTATTTTAAAAAATTAAACAAGCTACTCTTCTTCAAAAAATTCGGGTTTACTAATTTTTTAAAGCTAAGGGATTCAAAACATATAATAAAGCCTTTTTGTAGAAGACACTTTGGGCTTTTGAACGACATATCGCCTTCCAAAATTGATAATTACCTCGTTGAAATATTATCAAAAGAATTACAAAGTACTGAAATTGCCATATTGAAGAGCCCTTTTTTCAATTCAAGCTAAAAATTTTCCAAAATCCCTTTTCATAGGTTTGGCCAATCCCACCACCAATTCCGGCCAATTTTGTCCGACCCGAACGCTGGGCCGACAAACATTTCGGGCAATGGTGCCGGAACATGAGTATGGACAGGCATACACAATGCCCTCGGGGCTCCCCATTCCATTGGTACATTTGTTGTGGCGAAGGAATGGCTGAATGCTGTTTTGGCATTCAAACTTGGGTGTTCGTCATGTTCGGCTCATTGCTCGCTGTAAATTTTTTTTTGGGGGGGGGGGGGGAAGGGGGGAGGTATCAATTTCAATTGAGAAAAATCAATCCCTTATGGGTGGGGTATGAGTATCCGCATTCGTTATTGGCCCATAGCTCAGCGAGGCAATTGCCAATCCAAGAAGCCAATATACCTAGGGAAAGCCCAAAGTATCTTCAACAAAGTGGCCTCTTTTCCTTGAGCCCCAAAATTCATTTCTCCATCAATTGGGAAAACATCACCCCATATTGTTGGAAAGCCGATTGATTGAGAAAATGCTTGGCTTTTGGCCTGTAGCTCAACGAAGGAATAGCCCTTCTGGGAAGACAATATACCATTTTAAAGCCCCGAATGTTCTCTATAAAGTGGCAATTAAAATTATATAAAATTTAACTTTCAAATATTTATTTGCCTTTGAGTATAATTTATTCAAAATTTCTGATTGAATCAGGAAAAGCCACATATTTTTCAAATTTTTTAAGTTTGCAAAAAATTAAAATGAGCCACTTTTTAGAGGACATTTAAAGCTTTAAAATGGCATATGCCTTCCTTAATTGGTTGCTTCCTTGTTAAGTTATGGCCAAAAGGAATGACCATAGGTAAAATCATTCCATTTCGACCCAACAATAAATATTCATTTTTTGCAAAATTTATTCCCAAATATTCTTCAATTATTTCTCGTCTTTTAGGTCTTTTTGGCCATTTCTATATTCGCTCTTTGGCTTGGTTCTTCTAATGAATCCAAGGATTTTGGCTCCACGACGCCGATGATCTCATCCACCATCGCAACGGCATCAACGGGTTCAATTGAGGATGGAGAAATTTTGCCAATCGAAAAAGAAGTGGACGAAAAAATTAAATTACCAACACCTCCAATGCCATAAAAAATTAGAAAAAAATACATTTATTATTTGTGCCAAATAAAATGAAATTATTTTTTTGAGGGAGAAAAATTGATATTCGAGGAGAATGGTCACGCGGGAAAATCGCACACAAAAAAGTTGTTGAATAAAAAACAATAATTTTGGGGCAGGGAAAAGCTCAAAATTTGGTGAGACTAAAATTAAATTTATTGGCTAGAAATATTAATGTTTTTAATTTCCTAAAGTGAGACCGAAGGCGAAAAAATTCCACTACAATATCCTGGGCCTTTTTTTAGGCCATATCTCAATAAGGAAGCAACCAATTTTGGAAGGCGATATGCACTTCGAAAGCTCTGAAAGTCCTCTAAAAAGTAGCTTAAATAATTTTTTGAAAATTTACAAATTTTGTAGGAAAAGCGGCTTTTCCCTAAATGTTCGAGTTTATTAGTTTTTTACATTCAATGGCATATAAATTTTAAAATTGGGATTTCATAAAAATATAAACCAGCCTCTTTTTAGAGGACATTTTAAGCTTTAAAATGGTATATCGCCTTCCCAGATTGGCACAAGCCTCATGGAGCCATAGCCAAAAGAATGGCCCAGATATTGAATCAATCCCTATTGTCCGCCACGATCTCCAAATTTACGAATAAAAAATGATAAATCTGTTGTGTTTGAATGGGGGAATGTTAAAATGTGTATTTTTGAGAGAGGAAATTATATAGGAGAATATGTTTTGAAATATTCAATTTGTTCTGCTTATTTTTTGCCCCCGGAAAATTCTTCTAAAGATGATCGGCTGGTCCGCCACCAATTGGGGGTGAATGAGGGGAATTGGCCGAATCACCGCCATCCCCAATGATTTTTGTTGTTGGTTCCTCCGAACTTGGCACCGGCTCATAGCCACCGTGCCTGGTGGAATTCAACAATTGCAGCTGCTGCTCATCGCCGTGGACGAGAAAGGCTGAAAATTAAGGAGGGGGAAATTAAGATGGAAAATGGAATCCAAATGGCATCATAATCCCTTGCCGTAATCGGTTAATTCTCATAAATTCGGAAACATCGAACCTTTTTTTTGACTTATTTGGTGCCATCTTGAAGAGCCATGTTTTGGCAATGGAATGGTAGTGTAATTTACAAAAAAAACTTTTCAAAGTCATAACATTTCGTTATGGACTAATTATATGACCTCAAAAATAAATTTGCTAATTAAAAACTTTTGGCAATTCAATGAATATTTGTATATCATAAATAGGTAGATCGGTTCAAGCTTTACATAAATTTATATTACATTTTACTAATAAGCTAATCCCGAGTTTCATTCCCAATACGTAAATTCTTTTTCACGATAATGTCTTTAAATAAAGCCTCGGGCCGAATTGGTCTTTACAAAATATTCCCTCATCCTTATGCCCCACAGACTTCTCCGATCGTTTGAATTTCGTCGTTTTTCGGAGCCCGGTCCCATCATCAGTGAAGAATGACGTGTTCCACCGTCATTTTGATCGGCCGCCGCCTTTCGGGTATGTTCCGCATCGGCTTGGGCCAAATCATCCTTGGTAAAGTGATAAACAATTCCGGCACCGTATGCATCGCCCAAAACATTGATCGATGTTCGAATTCGATCACTGGAAAAAGTAGTAGACAATTTAGGAGAAATGATCTAAAAACTGACAGGAACCAATCAACGGCAATAATCAACGAAACATCCTTGACAGGTAGGCCAACGGCAGTCAAAACCAAAAGCATGGTGACAAGTCCGGCCGATGGCACAGAGGCGGCCCCAACGGATGCCTGTGGAATTGAAGTTGTCAGTTTTTGGGGATTCATAGTTTTTTCGTGGTATTTTATTTGGATATAAACATGTCTCCGTTTCGAACAACTCATCAAGGACTGAATCAATTCTAATGATTTTTTATCAAATTAAAGAACAGATATTTGGCTATTTAATTATATTAATTTTATTTAAATTGGTTCATAATTGATTGGAGTTATATCCAAATAACTATTAATATGACCTTTATATGAATTAGCAAATTTTCAGCGTTTTCTTTTGGGCAAAACTCCATGAATTCAGAATCAATTTAAATAAAATTAATATTATTTGATAGAAAAAAGTCTGCCCTTTAATATGATTTCTAAAATTGGCTCCACCCTTGATGAGTTATTTGAAACGGTGACAAGTTGCCGATTCCCTTCCTCCTATCCAATTTACCAAATCCTAACTCCTTTTTTCCTCCTCCTTTATTCACTCACCAAAGTGGCCGTCAGACTGACCGTAATCACTTGGCCAAATGTCAAATGCACGTTATTCATTTGGGCTAAATTAAATGGATTGGAATCCCTTTTGGTAAAAGGGAACTGACCAATGAAAATGGTGGCCACCGCCTCATAGAGTGCCGTGCCATCCTGAACAAAATCAAAACAATTCAAATGCCAGTGCCCAAAACTGACCATATTGATGGTGGCCCCAACCGGAAGTACAAAACGGGTGACACGACGATCTATACCCAAATTCTCTTCGAGGCATCGGAATGTGATGGGAAGGGTGGCCGCGGAGGAAGCGGTCCCCAGCGCAGTGACCCAAGCCTGAAGCAAGCCCCGCATGAATACAAATGGACTTTGGCGGGTTAAAGCGAAGAAGAGGAGTGGAAGCGACACAAGGGAATGAATGGCCAAGCCGAGGAGAACCGTTATGGAATACTGAAAATGAGTGGAGATGGATGAAGGGATAATTTAAGGGGAAAACCATGGCCAAGGAACGGGCAGTGTTGCTCATGTCGTCCACCTGTGATTTTAAAAATTTTTTTTTATTAGAAATTGGATTGAAATTCATCAGTTTATTGCAAAAAAAATGTTAAGCCTACCTATTTATTAATTAATGCCTCTCATACTGTAGGCGTATTGATGCCGGAGGGCATATCATATAAATTAAAGAAGGGGTTGTTCTTCAAATTGGTACGGTACCGTTTTTTCATTATTTGGGTAATTCTTTTTGACTTAATTCAAAAAGGCAATAGCGAATCTAGGAAAAAGATATATCATTCGAAAGTCTAAAATGTCTTCAATAAAGTGGCTTTATTTTTTTATCAGGAAATAATTTTGAAAATTGCCATTTTCTCGACTAAAATTCCTATTTTCCCAATAAACTCTTCTGTTTTCTAATTTTATTCTGATTTGTAATTGTAATTGTAATTCTGATTTGCGATTGTAATTGTAATTCTGATTTGCGATTGTAATTGTAATTCTGATTTGCGATTGTAATTCTGATTTGCGATTGTAATTGTAATTCTGATTTGCGATTGTAATTGTAATTCTGATTTGCGATTGTAATTGTAATTCTGATTTGTAATTGTAATTCTGATTTGTAATTGTAATTCTGATTTGTAATTGTAATTGTAATTCTGATTTGTAATTGTAATTCTGATTTGTAATTGTAATTGTAATTCTGATTTGTAATTGTAATTCTGATTTGTAATTGTAATTGTAATTCTGATTTGTAATTGTAATTGTAATTCTGATTTGTAATTGTAATTGTAATTCTGATTTGTAATTGTAATTGTAATTCTGATTTGCGATTGTAATTGTAATTCTGATTTGTAATTGTAATTGTAATTCTGATTTGTAATTGTAATTGTAATTCTGATTTGTAATTGTAATTCTGATTTGTAATTGTAATTGTAATTCTGATTTGTAATTGTAATTGTAATTCTGATTTGTAATTGTAATTGTAATTCTGATTTGTAATTGTAATTGTAATTCTGATTTGCGATTGTAATTGTAATTCTGATTTGTAATTGTAATTGTAATTCTGATTTGTAATTGTAATTCTGATTTGTAATTGTAATTGTAATTCTGATTTGTAATTGTAATTGTAATTCTGATTTGTAATTGTAATTCTGATTTGTAATTGTAATTGTAATTCTGATTTGTAATTGTAATTCTGATTTGTAATTGTAATTGTAATTCTGATTTGTAATTGTAATTCTGATTTGTAATTGTAATTGTAATTCTGATTTGTAATTGTAATTGTAATTCTGATTTGCGATTGTAATTGTAATTCTGATTTGCGATTGTAATTGTAATTCTGATTTGTAATTGTAATTGTAATTCTGATTTGTAATTGTAATTCTGATTTGTAATTGTAATTGTAATTCTGATTTGTAATTGTAATTGTAATTCTGATTTGCGATTGTAATTGTAATTCTGATTTGTAATTGTAATTCTGATTTGTAATTGTAATTGTAATTCTGATTTGTAATTGTAATTCTGATTTGTAATTGTAATTGTAATTCTGATTTGAATTGATTTTTAGTAAGACTCCTAATTTTTATGGATATTGAATCAAATAAATTAAATAAATTAAATTTTTAGAGGATATTTAAGGATTTTAAATGGTATATCGCCTTCCTGAATTCGTTATAGCCTTGCTGAGCTATGGGTCAGTAAAAATTCTGCAGAGGTACTCATTATCGTACTCAATCTATGTACACTTTTAAAATCTCTATTGACATTTTCTAATGTTGAATATGCCTTCAGGCATCAATCGCTATTCGCTGCTGCACAGTATTCTCCCTTTCTGATTTTTATCCCTTTAAAAAGGAAGGAACCTCAAGGATTTTGCCCATGATTAGGCACATTATTCCAATTGGCGAATACCACCTGAAAAAATTTGAATGGAATTTATTAAATGTGAGCCATTATCATCAACATTATGTAGGAAACGAGCCGCATTATGGCCATATCCAGGACAATAAAAAAATCAACCTAAAAATGGGATGATAATTGATAAGTGTCATCAATCAATTATAAATGGATTACCATAATTCGTGCTCTTTCGCCCAATTGACTGAGGATAATGCCAAAACTGATGCAGAATGCGATGATTCCTATATAAATGTGAATTATTTGAGTGCATAATATGTAATTGGATCGGAAAAATTTGTTATAATCGATTGAGTAGCTGTATAATAAGATTTTTGAATGGAAAGCCCAAAGTGTCCTCTATAATTTGGCTTATTAATTTTATGAAATCAAGCTTTAAGGAATGCTATATATCTTTGAAACTAATAAAACCTAATTTTTGGGGGAAAAACAGATTATTTGACAAAATTTTTTAAGTTTTAAAAAATGTGTATAGCCACTTTTAGAGGACATTTTGTGCTTTCGAATTTTATATCGCCTTCATGAATCGGTTACTCCTCGTTTAGATATAGCCCAAAATATGGTTAAGATACTAAATAGACGGTGCTCAATCATTTTGGCATAAAATTTTACCCAAAATATTTGTGCCCTCCTTGTAGACAGGCTTATAGCGAAGCGGATCACGACCAGGGGTGGTTGTGTTCACTATTTTATAGGTGGTTTCCATTTGTTGCATTGTGGCTTGCACAATATTTTCTGGGAACATATTCCTGAAAAGCAAAATTAACAATTTATTTTCCCTTCTATGCTGCGAGTTAGCCCAATTTGATGCATTTATTATAACTCACCAAGGGCTGAACTAATTTTTCTGATTTTAGTATCATATTAAAGAGCAAACTTTTGGCTATTCAATGATATTAATTTTATTTCAATTGGTTCAGAATTCATGAAGTTTTGCCCAAAAAATTAATTTACATTTCGTTAATCCATAATAAAGGTTAATTTAAATTGTTTTTTGGGCAAAACTCTATCAATTCTGTACCAATTAAAATAAAATTAATATCATTTGATAGCCTAAAGTCTGCTTTTTAATTTGATAACAAAATTATTAAAATTGGTTCAATCATTGATGAGTTATTATGTCGACAAATTGGTGGTATCCCTATGATTGGGACCTGATCAAATCCATGAATGCATCCAATGTGTTCACTCGTTTCACTTCCTTCCCATTGCTAATGTCTTTGTGATGTTCCGGATTGCCTGGATGTATGCTAAGTACCAAAATGATTCCGGTCACAACGGCAATTGCGGTGGTGGCAAAATAATAGGCCACTGCCAGACTGCCCACCTAAACAAGATGAGATTTTACGGCATTTTCTTTGGACGAACCCGGCCCGATTGTTTTGCATCCAATTGGGCGAGGCCGGATATCAGAGAGGCAACTGAAATTGTTGAGGAATAATATACTAGTATGTGTGATTAATTGGGGAGAGTAGGGAGGGAATGATTCAGTACAGTCTAATCAATGTAGCTGCGATAGATTTTTTGGCTAATAGCTCAATGAGGGAATTGCCAATTTGGGAAGGCGATATATCTTTATAAAGCTCAAAGTATCCCCTACAAAGTGGCTAAAAATTTTAAATTTTTAGATGCTAATTTTATAAGAATTACATGTCACAAAAAATATGATAAAGCCCAATTTTGGAGAGCTTCTTTTTTCACAAACTTTTAAATTTTCTAAAAATTATAAAAGCCACTTTTCACAGGGCGTTTAGGGCAATCAAATGACATATTTCCTTCCCAAATTGGTTGATTCCTTATTGAGTTATTGCCAAAAGAACTGCCCAAACACTAAATCGTTGATACTGGAATCATCCTGTTTCAATAATGGGATTAATGGATTTAAAGGCGAACATATCAATGGGATGATCATCATCTTCAACATATGCATGAATATTTCACCGGGAAAGCTGAGCACCATTATTGTCTAAAATTGAATAAAACAAGGATAATTGGATTAGGGTTAAAGGAGACATGCCTGACTGGACGGATTGCTGAATCGAATCAGCGACCCAGCGAGGGCACCAAGGAGGACGGCAGCAACAGTGGCCACCACCAAGGCATTTTGGCGCAACCAGCCGAACACCGAGGCCAATTTGCCATGGCCGCCCCTTGCCCCGGGGCCTGCCATTGCGTTGTTGCTGGACGATTTTATGGCGTTTGGAGGATGTTTTTGAAGGAATTTAGTGTTTTGGCTCGATGATTTTGTGAAGGAATATGGGTGTATATTGCCTGGGGGGAAATTGTGAATGGAAATGAAGCCAAAAGGGAAAGAGGGGATGAATATGCAGAATAGGGTAAAAAGTGGGAGGGAGGAAATGGCCGCAAAAACAATGAATGAATAAATGAATGGAATGGGTTGGAGGGGAGGATGTGGGACTTTGCTTCAGGGCGGCATATATTCATAATATTCAAAGGAGGTGGAAAGGAAGGAAATGGACCGGAGTTGCCTTTTGAGGTTTGGACCGACTGGCAGCAAAAAAATTGGGAAAAATGTGAAGGAAATTGATGCGACCAATTGATAGGGCAAAGGAAATCAAGAAAATGGGAAAGGGGGAAGATAAGGAGGAGAAGCAAAGAGAGGACGATGAAGATGAATTTAGGAGGAGGAAGAGGGGGGGATTGAGTGGCCAGTCAAGAAGGAGGGTGGTTGGGAAGGGTGGCGGTTGGTTAATGAAGGAGGGACGGTGTGCACTTATTCGAGGGGGTCAGCTTTTTTGCCTCATTGGCCTACAGATATTGCTTCTTCACTTTTTGGTTACGGAAATTAGCTACTGCTGGGATCCACCGATTTGTTTGCTTTTTCTGCTTAAATCAACGAATATTCAATATGAAGGGAAAAAGGAAGGAAGGAAAAGCAAGAGGATATTGGAGGAATGTGAGGAGCCAAAAAATTATATTGGCCAACTTTTTTTGGGAAAAGCGCCGATAAAAATTCCAACTTTTGGCACACATATTGGGTTGCCCTTGGATGGGTGACCCCCATCTCTTTTGATTGAGGTGGAAATGGTAGAAAGAAAAGTTTAACGTAAGCCCAGCGGGGTTTCCTTCCAAAATTTGAAAAGGTGAGGCAAAATGCGTCGAAAATTGCCCCCACATTCTCCTACCAGAAAAAAAAGGCAAAAAGTCTGTCCGCTTGAATTGACAAAACAATTATTTTATGGGAGGGGAAGGGTCAAATTGTTATTGAATGGCGAAAACGGGACGATAGAGTAAGGCTGTTCTTTTTGGCCATAGCTCAACGAGGCGATAACCAATTCGAGAAGGCGATACACTATTTGAAAGCCCTAAATGTCCTCTGAAAAGTGGCTAATAATTTTCTTAAAAAATTAAATTAATTTGTAAAATAAGCGGCTTTTACTAAAGATTCGACAAAAATCAAGTCAATTATATTTAAAGACATGTAACATTTTTTAAAGATGAATTTTATAAATTAAAATAAAGAATTTTTGTAGAGGGCATTCTCCTCATTCAAAAGGTATATTGCCTTCCAAAATTGGAAATCGCTACGTTGAGCTACTGGTCAAAAACTAATGTGCTAGTACTCAATTGGCGGCGGAGCTCAATTGTCCTTTTATCCTTGGAATTAGCTTATCAAAAAATTCCCACTTTTGCCTTCTTTATTAAAGGATTATGAGGCCAAAAAAGAAAGGCCAAAAAGTTTATCCCCACTCCTCTACCAAATGAGATTCACGAAAATGAGTGGCGTCAATTGTGACGTGAAAATGTTTTGGAAGGCGCCAAATTTGGTTTCTTTTTTGGCACATTTTTTGGGAACTCGTCATTCAGCCAAAAGGAGGCAAGATAAAAGGAAGGAAGCAAATTTTGTTGGGGACATATCAAGAATGTGTTTATTCCCTCCATCAGAGACATTCTTCCCACTCATTTCTTCCTCATATTTTGCCCTTTTCCACACGTTGTTATTTTTTGTGCCCCCGGGAGTGATTGAAACGCGCACAGAAGCCAAATTTGGTTCCCTTTTTGGCACTTTTTGGGAATTCGTCATCCAACCAGAGGATTTGGCATAAAAGAAAGGAAGCAAAATTTTGTTTGGGACATATCAAGAATGTGTTTATTCCCTCCATCAGAGACATTCTTCCCACTCATTTCTTCCTCATATTTTGCCCTTTTTCGCACTTTGTTATTTTTTTGTGCCCCCGGGAATGATTGAAAAGCGCACAAAAATTTGACACTTTTTAAAATGGAGCAAAATGCACTGCTGCTGAAAGAAGATTTTGTGATGGCAAAAATGTGCGCCAATGGAAGTGGAGAGGAAAATTGAGTGTCGAGTGTGAAAATGGGCCGATTAATTGTCGTCCCTGGGCTTTTGTGCCGCAAAAGGCCATTCTAAAGGGGAAGGGAAGGGGGAATGCGCGGCTGCCAACAAATTAGAGGTCTGACTGGCACAGAGTCATGGCCAATGGAATAAATGGCGGCTGAAAGGGCAAAGGGATGCCAAGAATTGGGTTGGAAAACCAAACAAAAAAATGCAAATTAACTTTGGAGACAATGGAAAAAGTGAATGAATAATTTTGAACATTTTTAGAGGGGAGAAGACCAAAAGTTAAAAATGAAATGAATGAAGGGAAATAAAAGGCAAAATGAAGGGAATGGTGGAATGTGCGTGAGTCAGTAAAAAAGGCGTTTGATTCCCCCACTAATTATTAATTATGATAGTCGAAAATAAATGCGCACCACTCCATGTTGAACCCTACAATTTTGGCCATAAATGAAAATAATAATATTTTTGGGTTCATTCAAATCATTTTGAACGAAAAAAGAAAAACTACGGCGATGAATAATTTGGAATTGTATAAATTGGTTAATTTTCATTTGTTGAATAAATTTTCGCAATTTTCAATGGCCTTCTTTTTGTGATTGCCAAATGGTTCATGACGTGAAATTGAAATGGAAGGCGTTTTTTGAGGGAAAATGGAAAAGTTTCTTGGCAAATTTGTCATTGGAATGAAAAAAAAAAATGGCAGAGGAAAAGTCGCCAAATTTGTTAATTAGGCCGAAAGAGGTGAAAGGCTAAAAATGGGTGATTTCTGGTTGAAAATACATAGAGGGGAATTGGTTTGGGTTAGTGGCGAAGGAAAAAAAGTCCCCAGCTTTGGCCTACTATTGAAGTAAAAAAAGCCTCCAAAAAATGTGAATTCCTTTCAATAACATGATTGATGAATAGGGGGCAAATGGGTATCGTTTTTTGGCCTTATCTCAGCGAGGCAATCACCAATCTCGGAATGCGATACACAATTTGAACGCTGTGTAAGCCGCCCTTGAAAAAATGGCTAATTAGAATTATATAAAACTTGATCTTTAAAAAACTTATATGTCTTTAAGTAGACTCGAATTTTTGGAAGAAAAGCTGTTAATTTTTTTAAGTTTTTAAATTTTCAAAAATTTTATTAGGCCACTTTTTAGAGGACAATTAGAGCTTTCGAATGGCATATCGCTTTTCAGGATTGGCAATTGCCTCATTGAGCTATAGCCAAAAGAACGGCACAGGTCTTCAATTTCCCATAGGCAATGAGAAGGCTCAAAGGCGAATGATTCAGAAGCACTTTTTTATTCCATATTCATTCATAAGTTTTATTCAATCACAAAATGAATTAATTTCCTTTGCAAATGGATTCCAACAGAGAGAGAAGGCAAAAGGGAGTGAATGGTGAATGATTTTTAGGCAATTTTTGCGCATCAATCCCCTTTTTTGGATGAATTCGATGCGCAAAATTCGATTCGCGCCAGTGGCCGGCCAGTCAACTAAAATTAATTCTCCATAACAAAAAATTCAAACGGAGAGGCCACGGAATTGACTGATTGAAAAAGAGAAGGCCAAAAATTTGAGAAGGTGGGAATAGGGGGGAGAGGGAAAAGGGGGAACCTGTTCGATGCGCAATTGGGCCGGCTAGGCCACCAAAAATGAATTTGAGTCCCAGCCACCTTCAAAAAATATGAAAGACAAAACAAAGGGCCAAAATAGGGAAATTAGAAGAGAATGAAAAGTACAAAAAAGGGCAAAATTCCCAGCTTCATTTTAATTTTTCAATGCCCCCGGAGGGTTGTTTCTTATTTTTGCCCCATTTTCACACCACATTCCAATTTGTGGGCGAGAGATCCGGCCAACCAGAGGCCACAATGCCAACCTAATGTTTTCCTCTCATTTATGCCCACTTTTTTGCACATCAAAAAGTTGGTTGTTGGCCCCAAGAGAGGAGAGTGGGGGTGGTCTTCACAAAAAGGCAGTAAAAGCCATTAGGGGAATCAGTTGAAAAAGCATGCGGAATATTTTATAAAAGGCACAGTCCATTGGGCCATTCAATCAATTCGAATAAAAAGTAACAGCGAATTTGGAGCGGATGAATGAATGAATGAATGGACATTCCCCCGCCGGTGGCCACCACTTTTAATTGCCCCTCATGGGGAGGCTGGCCTCATTTTTTTCTTATCAAAAAGCCCAGTCAGCTGTCAAAAAGGGCATTGGACCGAATCGAGAGAAGATGGAAAAACGGGTGGACGGATGGGACTGGCACATTGTAAAAGCTGGAAATGGGTGGGAAACGAATGATGGATGGATTGACGCTGCTGGATTCCGAATTCCCCATCGATAAAAAGCACCAGATTCCAACAATTGGAAATTTTTTAATGGATGATTAGTAAGTATAATATACATCTTTTGAACAAATAATTGGGATTTTCAACTTTGCTAATTCCATAAATGATGCAAAAATTAATCAAAAGTCAAAATATATCTGATAGTTGGGAATTGGGAATCGTCGATTGGCCAAATCTCAATGAGGCAATAGCCAATCTGCGAAGGCGATATACCATTCGAAAGCCTAAAATGCCCCCTACAAAGTGGCCTTATTAAATTTAATTAAATCTAGCCTTTCATAAAATTACATGCCTTTGAGTATAATAAATCCGATTTTGAGGAAAAGCCGCAAATTTTACAAATTATTTTATGTATATTAAAAATTAATAAGGCCACTTTTTAGAGGGCATTTAGAGCTTTCATATGCATATTGCCTATCTCAGATTAGTAGCTTCCTTGTTGAGTTATGGCCAAAAAGAAAGACCAAGGTATAAAAAGGTCCTATTTTGTAAAAAAATCACATTTTTTTTCTTCCAAAACAAATTATTATAATGTAAAAATGAAACAAAAATGTGTAGATTGATTGAATACATCAAATCCATTAGCAAAATTATGTAAATTTCAAGCAAAGATCAAGTTAATCCGTTAAATTCCTTATAAGCTATACGGTATTAAAAATTGAGCCAACCAAATTTAATTCAAAAATATAATTTATTTTTAATTAACAATTCGCCAAACTAAAAAATAAATAATAAAATAAAGAAAATGGAGAAAAAAATGAAAAACCTAGAGAAATTTCGATCCGCATTCGCGTTGCCGATTCCCATTCCCTCCATCTGACCCTTAATTTCCATCCAATCCCAATTGCATTGCGAGCGAATCGAATACTCAATCATAAAAAATGGGGAAAAATGCAAATTGACCCACCAACTTCCAATATTAGCGAGAAAAAAAAATGAGAAAGGCCGCTGCTGGCCAATTTTATGAAAGAAAATTTGCTCTCTCTTTGTAGTAAAGTGCTTAGAGCCCAACCGAATCAATCCCCATTAGTTGACCGACCCAATAGTATTCATTCACTTTATTCATTTTTATCATTCAACCAACCCATCCCAGCCAACTTAGTAAGTAAGCATTTCACTGAATTTGAATTTGATTCATTTTAATCTTATGAATGTCTTAAATAAATGTGTCTAATTTAAGATATTTTTGTTTTTTATTGCTAATCAAATTCTAGACTAGACTCTAAAATTTCAAAAACACCAATGAGCGAGGAAACGGCCAAGATCCGTGACAAGTTTAAAAATTGCCTGCTTTCCTCACTTGGGGCCAATGGAAATAAAGGTTATAATGCGAAGGAATTTTTCAGACTATTTTCGTAAGAATTTTAAATATTAAAAATCAGTTAAATTTTATTAAAATTTAAGGGAGGATTGGTACGAGAACATCCTTGATTACGCGCATCGGCTTGGATTTTCCACACAAAATCCAGCCAATGACATTCTCAATTTGCTGAAATCATTCCCGGAACAAGTGATCATCAATGAGCTACCGGATGGATCTGTGCATCTTCGCCCTGTCGTGACCGATGACATCAAGGAAAATATGGCACTGATCGATAAGACTAACAGGGAAATGGACAAAATAAAGTTTGATTTAATGATTTTGAATTTAAATAAAATTTATAGGTACATCAGGGAGAGCAAGGCGAAACAGCGTAATCAAATGAACTTGCCGAATCCGAACATGATTCCTGTTCAAAATCAGCAGCCACCGGCAATTCGATTGGCACAAATTCCACCACATCTACAGTCAATTCCAATGACAATGGCTCCACCACCCGGATTTCATCAAATTCCGCCTCCTCCAATGCAACCCCAATTTCCGCCATCATCGGCCTGGGCCATCATTGGTGGACAGCAGCAAATTCCGTTTCCACCTCCACCTGGTCAACAACCGCGATTTTTGTCAATGCCCCCGGCACCACGACAACCTCAACAGCAGCAATTGCGTCCGGTCTATCAGCGAAACCAGCCACCACCACAAGTGAAGGCTCAGTCCCGATCATCAGGGCCACCGCCAAATTTGCCTGGGGGAAGCAAAAATGCCAATTTGGTGCCATTGGGCCAGGTTCGACGTCCATTTGTTGGAAACAAATTTTCTGCCCAAGAATTGATTGATATTTATTCGCAACAACAACAGCAGCGGTCCTCAAATTCATCAAAACAAAATGGTTTGTGAAATTAGGACATTCATTCGGAATTGCGGTCTGCGGTGCCAAAAAATAAATAAATTTAAAAATTATTGACTTTTCACCAAATCTGGATACTATCTTCATAATAAGATAGAGCAAATTATCAAGAAGATGATAGTTATTTTTTGGGACCGCAATACCGAAGGATTATAGATTTGAAAGAGGAAGGACAGTTTATAGAACGCAAAATTTTTAGGTCATGTCCCTGCTTCAAATCAGAAAAAGAATGCACGGCCGGTGGTCAACGATTTTGGCGATGTGGTGGTGCAACCGGCGACATCTTCTTCATCATCCAATGGTCAACAACTAAAAATGATGAATGGACACATTGGTGAAAGGTTTAAATATTCCAAAATTTAATAAAAATATTCAATAAATTTAGCAAAAATTGGACTGAGGACTTTCGGGTGCCACCTTCCAATGAGGCCAGTGGAAAAGGCTCATTGGTTGGGAGCAGAGAGCGAATCGACATTTGGGCAGAACCATCTGATTTTGAGGATGAAGATGATGGCGAAGAAATGTACTTTGACGATGAATCCGAATGGGAATGCCCACTGGAAATGGACAAGGAATGGGCGGAAGACAATGAAGAATGCACGGCATTTATTGATGAAATGCAACAATGGGCGCCACCAACAATTCCGGTAAATTGTTTATTATAAAATCGATAAAGTAAAAAATCTGTTCAAATTATCGAATAAGATTTTAAAAATAGGAAATAAGAACTAATAATTTTCAAAATAATCATTAAATTTTCCACAGTCCGATTTGTATCGTCTAATCCATTTGTTCCGGTTGAATGATGGTGTTTATTCGTCAGCCAAAATGGAAAAGCTCCAAACGGCCTACAGCAATGCATTCCGTGCGGATTTAACAACCAAAGAAGTAAAATTTTAATAAATAATTAAAAATAATTTCAATATTTTTAGTGGAATCGATTGTTGGGAAGTGAGGAGACCATCAAAATTGTCAAGGATCGCTTCAAACGATGCAAATGGCCGGCCTCGGAAATGTTCAAAATTGCGGAGAAGGAGAAGACCTATAGCTATGAAATTCGATTGTTGCGAGCATTAACCGGTAAATTATTATTAAAAATTTAAAAAAATAATCCGAATTTACTGTAAAGATGCCGTAGCCGAACCAGCAGTCTTCGTTGGTAAAAATGCCCCATCATCCTCGGCATCGGCGGCACCAACGCCCAGCAGCAGCAGTCGTCCTCGGTCCCAGGTTCAGGTACTTTTCATTTTAATTTGAATACAAAAATACATTTTTGGGCGAATTTTAGCCATCGCCGATTTCATCGATTGTTGGTGGTGGTGGTGCCCATCAAATGCAATCGCCAGCAACATCCGGCCGGAATTCATCCTCACTTCAACCACCGCCATCATCATTGCCTTCGCCCATTCCTTCCACAAATGGCGGAGGAGGAGGCCAAGGGCCCAGCACCACCAAATCGAAGGATTTTGATCAATTTGCGGAATTGGCCATTTTTGCGCAGCAATTGTTGTTCAAAGCAAAGAATGGACCGCGGAAACCGTTGAATCAACTTTTTGGCCGGATCAAGGCAATGGCCCACCCGCAACAATTTTCGGAAATTTTGCTGGAGACTCAGACCGCCTTCCTCGGCTTTTTGCGATTATTCAGCGAATCATTCCGAATTGAATTCCAAGGTTTAATAAATTATTTTTAAACTTTATTTTGGATTAATTTTTAGGCGATGGCATCTTTGTGACGGCCATGAATCTCCAACCAAATTCGCAGGTATTTCTGAAATTTTATAGAAGTAGAATGTCTAAAATGCATAAAATTGAAAACAAAATAAAAAAAATATACTCTCCCTCTCCCTTGAGTGGATTCAAACCAGAGACCCTAACAAGTTTAAAATTTTCAAAAAATTTTCTAAATTTTGTAATCAAATAAGCCTAATTTATTCAGAATTGCACATTTCCAACGGATTCTTCCCTCTTCTACAACAATTCTGATTTGCACCGAGGTGAACGGCACAAAGTGATTATGGTTGACTACAAATCGCCGGATGTTTGCGTCACTCTTCAACTTTCACAAATTTTCAAAAATTTGCAAGAATTACTCAGGTAATTTTTCTTACTACTCAATAAATTTCGACAATTTTTCAGCGAGTATAAGCAAATTTTGGAGGACATCCGTGAACCACCCTTCGAGAATTGTCTGCCCAATCAACGTGTCTTCTTCCTGGATGCCGCCAATAAATCACTGTGCCGTGGCCAATTCATCCGACACGACGGCGAGGAACGGACAATTATTCGTGACATTGACAATGGCCGAGAGCGGTACATCCTCCGCAAGCACATTTTCCAATTGCCCAACAATTTCCCAAATTGGCGTTTCCCATCTTGCCATTTTTCTGTCAAATTTGTTGACGCGGATGAGGTAAAATGAATAGAAAATATTATTTAAATAATTTGATCAGGCGAAATTGAAGCAACTCTGGAGCCAAGCGAACTGTGAATTCACTGTGGACATTGTCGAGGTGTTGCCCAATTTCTGTCGAGTCCGACTTGCCGCCGATCAATGAAAATGAATTGAAGAAAAGACCACAAGACAAATATATTTGTTTCATCTCTTGCCATTTTTATGCCTTTAATTAATCATCAAATTTTGTTGAATATAATTCGGAATCACGTGTTCATGTTTTACACTCCCCTCTACTTTGACTTAATCCCATCAAATTCAATCAATCTACGTTGTTAATCTTCTTTTTTTATGGGTCATTTTCCAACAGGTTCTCATTTTAATTTTTCAAAAAGATACAACAATAATTTTATGTCTGACTGAATAAATCATTTTAATAAAATTCCAACTCAATAATTCGCCAAAAATGGGGGCAGGAAAAAATTGGGAATAATTTATTAATTTGTAATAAAGTGTGAAGCAATTAAGCCAATAGGTTAAATGGAATTTACTCGGATTTAGGAAAATTAGACACGTTTTCCCTTTACAAATGCATTATCATTAAATAAATGCGGATGTGGACAAGGATGCGAATAATCGGGTTGAGGATTGTCCGCAAAAATGAATTTTACCTTACCTTGTCGCCAACAATTTTAATGGAATCTCAAAATAGAACAAAAAATATCGAAAACAAACAAAAATTTATTCACAGAAAACAACAAAAAATATGAGATGAGGGAACAATTGAGGGAAAAAAACAATAATAAATGAATGTAGGTGGAAACAATAATTGAGGAGGATTACAAAACATAAAAAAATACAAAACAAAACAAAATATCTATGCCATCGTCTGCTGCTGGATTCATTCAATTCTCTTCCATTTTCATACATCCATCCATCCTGATTCGGCGCATCCATTAACATTTGGTACCCCTGAAAATGTGGAAAAGCATTAATTGTGGATTAATTAAGTTAATGTTTTGACTCACCATATTGAACGCAAATCCAATGTCGGGTCAATTGACAGGGAAATTCGTTTTCCATTTTTGCGCATTTTTTCATCTTCAAACAGCTCCGCGAAGAATGGGTCCCCGAGCAAATCGCGTCCATGCAGTCGTCGGCTGGGCACATATTGAAGAATGCGGGCGAATAGGTCGATCGGGATTTGTGCATCTCTGAAGCCAATTCCCATCAATTCCTGAAAATGAATGAATAGAAGAATGGACCAAAAACAAAACTAACCAATTTGAGTCCTTGCATTGTTAGCCGATCAGCCGAAGGCTCAACAACAATATTCACGTCATCTTTGACTCCCATTCCGCGCAATTCATCCTTCGACGGTGGTCCCAACAATTTGAAGATCATTTGAATCACTTGATGCCTCATTGCACGCTTTTGTTCGTCAGTCCAAGCCTGTGGTGTTTGAAAAAGCGTCCTTCCAAGGAATAGTTCAATGAAAACGATTCCGCTTGACCACACATCTGAAAAATTTTCCAATATTTTTTGTTATTATTTCAGCCCTTTCTTCCTACCTGCCATTAAATCGTACACGCTTGAACCCAATAATAATTCCGGTGGTCTGTAAATTTATGATTGATTAATTCTTTTTTAGTTTTCCCTTTCTTACCTGTATGGTCGAGTGATTGCATATGTAGGCAGATTGAAGTTTGAGTAGTAATGACGAAGACGAACCTAAAAGTGGCCGATGAATATGTACTTTATTGTGCGATTTTTACTTACGGCGCAGCCAAAATCCGCGATTTTGAGTTGTCCAGTGTCCGGGTCCACCAACAAGTTTCCTGGTTTCACGTCGCGATGCAAGATTCGTACCTATAAAATATTTGATTAAATTTGAATGGCAAATTTGCAAAACTAACCTTTCTCAAATGATCCAAACCGGAAAAAAGTTGCCACATGTACAATTTTATGTCCAGCAAATTGCATTCCTTGCTCAATATCTCTCTTTGTTCTTTGAGGTTGCTCGGCATAAACAGGAAGATCAACTTGTATAGATGAATCGGCTGAAAATGTTGTTGAGATTTTATAAATTAATGATGATTTAAAAAAGCCCACCTCGCCCCTTTCGTTTTTGCCGCCATCACATCTTCGAGTGTATAAAAGTTCGACCTGAAAATGAATGGATGATGATGATGAGATTATAAAATAAATAATTTAAAAACTCACAATCCTTTTGTGCGGATAACGTGTTGCCAGCCGACGAAGCAGGAAAACTTCATAAAATGCATTGTATTGACTATTTGGATCTCTTCTTCTCATCCTTGGCACTTCAATTTCCTTCAAAGCCACTTTTGTTGGAGCCTCTTCTTCTTCTCGGGTCATCAATGCTGAGAACATTTGGGAAAAAGCGCCTTCACTTCGGATATCGAATATATTCTTGATTTGTAGCTGTAAATTGAGGGGAAAATGAATTAATGGTAAAGAAAAATGATGACAAACCTGAACTCGTTCTCTGCTTGCGTCCTTGCATGCCCAAATGTCGCCATTTATCGGTTCTGGTTGCATCATTTTTTGCGTTGAGTGGTGGCGAAAAACTGTTTGGTAATTGCGGTTTGATGAATGGATTCGTTGATCGTTGCTGGTCTAGCGCCTAGCTTAAATAGTAAATTGTAATGAAAATTGGAATTGATTGGTTGGTTTGGTTGACGGTAATGTTACCATTCACCAATATACTGTACTGCAAACCAATCAATAAATCTCTGCACTTTTGTATTCAGCAGAGTTGAAGTATAGTTAATTCAATCAATCAATATCTCTGCGCTTTTCTAAGTTGAAATGCAGTCAAATCAGTCAATAAATTTATGTTCAGTTTTTTTTATGCGTTTAAGCTAATGAATTTATTGTTGGTCTGTGAAAACCATTTAGGCAATTTTTCTTTCAAGCTTACATTACAACTTACGTTTTTATGTTTACTTATATCTTTTATATTTCGGGATTTATAATTTGGAAAAAACCCAAAGAATAATGAGACGGCCTATAACAATTTCAAATCCATTCAATTATTTGGGAGTAAGGAAAAAACCTTCCTTTTACGCATTATCGATTATCTATTTTATTCAATATTTGTTCAGAGATTCAACATATTCTTCAGCGAATTCCATCTTCAAATATCATTCAAACTAAGAACATCATAAAATGGCGATTCCAGAATACAGAATTCTGCTCGTTGGCGATCCCCATGTGGGCAAAACAGCAATCATGAAACGTTTCTGCACTGGTCAATACATGGAAG
The DNA here is from genome assembly GCA_030063045.1 of Pratylenchus scribneri. NCBI lineage: Eukaryota > Metazoa > Nematoda > Chromadorea > Rhabditida > Pratylenchidae > Pratylenchus > Pratylenchus scribneri. The sequence goes on from JAQSEB010000007.1 coordinate 904,025, forward strand.
AATATGTGGAGACAGGAGGTAGTTATTTCTATTAATTTTATCCATTTTGCTATTCACTGAATAGTCAGTATCATCTAACATCTACCTTCCTTAATTAGGTCCGACCTTCAATGTGCGAGATAATTTTATTGTGAATGGCTCTCCGTGCAGTGTGCTTCTTTGGTTAGTATAATACTTCCTTTTTAAATAATAATCATAATTTTTAATTAGTGAGACGTGTCTTGATGAAATTCCTCGAAATAACTTAAAGGCGGATGCGATCCTCATGGTAAGTCCAAATGTTCTTAAGCGAATAGTAAATTATCAAATCTTATTTCTTCTATTACACAGGTCTATAGCTTTGATTACCTTGATTTTTCACATGTTCCCGGAGAGATTAAATATCTCATGCGAGGAATGAAGGAAATTTACGAGGTAAAATTTTGAATGTTTATCGTTTATATCCTGCTGCTGGTTGCATGTTTTGAAAAACCCCCAACAGAGACAGCAGGAGTGCTCCTATCTCATATATCAATCATAGGATGTATCTAGCCTACTCCTATAGCCATAAGATGCTATTGTAGAGACTTTAATAGAATAATCCAACCATAGTGACTAATTTTAGGAAACTATGGGGTTACTTTTTTGGGGTTATTCTTCTAAATCTGCAACCAGAAAAACAACCAAGTGCTAAATTTTCATTTTTTTTCTAATTAATTAAAGGCCAAAAATTGGACCGAAGAGCCGGTGTTCATGTTGGTGGGCAATAAATGCGATTTGGTGGGTGATGAGAGGAAAGTGAGCACGGGGGAACTTGAAGGCTTTGCTCGTTGGATTCGTATTCCCTCCAATGTTGTTTTTTACTTATTTTTTTAAGCAAATTTTGTATTTTTCTAGGAGGTTTCCGCCCGCGAGAACATCAACATTGACTCCATGTTCGTCACATTGGTTGAAGCTATTCAGCAGGAGAAGACGAAGATGAAAGAAGAAATCGAATGAAGAAAACAATATTGAAGAATTGAAATAATAGGAAGGAATAAAATAATAGGAATAAATTAAAATAAATCATCAAAACTTTTTCTGTATTCAATATTCAATTACTCGTCCAAATACATGTATAAAAATTGTTCAATAATATTCTAAAATAGAATTCTAATCATTCAAAATTGGATGGTCTCAAATCGCTGCAACACCCTCCTCATTCTCATGACAAATTCCCATTCATTTTATTGAAATGAATCGGAATACATTTGCTTGGTTAGCGAGGTGGGTTAGACGACGGATTTTTTCCATATTTCGATCGAAGTAGGGAATGTACCAATTCGTTTTTAAGTTTTCCTTAATGTACATCCGGTGAAATTATCCAAATGCACTTTTCTGAGCATTTTTGCCATTTTCAAACTTTATTGAAATGAAATCCCCGGGGAGAACATTAGAAGAAGACCCATCGAGTGTTACCATTGCTGAATATCACGCGCATTCGGCCACTTTCATTCATCATTTATGTGGGGCTTCCATAGTCCACACCGATTAATTCCATATTTTTCCGTCCCACATTCAAAATGGCTTCATCCCACCAAATCCATCTTCTCTCAAATGGTTAATTGCGGTTGCCAATTCCCCCACACATTTGCCGGATATTTATTATTTGCATATATATGTCCGTTGGTGTGTTTTGTTTGTCCCCTTTCAAATTACCGGAAAATTAAAGGATCGAAAAAATAGTTAACCTATCCAAAAACAGGAAATTAGCCGAAGGGCATTGAATTAAAAATGAAATTTAAAATTTCTTCTGATAGCTTAGCAAGGCATTAGCCTATTTTGGAAGGAAGTATGTCATTGGAAAGCCCATAGTGTCCTCTATAAAATGGCTAATTTAATATTGTATGTTATACACCTTTAAAAAAGTTACATACCTTTGAGTGTTATAAACTGAATTTTCAGAGGAAAAGTCGTTTATTTTATAAATTGTTATAATTTTTCAAAAATTAGTAAAGCCACTTTTTAGAGTATTTTCAGGGCTTTCGAATCGCATATCGCCTTCCCAAATTGGTTGATTCCTTGTTGAGATATGGCCAAAATAGCATAGGTACTGTAAAGGCGGCACTCAATCACATTCTAGTATTTCCGTCCTCAAATATTCCATTTTTGTTTAAAAGCAAAATTCAAAAATAAATTGTGGGCAAAATGCGCCTTGAAGTGATCAAACATCGGCGAGTTTCCCTGAAAGTTCCTTCACCAAATGGACAAATGGAATTGGAAGGAAATAATGACGAAAATGATGGCATCGAAAAGGCAAAAACAACAAATGCAAATGGCCTTAGGGAACGTCGAAAAATGCAGCAAAAATTGCGAATTGACACATCGATGGCTGGTGGCCATGCCGCACATTGGCCTATGGCATCACCGTACAGTGTTGGGGATGAATGGCGCCGAAGGGCGCTGGAGGGGCAAAGGGCGGCCGAAGAGGTGAATTTCGGCTTTGGGGAGCGGAATTTTAGGGTTTTGAGCTACCATATTACTCAATTAAATGCCCCCTTCCCTTCCCTTCCCTTCCCTTCTAGTAGGTCTTCTCCGACTTTGGTAACTGTACCTCTTGACAAGATAAACTTTCGATAAAATTTTTATTTCATATTTTAATGTTATTGTTGGGCTCTATAAAAAAGTTAGAGTTTGTTCAAAAAAGTTGACATATAATTGAAGTTTAACCCCAAATTTTACCCAAATTTTGTCTGTTTTTGCAAACCTAAATATTCACCTATTTTCGAATTTTATGACATCAAAAAAATCCACTACTTAAGGTGAACAGATGGATTTCCAGTGGGGATTTGGCCCCGCTCGAAGCACTGGTCCTAGCCGGAAGAGCAGATTTGTTGTTGGGCTCAGAGCACAGAGAAAATTTCATTTTTGGCCACAGCCGTTCCAAACAATTTTTGGCACAATTGCCGGAATATAAGGTGCTAGTGGGCCACTCATTTGATTATTTCCCAATTATAAAATTCCTCAGGAAAAATATGAACAATTCCTGGAGGCCATTGTGGCCGGTGATGCCGAAATAGTTCGAAATTTGCTCGAATATGGCCAATTGGCATTGGCACAAAGTCGCCATCCAAGGACGCATTCATCCACCGTCCTTATTATTTTATTTATATTTAATTCATTCTCAATTTTAGGCTCATTTGGCCACAATTTTTGAGCATCCAACAATATTGCAAATTCTGTTGGACAAAGAGCCAACTTTGTTGGATTCACGTGATTCCGTAAAATTTTATTTATTTTAATTCCTTTCATTTAATCCCATTCATTTTTAATTAATTAGCTTCTATTGATTTAATTTAAAGGCCTTAAATGAAGGCATTTCTATTAATTTTTATTCATCCAATTAAAATGTCATAAAATATGGTCGCCCATTTTCATTCCAAATTTGCCTCAATCAATTTTAATTTCTCCTATTTAATCTCCCATTTTCACTCTAAATTTGTCCAAAAAATTAACCCCAATATTTTCCGCCATCATATAGGAAGGCCGTACCCCTCTCCATTATGCGGCCGCATTTGCTGGCATTTTGAGGAGCGAAGGTCAAGGAGAACAACATTCTTCTACAAATTTGCCACAATTGGAATGTTTCGATGTTTTGTTGGATGCCGGAGCCAATGAATCGTTGATTGACCTGGAAGGGTACACCCCAATGAATTTCCATCGGTCACCTCAATTGCTGGATATGCGCCAAATTCGAGGATTGAATAAATGTAAGGGAAGAGAAGATGAACCTCCAATTTTACACGCCTGAGGACATAAATTGGAGGAGGCATTGGTGGCAAAGAAAAAGGCTTATTTTAGGCAATAATTTAAGAATTTTTTTGCCTGTTTCACATTGTCTAATTGATACGAATCTTAAGAATTTGAGTCTTATTTTTTAAAGAATTCAATACCTAGGCCATTTTGGCCATATCTCAACAAGGAAAAACCAATTCGGGCCTTTCAAAAGTCCTAAATCTTCGCTAAAAGTGGCCTTAAAATTTTTTGGGAATTTAAAATACTTCGTTGAATAAGCGGCTTTTCCTCAAAAAGATTGGATTTATTAAACTCAAAGATATGTAACATTAAAGCCTGGATTTCGTAAAATTTAAATTGGCCACTTTGTAAAGGATACTTTGGGCTTATGAATAGTCAGTCGCCTTCCTGAATTGGCAAATGCCTCATTGAGATATAAGCCAAAAGAAAGGTATTTTAGTACAGAAATGTCCTTTACTCTTGTGCAATAATACGAATTCATTCTATTTACAAACGAAATTGGAAGAGGCCAAATTGAATTTAAATATAATTTATTTATTCAAAAATTTTCATTTATAGTCCCAATTTGGCCTGGCGATCATGTGGACGAATTAATTGCGGAAAGGGATGTGAAAGCATTGCGACAAATTGTTTTGGGTAATGACTCAAAAAGGACATAATTTGTAAAAAATTTATAGAAGGTGAATATAGCACCCAAATTGAAGGGCGCATTTTCCCAGCGGAATGCCGCGACCTGGCCCCAATGTTGGCCCATTTACAAATGCGAATTCGGGCCATCCATGAGGCCATCCTGGACGATGATCAGCTCACGCTGAAGCAGTTGGTCGATGATTGGGACACCGCCGTTGGAAGGTGGCCAAAAGAGGGAATTGATTTTGCCATTTATTGAGAAAATGGATGAAATAGGGCACCAGAAAATTGGCGAATTTTATGGGCAAAAATCCTTTTATATTATTTATTTTTAGAATGGGAGGATTCCATAATACAATATCCAAAGCCGCCCTTTTAATTTTAACCATATCTCAATTAGGAAGCAACCAATCTGGGAAGGCGATATGCCATTCCAAAGCTCCAAAAGTCCTCTAAAAAGTGGCTTAACAATTTTTATGAAAAATTAAAGTTTTTTGAAAAATAAGTGAATTTTCCTCCAAAAAAAATTTCGTATTTATTTCAATTAAAGAAGGCATGCAATTTTTTTTATTAATGCGTGAATTTATAAGATTAATAAATGCCACTTTATGAAGGAAACTTTGAGCTTTCCAATGGCATATCGCCTTCCCAGATTGGCAATTTCCTTGTTGAGATATTGACAAAATAAATTGCCCATATCCCTGTACTCTGAATCATCCAATTTCCATATTTATTTAATTACGATAAATAATTCATATCCATACACTCTGAATCATTCATATTTTATTTACCACTATGAATATATAATGTTTTCATTTTCATTTTTCACTCTATCCCTCGCATTCAACTATAAATATTTTTTAATTATTTTCCAATTATGAGCAGGGATGAACATGGTCGAACGCCGTTGCATTTGGCGGTTTTGCATGGGAGGCCACGGATTGCCCGCTATTTGCTGCTGCTTTTCCCAAAATGTGTGGATTTGGTCGACAAGGTATGTTTATTATTTAGCCATTTTGAATAGAATAATTTGTTTTTTCTCTTGGCTCAATTTCCAAATTTCAAACCTAATTTTTGCTTATTAATCTGGATAGGGGATAACTTGGAATGCCGCCAATTATGTTTAACTCATCAAAGCTCAACGAGGCAATAACCAATTCAGAATGGCGATATATCATTGGAAGCCCAAAATTTCCTCAAAAAAGTGGCTTAACTAATTTTTGGAAAATAAAACAATTTATTAAATAAATGAATTTTCTTCAAAAAATGGGGTTTATTACATTTAATTCCATTTAATTTTTTTTTAATTGAAATTAAATTAAAATTCATAAAAGCCACTCTGTAGAGGAGACTTTGCCCTTTCAAATGATATATCGCCTTCACAGATTGGTTAATGCCTCGCTGAGATATGAACCAAAAAACTATTGGCAAACTCAATCGACAGTATTCTCAAATATTCCTCTTGTTGTGAGGGAACGTCAATCACTCTATAACAATAAAAAAGAAAAAGAAAATACGGTGCTCCCTTCAATCAAAAATTGAGGGAACGGCAGAAATCGCTCTTCCTTTTTTCCTCTTTCCTTTGCATTTCGATGATGTGTCCCTCGGACATACCAACACATAACACACTGTAAACTATTCAAAGCCATTTCTTTAAATTTACTTTTATAACTTATTGTAAATAAAACCCTTCATCATGAATTTGGTATCATTTTAAAGAGCAAAGAATCCCCTATTCAATTATATCAAAATAGTTTATTTATTTTGCCATTTTTGTCATTTAATTTTGAATTTAATTTAAGTCTATCAGTTTCAATTCAATTCCTATGCCATTCTTTTGACTATATCTCTGCGAAACGATAGCCAATCTGGGAAGGCGATATATCGTTGGAAAGCCCAAAATTTCCTCTACAAAATGGCCTTTGTAAATTTTAAAAGTTAACGCTTTAAATATATTTACATGTCTTTGTGTATAGTAGAATATACTCAATGTTTTGAATTTAAAGCCGTTTATTTTATAAATAGATTTGAATTTTCATGCAAAAAATTTCAAGGCAACTTTTTAGAGAACATTTAGAACTTCGCATGGCATATAGCCTTCCAAAATTGGTTACTTCCTTATTGTGCTATATCCAAAACAAAAGGTCAATGTTTTCAATTGATGGTACCAATTTTGATACGGCCAAATCAATGCCCTAAATTGAAAATCCCTAAATTAAAATATTATTCATTTGACTTTTGTAAAACTCTGTAAAATTCCGGCCATTTTCTTTTGAAGCCCTATAGAACATTTTGTTATGGAAATTGGAACACTCAAATTCACATGATGGAAGGAATATTCCTCGCAAAAATAATTATATTTTTCAACCATTAAAAAATAATTTCCGTGCCATCCCCCCAAACCCAAATATTAATTCGGTGCGGTTTCCTCGTCATGCAAATTTCCATGGGAACAAACAAAATAAAACGGGAAGAAGACACATTCACTCAATCCCATCATCCAAAAATGATGGCTTCTTTGCCTCGCGTCATCCATTTTCCATCCCAATAATTTGTGCCATTTTAATTTAAGGCTAATCGAACTCCTCTGCATTATGCCAGCTGCCTAACCGATGAGCAGCAGAGGGCACAAATGACACGAATTTTGTGCAGGGCCGGCGCCGAATCCGCCACAATGGCCTTAAGAAGGGCAAATAATTTGGGTGGCCAATTGGCAAACAATAACAATGATGATGATGATGATGGACATGAAAAGGTTGGGGGAATGGAAAAAAATGAGGGAATTTTGCCATGACTTATTTTGTTTATTTTATTCTATAATTTAGGCAAATATTCTTTAATAAAATGCCTAAATTTTGAGTGAAGAATTTTCAATTATGCCTCAAAAATTCCTTTTCAAATTCAACTAGAAAAGGGGAACATTCGATCCGAAAGGACGGAGAAAAATATGGGATTTGCCTAGAGAGAAAAATGGCTTATTTATTTATTTTATTCAAAAATTAGGCTAATATTCAGAGAAATAAAACCTCAAATTTTAAGTGGGGAATTTCTTCCTTCTCAAATTCCTCTTTAAATGGAAAGGCCAAAATTTGATCCTTTTCCTTTCAATATAATATAACTTCAGGCAAAAAGTCAAAAGTGTCCTCTAAATTTCTGAATTTATTTTTTTGCTTCCATTTTCGTTCCTTTTTGCCTTCAATTCCATTTTTTCCATCAATTTTCTCCGCAAATTCCAATATCAAAAATTCCTCCCCCATTAAATCCCCTCCTCTAATCCGTGCCACAAATTTGTTTTTTTTTTCAGCTTCCAATGCCTTTAATGGACGGACGGCAAAATGATGATGATTTGGATGAGGCAAGGGCCATGGATTTGCGCTGGAAGCGGATTGGCCAAGGAGGAGGAGGGAAAGGGGATGATGGCCAAAAGGAGGAGGAGGAGGATGAAGAGGAGGATGGATTTAGTGGTTGGTTTTTGGCATTTGCATTAATTTAAATAAAATTTATTGACATTTTTGGATGATGGGAATTTTGTGTTGGAGAATATTTTTATTGCTTTAGGGAATATTCCTGCCATCAATAATTAAATTTTTATTGCAAAAATTCAATTTAAATGTGGCTTAAAAATGTGCTAAATATATTCATTTTTTTGACCTTATTTGGGCGTAACTAAATTTGTGACCCATACTTTAGAAACAGTAAACCGTTTTTTGATTAATTTAGCTTTATTTTGAAGAGCCATTTTTAGGCTTTTGAATGAATATATTTCACAAATAGTTAAGTGAAATCTTTATGGAAATATGGCTTCGGGATAAGAATGACACCATTTTTGATTTTTTCATCAATTTTTACGACTTTTTTCGACATAATTTTGTGAATATTAAACCAAATTATGTGAATTTTACATTATTGAATAGATCTAATCGAGCATTCTAATTTATTTAATATATCAAATTCGATGAAAATGTTTCAATATTTTTAGTGTTAAAAGTCCTGCGCCAAATAGGATAGAATCATAATTAATTGGCCCAATTTCTATTTTTGGATTACAAAAGTACCAAAATTTCACATAAATGAATTGTTCAAATTTATAGCCAAAAAAAAATGTTTAAGTTTAAAATATTAAATTCATTGTCAGCCTCCTCAATTCATGTTGTTACAGAAGGCGATGATGCGGTGGACAGTGAAGTGGAAAGGCGGCTACTTTCCATCGATTTTGGCCAAAAACAATATGGCCAATTGGAGAAATTGCATGCCGAAGGATTGACCGCAGAAATTTGGCGGGTCGTCAAAAAACATTTGGGCAATGAAAAGTGGGCTTTTCTTACCCTTGGGCATCCATCTTTGTCAGCCCAAAGGAATCGAGAGTTATACCTAACTTGTCGCCGTTTAAAATAAGAAATCAAGGAATGAACTAATTTTGGAAATTTTATTAAAGAGCAGACTTTAGGCTATTGAATGATATAAATTTGATTTAAATTGGTTTAAAATTGATGTATTTGCCCACAAAAAAACAATTAAAGAATTTTACTATGCTTTAGCCAATTTTTCCGTGGTTTTTTTTGGTATAACTTCATCAATTCTGAGCCAATTTAAATAAAATTAATTTCGTTAGATAGCCTAAGGTCTACTCTTTAATTTGCTATAAAATCATCAAAATTGGTTCAATCCTTGATTACTTATTTTAAACGGCGACAAGTTGGCATGTATAGAGGAATTTAATGGAATATTCACTTTTTTTTGGAAAAAATTAACTACGTAATAATTTGTGGAGTAAAAAGGGGTCCCTAATGGGAATATGGTGCATTTTAATTGGAAGAATATTTTTCTTGCTCTCAAATAAACAGATTGGTAAAATACATTTATGCATATCGACAAGCGCAAAATCGGTTGGGCCAAACATTCGCTGCCATCGAGGCGAATGATATGCGCCGCGTGAAGTCATTGTTGGATGAGGAAATTGTGCAAGCAAGGGATATTCGAGGTTGGTTTGCATAGGAATTTTTTCCTATTTTGTTGGCCAAAATCGACATAAAATGAATAGGAATAAATGAATGATACTTGGGCCATTCTTTTTTTTGGCCATAGCTCGCTAGGCATTTGCCAATCTTAGATGGTAATATATCATTTTAAAGCCCAAAATGTCCTCTAAAAAGTGGCTGATTTATATTTCGTTGTATTTCAATCAGGCATGACCACGGCTACAATTTTTCTATAGCCGTAGCCGTTTTAGCCGTGGCTATTTCATAGCCGTAGCCGCCCGTAGCCGCCAATTTTTTGAAATTTTATAGCCGTAGCCGCCCGCGGCTAGCCGCGGTTAGCCGTATTTTAGAAAAAAATTTTTTTAGTCAAAAAAATTTTAAAAAATAGTCCAGAAAAGAAAAAAAATAGGCAAAAAATTATCCCGCTGGGAAAAATTTGCAAATTATTTACCAAAAATTTTAAAATAATGGCAAAAATTTGTAAATTAAAAAAATAATAAATATTGATGGAGGGAATTTTAAGAAAAGTTCTTTTAAAAATAGAAAATTTGTGGATGGCGGCTATCCCGCGGCTAACCGCGGCTATGGGTTTATAGCCGTTAGCCGCCCTTTAGCCGTCAAATTTTCAAAATTTGTAGCCGTTAGCCGCGGCTAGCCGCGGCTAACCGCGGCTTAGCCGTAGCCGTGGTCATGCCTTATTCCAATTATTAAAAAGGTACATGTCTTTGAGTGTAATAAACCTGAATTTTTTGAGGAAAGTCACTTTCTGTCTCTTTTTCTAAGTAAAAATTAATTGAAGTTTTAAAACAATCAGAAAAGCCACTTTTTAAAGGACATTTCGGGCTTTTAAATGGTATATTGCCTTCTGGAATTGGTTGTTTCCTTGTTGAGATATAGTCAAAAAAATGGGCCCACAGGTCTTTGAAATGTCCTCTTTCACCATAAAACATGAATATTGAAGTTCCGAAAATTGTGAATGAAAACGACCAATTTCCTATATGATGCCCCAAGCTCCATCAAATTTCTTTTGTAATTTTTTACTCTTTACATTATTCATTGTAGGACTCGCCCCATTGCATGTTGCAGTGTTGAAGGAAAGACACGAAATGGTGGAGCAAATTGCGCATCAATTTCCGGCACAAATCAACATTGCTGATCATGTTCGTCGTTGATTATTCAAATTCATTCATTTTCATTGTTTTTAGCTTGGTCGGACCGCAGCCCACTATGCGGCACCCCAACAAAATGCAATTTATGAGACATTGGCCGACGCAGGGGCCGATGTCCAAATTGCCGATAAAGTAGAGGAATATTAGAGGGAAATTAGAGCATTTGAAAGGGCCTCATTTTTCACTTTTTCTCTGAAGGCTTATTATTCTCCAATTAGGCAAATATCTTTTAAAAAAATCTCCAATTAAAAAAGGAGCAGCTCAATTATCCATTGGCCCAACTTGTTGCCGTTTAAAATAACTCATCAAGATGTGAACCAAATTTGATGATTTAGTATCTAATTGAAGAGAAGACGTTGGGCTATCAATGATATTAATTTTATTTAAATTGGTTTTGTACTTTTGGAATTATGTTCAAAAAACGAATGCAAATTTCACTAATCCATAGTAAAGTTCATTTTAAATGTTTTTTAGGCATATAACTTCACTAATTCTGTACCAATTAAAACAAAATTAATATCATTAGCCAAAAGTCTGCTTTTTAATTTGATACTAAAATCATCAAAGTTGGTTTAGTCTTCGATGAGTTATTTTAAACGGCGTCAATCCATTAAAAATAAATTGAAATTCTATTCACATTTTATGAGAACATTTCTTTTGATAAAATTCCCTTCCAAATTCAATAAAAATTTCCCCAAATATACCATCCCCTATAAATTAGAATGGCTTTTCGGCTGAAGTTTATCGCCAAAATCCCCAACAAATGGTTCAACCATTGCCACTGTTGCTGAACGTCCCAAATGAGGATGGCGGCGGTGGCACTCGAAATGGCCTACTCGGAACACTTCGTTCCATGCGAAATCCCTCCTTCGATGATGCATCAACATTGTTTGATCCGGGTAAGCTTAAAACCCAAAACCGGAAGATTCAATGCGTCTAGACCATTCGTCTGGCCATATCTCAACAAAAAAATCCTATTTTGGAAGGGAATATTCCATTCGAAAGTCCTAAAAGTTTTCTAAAAAGTGGCTTACATTAATTTGTTGAAACTAAAATAATTTGTAGGAATGCCTCCAAAAATTTGGGTTTATTACATTCAAAGATATGAAATTTTTAGGCCTGGATTTCAATAAAATTATAAGAGCCACTTTTTAGAAGGCACTTTAAGTTTCCCCATGATATATTTCCTTCCTGAATTGGCTCTCCTCGAGTTATGAGTCAACAATTATGATATGCTACTTAATTGCCTTCCCCTCCCGTGTAAAACATATTTTTGTTTGTTTTTGGTGAATTGCCCTGAAATGGCATAGACTCAACAATTAATATTATATTTGTTTATGGAAAATAAGCAAAAAAAATTGATGCCACCTCCGTTGTCTGGGTGCAGAACATTCCAATGGCCCACACAAATGATGGCCCTGCACCGGCCCACCAACAATCCAATCCAATTGGCCAATTAGTGGCCCATTATTATTTCAATGAATGATGTCCCCCCTTTCCATCCATCCCACACGTTTCCGTCGCCACCCAATCCAATTCAATCCTAGTGCAATCCGGCGCGTGTCCCTCCATTTCCCTCATCATCATTTCCTTCAATTCTAAATATTTGCCCTTTTCCTTTTGGGGGCTTATCATCAAAAGCCCCCTTCATCGGCAAATGTACAAATTTTGGTTGCATAAAGTGACCTCACCAACACCGCCACCGCCAACAATTCAACAACAACAAAAAGGACATTGGCTGTTGGCATCCAAATCCCAGGGTTCCTGTTCGTTGGATTCATCCGCCCCAACCGAAGAATTGTTGGCCGAGGCAACAAAGGGGGCAACACGAAATCGACGGGGAACACAGGAAGAATTGGAGGAGGAAATGCCACCGAATTATTATGATGAGGGGAAAGGGGATGGCGAGGAAAATGATGGTGGACCATTCTTGAATCAATCCATGGATAGCCGTTTTGACAGCGGTTCGCCATAGAAAAACCCAGATAATTGAGTTCCATTGCTATTCTTTTGGCCCTATCTCAACAAAGGAGCAACCAAATTGAGGAGGCGATAAGCCATTTGAAAGTCTTAAATGCTCAATAAAAAGTGGCATTAATTTTTTGAAAAAAGATTTTTAGAAATAAGCGGCTTTTCTTAAATATTTCAGGAAAATTACACTCAAAGGAATGTAAATTTTTATAATTGAAATTAAATAAATATTTTTAAAGCGGCTTTATAGAGGGCACTTTGGGCTTTCAAAAGATATATCGCCTTCCCAAGTTGGTTCTCCTCTCGTTCAGCTATGAGCCGAAAAAGTTTTTCAATCTACGATACTCTAAATTGTCCCCTATCTGCATAATATTTTTATTGGATGAAATAAAGGAGAAATTCATGTCAAAATAATCAAAAATAAAACTATTATTCATTAATTCAACCCTCTCATTTTTGAGATGCCCCATCGGATGAACAAGTTCGACGATGGCTGACCATTGGTGATGTTCAACAATTGGAACAAATTGTATTGGATGGAAGGGCCCATTTGCTAGCGGACAAATCCTCCACAAACATTGGTTCTGCTGAATTCCTGCAAGGCATTGCTCAATACCAATCGAAGATTGACTCAATCCACAAAGCGGTGGAAGAAGGCGATGTGCGCCGAGTGAAATCATTGATTGATCGAAATTTGTTGGCCACAGCTCGGGATAGGCATGGTCCGTTCACCGAAGGGCATGGGGAAAGGAAAATGTTGGCTAAAAGATTATTTTAAATTCATTTGGAAGGGAAAATTCGCAAAAATTAAAATTCTCCTCATATCATTCACAGGAATGACTCCTTTGCATAAAGCATTGTTGTATGGCCAAACGAATACGGCAAGTGGTTTTGGATTTACTTCAATTATTCCATTTATAACATGATAGGTCCGTTTCTTATTGGCCAAATTTCCCCATTGCGTGAATGAGCCCGACCATGTTTGTTATTGTGTTTTCTTCACACATTTATTTTACCCTTTTTTCCTCCTTTTGTTAGGCAGGCCGAACCGCCCTTCATTATGCGGCTGCAGATGCCAACGGGGAACACATGATCAAAGTTTTGCAAAAAGCAGGAGGCGATGCATTCATCGAGGATAAATATGGGCATACTCCATTCTATTATCGAACACATGGAAAAAGACTGAACATTCGAACATTGAAGGATAATGCGGTAGGGAATACCAGTCAGAATAAATTTACAATTACAAATCAGAATTACAATTACAATCGCAAATCAGAATTACAATCGCAAATCAGAATTTATAATTACAATCGCAATTCGCAAATCAGAATTACAATTACAATCGCAAATCAGAATTACAATTACAATTACAAATCAGAATTACAATTACAATTACAAATCAGAATTACAATTACAATTACAAATCAGAATTACAATTACAATTACAAATCAGAATTACAATTACAATTACAAATCAGAATTACAATTACAATTACAAATCAGAATTACAATTACAATTACAAATCAGAATTTACAATTACAATTACAGATCAGAATTACAATTACAATTACAAATCAGAATTACAATTACAATTACAAATCAGAATTTACAATTACAATTACAGATCAGAATTACAATTACAATCGCAAATCAGAATTACAATTACAATTACAAATCAGAATTACAATTACAATCGCAAATCAGAATTACAATTACAATCGCAAATCAGAATTACAATTACAATCGCAAATCAGAATTACAATTACAATCGCAAATCAGAATTACAATTACAATTACAAATCAGAATTACAATTACAATCGCAAATCAGAATTACAATTACAATCGCAAATCAGAATTACAATTACAAATCAGAATTACAATTACAATCGCAAATCAGAATTACAATTACAATCGCAAATCAGAATTACAATTACAAATCAGAATTACAATTACAATTACAGATCAGAATTACAATTACAATTACAAATCAGAATTACAATTACAAATCAGAATTACAATTACAATCGCAAATCAGAATTACAATTACAAATCAGAATTGCAATTACAATCGCAAATCAGAATTACAATTACAAATCAGAATTACAATTACAATCGCAAATCAGAATTACAATTACAATCGCAAATCAGAATTACAATTACAATTACAAATCAGAATTACAATTACAATCGCAAATCAGAATTACAATCGCAAATCAGAATTACAATTACAAATCAGAATTACAATTACAATTACAGATCAGAATTACAATTACAATTACAAATCAGAATTACAATTACAAATCAGAATTACAATTACAATCGCAAATCAGAATTACAATTACAATCGCAAATCAGAATTACAATTACAATCGCAAATCAGAATTACAATCGCAAATCAGAATTACAATTACAAATCAGAATTACAATTACAATTACAGATCAGAATTACAATTACAATCGCAAATCAGAATTACAATTACAATTACAAATCAGAATTACAATTACAATAATAAATCAGAATTACAATTACAATCGCAAATCAGAATTACAATCGCAAATCAGAATTACAATTACAAATCAGAATTGCAATTACAATCGCAAATCAGAATTACAATTACAAATCAGAATTACAATTACAATCGCAAATCAGAATTACAATTACAATCGCAAATCAGAATTACAATTACAAATCAGAATTGCAATTACAATCGCAAATCAGAATTACAATTACAATCGCAAATCAGAATTACAATTACAAATCAGAATTGCAATTACAATCGCAAATCAGAATTACAATTACAATCGCAAATCAGAATTACAATTACAAATCAGAATTACAATTACAATCGCAAATCAGAATTACAATTACAATCGCAAATCAGAATTACAATTACAAATCAGAATTGCAATTACAATCGCAAATCAGAATTACAATTACAAATCAGAATTACAATTACAATCGCAAATCAGAATTACAATTACAAATCAGAATTACAATTACAATCGCAAATCAGAATTACAATTACAATCGCAAATCAGAATTACAATTACAAATCAGAATTGCAATTACAATCGCAAATCAGAATTACAATTACAATCGCAAATCAGAATTACAATTACAAATCAGAATTGCAATTACAATCGCAAATCAGAATTACAATTACAAATCAGAATTACAATTACAATCGCAAATCAGAATTACAATTACAAATCAGAATTACAATTACAATCGCAAATCAGAATTACAATTACAATCGCAAATCAGAATTACAATTACAAATCAGAATTGCAATTACAATCGCAAATCAGAATTACAATTACAATCGCAAATCAGAATTACAATTACAAATCAGAATTACAATTACAATCGCAAATCAGAATTACAATTACAATCGCAAATCAGAATTACAATTACAAATCAGAATTGCAATTACAATCGCAAATCAGAATTACAATTACAAATCAGAATTACAATTACAATCGCAAATCAGAATTACAATTACAAATCAGAATTACAATTACAATCGCAAATCAGAATTACAATTACAATCGCAAATCAGAATTACAATTACAAATCAGAATTGCAATTACAATCGCAAATCAGAATTACAATTACAATCGCAAATCAGAATTACAATTACAAATCAGAATTGCAATTACAATCGCAAATCAGAATTACAATTACAAATCAGAATTACAATTACAATCGCAAATCAGAATTACAATTACAATCGCAAATCAGAATTACAATTACAATTACAGATCAGAATTACAATTACAATCGCAAATCAGAATTACAATTACAAATCAGAATTACAATTACAATCGCAAATCAGAATTACAATTACAATCGCAAATCAGAATTACAATTACAAATCAGAATTGCAATTACAATCGCAAATCAGAATTACAATTACAAATCAGAATTACAATTACAATCGCAAATCAGAATTACAATTACAATCGCAAATCAGAATTACAATTACAATTACAAATCAGAATTACAATTACAATCGCAAATCAGAATTACAATCGCAAATCAGAATTACAATTACAAATCAGAATTACAATTACAATTACAGATCAGAATTACAATTACAATTACAAATCAGAATTACAATTACAAATCAGAATTACAATTACAATCGCAAATCAGAATTACAATTACAATCGCAAATCAGAATTACAATTACAATCGCAAATCAGAATTACAATCGCAAATCAGAATTACAATTACAATTACAAATCAGAATTACAATTACAATTACAAATCAGAATTACAATTACAATCGCAAATCAGAATTACAATCGCAAATCAGAATTACAATTACAAATCAGAATTGCAATTACAATCGCAAATCAGAATTACAATTACAAATCAGAATTACAATTACAATCGCAAATCAGAATTACAATTACAAATCAGAATTACAATTACAATTACAAATCAGAATTACAATTACAATCGCAAATCAGAATTACAATTACAAATCAGAATTACAATTACAATCGCAAATCAGAATTACAATTACAATCGCAAATCAGAATTACAATCGCAAATCAGAATTACAATTACAAATCAGAATTACAATTACAATCGCAAATCAGAATTACAATTACAAATCAGAATTACAATTACAATTACAAATCAGAATTACAAATCAGAATTACAATTACAAATCAGAATTACAATTACAAATCAGAATTACAATTACAATTACAAATCAGAATTACAATTACAATTACAAATCAGAATTACAATTACAATTACAAATCAGAATTACAATTACAATTACAAATCAGAATTACAATTACAAATCAGAATTACAATTACAATTACAAATCAGAATTACAAATCAGAATTACAATTACAAATCAGAATTACAATTACAAATCAGAATTACAATTACAATTACAAATCAGAATTACAATTACAATTACAAATCAGAATTACAATTACAATTACAAATCAGAATTCAAACATATTTCTCATTCAAGGACTAGTTCCTCTCTTAATCTTTCGCACTCCAATATATTCCTTCAATGCAATTTAATTATTCCTTCCCAGGTGATTAATCAACTCATTTCTGGCCAGCTGAATCGGCCTTTGCTTCAAGATTTGGAAGAGGATATCACAGATTGGGTCCATACCGGGAATATTGGCAAATTGGAGGAGCTGATTCTTAATGGTTATGCTGATTTATTGTTGGGTCGAAATCATCAGGTGCCCAATTTTCTCCTTTTTCATAAAAATTTTGTTCAATCTAAAGTTGGAAGATGCGGAAGCGATCAGTTTTTTGGAGGTGTTGCCTCAATATCAGGCAAAAATTCAGGCCATTCACAAGGCAATTGAGCAGGGAAATTTGAGGGCAGTGAAATTGTTGACGGATCGAAAAAAATTGGCATTGTGTCGAGACAGTCGAGGGCTTGCCCCTTTGCATAAAGCAGTAGTGTTTGGGCAAACTGAGATTGCAAAGGCAAGTTTTCGTAAATTAGGTCTCATATTTTGACTTACAATAAATCAATTTTCAAAGAACCTGAATGTCCTCTAAAAAGTGGCTTCTTTAATTTTATTAAAATTTAAAAAAACTACTTAAAATAAGCAGCTTTCCACCAAAAATTCGAGTTTATTTTTCTCAGGCAAATAACTATTAAAAAAAGTTGAATCTAATAATAATTTATATGTAGCCACTTAGTGGACATTCAGGATTTTCAAATGACTTATTGCCTTCCTGAATTGGTTAATTCCTCACTAATAAGATATAAACCAAAAATTAATTGTTGGAAATCGAGGGAACACCAAATTTCTTTTCCCCATCTATGAATGAGAAGAAGAATGAATACGGTACTCCATTTGATGAGAATCGAATGATTTCTGCCTACAGCTATTTTCTCTTTGAAATGGAGGAATAAAAATCTTTCCTCTCTTTTTCCGACTGTAACTATAAAATAAAAAAAAACTGCCTAATATAGCAATTGAAACTTTTTTGCCATATCTCATTAAGGAAGTAACCAATTTTGGAAGGCGAAATGTCATTCGAAACCCCCAACTTTCCTTTAAAATTGGCTTTCTAATTTTTTGAAAATTTAAACAATTTATAAATAAACGGTTTTCCCTCAATCAACCAGAAAAAATTGGGGTTTATTAAATTCAAAGACATATAATTTTTAATAAACTAGATTTCTTAAAATTAGAATAGGCCACTTTGTAGAGGACACTTTGAGCCTTAATATGATATTTGCTTTCCAGAGTGGCTAATGCCTCTTTGAGATATAGTTCAAACTCCAAACCCAACCGTCTTCTACTCAATTGATCCAATTTTTTTGGTATTTCAGTATTTGATTCGGAATTATCCCCAATCCGTGAATGCCATGGACCAACGCAAGAGAACACCATTGCATTATGCGGCCTCACTTCGGGATGGTGGCTATTTGTACAAATTGATGAGGAAGGCTGGCGCCGATCCAAACATTTTTGATTGTGTTGGTTTTGAGGGAGAATTAATTGAATTCAAATTGGAAATTATGCAGAATGGACGACCACCAAAATATTATTTAAAATATCCTGGTGAGCTGAATTTGGAGCGAATGCGGTTGGACACGAAACAGGCATTGAAGCAAATTTTGCATAATCGGGTGGCGCCTTCTTATTTGGAATCAAAGTAATTGGCTGGGATACATCCAAACTTGGCACTTTTTATAATAACTCTTCACGGGTTGGACCAATTATGATAATTTTAGTATCAAATTAAAGAGCAGACTTTTGGCTATTAAATGATTTTATTTAAATTGGTTTAGAATTGCTGAAGTTATGCACAAAAAACCATTTAAAATGAACTTTACTACAAATTAACAAAATTTGCATTAATTTCTTGGCCATAACTCCACCAATTCTGAACCGATTTAAATAAAATTAATATCATTTGATAGCCAAAAGTCTGCTCTTTAAATTTTTAGCAAAATTATGAAAATTGGTTCAATAGTTGATGAGTTATTTTAAATGGCATGGGTCTAGTCTTCTCTTTGTATTATTTCACCCTTCTCTCCCAATCAGCATTCAACAATGGCTTCGCGAGGGAAATTTGGCCAAATTGGATCAGTTGGTCATGTCCGGATGTGCAGATTTGTTGATGGAGAAGAAATCGGCGAATCCGGATGCCCAATTATTCCTCAGGGAATTGCCCGAATTGATTGGCACAATCGAACAAATTCATCGTGCCGTAAAGGAGGGCCGACTGGAAATTGTCAAACAATTGATGACAACGAAGAGATTGGTGAGTGGCAAATGCACAGAAGGGGAATGGCTAACGCATTTTGGCGAAAATATTTAATTCAACTTAAAAAGTATTAAAATGATATCCAATACATAAATCTCGTCAAAACGCATAATTTGATTATATTTTGGTTTGAGTTTAATCTAATCTACTAATTTAGTTTTAAACCATTAAACCAAAATTGGTTTAGACCGTTTAATGCCCTTTAATTGGTGACCAAACCATAACAAATTATATACCATTCAATGCGTCCTGACCAGGCTCTATCCAATTTTGGGTATATGTGATTTGTGAATAAGGAGGGTAATCCCTTAAACCATTATAATTATTTCGGCTTTATATATTCTTATAGGCAAATTAAATATTTCTCATTAATTTTTCTAGGCATTGGCACGCGATCGCCACGGGTGCACTCCACTGCATACGGCCATAATCCATGAGCAAACGGAAATAATCCGTTTCATTGCGGCCACATTCCCATCCGTCCTGAATGCACCGGACTATAATAAGCGGACGGCAATGCATTATGCGGCGGCGGCACGGGATGGCGGCCATTATTTGAAAATATTGGGAAAGGCTGGCGCCGATCCAATGGCCGTTGACAATGTGAATAATATAAATATATGACATTTCATTATCTGGGCCATTTCTTTTGGTCATAACTCAACAAGGCGATGACCAATTTGGGAAGGCGATATATCATTTGATAGTCCTAAATGTCCTCTAAAAAGTGGCATAATTAATTTTTTAAAAATTTTAAATATTTTAAAATAGGCGGCTTTTCTTCACTCAAGCAAAAAATTTGGGTTAATTCTATTCAAAGACATTAAACCTTTTTAAAAGCTTGAATTTAATAAAATCTAATAAGGCCACTTTATAGATGACACTTTGGGCTTTCCAATAGTATATTTCCTCCCCGGATTGGCTAATGCCTTGCTGAGATATTGGCTATTAGAAAGGTCCATGTACTAAATATCCATTTAACGACAACGACAAATATTTTATTCCAATAATTCGCGCATTTATAGGAAGGACGAACGCCGGATTATTATCGGAGGAATGCAGTTTTCGACCTGAAAATGTTGAAGGAAAGGGACGCCGAAGAATTCGGGGCCGAAACATTGTTGGCCCAATCTGGGCTTGGCCAAATCCCTGGAGGTGGTGGCCATATTGATTTTGAAAATGGATTACTGATGGACAGTCCGGCGGAATCAGTCGGTGAATTGTCGGGTCGAAGTTCGGGTGTGGATTCTGGCAGAAGGGGCAATGGGGATGAGGAAGAGGAGGATTTGGAGAAGAATCGATTTGAACGGCTTCTCCATGAACGATTGGAAATGCCGACGTGAGGGGAAAATGAAGGGGGAAATTGCGGGAAAAATTATCATTTTAAGGAGTGACAATGGCCTGTATTTGGCCCGAACTGTGGCACCGGTGTTGACAAAGGCATTGGCCGAAGTTTGTCAAACAAAAATATTGGAAACAACCCCAACTTTATGCCGTTTAGAATAACTCATTAAGGAATGAACTAATTTTCGTGATCTTGGTATCAAATTAAAGAGCAGAGTTGTGGCTATCCAAAGATATTAATTTATATAAATTGGTTCTTAATTTATGGAATTATGCCCAAAAAGCATTTCAAATGACCTTTAATTTGGATTAGTGAAATCTGCAGTAATTTTTGGCACTACTACTCCATCAATTCTGAACCATTTTATATTAAATTAATATCATTGAATAGCCAAAGGTCTGTTCTAAATTTGTTCACAAAATTGTCAAAATTGATTCCATCCTTGATTAGTTAAATGGAGACAAGTTGGAGCATATCCCAAAAATATGCAAATTTAATCCAATTCATTTGTTTCCACATTGAAGGTTTTACTTCGAAGGCCTGCAAATCCAATTGGTTTCATTTCGGACTGGTTAATTCAATACATGGAGGAAGGCAAGGATTTTTGATCACCAAAAATATGACTGATTGAATTTTTTCACATAAAAATTTCCCCATCATAAATTGAGTTCATTTTTTGATATCATTGTTTTCCTTTATTCCCTTCCTTCTTTTTTGTGGCCATCATTTTAATGTGTTTCCTGTGAATATAAAAAAATCCATCTAAATTTTATTCACATTTTTGTTACCCTCATTTGGCGTCCTTTAGTTTCAATTGGCAAAGAAAGGGCGGCGATTAAGCCGATTAAAGCAGCGCCACAATACATCCTTAAATATTTTGAGAAAATTATAAGAAATAGTAATATTCATTAGCCTAAAAATTGAATCAAAGTGCCAAAAAAGGATTTTTATTTATGTCGAAATAATATTTTTATTACCAACTTGGGCCATAACATTTTATGGATTAGAAGAAGAAGTTCTTCACTCATCTAAAGGTGGCCACTTTTGGTGAAACTTTGCCTATTTTTAGTCCATAGGATGCCTTCAATTAAACCGTAATTGTTATCTGCTGAAGGCGTTCTCCTCGAAAATTATGATTCACAAAATTTGATTAGAAATTGAAAAAATAATCCCTTCCTCGAAGGGGAATTGAACCCGCGATTCCAGAAGAGTGTTGAGGCATCAAACCCACTGGACCACCAAGACCAATGAATCCGCTATAAAAAAAGTATTCCTTATGGGAGAAAAGGGCGAGTTGGCAAATTTTCTAATGGCCATAATTTCCGAGGCAAGCGCCTTCAACAAAAAATAATTGTGGCATAGATGAAGGCATCCTATGGATTGAAAAAAGGTAAAGTTTTATCAAAAGTGGCCAACTTTAAAGTGTGGGATTTCCATGTTAGAAGTTTAGATTAGGATATGGTTTTAAAATGAGGTCGATTTGGCCAGGTTTTATGGTCTAAAAATATCCATTTTCGACACGAAAATTTTAAGGCAAATTAATTCTTATTTTGACAAATTAATTTCCATCCGAATTCTCAAACCCACCCAATTGGAATCATCAAAGAATGGCCAGAGGCAACTTGGGCCACAAAGGGAGTGGCTTAAAAATTGACACATTTGTTAAATTTATTGTAGGGATTGCTCACCGATTGCACCCAATCTGGCCATTGATGAGCTCGCGCCCAAGCCAATTGCCCTCAACGTTGTTGGATACACTTCTGGGGTGTACACATAAACGCATTGGAAGGAGCCGGAAATGAATGCGCGGGCCACAAAAATGAACACCGTTACCCAATGCCTTCAAATCAGAGAGAGAAGCGTTAATGAATTCGAATGGGGAAAGGAAAATTTGAATCGAAAAAGGATACATTTCTGTACCCCTCCCCTCCCCCCCCCCCCCGCCCCCCGATTAAGTACTTGAATTTATCTTTTGACCAATATCTCAACGAGGCCATATACAATAGTAATTAAATAAATCATTTGAAAGCCTAAATGTCCTTCAAAAAGTGGCTAAATAAATTATTTGAAAACTTTAAAAAATTCGTAAAATAAACAGAATTCGGGTATTATACTCAAAGACATGTAACTTTTTTTTTAAAAAATTAGTATCAATAAAATATCAATAAGCCACTTTATAGAGAACACTTTGGGCTTTTAAATGATATATTGCCTTACTAAATTGGCTAATAAGGCCTCGTTGAGATATTCGTCAAAAACGGATGAAGTATTAAATGCCTCATATCGGGAATGTGGGAAATACCTTTGAAGGCAAAAGAAGAGCAAAAATAGGAAGAAAGCATAGACACTGAATTCCATGGCCATTGTCCTCTTCCGTCCCAACCATTCAATGACAATGGCCGTCAAAGCGAGTCCAGGGAATTCGGATAGTGTGGTGGAGAGTAAATCCAAATAATCCTTTTGGACAAGTGGCTTACACCCAATGACCATTTGTGCCGATGATTCTTCCCCATCAATGATGGTGGCATTCAATGTTGATGCCATGCCCCCGTGGCATTCATCGCCGGATTGGAAAAGGACGGTGGTCAAAAGGACAACGCCTTAATATTTAATTCAGATTGATAAAGAGATTGGATACGACCCAACTTGACGCCATTTATATAATAACTCATCAATGACTGAATCAATCTTGATGTTTTTTGTATCAATTTAAAGAGCAGACTTTTGGCTATCCAATGATATTATATTTAAATTGGCCCAGAATTTATGAAGTTATGTCCAAAAAATCATTGAAAATTTAGCAAATAAAAAGTAAAGATAATTTTAATTTTTTTGGTCATATTTTCATCACTTTTGAACCAATTAAATTTAATTTAATATTATTTGATAGTCAAAAGTCTGCTCTTTAATTTGATACTAAAATCATCAAAATTGGATCAACCCTTAATGATTGTAAGCGGCGACAAATTGGATAAATCCGACTTGCCATAATAGCAGAATGCATTCATTGCCCAAATTAACCAAAGTAACAAAGTTGTGCCGCGCAATTCTGGCACAAACAAATGCGAAAGTTGTCCTCGGTGTTTATCTACACCGCCTCGATTGTTTGCTTCAATCAATTTGCCCGTTGGCAGCATTCGACCATTCAATTTGGCCACTCGCTGCAATGAATGCAATGCGTCTTCCGTTCGGCCGGCACTCATAAGGAAACGGGCACTTTCGGGAAGCCACTGTGTTTTTATGGGAAATATGGGAGGATAAAAAAAATTTGGCATTGGATAGTATTTAATTTTGAGATATAAAACATTAAAATTGCCGAAAAAATAATAATAATTATAATTGTTTAAGGGTTTATAATGGTTTTTGTCCATCATATTCGCAAACCATATACCCATTGGATATAGCTAGTCAAGACGCATTGAATGAGATATATAATTTGGTAATAGTTTGGTCAACAATTAAAGGGTATTAAACGGTTTAAACCAATTTTGGTTTAATGGTTCAAAACTAAGTTAGAATTGGTTAAACCTAAACCAAAACTTAATTAAATATCTATTGATTGGGTTTAAAATTATGGGTTTAGGATAAATTTCTAAATCGTTAAATCTTTTAGGCAATTTCAATAGTTTTTCGACTAATTAAATATTTTAAAAATGTTGGCATTTTTACCAAGCATGAAAGTGTGAACATTGCCAATGGCAACGAACTGAGCAACAAAAGCCATCGCCAACCCCAGGTGGACATGACAAAAAGTGCCAAAATTGCTTCGAACGCCGCCCCAACTGCCCAAAATGATTCGATCAGAACAACGCATTTTGCCCTTTGGGCAAGTGGCAAGAATTCCGCAAAAAGGGTTACCCTAAAAGTGGCATTAATCGAAGGAAAGGAAGGCTAAACGATTGAGGAATTCCACCAATGCCAACACCGGTCAATGCCCGAAGTAGCAGAAATGCCCGAAAATTGGGAGCAGCCGTTGAGAGGAGGCCCATTGCAAATGTCAAGGTGGCCGCACACATTAGACCCTTTCGACGGCCAAAACGATCACAAAATTTGCCCCATGCCGTCGAGGACAGCATCATCCCGGAGAACACGCAAGTGGTGATCAAAGCCTGGAAATTGAATATAAAAAGACAAAAAATTTTCATTTATTGCTGTAATATAAGATGAGTACCTACGCCAAGCCATAGCTCAGTAAGGAAACAACCAATTTGGGAAGGCGATAATAAGCCATTTGAAAGCCATAAATGTTCTCTAGAAAGTGGCTTAATTATTTTTGTTTAAATTTACACATTTTAGAAAAAGCGAAACTTTTCTTCAACAAATTCTAGTTTATTATATTCAAATGCATCTAAATTTTTGTAATTGAAATTAAATAAAATATTTTTGAAGCTACTTTATAGAAGAAACTTTTAGCTTTAAAATGGTATATCGCCTTCTCAGATTGGCCAATGCCTCGCTGAGATATGGGCCAAAAAATGCGAGTGCTTAATCGGCACAGTAGTGCAGATTTGTGATTTGTGTTTCCCTCGATTCCCAACATAAGAGGTACCGTATTCTCTTTCTAGCTGCTGCAGTGAGGAAAAGTGTGTTCCCTCAATTTGATTGAAGGGAAAAATTTGTGTTCCCTCGATTAGATTGAAAAGGATATTTGTGATTTGTGTTCCCTTGGATATAAATATACAATAAGAGAGACAGTTCTTTGAGAGCCGATTAGATTTAGGCCTATATCTCAGCGAGGCATTAACCAATTTTGGAAGGCGATATATCATTTTAAAGCCCAAACACTCCTCTATAAAATAGCTAAATTATTTTTCATAAATTCAACCCTTAAAAATAAAGCTACACGTCTTTAAATATAAACCCACATTTTTGAGGTAAAGCCTTTTTTCTATACTAAATTTTAATTTTTTTTATAAAATAAAAATAGCAATTTTTTAGCGGACTTTTAGAGCTTTCGAATGATATATAGCCATCCCAAATTTATGGTCGCTTCGTTGAGATATGCGCCAAAAACCTTCCCCTCTAGCTCACTTGTTGCATTGGAGTAATGGCCCATTCACAATAGAGTGCCGGTGACAAAATGGAAAGGATCATTATTTCCATTGCATCGGCCATCCATGCCAATCCGGTCAGCAGGGCCAAAAGTAGCTGGAATTTGCCAAAGCCCAAATATTCTACGGCATCATCCACTGTGAATACGTCAGGCACTCCCCCAGCAATTCCAGCTAAATGCCCGGTGGCATCCTCGGGCTCGCCAATTCGTATTTGATCATTTCCGCCTCCACCATCATTGCTACCTTCAATTCCCTCATAATGGACTGGATGTGAGCTGGATGTGCCTTTGAGCCTATTTTTGGGAAATATTTCCATTATTCCTCCTTCCTTTTTAAGTCGAGTACCGCCAATTGTGTGCCTAGATCGGTTTTTGGTCCATATCTCAGCAAGGCAATTATCAATTTGGAAAGGGGATATATCATTTTAAAGCCTAAAGTGCCCTTTATAAAGTGGCCTTGTTTAATTTTAAAAATTTTTACTTTTAAAGCGTTATATGCCTTTGATTATTATAGTCCTAATTTTTGAGGAAAATTCGCTTATATTACAAAAAAATTTTAATTTTTCGTAAAACTATTTAAGCCACTTTTTAGTGAACATTTAGGCTTTCCAATGGCATATCGCCTTTCTAAATTGGCTGCTTCCTTCTTGAGATATGGCCAAAAGAATTGTCCAAGTTCTAAATTTCTATTAATATTCCTCCACCTTTCAGCCAATACCACAGATTAGTACTTAAATTTATCTTTGGCTAATATCAGCGAGGCAATAGCCAATTTTTGAAGGTGATTTACCATTGAAGCACACAGTTTCCTCTACAAAGTTGCCTTATTAAATTTTATGAAATATAGGCTTTAAAAAAGTTATATGCTTTTTGATTATAATAGATCCGATTTTTCAAAAAAAAAGCCACTTTTCCTACAAATAATTTAATTTTTCAAAAAATTTTTTGGCCACTTTTTAGAGGGTATTTAGGGCTTCAAATGGCATATCGCCTTCCTAAATTTGTTACTTCCTTGTTGAGTTATGGCCAAAAGAAATGACTAGGTACTCAATCCACGCTATTCAATTATCCCATTTCGCCGTTTAACTGGTCAATAATGTTGGATGCGGTCAAACTGGAATAGGTGTCCGTCAATCTGGACGCTTCCAATACTTCCGTCAATATGGCCTTGTCTCCCATTTGGCCACAAATGAATCAAATTAGCCACACAAATTCACATGAAAAATAAATGAATATTTCCTCTCCTTTATTATTTAGTTTTTTATTGAGTGAGAGTAGAAAAGAGGAAAATGGAAAATGAAAAAGTGGGGGAAATGTATGAATAATTGGAATGGATGTGAGCCAAGCCAAATGGAGTAGAAAGAAAGGAAAAAGGTGGAAGTGGGTGGCTGGTAGAAAGGAGGGAGGCTTTTTGTGTGCTTCTCCATTCCATCCATTTATTCGGGTCCCCCTCTAATGCCCACTTCCAGTGCCGGCATTTCCTCCAATGTTTCTGCCATCGGCTGGCAGCAAAATGCGCTCCCATTTCCAATGCAGTGGCAGCCAGAGAAATGTGGGGCTTTGGCATTGGCCAGAGTCGGGGAAAGCGAAGGCCATGGATGGGGAGAAGAAGGGAACACGGCTAAATGGAATTGAAGCTAGGAGGTAGACAAAAATGGCATCATCTGGCAATTGTGGATTGTGGCAGTTTAAATGAATTTGGTTCATTAAATTATTTAAAATGAGTAACATCCGTTATTAATCATACTAGTATTTGCTTTTTGTATTTTGTAAGACCATCTGAATTTCGCGCATTGGCCAAAATCTCAGTAATCTTACTAAAAATATTAATAAAACTTCTATATAAATGGAATAAGCTCTTTCCTATCAAGCATTTTCGATAATTAAATAATTAATTAAATTTAATTGGCCACAGAAAGTTATGGCCATAAAAACTAAAACCGCCTGCTTTTGGCATAATCTCTATTTGCATTTTTATAAAATCCCAGAAATTTTTTCTACAAACAATTCATCACAATGAATTCTATATAAAGAACGTACAAAATTGGTTTAAATTAAAGCTAAATATTTAATTGATAAATTGATTTGAAGTCCATAAATCCGGGTGCGCCCTTCCAATCAATTAATATAAAAATTTTAAAATGGCTTTTTGCAAATTTTATATCCACTTTTTTAAATGAATGTTTTATGTATAAAAATGATATCAAATTGATTATGTGTTTTTTTTATGTATTTTTATTTGGCTTCAATAAAATTCCCTGCTGCCATCATTCCTCCGCCCTTCTTTTGTGCTCCACCCCCACGAAGTTTCATGAATGCCGCACTGAATGGATGCATTCCCTGCATATGCTCCAGAAATCCATCGTAGTTGGCTGCCGTGAATCCACATTCCTCGCAAACAAAGACCTAATTTTGTGGAATTTTATTGAATTTATATTTAATTAAATATTTTCGGAATTTTATTGAATATTTTCGGAATTAATTTAATTTAATTTAAATTGGAATTTTATTGAATTTATATTTAATTAAATATTTTCGGAATTTTATTGAATATTTTCGGAATTAATTTAATTTAATTTAAATTGGAATTTTATTGAATTTATATTTAATTAAATATTTTCGGAATTTTATTGAATATTTTCGGAATTAATTTAATTTAATTTAAATTGGAATTTTATTAAATTTAATATTTTCGGCCTACTTTGCTTCTCCTCTCCTTGTAGCCATAATTATGCGCCTGTCCGTGCACTTTCCTCAAATGTGATTCCAGCGAGCACCGTTGGGTGAATGATTTCTCGCAAAGATTGCATTTATATGGCCGAACACCTTAAAATTTTAATGGAAAAATTGACCATTTTTGGACATACCTGTATGCGTTCGAGTGTGCCTTTTCAAGTCGAAAGTGTCATTGAATCCTTTCCCACAAAATGAGCACAAATAACGCTTCAGATCGGAATGGCATTTGGCATGACGATTCAGCAACCTTTGTAAATTGAATTTCTACAGGGCAAAATGAATTCATTGAAAGGTGTAATTTTTATGGGGAAAACCTTTCCACAAGTTCGGCAAGTCAATGCGCCCTGTTGTTGTTTGGATTCGTTCGGTTCACTGTAAAAAAATGCGACAAATTTTATAAATTTCCCTTTATTTTCTCTAATTATTTTGGGAAATGCTTCAAAAGTGTTTTGGCTACCAGAAAATTGTGCAAAATTATTGAATTATTTACATTTAAAATGCTCAAAAAATAAAATTTATGAAAGAAAAGAGAATTAGTTTTGATTTAATGAGAGAAAGATTGTTTCCGGTTAGATTGTTTTGATGTTTTTATTTTCCCGGTTAATCATTTCCGGAAATATTTCAGGCAATTATTTTCCTATTTGATGTGTTTTCGGCCTCGAAAATTGAACCATTTCAAACCAATTCCCCTTTTATCCCTTTTATTTTTAACATTTTTATATAATAAATTCAAAAAATTATCATTTTCTAAGAGAACACTGTTTGACTTTTGATTTAATGTGAAAAA
The DNA here is from genome assembly GCA_030063045.1 of Pratylenchus scribneri. Taxonomy (NCBI): domain Eukaryota; kingdom Metazoa; phylum Nematoda; class Chromadorea; order Rhabditida; family Pratylenchidae; genus Pratylenchus; species Pratylenchus scribneri. Next base: position 933,751 of record JAQSEB010000007.1, read on the forward strand.
TTCAATTTGAATGTGTGGAGTGTGGACTCACGATCGAATGCTGTCCATTTCCCGCGGACTATGAATGCTTTGAAGCAATGGATTTTTGACGCCATAACCGCCGTTCACATATTCAATTGATGGCAGCAATCCTGTTGGCATTGGGGCAGTGGCCGAAACATTGTTGGTGACAGCCGCCGCTGCAGCAACAATTGCCGGAAACACCGCTGCTGGTGGGAGAGGCTGCAAAATGATTTGGAGAATTTGGGATTGATTTGGGATTGGATTTATGCTTAATTTATTTAAAATAAGACAAAAATGCTAACAAAGATGAATTCTATATATTACAGCGAATATTGGAAATTGGCGAATCCCGGAATTAGCTAAATATTGGGCTAGCTAATTTTGAAAATCTCGTCTTCTAGACTTCATTCAGATTCGAAAATGGGTTCTTTCAATTTGGCATGGTCAAATTGGTCTATGAAATTTCCAATTTTAAAACAGTATAACTTTGTATCGAAAAGCTGAATTATTATTAGTTCAAACCTAAACCGGTTTGTCTAGGCTTTATTTCGGGTTTTCAAATTGAAATTTAATAGATTAGATCGACTATGCCGGATCTAATTAAGCTATTCTCAAGTCTTTGAATTTTCTTGAAGATAAGATTTCCAAAATTAGCTTGCCCTGAATCTAACAAATTCCGGAATTAGCTAATTTTCAATATTAGCTGTAATATAATATAAATGGGCCCAAAAGTTTTTATAATTATTTTTGAAAATATGGCTCGTTTTATGAGAGTTCCATTCAAAATTTCCTCTCAACCCACTGGCAATGTTGCTGATGTGCCAATGTTTGTTGGTGATGGTCGATGGTGGCAATTTGCTGCCATATTTTTGGCCTCTGCTGACAAAATTGAAGGTGAAGAGGTGGTACTGGATGAATTTGACGATGAAATGTGCTGAATTGATGGAAGAAGGCTTTCCACGAGGAATGAAGTGGAATTATTCCCTTCAAATGTGCCATTTTTCCTCCGTTTTTGTCCGCAATTATTAACATTATCATCTTCTTCTCTTTTCATTTCCTTTCCCATTCCTCCTTTTGCCATTTGTTGTCCAAATTTGGCCAAAAAATTGTTGCCAATTTGAAGTGGAGAATTTTGTGCATTTGAATTTGACACTGCCATCAAAATGCCTTCTTCTTCGGTTGATGGTCTTTTTGGCTGTTGGATATCAATTGATGTTGCCTTCGGCAAAATTGATTCATCTCCTGAATATTTTGAATACAGTATCAAATCGAATACGGTAGGAGATATTTCAGTACCTGGGGAATTAATTTTTGGCATAGCTCAATAAGGAAATAACCAATTTCGGTAAAAGATATACCATTTTAAAGCCAAAAGTGTCCTCTACAATTTAGCCATTTTAAATTTTATGAATTCCAACTTTAAAAAAGCTTTCATGTCTCTAAGTGTAATAGAGTCGAATTTTTGAAGGAAAAGCCGCTTTTTCTGCAAAATATTTGTAAGTTTTCAGAAATTAATTAAAGCCACTTTTTAGAGAACACTTAGAGCTTCTGAATGGCATATCGCCTTCCCAAACTGGGTGCTTCCTTCTCGAGTTATGGCCAAAAAATTGGTTGCTAATTCAAATTACCCTTCCCCCTTCTCCTCCCCTTTTATTCCCTTTAGCCATTAATATTTTCCAACCATTTTGGGTATTCCTTTTCATGTTCCCAATGATTGAATGCAGCAACATGGACATTGCCATTGCATTTTGTTGCTGATTGTGGCCAACAAATGGAGTTGGACGAAATTGAGGATTTGGATGGTAGAAAAGGGCGGAAGAGAGTTGAAATGTAGAAGGCGGCTGACAAATTGGCATTTGGGCCATAATGGCATTGAGCAAAAGGGAATTATTATTATTGTTGGATGGTGGGAATAATGATGGCTGGTGATTGGGAGGTGTTGAAGATTGTTGAGGAAGTGGAAATTTAGATGGGCAAATTGAAGGCGGAAACATTTTTTTGGCCTGAAAATTTATCTGAAAATATGAAATAAATAACTCAATCAGATTTAGAAAGCCAAAATATTAATCATAGGGTGGATTTATGTCAGTAGTAAAGCCCCTTATTAGAATAATCATCTGAGGAAATTTGGCATAATTCTGAACCAACTTCAATGAATATATTGGATGATTTTAGGGATATTCAATGAGTAAAAAGTAATCAAAAAATGGATAGAGAATAAGTACTGTCGATTGAGTTACTTGCATTCGGTTTTTGGCAAATATCTCAGTGAGTCATTAACCAATTCTTGAAGGCGATATGCCATTCTAATGCCTAAAATGTCTTATAAAAAATGGCTTATAATATTTGAATGTAATCTGGGATTTAAAAATTTGCATGTCTCTGAATGTAAATATACTCAAATTATAGGAGGAAAAACCACTTATTTTACAGATTGATTTAAATTTTGAAAAATATTTGCCACTTTTTAGAGGACATTTAGGGCTTTAAAATGGCATATCGCCTTAATTGGTTGATTCCTTGTGGAGATATGGCCAAAAGAACAGCCAAAGTACTCAATTGTTTCTTCAAAAAATACCGAATAAATTGGAAATACTGATTGGAAGGAAAGAAAACGGTATGGACAAAAAAGGCTCGTTCTTAGTTAAAAATGGCCAGAATAGGCTGGTTGGAAATGGGAGGCATCGTTCACCTAACTAACCGAACCCCCCCCCCCCCCCCCCCCCATCATACGGCCCACTTCGTCTCAAAATGTGCACAGCCAATCGCCGCCGGCGGACTGTGGGCCAGTTACTCATCAGCAACCAACCCAACATCACGAGCCGAAATGTGTGGGGAAATTTTAAGAGGGAGGCGGGCCGCTGCGCAAAACCGGTCCTCCTCCTTTCCTCCCCCATATTTTCCCGTATGCGCAGTACAGCAATTTGGAAACGGAGAAGAAGATGGTCGGAGGAGGACTTTCCGGTGCAGGCTGGCACCCATCCCTTCTTTCGATGGGACTCCTTCCCGCACACAAATAATTGCCAGGCGGCCCGCCAAAATTTTGTGTGCGTTGTCCTGAAGTGGATGGAGGTGAGTGTTCTGGAGGCCCATCCAAGGTCGAGTTCTCCTCCTCCTGCTGGAGCCTTACTGCCTGAACAACTTCTTCTTGGGAGGAAGAAGGCGAATTGTTATGGAGGAGGGGAAAAGGCCGTTGGGGAGAGCGGATGGAGAAGGTCGAGGAGGAGGGGAGGCGGAAATTGGAGGCGGGCAGGGAAACGGTATAAAGTGGAAGGGGAGCCCAAAATGTGTTTATACTGCCAATTTGCAGGAAATTTATTGTAAGGTGAAGGCTCATTAATTTAGTACCAACTTTATGTGATTGCCCTCGTCAGGTTGGCGCCAAAGTGCACAGTAATATATTGAGAAGGGAAATGAAACGGTATATGTGGAATGAAAGTGGAAAGGGAACCGAATATTTATATTGGCAATTTGTGGGTTGGAGGAGGCTTATTAATTCATAATGATGTCCTGGCGTCAGGTTGGCGCCAAAATGCGCATATATAATAAAATTTAGAAGGAAAATAAATTTTTGTGAATTGTGAAAATGGCGCCTAATTGTCGCGTCTTGAATTAATTCATTAAACAAATAAAGAAAGTTGAAGGCGGTAGGGATGTTTCAATACCACCTTTCAGTAATTATTCTTTATAGCTAGGCGAGGCAATTGCCAATCCTAGAAGGCGATATACCAATTGAAAGCCATAAATGTCCTATAAAAAGTGGCCATAATAAATTTTATGAAATTCACCTTTTAAGAAAGTTACATTTCTTTGAGTTTAGTAAACCCGATTTTGGAGGGAAAGTCACTTATTTTACAAGTCATTGTAAATTTTTCAAAAATTAGTTAAGCCACTTTTTAGAAGACTTTTAGAGCTTTCAAATGACATATCGCCTTCCTAAATTGGTTGATTCCTTGTTGAGATAGGCTTAAAATAAAGACCAATATTGAAAAGGCGATACTGAAACATCCTGTCTCAGTTCCAATTCGAAAGAATTCAGAACACTTCCTTGGTTAATTTTGTGCCGAAAAGGAAAATACAAAATATAATTGAAGATGGACGGTCATTCATTCATTTTGGACCGTCAAATTGCTGATGAAAAATTGGAGTGGGCAAAACAAAAGAAAGAGGGCGGTCAAAAAAGGTTGTGGTGGTGGCCTCTCCAAGGGCATCTTTTTGTATTGTTGGCACAAAAATGTAAAAAAAGTCAAGAGTGGGGGCAATGTGCCGAAAAAGGCGAAGATGATGGAAGGAGTGGCCGACAAAAATGAATGTTGTGGCGAAGGGGGAAAGTAATTAGAAATTGGGCCGAATAAAGTCAATTGATCAAAAAATGGAAGAAGGGAAGGAATAAAGAAAGGAATGGACGAGGACGAATGGGGCGGCACAGTGCACCCCTTTTTGAGGTGTGCGCTAATTGATGGCGCATTTTTGGCCAATTTGATCTCATCCAGGTCAAGAAGACAAAAATATGCCATATTGGCATTTTGATTTTGACCAGGTAGGAAGGGGGCCATTTCTTGAATTTATGCCCAATTATTTTCCAATAGAAACATTTGCCATCTTTGAAATGGCCTTCCAATTTTTATGGTAATTTCGGAGGCAAACATTCTTCTCATCTCCAACTAATCCCACCTCCCCATCACACACTTTCCGCTTGTCCCATTCCCATCTATCCCCTCTGCGCTCTGGGTAAGCCCGACACAACCACTTGAGCCAGTCTCCAACACAGCGGATTGCGCCAATCCACATCCATATATTTCCTTGCCCCAATCCTGATGATCCAGAAGAGTTGTGGGCTAATTGCGCACCAGAGACAACTTATTTGCCTGCCCTCTTTCCATCCATTCAGCCAGCCAGTCCGGTTGTTGCGCGATGAGCTGCCCGGAAGAAATGAAATATTTACGGCGCGTCCAATGAAAATGATGATGATGTTGAAGGACGTAAGGATGAAGGGACTAGAAGAATTGGTTGATGAGGGACGGAAGGAGGCAAATAAAGGGACTTCCTTCATTGGCAACTAGCAATATTGGCAAGGGGAAGGCAAATTTGAAAGAATATTCCTTTATATGGCACACAAATAGAATTACAAATCGAAATTACAATTACAATCGCAATAATTACAATTACAATCGCAAATCAGAATTACAATTACAATTACAAATCAGAATTACAATTACAAATCAGAATTACAATTACAAATCAGAATTACAATTACAATTACAAATCAGAATTACAATTACAAATCAGAATTACAATTACAAATCAGAATTACAATTACAAATCAGAATTACAATTACAATTACAAATCAGAATTACAATTACAAATCAGAATTACAATTACAATTACAAATCAGAATTACAATTACAAATCAGAATTACAATTACAATTACAAATCAGAATTACAATTACAAATCAGAATTACAATTACAATTACAAATCAGAATTACAATTACAATTACAAATCAGAATTACAATTACAATTACAAATCAGAATTACAATTACAAATCAGAATTACAATTACAATTACAAATCAGAATTACAATTACAAATCAGAATTACAATCAGAATTACAATTACAATTACAATTACAAATCAGAATTACAATTACAATTACAAATCAGAATTACAATTACAATTACAAATCAGAATTACAATTACAAATCAGAATTACAATTACAAATCAGAATTACAATTACAAATTAAAAAATATTAGAATGAGCAATGAGTCAACATTGATATTGGTGAATAGTGAATACGGTTGAAGCGAAAGGGAAAGAGGAAAAATAAAATAGGCTTTTTGTTTTACCCAGCGAAAAAAATTGGATTTACTCCATTTTAAGGAAGGAAAAAGCGGGAAAAAAGTGGGAATAGGGGAAAATCGGATTTGTAAAACAAAATGATGAAAAGGGAAATTGGATGGGACCATTCATTCTGAAAAAGGGTGTGAAAAGAGGATTTTCGAAACGGATTGGATTTGTGTGGAATTAAATGAAAATGGGAAAGAAAATGGAAAGGTGGCCGTTGGGGATTGCTTTGGGGCATGGATGATTGACGGAAAACGGGGAAAAGAATGTGGATGGGTGGGTCTGGGTATTGGCTCTTGGATGGTGGTTGGTGGGGAAGGGGATTACGGTCATTGGGGTGGGTGGATGGGGAATTAGATAGAGAGGGAATTATGCCCTACGTGATTGGAGGGCACATTTGGGAGAATATCAAAAATGTTTTGGCTATAATCATTTAATTTGTACCAAATTTTTGCCAAAATTGCCTCCATTTTACGTAGCTTGGACCCATGAAAAAGTCAAAATATAAAACAACCTACGCTAGCCTCCTACCACTTTGTATTTGTATGCTTCTTCCTTTTATTTTCGTCTGTTGCGCCTTTCTCCCTTTTTTGTTGCTTGCGCAACGGCATCATCGTCTCACCAGCAACCGGGGCCCTTTTCTCCGACTACTTTTTGTTTGCCGCGCCCCCCTCTTCATCAGTCAAGCACCATTTCCTCCGCCCATTCCATCGTCACCACTTTTCCCAATTCAAAACAACAATAGGGGAAAAAGTTAAATGGGTGAATACTTCAAAAATGTTTTTAAAAATTCTTTGTTAAAACCGCAAAAATCCACCAATAATTGGAGTGAATTTTTAGCACAAGATTCATTTAAAAATCTGGCTAATTTTATGAATAAATTTTGGTTAAAAACTCGAAAAAAGACCCAAAAAGTAACGTCTATGGTTTCGATTGATTTTTCAAAATTAGTAATTAAACAAATGTTGATGATAAAGACAGCGAATCAATCAAGAATTCAATAAAACAAATTTGGAAAGTGCCAAATATGTTTTAAATTTTATTTGGTAAATTTTTCTCCACGCATTGCCCTTTTCGTAAATTGAAGCAATTTTTGGCCACAATTTCCCTTTCCACCAATTCGTCAATTCATTCATTCCCCATTCATCCAAATTCTCTTCTCTTTTTTTTATTGTAAACCGCAATTTATTTGTTGGTTGTGTTTGAAGTCGCTCGCGCACACATTCTCCTGCTTCTTTCATTCCATTTTCTTCTCACCACAATAATTCCTCGGTGTGGACCGGTTTATGGCCGTCGCCTTCTGCTGCTGTTGGACGAGAATTTACTGTAGGGGGGAAGGGCAACCCTCCTTCCAATTCTTCCCATAGCAATAATCCCGAAAAAGGCGAAGCAATAAGGAAAAGGAACAATGCCCGGCCAATCTAAATTTGTGGATGGGGGCACTAGGCGGCCAAACACTGCTTTTCGCTTATTGATCCTCTGATGGGCCGTGGGAAATGTGCCAATGCCAACGACAATAATGGAAGAAGGGCGAATTAATTCAACAAAGATGGCAATTCCCAGAGCGACAATCAACAAATTTGATTTTGGCAATTGCCCTTTCTTCTTTTTATGGTTCAATGAACCAATTTTTGGCAAATTGGGAAACAAGGTGAATTTATTTTGTTGGATGGGGAATTTTTGGTTGGAAACAAAAGGAAAATTTTGAGTAGAACACAAAAGTCCTTGGAATGTTTTGCCCTCACCGGCGGTCTCCAAAAGATGATTAGAAGGTATTTGAATGGATGCCGCCCGAAAGGAGTCCATTTCCTTCCTCCTCCTCATTTCCTCCTCATTTCGCGCACCTTTTTGTGAGGCAAAAGAATGGAATGGGGCAACTTCAAATTTCAGTCAGTCCTCATTTTCTTCACCAATAATTATACTTGAAAAAGACGAAAATGCCGAAAGTTTCCAAAACATTTTCTTTTGGCAAATAAAACAATGTTTTCTGGGGATAAAGTTGAAATGAAATCCATTTATTTTGGGAGGTACTACAATTGAGAATGTAACAATTTAATTTCGAAAGTGATTTTATTTAGGATTAAGCATAAAATTAGCTAAAAATGATATCAAAAGCATCGGCCAATTATTGGAAATTTACATAATTATGATCAAATTATACCATACTACACTAAACCGTTCCATTTCCATGCTCAATTTTTGTAGAATCCCTGGGGCAACAGGAGAGGCGTTGAAGGAGGGAAGAAATTCAAGAATTTTTGCCATTTTTTTTAATAGTTAAAACTTTAAAAAAACCAATTTATATGTCCATTTTCCTCTTACAATTATTTTCGAGAGTTTTGTATGAGGCCAATCATTTTTAGTAGAGAGGTGAATTTGGGCGGAAAAGGCACTCAAAATGAATGTGCGCGAATTTAAAGGGGCCACTGATGTGAGTGAAGGGGAAATGGGCGGAAGACCTTGAGGGGAAAGGGGAATAGAATAATAGAAGTTTGATGATGGACGAAATAAGCAAAATTGGGGAAGGATGGATGGAAGGCCAATTGCCGGATGAGGGCACAACAAGAAGGGGCGATGGAATTTGCATGTCCCAAGAAAAGCAACCAATAATGATTTTGGATTGAGGGGAGCAGCCCAATTTGGCGCCGTTTCTAATAATTCATCAAAGCCAATTTTGATAATTTAGTATCTAATTAAAGAACAGATTTTTGTCTATCCAATTATATTAAATTTATTTAAATTGGCTCAGAAATGGTGAAGTCATGCCCAAAAAAAGAATGAAATTTGGCTAAAGCATAGTAAAGATCAGATTAAATGGTTTTTTGGACATAATTCCATTAATTTTGAACCAACTTAAATAAATTTAATATCAATTCACAGCCAAAAGTCGGCTCTCTAATTTGATACTAAAATTGTCAAAATTAGTCCAATCTGTGATTAGTTATTATAAATGGCGAAAAGTTTGGGCGCACAGGGGAATGTCATGCCAAACATTCAAATCGGAGTAGAGCACAATGTTTCACCGCATTTTTCCGATTTCACCGCACTTTTTCATTGCCTCATCCATCCCACAACTTTTTTGTCAAATCAACTTCCCCGAATTGTTTGTCCCTTCCGGTGAACATCGTCCCTTTCCCACGCTCCACCCCCTCCATATGAACAATTCACCCATCCTCCTCCGCTTCGGTTGCCTTTTAGTCGGCTTTTGTTCCGTTTTGAACTGCACAAAAGTTGTTGGCCAGAATGGTGGCGGCTTCTTTATTCCCCCAATCGCCACACTTTTTTTCTTATCTTTTATTCAGATCTATTTATTTGCCTTTCAAATAGTTGATTGACTGAGTAATTTTCTGGCCAAATTGAAATTGAAAATTGAATGATTTTGTGAAATGGGCAAATTGTTGAAATGATTGAGACAATTTCCTCTGGGAAAATCAGACTTTTTTCTTTCAAAATGTTATCATTTCCGAAAAATATAAAAATTATAGGTAAATTAATTCTTTCCGGAAAGGGGCAACCTAAAAAGTGCAAATTAATTCTTTCCGGAAAGGGGCAACCGGATAAAGTGCAAATTAATTCTTTCCGGAAAGGGGCAACCGGATAAAGTGCAAATTAATTCTTTCCGGAAAAGGGCAACCGGATAAAGTGCAAATTAATTCTTTCCGGAAAGGGGCAACCGGATAAAGTGCAAATTAATTCTTTCCGGAAAAGTGCAACCGGATAAAGTGCAAATTAATTCTTTCCGGAAAAGTGCAACCGGATAAAGTGCAAATTAATTCTTTCCGGAAAAGTGCAACCGGATAAAGTGCAAATTAATTCTTTCCGGAAAGGGGCAACCGGATAAAGTGCAAATTAATTCTTTCCGGAAAGGGGCAACCGGATAAAGTGCAAATTAATTCTTTCCGGAAAGGGGCAACCGGATAAAGTGCAAATTATTTCTTTCCGGAAGGGGGCAACCGAATAAAGTGCAAATTAATTCTTTCCGGAAAAGTGCAACCGGATAAAGTGCAAATTAATTCTTTCCGGAAAAGTGCAACCGGATAAAGTGCAAATTAATTCTTTCCGGAAATGCAATCAATGATTTAGAATTCATTTTTTTAGGTATTTTTATGTTTATTTTGAATAGTTTAATAAATTTTTCCCAACCCAAAAATTCCCTTAAAGCAATTTCACATGTCCTCGAGGGGATTGTGGAGAAGGCCATACAAACAAAATGGAGGGGACGGGGACTATGAATTCAATTGCAAACTTTTCCTTTGCTTTTATCGCCGAAAGGTGTAGATTTGTTGTTTGTTATGGGTTTTAGGGAAGGAATTATGCACGCTCAATTCGCCGAAATCTATCCAAAATCAAAACCAAATACAAAAGGTATACAACGGTGGTGGCGCCAAACGGTTCTGCACTGGATCATTGCGATGTGATGTGATTTGTCATTGTCGGGCGGGGGCAGCGGAAATCAACGCACCGGAACCGATGCGCCCCATTCAACAATGGAAACGGGGAAGGGGGTGGCATTTGTGTTTGGGGTGGGCAAATAAATATAACAAAAATGGCGGTTTAAAATGAATAATTGGCGGAATAAAAAAAGGCGGAAGTTTGATAAATCAGAGGCTGATGGAAAAGGATATAATGGATAATCCGCACCAAATGGCTTAATCATCGAGATTATTCAAATTTTAAGGTACTTATCGGATCTTTCAGCAGATTTTTAACAGCCCCAAAGTTTACATGTTTTCCCAAAATTAATCATAAATTCTAAGCTCTAAAAACAGTATTTTTCCATCGATTTACAATCCTATATGGAAAAATCGAAATTTCAATCCTATTCAGCCTACAGTAACCGACAAAGGACAAAATCAATTTTATCATAATCAGAATATTTCCATCTAAAATTGGCATTTGTCTATTATAAATTTTTATTTAAATTTTATTCAAATAAAAAAAACATATAGAATAAAAAAAATATAACACGCTGGATGCCTAATTGTGTTGATTGAAAAAAACAACAGAAAAACATAAAAATATTGACCAATTTTAGCTAAAAAAATATTGGCCAAAATGATGATGTGAGGGAGAATAAGTGTGGATAAAATTGAATGGCTGGAAAAAACAAAAGCAACATTTTGAAAACAAAAATTGAGTTGACTTTCTTCTTTTTCTTTTTGTTGAAATTGAGCAGAAAATGTGTCGTCATCGTCCCAAACATTGTTGTTCAGGAGAACCATGATTTGAAACCCCTTGATGGTCCTGTTCCTGCTGCTCCATCCTCTTCTCCTTCTGTTTTATTGTTATTGTTGTTTTCTTTGTTGTTTGTTTCCGTCGAAGATGTGTCATTTCCGCCCTCATTGTCATCATCACCATTATCCGGCTCATTTTCATTCAATCCATCCACGGTGCCCGTTCGATCCGTTTCAAGTCGTGCAAATTCCAATAGAAGTTCTTTTTGTTTGGCGCTCAATTTCCTGTCAAATTTTAATGTTAATATTAGTGCGTTTATTGTAATATATTTTTTTTGCTAGAATTATTGTATTTCAGTCAAGAAATGTACTGAAATTGGATGTGTAATAAAGCCGGAAAAATAATAAATTCCCTTGGGAGAGGATTCGAAACAGTGACCTAAATTTTTGCAAAAAAATAGAAGGGTCCCCCTGACCAAAAAAAAATTTCAGAAAATATTCAATTAACCAAATTCTTCAAATTTTTCCCGAAAAATGACCGTGGTGCTTTCACTTTGATGTTCAAAATTTGATCTCCATGGCCGGGCTGATCCAATCGTTTTATGCCCTTCCCCTTGAGGCACATTTGCGTATGGGAACTGGTTCCGGAGGGAATGTGTACTCGGGCCGGTGCAAAAATGCCCGGCACATCGATGTCGCCTCCAAGTGTGGCCTGTGTCAGTGTGATCTCGACATCCGTGAAAATGTGTTCCCGTTCCCGGCGATGACGCAATGAAGGCGCAACATTGACGACAACATAAATTGTGGACTGTTTGGTGGAATTGATTTATTAAAAAATAAATAAATATATTGGAATTAATTTTTTAATTAATTTTTGAGTGAATATTATCCAAGATAAATATTTAAAAAATATAGGAAACTAGGTGGATTTGAACCATCGACCTCAGTCCCATCGTACATGGGCTCTAACCAACTGAGCTAAAGTGGTCTTGTTCGAGGAGCTCAAAAATTTTTATTATGATTATGCGAAAAAGGAACATAAAAATAAATAGGCAAAACAGTTAAGTTTTTTTTATTGGTACCATTCTATAGCCCTCTTATATTTGAGAATTGTATGGTTAAAAGACTAGAAACAAAGGCCTAAATCCATTAAATTCTATATATTTTTGGTATTAATTTTTGATTAATCAAATTTGATCAATCAATTTGATATTAAAATATTCTCCAAATATAAATTAACCAAAAATTTCAATAATTTAAATTAAACAATGTTAAATAATCCAAAAAACTTACCCGTCCAACTTGAGTGCGCAAAATTTGCCCGCTGTCAATTCCAGCCGGAATTTCAATGGCGAATGTCCTTTGCTGTACGGTTTGGCCATGACCTTCGCATTCCAAACAGGGATTCTTGTTGTATGAGCCTTCGCCACGGCAACGGTGGCTGAAAAATTGGAAAAATTTATTTAAGAAATGATAAAATGTGCCAACCAAGTTGATTGGACAAAATAGCCTTGATTATGTTGGGTGATCATTCCGGTGCCATTACAATATGGGCAGGACACCTTTTATGGTTTTGATGGAATAAAAATTAAAATTAATAAAGTAAATTTGCAAACTTTGTTGTAGCCTTTTTGAACGCCGGATCCCTTGCACACTTCGCATGCGTCCACCACATTTATGGCCACATCTTTTCGCACTCCTCTGGCCGCCTCCTCAAATGAAATGTTCACTGAAATTTTGAATTGATTTTCTGGTTAATTTCAATGTTATTAAAAAATTAATTCATCCAACCTGTTGTCTCCTGTGCCGCATCAAAACCATGTGCAGATTCGGCAAATGGCCCCCTCTGATTTCGGCCAAATCCACCATTCGAGCCAAATGGGTCAAAATCGCGGAATATTTCACGAAAACTATAAAATAATTAATTAAAATTGAAGGAATAATTTTTTTCAAACATTTCATCGGCTGATCTGCCCGGCCGGAATTGCCATTCACCAAAGCCGTGTCCCATTCCACCGCTTCCTCCACCAGTACCCGATGCCGCCCCCGCTCCTCCGGATGGCCCAAAATGATCATATTCCGTCCGTCTTTTCGAATCACTGAGCACTTCGTACGCTTCGGAGAGTTCTTGAAATTTTTCGCTGGCCCCTTTCTCTTTGTTCACATCCGGGTGATATTTTTTGGCCAACTTTAATTTAATTATAATTACAATTATTAAATTTAATCAACTAGAAAATTTAAGACATTTTAGTTTTTTAATTAACATTTTTTGTCAGGTAAAAAAACATTCGGCTACTTAATTAATATAAAACTTTGTTTTTTTTTTTGTATAAAATTTAATAAAAATGATTCAAAAAACCTGATAATAAGCCTTTTTAATTTCATTCTCCTTTGCTGTTCTTGGAACGCCCAAAATTTTGTAATAATCTTTAAGCCGGTTAAAGGTGGAATGCAAAAATCGACGCGAGAAGAGCATTGGTAATTTTCTAAAAAAAAAATAAATATTTCAATTATTAAAAAATAAAAAATAATGAAAGAATTGAAACTTAAAATATAATTATGAAATAAAATTTAAAAATTTATCAAAATATATGGTCAATAAAAAATTAAAATTGGTGAATAAACTAAACAAATCAAAATCATCGGGTCGAATCCGTACATGTGTGTGAATTTTATTGATTGATAAATGGGTGAAGAGGAAAATAGCAAAAACCAAAATTGTAGATTTAATTGGACTTTGCCAAAAAAGGGAATGAAAATGAGCACAATAAAACAAAAAATGATCAAAGGAGGGGGAAATGTGCATAGGCAAATATGGACATTAAAAGTGGAAAGCAAAAATTGGTGGAAGATCACAAAAAATTGGTCTTTAAATTGATCCGTAAATTCACATTGCATCAAAATGGAATCGATGAGTTTGTGCTTGTTGTTCTTTTTTGTCCTCATGCCGTTCACGCATATGCAAGCAGCCAATCAGAATTAGCAAAATGATGCACATTGAAACCATCACCAATCTGAAAATAATTAATTAAAATTAATTTAATTTATTTTAATTTGAATTTTTACATTGATAATATGATCAATCTGGATGGGGTGACGTAAAGCCTGCTTTGCCAACTTCCATTCCGGTCGCCCAAATCCGGTGGAATGACAATGACCCGAGAATTTGGCACAATTTGTCGTATGAAATCCTGCTGGTTTTTGCCCATTGAAGGCAACCGGGGTGCACCCAAATGAACTTCTTCAACAAAATTCGGCGACCGGCTGAGACCAAACAGCACGAATGGATTGTGCAAAATTCGGTGTGAAGTTTGTGGAATTTGGCATTGGAGGGCATTTCGCATTCCCTGTTCAATCAGCCCCTGACTGGAATCGGCCATTTTTATGCTCACACATGCGCCCGCCCAAGCAACTCCGCTGCCTTAAATTTTTGGAAAATATTAATTTATTTTAATTTTGATGTATTTCTTTACCAATTTTGACTCTTTTCGATGCCTCCGTGTCCATATTGCAACATTCACCGGATGTGCACTCTGGCCCAGTGAATATTTGCACTTTCAAGAAGGTGGTGTCCCCTAAAAAGATTTTAATTTTTATTTATTTTTTCTAAAATTGTAGGTTAAATGTTTACCTTTGTCATCGCATTTGATAAAATTGACCATTGGACCATTTGAGCCAGCATATTCATACAAAATATCCAAATTTCCATCTTCATTCAGGTCAAAAAAGGACGAAAGTTGAATATTTTGAACATCTTTTTGGATGATTCTTTGCGGCTTTTGTGACAATTGGAATTTTCTTTAAATTTTTATATTAAATAATTTAATAAAAAGGAGAAAAACCTAGTAAAATTGCTTCCCGAATCCAGCACATTTTCGAGGATCAGCGGAACGGGCATACCGCCTCCCACCTGGGACATTGTTCCAATCAAATCGGGGAAGCCATTCTGGGAGAAATCGCCAATTCGGAATAAAATCACGGTGTCGCCGTCAATTTCGGGATGGATGGTTGCCTTCTAAAATTATTTTAAATTGATAAATAATTAGGATTTATTATAACTGAACGGTAAAAATTGGAAAATTTTAAGGTTAAACTGGTTTAAATTAATTATTTTGGTTCCTAACGAATGATTTTGGCATTGGCAAGGTGCGGAAATTTGATTTTATCGCATGGAAAAAAACTCTCCCCAAGAGCGGATTCGAACCCGAGACCTAAATCTTGAGGAATGATGGTTTAATCCATCCGGCTAAAAACCTTTAAAGAATTTTTTTGAAAATTTTTATAAAATCTTAGCCAGCCTAAATATAGCCCTAAAACCTAAAATTAAGCCATTAATACATCGGGCCTCTAAAAGTCTAATTAATTTAATTTAAGTATTGACTTACATTCAAATCCACCGCAATTGTATGCCATTGTGCTTGGCCCAATTCTACGTTGTATTTGTAGCACCAAAGAGAGGAGACCAGTGTGCATTGGTCATTGTCACAAATTGGCATAACAATTTCTTGAATTCCATCCGAGTCGATGTCGCCCACCAATGGACTGGCCAATTTCTTTTCATCATTGGGCAAATAAACAGTGAGTTGGTCGTTTTGTTCCCAGCGAAAATCATTGCTTTAAATATTTTTAATTAATTATTGTTTATTTATATTGTGAAAAAAACCTGTCGCTGAGTTCCTTCAAACTCCAAACCACCAATTTTCGTCTTTTCCCACCGCCGCCACCACCACTTGAACTGTTCTCGTCGTCCCGTTCAATGAATGCCAGCTCAGCGGCCAAATCCCCGTTCAAATCGGTGAATATTGGCGTAAATCCAGTTTGAAATTTTCGTGGCGTTGGGAAATGCTCTTCGCATGGTTTGAATTTGAATGCATGAATTGCCTCTTGACATGTTCCCGCCCGGCAATACAGTGAAGTTCCCAATGCGGCGCTGGCACTGTCCGCACCGCTGCCCTCTTTCGTCTCAAATCCCATAATGTCAGAAATTCCATCGCCATTCACATCCACCAGAATTGGATGATCAATGAATTGGGCCGGTTGGCAATTTTTGTTGTTGTTTTCCTTCCCTTGTTGTTCTTGCCCATCAATGCTGCATAGAGGCATTTCGACGAATTTTCCATCCCGTTCATTCAGGAACACTTTTGCTTGATATTTTTTGGCCTTCGTTGCGAATATGGCCTTAAGTTTATCGATCAAGTCCAGGTCTTCAGCAATTTGCTATAAAGGACAAAAAACAAACATTACAAAGACAAGGACAAGCAAAATTAATAAATTAAAAGAAGCTGGAAAATATGTATTTATACTATTTGTTAATTTAGTAAATCTTAAGATTTAAACATTGATCAGTAATTCCTAATTTACCGAAAATTCACAAATAAATATTTATCCACAAATATATGGCTAACCTGTACGACCAGCAAATCTGGGCATGCATCTCCGTTGAAATCGCCAACATTACAGAAAACATCCTCCTGTCCCGGGCCCAAATCAATTGTTTCGGTCGCCGTTGTATTTTTGAATTCGCCATTCTCGGTTTGCAAATAAATGACCAGCTTGTTTGTGCCGCCCACCCTTTGTTGCATTATCACATCCGTATTGCCATCTTTGTTCATGTCGCCAATGCCACAAATTCGTCCATTCAGCGGAACCATTGGTTTATCATCGCCGATATTCACAATTGAGGCTGTTGAAAACCTCGCCGTAAAAATAAGCAAAATTGCCAAAATATGTAGTTTCATTTCTGTCTAGCTAAAATATAAAATAATTAAAATGAATAAAATTATATCGATATTAATAAAGTTTATAAACTTTGTTAAATGAATTTCAAAACAAAAAAAAATGTTTATTTTATTGTCAAAAATATTCGATGATCCTATCAAAAAAATGACAAAATGAAAACAAATGTCAACAACAATTCTGTGAATGAATGAACTGTGAAAAACCTCTACTCTATGTCTTCTTTATAAAGTTAATCAATCGTTCTTTAAGCTTTGGCAAATCATTGATGTGATCATTGAAGCACCCAGTTATGCATTTCATGATATCCTTTTCATATTCCTTCTTGGCCTCTGGTTCCAGCATCGAAAAATCTTTGTTATACTTCCGTCGTTGTTTATCCTGGCTGGAATTAGATTCAATTAAATAATTTGGACATAATGGAACAAACCAAGACATCATAGATCGGCCGAGTGCTTGCTTAATAAATAAAAACCATTTATTTAATAAAACAATTTAAAAATTACATTGAGACTTTCTGACTCATCCTCAATTTTCTTAAAGATTTTCTTCAGTTTTTCGCTGCATGTATCGGTGCATGTGGCAACTTCTTTTTGGGTGTTGAATTTGCTGCAACAATCCGCTGAACACAAATAATTCTGGCGTTGAATGTCGCGGATATAGCTGGAATTTTAAGATTAAAAATTGTTTTAATATTGTTTAAATTTACTCCTTGTACACGTCATTATACAAAGTATCCAGCGTTTTGTTCAATTTCTCCTCGACCACAGTTGCTTCATCCATAACAATAGCTTTTCTTTTTAAGATTATGTAGATTTGGGTCTTTAGCTTTAGTAAAAAAGTAAAAATATAAATTTGGTTTGAAACAAACTTCAAAAAATAATTGTTTCAAAATAAAAAAATTTATTTATGAATTATGATTTATGTTTTGTTTATGATTTTATGAATGTTGTGTTTTATTTTTATTTTTGTACGGTTTGAATTTTGAAATGATAATTGAATGACATTTACTTTTACTTACATCGATCGTTTAATTAATAATTAAGCTGAGTCAAAAATATTATATTAAACTTGATTTTCATTTTTCAGAGTTAATTAAATAAAAATATCCTCCACTTCCCACAATCAGCTTTATTATTTTTTATTTAAATTTCTACCTATTTTTTAAATGGAAGTCACAGAAAATGGAAAGGAGACGTATTTTTCGCATAAAGAGCGGATGTTCCCCGAATTGGAGGCGGATGGAAAAATCCAAACTGAACAATTCTTGTTAGCCTGCCAAGGAATTGCTGATTTTGTCGGTAATTATTTCGGTCATAAAATAATTTTGATTTAATATTTAAAAGGATTTCTTGGCACTGCCTTTGTTCCTGTCAAAAATGACATTGCTGGAAATGTTCTCAAAGTTCGGACAAAATTTGAGACGGGCAAAGAGAAAATGCGTCTTCTTCAAGACCTAATCGATTTGGATATTGCTGAACGGAATGGCTCATTGGGTGTGGCCACAGAGGGATTGTTGTGGCTGAAGAGGTTTCAAACAATAAATTAAAATCATTAAAAATTAATTCTTAACACAGAGGATTGGAGTTTATGCTTGAATTATTGAAGCAACTCGTCCAGGAATATAGAAATTCGGCCACCAATGGAGACTTGGCAAAAACCGAAAGTTTGACCGGCATTTTGCGCAATTCATACGAAAAAACACTTCAAAGACATCACAATTTTGTGTCCAAACAACTTTTTAAGGTACATTTTTGGTTTCATCCAATAAATACATTGGATTTTTAAGGTCCTAATTCACGCCGCTCCATACCGCAAAACTTTGCTGAAAGCATTGGCTTATGGCAACGAGGGAATGGATGAAATTTGCATTGGCCATATCGAAAAATTGTTGGGCAATTTTGAAGCAAATGTCAACTCACTGGTCTCCCATTATTATGCAAAGAAGTTGGAGACGCCACCGACGAATAATTCCAATTAAATAGTTATAATTCCACCCTTTCATATTTTATGTCTTGCTAATTTTCCAATTTTTATATGATTCGATTTATGTAAAATTTATTCAAAATAAAATGGAAAAAAAAACAATCAGATCAAAGAGGTTTTTAATTGTTGGGGAGTTCAAATCATTATGGCATTTGAAGGATTTCTGTATAGGTAAATTCGGCAATAAATTTGACACGAATCCAAAATAAATAGGCCGCATTCACTTTGATTATTTCTTGTCCATTTCATTACAGGTATCTGCAAATTAAAAATTAAATTTTTGAGAAAATGTTTTCTAAAAATGTTCACCTTCCGTTATTCCCGTATCATTCTTGCAATTTTCCTTGTTATTCTCATCGCCCACGGTGGTGGTGCCAACTCCGTATTTACGCAGCCAATCTTCACAACTCCATTTGGCATAGGCACCATTTTTGGTTGACATTGGTGACTAAAAAATGTGCAAATAAAATTTTTAATCGA
Organism: Pratylenchus scribneri; assembly: GCA_030063045.1. Taxonomy (NCBI): domain Eukaryota; kingdom Metazoa; phylum Nematoda; class Chromadorea; order Rhabditida; family Pratylenchidae; genus Pratylenchus; species Pratylenchus scribneri. The sequence goes on from JAQSEB010000007.1 coordinate 952,978, forward strand.
ACCAAATTTTTACCAATTGAATTTCCGAAAGTCGTTTTCGCCGTTTCACTCGCGAATGCAATTGATCTTCCATTTCTTTGACATCCGTGCTCGACAATGACGGCATCGTTTGGGAATGAATTAGTTCCAATTTGGTGGCAGCAGGACGTTTGACCGGCGATTTTGTTGGCTGTAAAATTTCAATGGTTAGATTTTAGGTTTCCAACCAAGGATTTTAGGCATATGGGTTGAATTTGAGTTATGCAGGATTTTAAAAGATTTTGGCCGAATGGGTGGCTCTTCCCTTTTGTTAAATATAGGTCTCGGGTTCGAACCCGCTTAGAAGAAGGTATTTTTTCATGACAAAAAACCATATTTTTGGACCTTGCCTGCCATTGCCCAATTCGTTTGTTAGAGCATAAAAGATTGATTTAAACCGGTTTAAGCTACTATATCCAATTTATTTTCAATAAAAAAAAATAAAACCCACCCGAAATGCTCCAAACCGTTCAGTCAATCGGTTTTCCCTCTCCGCCTCTGCTCTTTGCACCAATGTTTTGTACTTTCCATGCCAAATTGACCATTGTGGAATTGCAGATGGAAGGGTAAAACAATCTTCCAATGTTGGCAAATGCAATCGATTTTCGCCATTTCCCAATGCCAAGCGGACAGCCTTTTGTGGGGGAAGAATGCAGCCGGCATATGCAAATTTGCCGCCAATGATGGATTTGGATGGGGAATTCTCCTAAAATTTCAATAATTTAATTTCTAATTATTTGTATTTTACCTGATCATTGAGCGGATGAGGATTCAATGGGACTTGTTCCTTCATACTAAAATCGGAATAATTTTTTTTAATTTAATATTTCCAATTAAATCAAATTATTTGATTTTCTTACATTGGATCGAACACAATTTGATAAAGGAATGTATTTTCGGCTTTGATGAAATCGCCAATAAATGTTCGATCAATTTTTGCCCTCAGCCTTTTGTTCAAATAGAGTGGAAGACGAGGCAAAAGCTGAAAAAATTAATAAATAAATAAACAATATTTATTCAAGTTTTTAAACCGTTTTCAGGTCGGGTTGATTGGTTTTGGCGAAAATGTCTTCGGCACCCTTCAAACCGACGCCTTGTAAGCCGCCTTGGAAATAATCGCATCCGGCCAAAATGCAAATCCTTCGAAATGTTGAAAATTGGAATCGACGACGGAGCACCGGGCAAAGACAATTGGCCAATTTTTGCCTATCATAAATGAGGCAGGCACCATTGGCTGGATTCATTTTGAAAATAATCTGAATGAATGAAATGATTTTAAAAAGCAAATATAAAATTGGTAGAGACAACGGAACCAACTTGACGCGAACGATTATAATGGATAAAGGAATAAATAAATTTTGATAATTTTTGTAATCAAATTAAAGTGCAGATTTTTGACTATCAAATGAACTAAATTTTATTTAAATTTATTGCAGAATTGATAAATTTCTGACCAAAAAATCACTGATAATTTCGCTAATTCGTAATAAAGGAGATTTTAAATGTTTTTTTGGACATAACTACTTGAATTCTGAACCAATATAAATAAAATTAATTTCATTGGATAGCCAAAAATCTGCTCTTTAATTTGATATCAAAAACATCAATATTGATTCAATTCTCGATGAGTTATTCGGGCTCGCGTCAAGTTAGGTTGACGACTAATTAGGTTGTAATACTAGCGCTTTTCCTACCCCGTTTTTTGGTTCTAATATTAATGTGATTTGTTAGAAATTTACTATAGAATGTCTAAATAAGCATAAAATTTAAAAATGAGCTTGAAATAAAATAACTTCCTATGAGCGGATTCGAACCGAGACCTATAAATGTTGCAAAAGTGAGCCTTTTGGTCAAATTTTTTAAAAAATTTGGGTATTTCAAAACAGCTAACCTTATCACAACCGTACACAATCATATCGGAATCTTCGGTGACCACCGCATGTGCCAATCCCTGTTGAATCAAATAGGCAATTTGTGCATCCGCTTCATAGGGGGCCACAATCACATCGACTTTCTCATCAATTTTGTTGAATGACTATATTCCAAAAAAAAAATATAAATATTGATTTTTTATTTCCAACCTTGATTGTTTTCTCGACCACTTCCCGTGTGATTTCCGTACCCCGGGTGAATGCCCTGTCCGCCTCGCTGGTCAATCCTTGTCGCATCAACTGTTCGCCCAATTGTTGATATCCTTTGCGCATTTCCCGTCTCGAATCGTTGCAATCCTTTTTTGCAGGCAGCGGACGACCATCGAACACCAAGATGACATGGCATTTTTGTGAGAGCAAAAAGTTGACATATTTTCGAACATAGCCAACATAACTGGGAATTATTTTTGGATTAATTTTATATTAAATCTTACAATTCCGTATCCTGACCCAAAGCCATTTTTGTTGCGCATCCAAAGAGTCCTCGATGCAAAAGGCAGCTGGCATCGACAAGCAGTGTTTTGCCCTCAAATTCGCTTAAATTTCCCTAAAAAATTAATATTAAATATTTTAAAATTTTTCTGAAAATTTGTGAACCTCGTAACAAGCCTTACGCACAAATGGCAACAGACCCGGGATTCCCATTCGCTTCGGTTCAAATAAAAATAATAAAGATGACAAGGAGAAATGGCAAAAATTTTACAACAGAAAATTTAATCAATAAAATTCCTAATCCTGAATTTAAATAAAAAATTAACTTTTTAATAATTTTTTTTATTAATAAGTTTTTAGTCTCGACTTTTGGCTTCGCGCTTCGGGAAATAAGGAAAAAAACAATGGAATCGGTATTGATTGATAAAATCGAATTAAATTAATTAATTAATAATTAATTAAATTGGCTTTAATGTCTCCAAATAAATAAAACGGCAACAAAAATGTGGAAGGGCATTTATTTGAATTTTATGAGTACCGTATATTTGACAATGGAAAAATTTAATAAATTTTGTTGCGTTACGAATTGTGAAAAATTAGCAGAATAAATTGGCTAATTGTGTGGGTAATTTAACAAAAAAAAATTAATTTGAAAATATCCAAATAGAGTTTATTCCGATTTTTGATAAAATCTGGTGAAACAAACAAAAAAGGAAAGCATTTTGTGATCGATTATGAATGAAAGATTGTCTGATTATAAATCAATGTGTTGCATTTTTTGATGCAATTTCAATTTGATCAGCCTCAATTCACATTCAATTATTTCTTCGGTTCATCTCCACTTTCACTTGCACCACCGCAACTCTTCGATTCACTGGCAACTTTTTCCCTATGTTTTTTGGCACTTTTCTTTCCATTTCCTCCAGTATTTTGGCCTTTTTGTGGCTGTTGATCTGTTGTTGTTGTTGTTGTCCCCGTTGTTGTGCCATTCAATTGTTGCGGCGATTGCCTGCTACTTTCCTCGATTCCATTTTGGACATTTCCAATTGCTGTTGTTGTTCCATTTTCTTGTGCTTTATTCTCGCCGGCTAAAGTAGCTGGCACTTCCCCTTCATTGCTGCCTGCCTTCTTTGCCATAAGGGCATTTTGCCGTTGTGCCACATTTGCGGAACGGGCAATCACAATGGAATCCCGAAGTTGGCTGGCATCTTTTGCGGCCAAAATGGCCCTGGCCGCCTGGGAAACATATCCATTTTGGTCAACGCGTTGTGAGAGTTTCTCAATGGTTGAACGAGATTTTTTCTGTTGCGCTGAAAAAACAAAATTTTATCCATGCACCATGGGTAAGGACTAACTAATAAGGAATAATGATTAAGAAATGATTGAGTATTTGCATATGGTTTTTGGCCCATAGCTCAACGAGGCGATGACCAACCTGAGTAGGCGATATATCATTTAAAAGCCCAAAGTTTCCTCTACAAAATCGCTTTAAAATTATAATGAATTCCTTGAGTTTAAAAAGTTATATGCTTCTGATGAGTGTTGTAAACCCGCATTTTTGAGGAAAAGCAATTTATCTTACTAATTATTTTAAGTTTTTCAAAAATTTATAAGGCCACTTTGTAGAAGACTTTCATGGCTTTCAAATGGCACATCGCCTTCCTAAATTGGTTGCTTCCTTATTTAGCTATGGCCAAAAGAATGGCCAAGGATTCCACCAACCACCCATTTCAGTCACGCTCAGCTGTTCCCATCGATCTTTTAGCCGTGAAACGGTGGTTCCCACCGCCTTTGAAAAATGTTCATCCAACCCAAATCCACCATCCTCATCCATATCCGTATTATTGTCTTCCGATTCCTCCCGGATGATTATTGCCTCCGGCTCCTGATTGGAAAGTGGACCAATGATGCTGAATTGCCTTTGCTCATCCATTGGCGCATATTGCTCCAATTCAGGCAAAATTTGTGAGAATTCCGGCCTCGCAATTGGGTCCGGTAACCAGGCCTGGTTCAATACCTCAATGATGTGCTCCGGGAATTGGGCAGTGGGTGCCGGTGGCAGTGCGGGACGACTCTTTTTGTAGGCCATTTCCGCTGCCGCCGCCGCCGGTTTCAAATGGGAAAAGGGCAATTCCGCTGTGTGAATTTCCCAGAGGACTAGGGCATAGCTTAAAATCCAAAAAATTTAATCCATTTTCTTAGAGCTATTACCTGAACATGTCCACTTTATGGTCGTACCGACAACTTTTGAACACTTCCGGTGCCATCCATCGCAAATTCCCTGGCTGCTTTGTGGTGTTATCCTCGCGATGTTCTGCAGCGAAACGAGACTCGCCAAAGTCGGCCACCACCGCCCGTCCATTTCCATGCAAAAGGACATTGTGCGAGTTCAAGTCTCGATGGATGACGGGCTTCTCGATTTGCTCATGCAAATATCGCATTCCTCGGGCAATGTCCACACCTTTTTTGGTGGAATGAATTTAGCCTCAGGGTATTTGGACCCATTTTACTCCTGTACAATTCACGGTACAGTATACCTAACCTCTTTTAATACCCTAAAGGGATTTATTTTTTCACCTCTCCAGGAACCAATATTTTCGTAACTTAAAACATATATAAAGCAGCTTATTAGTCCAATTTAAAATTTGGGTATATGTCCATATTCTTTAAGCTTCGTTATCCTTAAAAATAGAGACAAATCTTTTAGTTGGTGATCTGATAACCTAAAGGACACATAACACGGGAAGATGAGGTAAGGTAATTAATTGCCATTAGTAAAACCAACCAATACAAAGTCGAAGGCCCATTTCAAAGACACGTTTCTGTACGTGCAAAAGAGAAAACAAGGAGCCAGCCGAGACGAACTCCGTTATGATGGCAAATTGGCTCGGATCCTCCATACAGGCACCCAGAAATGCCACCACATTTGGATGCTTCAAATGGGAAACAATGCCAACTTCTCGGCAAAACATGTCCACCTAAATATATTGTTTTATGTTTTTTGGCCTTTTTTGACTTCAGTTTTGGCGCCATGAGCCACAGCTTTGTAGCGTTTGACCGCGACGGATTTGCCCCGGAATATGCCCAAATAAACTTTGCCGAAAGAGCCATTGCCGATTGGCTCGCGCAGCTCAATGTCAAGCAATGAGAGTTGGTGGGTGGAACGGAGTTCGGCTCGAAGCTGCAGAATTTCCGCCTTTTCCTTGGTCATTGAGCGAAGGCGACCTAGCGGACTGGGCAATGGCGTGTAGGAACTGCTTCCGGAACTGTGTGAAATAAAATTTTTGGGTGGTGTGATTATATTTTGGAATGGAATGATTGAATACTGCCGATTCCATTACCCTCAACTCTTCTTAGGCTATAGCTCAACAAGGAAGAAACCAATTTGGGAAGGCGATATGCCATTTGGAAGCTCTAAATGTCCTCTATAAAGTGGCTTTACTAGTATTTTAAAACTTTACACCTTGTATAAAAATATGTATAAAAATATGTTTTAAATACAAAAATCAAAGTCACTTATATTCAATAGCATATAACTTTTTTAAATCGAAGCCATTCACAAAAATTTTATAGTCACTATGTAGAGGACTTTCAGGGCTTTCAAATGATATATAGTTTCCCCAAATTGGCTAAAGACTCATTGAGATATAGGCCAAAAATGCGAATACTCAATCTTGCCCTGGGATTATGGTAAAGAAAAAGAGTATTCATTTAAAATATTTAAATAAAATTTATTGGCATAATATTCATTTTTATTTATTGATTTTTCTTTTCCCGATTCCCGATCTCTTTTTTCATTGTCTCATTTGTCAGTCCAGTGTCCACTGTCCAGCAGCAGTCGTACCCGTAATTTTCATTACCGTAATGTAAAAATCAGGGTTTAGGTTTTACGAATGATCGTAGATCGATCGTATTCATCATTTTTCTCATACTCCCATTCTTCCCAAGCCCAAAAATAACTATAAAAACATCACAATTCAGAATATCCTCTTCATATCCACCAATTAATATCCAATCCCAACTTTCCCATCAACAAATATTCGGCTAATTATTCTCGTGTTCGGCAATCAACAACAACAATTCGAATGGAACCACAAAAGGTCAGTTATTTCAGCACCCAATTATAATCAATAATTTCCCTTTCAAATTCACAGATCGTTTGCATCCTATCAATCATTGGCATTGTGGTCAGTCTTTTGAGCAACGTCGACTTCATTACGGCAACATTCTACATACTCGTCCTCATGGTCAATCACAAACGGCTCCTGGGATGCTATACGACTATGATTGCGTACACAGTGAGTGACTTTACAATTTAGATATAATCAATCATTTCCCTAAATTTTCAGATAATTCTAATGATCATCCAAATTGTCATCATTGCAGCCGTGACCGTCTTTCAAGTTCAACTCAGCCTAGAAGTCAAGCGAATCACGAACGGCGAGCCACCCAGGTTGTACTTCTGTGGACTTGGCAGAGTGTTCGCCGGTATGAAAATTGATAAATATTTAAATTCATTCTTTTTCAGCATTCATCCTCATAAAACCCACGTATTATTGGATCTTGCAATCGATTTGGTACTTTTCTCTTCTTCTCAAAATTGCGCTCCTCGTCTTCATGTGCCGTGCTCGGGATATCATAGTGAGTTCATTTTCAATCAATCAATAATTTTAATCAAAATATGTTTTTCAGTTGATGGAGGATGGTGAGGCCGACAGAATGATCAAACAACAACGAATGCAGCAGGCTCAAATGAAGAAACAGGCTCAACAAAAACAACAACCAAAGATGATCAAGCCAAAGAAGCCGTACGATAATCCTTGCGTGAGTTTTTCTGGCCAATTTTGACTCAAATTCTCAACTTCCTTTTTTTCAGGACCCGTCGGACCGTTGAGAATGAATTTGCTGAAGGAATGTGAATGAATGAATATAGAAGAATGGATGGTTGGATGTTGACTACACACAATGATATAATATTGATTATTTGTATTGTACCCATAATTTTTGTATTGTTGTATATTTCCCATCCTCATATTTTGTTGTTATTCCCCAATATTCTATATATATTTCCTCCCATATTTTTGTTTGTTGTTCATTTCCATATTCTATTGTTGCTTATTTCCTATATTGTCCATATATAATGCGAATAAATTTGTTGTGAAAATTTGTTGAATTTTTTGTTTGCCACTTAATTAAATCAAAATGACTCCAAGTAAAGAAGGGGACAATTGAGTGCTCGTATTTTTGGTCCATAACTCAATGAAGCAATTGCCAATTTTGGAAGACGATATGCCATTTGAAAGCCCAAGGTGTCCTCTACAAAGTGGCCAATTTAAATTTTTGGAATTCAAGCTTTACAAAAAGTTACATGTATTTGAGTGCAATATACTCGAATTTGTAGAGGAAAAGCCGCTTACTTTGGGGTAGTTTAATTTTGAATAAAACTAAAGTAGCCACTTTAAAGAGGACTTTCAGGGCTTTTCAAAGATATATCGCCTTACTAAATTGGCTAATGCCTCGCTGACTGAGTTATGGCCAAAAGAATGAATGGCCTCTGTGGACTCATCAATGATTATTTGCCCGAAAGCTCCAAATAAATTTACCTATATTCCGAGCATGTCTCCTCCAAATCGGGCCTTCTATTCGCATATGCCTTCAGCATGCTAACAATCTTCGAGTGCCATTAATTTTTAAAAATCACCACACTTTCCCATTTTTTCCACCTGATCATGCCCCCTTTCATAGGCCCATAGAATTGGGGTTTGAGGCTGATAAGGCTGTTGCTGATCTTGGCCAAGCCTTGGCACTTCCAACGTTGGAGAGGAGGAAGAGGATGAGGTGGAGGCGAAAGTGGGTGGTGCCTCGGCACGGATTAGGTTGGAAATTCGAGCAGAAAGTGAGCAACTAACACCCCCATTTTGGGAGGGCAAAAAGGCAGCCTGCCCAAATTGGCCAATCAAAGGGCTGTCGACGGCGCGAGCCGACAATGATTGATCAGCTCCATTGTCCAAAAGATATTGGACCACTCGGATATGACCATGGTAGCAGGCACTGTGTAATGCTTGAAGAATGGATTTGAATGGCTTATTGCTATGATGATGCCCTCAAAGAATTCCCCGAAATATGACGATTGATTATCGCAGTTTGAGTTATTGGGGCATTTTTTTTAGCCATCAATTAAGTGGAGGGCGATATGCTATCGGAAGTATAGTAATATCTAGTGGCTTTTTTTATATTCTTTAATTAGGAAATAATTTGAAGAAAAATTGGACTATTTTAATGATGAAAGATGAAAGCGAATTTTTCCCATTATTTGAATTTATTAATTCTGATTTATAATTGTAATTCTGATTTGCGATTGTAATTATAATTCTGATTTGCGATTGTAATTGTAATTCTGATTTGTAATTGTAATTGTAATTCTGATTTGTAATTGTAATTCTGATTTGCGATTGTAATTGTAATTCTGATTTGTAATTGTAATTCTGATTTGTAATTGTAATTGTAATTCTGATTTGTAATTGTAATTTGGATTGTAATTGTAATTCTGATTTGTAATTGTAATTCTGATTTGTAATTGTAATTCTGATTTGTAATTGTAATTGTAATTCTGATTTGTAATTGTAATTCTGATTTGTAATTGTAATTCTGATTTGTAATTGTAATTCTGATTTGTAATTGTAATTCTGATTTGTAATTGTAATTGTAATTCTGATTTGTAATTGTAATTCTGATTTGCAATTGTAATTGTAATTCTGATTTGCGATTGTAATTGTAATTCTGATTTGTAATTGTAATTCTGATTTGTAATTGTAATTGTAATTCTGATTTGTAATTGTAATTCTGATTTGTAATTGTAATTGTAATTCTGATTTGTAATTGTAATTGTAATTCTGATTTGTAATTGTAATTCTGATTTGTAATTGTAATTGTAATTCTGATTTGTAATTGTAATTCTGATTTGTAATTGTAATTCTGGTTTCTAACTTTTATTCTGATTTTCTCCTATGTACATTTTAGAAACGTAAAAATAAAACACTCAAATACATGACCTTCAATTAAAAAATTAAAAAGAAGCCACATTGCATACGACACTTTTGGCTTTTAAATGGTATATCGCCTCTCCGAATCAGGAATCGTCTGCAGATTTCTATGGCTAAAAGAATGGCCTCGAGACTCATTAGCGTTAATTAATCTTCCATTTTCCCCTCACATCAGTTCCCTCTACCGTACCTGTATGTCCATCCTGGGCCTGATAATTAGGATCAACTTCGGGTTGCCTCATCAGGAAGCAAACCAACTCGAAACGGCCAGCCGTGCATGCCGCCATTAGAGGCGTTTCCGAAAAGAGATTCTCCTATGAATGAAAGAAGGGGCAAAATAAGTGTCATTTCCGTTTGTCCAAACAATGCTGAGCACTTCGCTGCCCGCTGCACCCAACAATTGTTTGGCCGCATCCATTCGGCCTGTATAGCATGCGGAATGCAAAGCGGTGTCCCCATACAAATTGGTGCGCAATGCAAACACCCGTCGATCACCGGATTTTTCCAGCAAAAGACCCAACGATGAACTGTGCCCAGTTTTGGCGGCGAAATGCAGTGCGGTATTGCCTTCGTCATCGGCCAATGTTGGGTCAGCATTAGCCGACAAAATTGACTGAAAAATTGGTAATGAATTTGAATGAAGGGAGGGAATATTTGACTTTGAGGAGAATTGGGTTGGCCTTGCCAGCGGCAATGTGAATCTATTCATAATGTGGCAAATATAAATTTGAATTATTTTTGTGTCCCACCGGCCTGTCATGCACACTTCCATCGGCATTTGGATCAGCGCCAGCCTAAAATATTTCCTTTTTATTAATCCCCTGATAATCCATTCAACCGTAATCAATTCTTTCACAGCCAATTCATTGCCAAAATAGACGGCACAATGAAGGGCCGTATAGCGAACAAAATCGCGGGCTTGCAAATTCGCCTTGTTTGCCACCAAAATTTGGATCAACTTCAAAGGGATTAGAAGGGTATTCTTTGCCATTTCCTACAAAAAAACCTCAGCATTTCCGGCCATTGCCGCCAAATGAAGGGGTGGCGGCACGCCAGAGGCCAATGCGCCATTTGGATCGGCGCCAGCCTCCAAAAGTGTTTGCACGGCCTCCTTTTCGCCCTTATAGATGGCAATGTGCAAGGCGGTGAAACCATTCCGGGTGCGTTGCTGCAACAATGATTTTCGACGCCCCTCATCGTCGCCACATCGTTGGAGCAGAAGGCGAATCTTCTCGGATTGCTGTGTAAGAAAATAAAATGAAAAGCCCCAAAGGAAAATTATTCAGAGAGCTTATCAAATTGAGGGAAAAAAGAAGAACAATTTAATTGAGTTTGAGGCTCTTTTTTAGGCTTTTAACTTTTTAGAAATGAACCTTTTGATATTAAAGTGCAAAAGACAAAATGAAAGGAGCTTAATATGATAAGATATCCACTAATCTAGAATGAATCGATTTAAAATTTTAAGAATTAGTTGCTTGTATCCACTACACAGATGAGGCTTAAATTTGAGAATAAAAATATATTATTATACTTAATCCTAATTCATTCAAATTTTCCGTTGCTTGCCTGTTCACAAACGCCAATGCAAACCAAATGGAGTAGGGACAATTCCTTGGCCGTGATCCGCTCATCCGCGGCACTTTCCAATTGGTCAAGTTGGGTACGGAATTCCTCCAATGTTCCTTGGCTATAATTTTTTTGGGGGAATTAGGGATGGAGGAAATAGACAAACGGACAAGCAATTGATGTGAAGAGGGGAACGGGAATCAAATTTTGGCTTGATGTCATCGTTCAGTTTGGAACGAACAATGGCGTATCCTTCACTGATTCGTTTCTTCAATTCATCTGCGTGGAAAAATATACTGTATTGGAAAATAAATCATTGAGAAATGGGAAAATGATGAAGTTTGTGCTAAGGAACGAAATAAAAATTAATAATTTCTATGCCCCTTAAATGAAATTTCGAAATAAACGTTTGAGTACCAATAAGCGGATACCCTGGACCATTCTTTTGGCTATATCTCAACAAGGAAGTGGCCAATTCTGGAAGGCAATATGCCTTTCGTAAGCCCTAAATATAATTTTTTGAAATGTGAAAACAATTTTAAAAACAAGCGATTTTTCTCCAAAAATGTGGGTTCATTACATTCAAAGATATGTAACTTTGTAACTTTTTTAATAGCTTGAATTTATAAAATTTAAATAGGCCACTTTTTAGAAGATACTTTAAGCTTTCAATTGATATATCGCCTTCGCAAATTGGCTTTTGCCTCGTCGAGCTATATGTATGCCAAAAACTAATGCAGATACTGAATTGGAACTTCTCAATTGTTCCTACCCATAAATCCCAATATATTTCAATTTTAATGAGGCTAATTACATTGAAATAAAATATGTAATTTTGCAAATATTTTCGACCATTATTTTCTTATAAAATCCACTAAAAATAACCTGCGCAAGTGAGTTGTGGCCTTGATTTATAGTTGCCCATCTGGAGGAAGATGAGGAAGGGAATATATAATTTATTGGCAGATGGATGACCAACAGAAATCGGAAGGGACAATTCTCGCTTTCCTCTACACTGCACACTCAAGTCGATATATCCGCGAAGGATTGGATTTTTGCCTTGTGGCGAGCCCAGATCAATCCAATGTGGCCAAATCCTCCATCCATATTCCCATCAGCCAGCCTCCCCACCCATTCTTTGTTATCTCTTTTCCCCTTCCCACTTTTCTCAGCTTTTTCTTTCTTCCATGGCTAAACTCTCCTCCAGCCCATTCCATATCCGATCGATCGCAACTTTATGTCGATCCCCCACCCATTCTTCTCACTTTTGTTCTCCTTCCAATGTATTTGTTATGGGAAAGAATATATGTTTTTGCCAATTTTGATTTTTGATTTCGGAATCTTCTAATTATCGTCCAGCCTAGATCTGCGGTTCAATCGATTCATTAAGATCTATTTTGTTTATATAAGTTTTCAATTTCAAATCAATTTAATCGGTTTGAACCTAAGTTATGGCCAATTAACTGGTTTAACATTTTTAAAATTGAACACCAAATCTGACCAGAATTAATATTTTCCCTATTAAATCGATCATGCCGGATCGAATGAGCCATAAATTAATATTGCTTTAGGGATGCCAATTAGCTGATTGTGAGAAATGGCCATTTATCCAACAAACTATAATGCCTGCCACATTATTTTTGATTAAAGAAATCAGAATCGGCTGCAACATATGTTTTGGGTGTTAAAAAATTTGATTTATTGAATTGGGTTTGTGCCACTTTTCAGTTTTTCGCTCATCCAATTTGCCTCTCCCAATCCAATCCAATCTTCTTTTCAACCCTTCCAAAATTTCCCCTTGGGGCATCCTCTCCAAAAATTCCACGGCTCAATATTCCACACACACAATGGTGCCTTCTTCCCTTGCTCTGATGAATGACCATAAAAGGATGGTTGTGGCCAAAAACAATGCAGCAAAAAAAAATGGCAATTGGTTGACGCAATTCCTCCGCCCTTTCCTTTCACGCCATTTTTGGAGGCCAAATACGTCTCCCTTTCACTTTCTTTGTTTAGCCGCCTCGAAGAATGGAAGAAAGAGAAAAGAAAGCATCAAAAAAGGCGAAGGGAGTGATTCGCTTTTGGGCCATATATTCTTCTGCTGAATTCCCTTGGGATAAAAAGGGAGGGGTCCCAAAAACTTTGGTGGGATTGAATGCGGAATAGAAGGGGATTGGAGGGGAGAGGAAGGAAATGCAATGGGAGAAGGGAAGAATGGGAAGATGGAATGCCACGGCATGGCCTTGACTCTGAGAAAAAGCATTTTTGCAGCTACCACCAACTTGATGGCACGGCCAAAGCCATTTCGGCGCTTTTATGGATTTCAACAATGCGCCGTTTTTCTGCAAACTATGCCCTCCGCCCTTTTTTTCCCTTTCAATTCATTCAATTGTCAGCCATTTTTGAATTGTTGAAAAGCCGCATTGATTGTGCCTTCCTCCTCTTTCATTAATAGGCTCCTCTTTCATTAATAGGCTTCTTCCATTTATTTTTCGCGATGGGCAGAAGGCATCGACGCTCCAAAGTTCAGCATGTTGTGAATTTGGTGAAGAGGATCATTGCCTTCCTCTTTTCCCACGTTGGACTGTGCGCTTTGGTTAGTTCTGCAGCTAATTTTTGGTGTCAACAAATTTGTTTTTGTAAAGGTGATTGGCTATGCCCTCCTTGGCGCTGTCGTTTTCAGGGCGGTTGAAGGGCCTCATGAGGTTTCCTTTTGAATTCAAATTGAAAATTCATTGATTGAATTATTTACCATAAATTCCCTATAGTAGCCTATGGGCTTATAAGTTTCTAAATCCCTAAAATTTAAGGTCTGAAAAAATATAGTGTTTTTTATTAAGCACCATGGAACTAAGAAAAAACAATAAAAAAATTTCAAAAAATTCATCTTTCCAAGAGGTACGGTATCTCAAAATCGAGGGTAAGCTTCTAATAGAGAAAATATGACACCTGCCTGACTAAATTTTGAAGAAATCTTTCAATTTTATTAGAGAATTCTTTGAATAATATTGCCCTTTAAGCGTTTCATTCAAAATGATGTGACTTTGGCTCGACGCCAAGCCGTTCAAATTGCTTGGAATGCCACATTTCGGGTGAACAAATTGGATAGGCGAGTATGGGAAAGAACGGTGTACAATCAAACAAAACAATTCCAACGAAAGTGCATGTGGGCAATTCGGGTTTGTTAGGGGTTTAATCAAATTTAATTTTGCCACATTTTCAGAGAGGATACGATGGAAAGGAATTTGGCATGGCCGCCCAATGGACATTCACTGGGGCCTTTCTCTATTCACTGACCGTAATCTATCAAATAAATAATTAGCCCAAATTCCCTCTGTTCCTCCAAAGGTGATCACAACAATTGGCTATGGGAATACGGCAGCAAAGACATATTTTGGCAAAACATTGACCATCCTTTTTGCCATCATCGGTATTCCATTGATGTTGTTATTCTTGACGAACATTGGTGATGTAATGGCAAAAATATTTAGGTAAACTTAACATATTTAAGTGAAAAATGAGAGAAAAGGGGAATTGGTTTTTATTTAATGAATGAGAGAAGGACTAATAAGAAGAACGGTATATTTTGGAATTGGAGATGTGTCTTCAGGCTAATTTGTTTTCGGTTAATGGTATTTTCGTTTGCTAACTAAAATATGTTTTCGTTTGCTAAGAAAAATGTGTTTCTGTTTGCTAACTAAAATGTGTTTTCGATTGTAATAAAATGTGTTTTCGATTGCTAAGTAAAATGTGTTTTCGATTGTAATAAAATGTGTTTTCGATTGCTAAGTAAAATGTGTTTTCGATTGTAATAAAATGTGTTTTCGATTGCTAAGTAAAATGTGTTTTCGATTGCTAAGTAAAATGTGTTTTTGTTTGCTAAGTAAAATGTGTTTTTGTTTGCTAAGTAAAATGTGTTTTCGTTTGCTAACTAAAATGTGTTTTCGATTGCTAAGTAAAATGTGTTTTCGTTTGCTAACTAAAATGTGTTTTCGATTGCTAACTAAAATGTGTTTTCGATTGCTAAGTAAAATGTGTTTTCGATTGCTAAGTAAAATGTGTTTTCGATTGCTAACTAAAATGTGTTTTCGATTGCTAACTAAAATGTGTTTTCGATTGCTAAGTAAAATGTGTTTTCGATTGCTAAGTAAAATGTGTTTTCGTTTGCTAACTAAAATGTGTTTTCGTTTGCTAATTAAAATGTGTTTTCGTTTGCTAAGAAAAATGTGTTTTTGTTTGCTAAGAAAAATGTGTTTCTGTTTGCTAAGAAAAATGTGTTTTTGTTTGCTAAGAAAAATGTGTTTTTGTTTGCTAAGAAAAATGTGTTTCTGTTTGCTAAGAAAAATGTGTTTCTGTTTGCTAAGAAAAATGTGTTTCTGTTTGCTAAGAAAAATGTGTTTTAGATTGCTAAGAAAAATTATTTTCGATTGCTAATTTTAGAATTTGCAACTATGTTTTGTTTATTCTCGAAACTAAAATTCCACATTGTTTAGAGCAATATTTATGAAATTTACCTTTGGATAGCCTAAACTTTTCTCTCCAAGCTAAATTAGTCGAAATCAACTTACATTAGTGCTTAAAGAGTTATCAAATTAATTCACCTTTAATAACTTATTTTCCAAATCAATCATCCTAAGAATTAAATTACCCCAAGGTATTTCAATTTCCAGATTCCTCTATGCCCGCTCAATCCGTCTTAAATATAATCTCATTCTTTGGCACAAGAGAAGGAGAGCGGCCAAAATTCGACGTGCTAATTCATTGGTGGCCAAATTGACTCGCGCAAATCGGCCCTATTTAAACCATCATAGTCTTCGTCTTCCACATGATAATTGCTCATTGGAATCATTGGGTGGAGGACCTGGTCCACCGAATGGATTGATGCCTTCATCGGCATTACCACTTGCGGCTGCGGCTGACGTTAATGAAGTGAAGGGGGATAAATTATTTTGATTAAAAAATGAGTTTAAGTTGTTGGCGGCAAGGGCACACTTGGACCAATTGGAGGTGAAGGAGAATGTGGAGGCCCAATTGCAGAGAATATCAGTGAATCATTGAAACTCAATTTTTAAACTTTTTAAATGAATAATCGCAGGTGCCCCTTTCGCTGGTTCTGCTCACAATGTTGGCCTATTTGGTCACTGGTTCCGTACTATTTTGCCTCTGGGAGGAGTGGACATTCCTGGACAGTTTCTACTTTTGCTACATATCCTTGACCACTATTGGCTTTGGCGACAAATTCCCGGGTGGTTCGGTTGGCAGCAACAAAGAGGCACAGGAGAAGCTGGTGATCACAAGCATTTATTTGCTGGCCGGAATGGCCTTGCTGGCAATGTGCTTCAATTTGGCCCAGGAGGAAGTGGTGAACAAAGTGGTCAGTTTAACACTGTAGGGGATGTTTAAGTACCTTTGCCAGTCTTTTGTTTATAGCTCTGTGAGGCAGAGGCCAATTTGGGAAGACGATATACTATTTTAAAGCCCAAAGTTTCCTTTATGAAGTGGCTTAAAAATATTTATGAAAAATCACTTTCTTAAAATAGTAATATGATTTTGAATTTATAAAGGCGAATTTTGAGGCAAAACCATGTTTTCTATAAGGAGTTTTAATTTTTCTAAACAGCTATAAAGCCACTTTTTAGAGGAGATTTAGAGCTTTTGAATTGCATATAGAACTCCCGAATTGGTTACTTCCTTGTTGAACTATGGCTAAAAGAACGGCCTAGGGTACTGAAACATCTGCTTCTAATTTACGACTTAAACCCAAAAAACAATGCCTCATTCCATTTCAGGCTTGGTTGGCAAACAAATTTCGGTCAAGGGAGGATGAATATGATTGAAAATGTTGACAACAAATCATCATCCATCGACCTCATCAATCTTATTCAAGCACATTGCCAAGCCATTATTAAATTTGGCCACATGTCTTTCTTCTCTCAGGATTGCTCACAAACATTTCCCCTTATAAAAAATTCCACTTCCGCATTTCCAAAACAATTTTGCATTATTTTCCACCAAAATGGTCCCATGTGAATTCCTCATCACCACGTGTCCATCCCCAAAATTCGTCACTTTTTCCTTTGTTCAAAATGTGTATTTTATTGCAGAGAATATTAATAATAAATTTTTGCCATATTTTTGTTCAATAAATGTGCTAGCGCATTTCACCGAAAATTTCAATAATTTGGAGGAATATTAAACCAAAGGCAATATATTTTAAGAAACCCTTTCAAAAAATCGTTTAATTGAAATATTTAAACTACTTTTCGGTGAAATGCGCAATAATAATAATAAGTTTATAAGTAAATTTTTTGTTCCATTTTTGCACAATGTGAAAAATTGAGGCTGTGTTGAAATGCGTGAGCCTTTTTTTTGTATTGGGTGGAGCAGCAAAATGGCCAATTAATCCAATTCATTCTGTCATATAATGATACCTTTGAGGGGAGGGTGAATTATAAGGCAAAATATAAATTTACACGCACCAATAAAAAACATTGAAAAGTGCAAAAAGTGCGGGAAAAAGAAGTGCCGAATAGCGGTCAATTCTCAAGGCCAACTGTTCACGTTGGGATTTGCTGTATTGCATTGAGGCATTGTTGTTGGCCAATTCCTCTTTTGACGGTGGAATTGCCTGGTCATCCGAGAGAACGGATGAATCCATGCCCAATGGGACAGCCAGGGACCAACCTATAAAATATAAATAAATAAAACTATGAGGAGTATATTCTCATCAGTGCCCGAAATAGGACATTTCAATATATGGTAGTTGGAGTATCTGGGCCATTTTTTTTGGCTATAATTCATTGAGGCGATAACCAATTCAGGAAGGCGATATACTATTTTAGAGCTCTAAATATCCACTAAAAAGTGGCTTAACCAATTTTTTGAAAAATTTTAAAAAATTTGTAAAATAAGCGACTTTTCTCAAAAAGTCAGGTTTATTACACCCAAAGATGTGTAACGTTTTTTAAAGACTTGAATTCAAAGAAGTTAATGAAGCCTTTTTATAGAAGACACTTTAGGCTTTCGAATGGTCTATCGCCTTACAAAAATGGTTTTAGCCTCGCTTCTATGGGCCAAAATAAAAAGAATGGCCGCAAGTACTGAAAAGTCCCCTACCGCCCGTTGCCACTCACTCAATTCTGGCTTTGGCGGTAGCCCATATTGATGGTCGAATTGTTGTTGTTGTTGCCTTTGGACACTGCCATTCAAAAGTCCATATCCCGGTGGAATGTACCCATAATCGTTGGTGCGCGAAAGCAGCGCCGCCCTCTCATCCTCAACATTGCCGCCAGCCACCGCCGATTGAGGCCCACCTCTTCTTCTGTGAGAATATGAAATTTTCATGCCCTAATCCCTATAGCCAAATTGCCTTAAATTGTTGCCTTCATCCTCTTGCCCTCCAATTCCGCCACCCAAATTTGGTGGCGGTGGCCCAGCCGGCGTTGGAACGACCATATTAATTTTGTCGACGGAAATGGCGGCTGCCGCATCTGCCGCTTTTTTGGCCTCTTCTTTGCTATCTGCCTCCTTTCGACTCAAATAGCCAACCCAGGCCAGCTCGAGAAGGGAAAAGAAGACAAAAGTCATGCAAGAAAGAAGCCAAATATCTGAAGGAAAGATGGATTTTGGAGGGAAATTTTTGGGCTAACCGATGGCTTTCACATAGCTGACTTTGGGTAAATTCCTTAAAAATTTTAAAAATGATTGAATTTATCATTCCTTGCCGAATAATATTGCCAAATTGGAAGGTCATTGCCAGAAGGGAATTCACGCCTAACATTGTTCGGGCCGGAATTGCTTGGGTGCCAAGTACAAAGGAAATCCAGGCTAAATTGTCGAAAATGGAATTGGATTAATTAATTTAAACTCACAAATGAAGATGGTCAAATAGGTGGGCAAATAGGCCTGGAGAATATACCTTTGAATGGAGAGTTTTATATTGCTTAAAATGAGGGTGGCACAAACCAGCCAGCCCTTCGCTTGAAGTGAAAACGCATTGTCAATTCGTGCCAATAGCCGGCGGGATAAGGCTGCAAAATGTTTAGTATTTATTATATGGAATAAGTTAGGAAAAAATTGATTCATTTCACCCAAATCCGGTAAGGGAAATTCAACACCCCTGGACAAGATTTTTGGCTTATAACTCAACGAGGCAATATTCAATCTGAGAAGGCAATATATACCATTAGAAAACTTAAAGTATCTTATAAAAAGTGGCTAATTTTAATTTTATGAAATCAACTTTTAAAAAAAAAGCTTCATGTCTTTGAGTGTAATTAACCCAAATCTGGATAAAATCCATTTATTTTACAAATTGTTTTAGTTTCCAAAAATTTATATATGCCACTTTTTAGTGGACATTTAGGGCTTTCAAATGCTATATTTCCTTCCTAAATGGGTCATCGCCTCGTAGAGTTATGAACAAAATAACAGCGCAAGTATTCAATCAATCAGTAGTATATTTAATCATCCCGTTCCTCTGAAAAACATTCCCTTTCCATTACTTTCCAATGGGATTAATTGTATGGGATAGCCATATAGTGGAGAAGAAGATGGCCTATTCGCCAAGGCTCACCACAGTCTGACGTTCGGAAATGATGTTAATGAGCAGATAGTCGGCCAACTCGATGTGATCCCGCATTTTGGCCACACCCACACTGGACCAATGCATTTCCACCTCATCCGTATTGTAGTTGAATGATTCAAATGTGAGGGAACATGTCACATTGTCGAAGGGGAAACGAGTCAAGT
The DNA here is from genome assembly GCA_030063045.1 of Pratylenchus scribneri. Taxonomy (NCBI): domain Eukaryota; kingdom Metazoa; phylum Nematoda; class Chromadorea; order Rhabditida; family Pratylenchidae; genus Pratylenchus; species Pratylenchus scribneri. The sequence goes on from JAQSEB010000007.1 coordinate 972,716, forward strand.
CCATCTCGCATGGGCCCTGCAGCTTCAACCGATAATTGGTCCAAACCGAGCCGTTGGCATAAATGAGCAGAAAAATGTTGGGAAATGGTGAGCGATGGATGTCAGCGGTTTTTGAATTGATGAAACACTGTGTTTGGTGGGAGAGGGGAAAAGGTGATTGAGCCTCGAGGTTATGAATACGGTGGGGGAACTTCTTAGTATCGTAATCAGTACCGATGCCCTTTCTTTTAGCCTTATCTCAGTAATGGAACAACCAATTCAGAAAGGCGATATATCATTTGAAAGCTCAAATTATCCTATTAAAAGTGGCTTTTTAAAATTATATAAAGTTTAACTTTTATCTTTGAATATAATAGAATCGAATTTTCTGACTTGTTAGGAAAAGCCACTTATTTTTACAAAACTTTCTTATTTATAAAAAAATTAATAGTCATTTTCTAGAGGACATTTAGGGCTTTAAAATGATATATCGCCTTCCCGGATTGATTGCTTCCTTGTTAAGACATTCAGAAGAAAGGCATCACTGCGATACTGTAATGGCGGTACTCATCAATCATTCTATTTGCGGTGGATAAGCCCCAGGGAAATTTTTATTGATATTACCGAATTTGGTGTCCACAATTTCTCAAGTAAAATGCTGTTCAATGAAAGACTAAAAAAATACCTATTTAATTGTGAATTTTGTTTTAATGCTAACTTGTATTTGCATGGTTCCATCCAAGCATAATCCAATGCTTGATCCTAGTAATCAAATTTTCCAAAATAAATTTCCAATCCCTCATTCAAATATTTACCCTCCACATTTCACTGATGTAAATATCCAACTGAAAACAGGGAAAATATGGTGAAATTATTTACATATTTAAGCGTTTTTGTTTGATAAATTCAAAGAATATGATGGCAGGAAGAAGAACATTTTAGTGGACATTTTTTGACCCAACAAACAACAATTCTTCGTCTCTATAACGACAAGAAATGTGTGGCTTTAAAAATTGAAAGCCTATTGTTTTCTTGTGCCGAAGGCGACAAAAAGGGGTGAAGATTGGAGGACTTTTTGTTTTGTGAAAAAAGGTGGCAAAAATGGAAGGAAACTTGCCTGAAAGTCCGAAGTGATGTCTGAATTTTTAATATGTAGAAATTAAAAAAAATATTTTCACCTGAAATTGTGGTGATCTCTTGTACCCAGACCTGTGAAATTTCAAGAATTAAAAAAGGGAAATGAATACTAATTTAAATCCGATTTAGAACTTTATTCTGATTTGTAATTGTAATTCTGATTTGCGATTGTAATTGTAATTCTGATTTGTAATTGTAATTCTGATTTGTAATTGTAATTGTAATTCTGATTTGCGATTGTAATTGTAATTCTGATTTGTAATTGTAATTCTGATTTGTAATTGTAATTCTGATTTGCGATTGTAATTGTAATTCTGATTTGTAATTGTAATTGTAATTCTGATTTGTAATTGTAATTCTGATTTGCGATTGTAATTTTGTAATTGTAATTGTAATTCTGATTTGTAATTGTAATTGTAATTCTGAATTGTAATTGTGATTGTAATTCTGATTTGTAATTGTAATTCTGAATTGTAATTGTGATTGTAATTCTGATTTGTAATTGTAATTCTGATTTGTAATTGTAATTGTAATTCTGATTTGTAATTGTAATTCTGATTTGCGATTGTAATTTTGTAATTGTAATTGTAATTCTGATTTGTAATTGTAATTGTAATTCTGAATTGTAATTGTGATTGTAATTCTGATTTGTAATTGTAATTCTGATTTGTAATTGTAATTGTAATTCTGAATTGTAATTGTGATTGTAATTCTGATTTGTAATTGTAATTCTGATTTGCGATTGTAATTGTAATTCTGATTTGTAATTGTAATTGTAATTCTGATTTGCGATTGTAATTTTGTAATTGTAATTGTAATTCTGATTTGTAATTGTAATTCTGAATTGTAATTGTGATTGTAATTCTGATTTGTAATTGTAATTCTGATTTGTAATTGTATTGTAATTCTGATTTGTAATTGTAATTCTGATTTGCGATTGTAATTTTGTAATTGTAATTGTAATTCTGATTTGTAATTGTAATTGTAATTCTGAATTGTAATTGTGATTGTAATTCTGATTTGTAATTGTAATTCTGATTTGTAATTGTAATTGTAATTCTGATTTGTAATTGTAATTCTGATTTGTAATTGTAATTCTGATTTGCGATTGTAATTGTAATTCTGATTTGTAATTGTAATTGTAATTCTGATTTGCGATTATAATTGTAATTCTGATTTGTAATTGTAATTCTGATTTGTGATTGTAATTTTGTAATTGTAATTGTAATTCTGATTTGTAATTGTAATTGTAATTCTGAATTGTAATTGTGATTGTAATTCTGATTTGTAATTGTAATTCTGAATTGTAATTGTGATTGTAATTCTGATTTGTAATTGTAATTCTGATTTGCGATTGTGATTGTAATTTTGATTTGCAATTCTGAATGCCCCACCTCAACTTCCACCTCCACCTTTCCCCCAGGGATTTTATGCCGATTATAGTTGTCAAGAATTTTGTCCAAAATATACGAATCATTTGCACATTGTTGGCCTCCTCCCTCCTCTGATGATCCAGCAGATTCGCTTTTGGCTGCTGTATGACGTAGGAATCTACCATTTTGTGTAGCTGGAATGACTGGTCGAAATGAGCCGAATTCATCCACCTCCCAGTCATAAAGTCGTGAAAGACGGCGAAGATGCCGGGAATTTCGGCGAAAAAATGCTTTCCTGGAAAATTCATCATTTATTTTTGAATATTTTAAGCTCTGATCAATTAGTTTTTTTTTGCATTATTATTTTTTGTTTTAAGCTTTCTCCTTATATAAAGAGCGTGAGAATTTAATGTAAAATCCCCTCCATCGTTTTTTTTTCCAAATTCGTCTCAAATTTCCTTCTCCACCTTTGCCACAAGCCAATTAGCCATCCATTTCCCTCGCCAGAGGCTCAATCAAGTGGGTATTTTTCTTGAAGCCTTCTTTTTATCCAAAAAGGGTCAAATTTTGTTGCAGCCAAAAACAACCCCAACTCTGAGCTTTTCGTCATTCGATTCCACCCCTCTCCTTTTCGATGCTGTCGAAAAATTTCCTCACACAAATGGGCCCCCTGGGCCACCTCGTTTGCATAAAGCCCCCTCCCCTTCTCCCTTGGCCCATGCGGCCCCTTTTTTCCATTGTGGTGCCCTCGGAGCAATTTTCGATGCATTCTATGTGCCCGCATTTTGTTGGATGGAAAAGCCATGGGCAAAAGAGGAAGAACTTTTAGTATTTTTGTGTGTGATTGGATGCCAAAAATTGAATTTGCATTGGCCGAAAAATGAGGAAGCAATATGAAAAATTGTGGAAGGAAATGGAAGGACAAAGTCTCAGCTGTGTTTACTAAAATGAAAGGACCACACCATCATAAATGCCTGGGCAACCGGTGGCGGCGGCAAAAATGTGGTGCCAAAAGGGGAATGATGTAGGAGAAGCAAATTTCTTTGGAATTAAATGATGGGAAAAACATGGAAACTTTGACTCTTTGGAGGGAAAGAAAGTTGCGTGCCGCGAACTTATTGGCTCAATTTATGTATTCAGCATTTTTATAGCATTTTGAGGCCTACCTTTCGGCCGCGCATCCACTCTCCATGAGAAGAAGGCTAAAAAGGCTAACAATGCTGAGGAGGAGGACAAACAATGATGATGGCCCAAGACAGCGGTGTGATTCGGCCATCCATGGGCTAAAATTTGAATGCGGGTTAAATGGTCGAATTAATTAATTTAATTGAGTCAAAAAATGATGTAAGGAAGTTAAAATTAAAGCTTCGGATATTTATGGGATAGGAGGAGGACTATTATGGAGCCAAGGATTTTGGCCAAGCTGCTGGCTGGATTAGGAGGATTGGGTTTATTGGTGGCCCTCCTCCTCCATTTTTGACATCCAATCTGCCACTGGCGAAAGCTGCTACCCCCTTCTCCGCGAGGCCAAGGCCCCTCGGGGAGTGGCCTTCACACAGGACAGCCGAAAGAAAAATGCCAATTCCGCCCCTCCACCACCAAAAAGGAGAATGTGGAGGGGACGGGGCGAGAATAAGGGGGAGGGCTGGACCAACAAAGTCTGCGGGACTTGCAGCAAATGCCTTGGAGGGCAAACGCCGCCCATTCCCCCCCCCCCCCCCCCCCCATTTTTCAACACAATATCGCTTTCTGCGGACAATCTGTTGAGGAATGTGAATAGTAGCACGGCACCCATCCACGCCTCTTTGGCACTGGACATGGACAAGCTTCTCAACTAGCTAAAATATAAAATCGGGGTTAAAAGTAAGGCCAAAGAGAGAGGGACATTGGTTATAAGAAAAGTTGGATTGGCCATGAAAAATGAGATAATTTTATCTTTTTATTAGAATTTCGGTTAATTTGCATTGTTTTATTTATGATTTATTTAATTTTATCTCAAATTCAATGAATAAATCCATTCTTTAGTCGAATTTTTGGAATAGTTTTCTCACTTTTGAGTTTTTCGCCCTTAAAGGACCATTGGGAAAATTTTAAAAATATTTTTTACAACGAAGTTTATTTTTCAACTCTTTGTCTCTCTTCATTGCAAACTCTCTCCGCTGTACCGTATCCTATTCGCAATCCGTTGATTAAAAAAAAACAAAGACGAGAAATCTTAAGGTCCCGGTCCGGGCCTTATCATTGTCCGTTCCGGATTTCAGTATCCGAAAATTATTTTCCAAAATTTCATATGAGTTAGTTGGTTTTATTTTGCTATAGTTTGGTTTAAGTATATTTTTGGAACGGAATGGAATTGTCAATCCACAATCCATTCCATATCATCATTATCATCCATAAAAGGATATTATTTGATCAATTATAAAGTTATTAAAATTTTCAGAAACAGTTTAATTTAGTTTTACAACAAAAAAACAAATTATAAGTCAACAAAATGTCACTGTTCCGTGCTATCATCACGCGCACCAATTTGGCTCGTCCATCGATGTTCTTTGCTGTTCGCCCGCAATCAACTGATACTGATGTCTCTTCCGACTTCTTCAACGAAAATCCGGGAGGAGAACAAGGAGATTTTGAGCCGGAACCGCAATATGGAAATGAGGAACGCGATAGCGGGTCGGGAGGATTTCGATATGAGCAACAACAACAACGCCCTCGCGTGAACAAAGGGTTTCTTTTTACCATTTTAAATATTTTTAATGAATTTGTTTGTTTAGCATAAACCGTGTGGAGTTGCTCGGCGGTGTCGCTGGTGATCCCATCTTCAAGTTGACCCAACGGGGAAGTGAATTTGCCAGCTTCAACCTGTACACAAATGTCGATAAGAAGTTGGCCAATGGCGAGACCATGACAATGACGGAGGTGCACAACATTGTGGGCTTTGGTGGAATCGCCAAATACATCAAGAACAATATTCAGCGCGGTAATATTATTAATTATTATAAAAATAAATCCACATATTTCTAAGGGTCTCGTATCTATATGACCGGCCGTCTTCATTACTCTGGTGGACAGATTTTGCCGGATGGGACTCGTTCAACGCGTCTGGCCTCGATCAATGTGGATAACATCTATCCATTGGCCCAGCGTCGTTTCCAACAAAATCAACAGCAACAGAACGATTATAATCGCGACCGCGACTTTGAGCAACAATAGAAGAACGACGATTAAAACCCAAAGAAGATGGGGGAATAATATGATGATGTTTTGGTTTTGACACTATTATTTAGCAACAATCATTTATTTAAATTGAATCTATTTAATCAATCAAATTGTTGTCGTTGTTTTTTGCGTTATTTTAATAAATGATCGATCAATTTATGTTTTTGTTTGAAAGATGAATTTCTAATATTCATCATTGGATATATTTTTATAAATAATTTTATAAATTGGAATTAAACCTTAACTTTAAAAGATGCAATTGAGACGGCAAATATTCAAGCTCAACAATTACCCACAAAAGTTTCCTTTGATTTAATTTTAAAATTTGTTGGTGTTTTTAAGTACATTAAAATGTTTCGCCAGTGGGCAGCCGCCATCCACAGCAACTGAACAGCCAGAGAAACCACAAGGTTGGATTTCGCGAATTTTGACTGGGCCACGGGAGAATGCAATTGGCAGACAAACTCAAAGTCATTCTTCACTACTTTCAGTGGGCGAAGTTATTTATGAATTACAAAGTTTGCACATTTTAATTGTAATTGTAATGAAATAATAAAACCAAATTTTTAGCACATGATGCAACCGGTGGTGATCGGGACAAATATTTGCACGCTTACAAAAATGTATGTTGGGTTTATTTTGGATAATTTGGGTGTAGCTCAAAGTCGGTCCTAAACCAGGAGGATTTGTCAAAAAGTTTTAAAAAAAAAGTTCTGAAACCATAGCCAACTTTGAGCAACCCTATGCGATATCTTAAATAAATCTTTCTTTATTAAGTACACGGCTGAAGTGGTCAATGCGACGCCGGGTGCAGAATTATTCGGCTCATGGTTCGTACTGTTCGGCAACCAAAATCAGGCCATCAATTTGTGGCGTTATCAAAAAGGATATTCCGATTTGGACAGGTCACTCACTATTTCATTTTACTAAAATATCCAAATATTTCAGCCATATCAAAGCACTTCAATCAAATGCATCGGTTAAGGCTGCCGAATTGGATTATGCCCGACTCTGTGGACGGAGGCGAACAGTCATATGTAAACCGTTCAGCTATTGGGGTGAGCCAAAACCCAGAGAAAATGCACATGTTTATGATTTACGAAGCTATGAACTAAAGGTTTTTAATTAAATTCACTAATTTGTGAAAATATTTCTTTTAGCCTGGAAGCATGATCGAGGTTTGAAATGAGGAGAAAATTGGCAAATGACTAATTTATTTAGTGGGGAAATGCTTGGGCAAAAGGAATCACCTATCGTCGGGAATTCAATCAAGATGTAAAATTAAACAAATTATGAATTAATTAATTTTAATATATTTAGGTTGCTGGTTTCTTCTCTCAAGTCGGTCAACTTTATTTAGTTTTCCACATTTGGGCATATCCATCAATGGTAAATTAATTAAATTTATTTAAATTAAATTAAAATTATTATTTAAGGTAAGCCGTAATACCACCAGGCAATTGAGCTGGACTAAACCCGGTTGGGACACCACTGTTGAATACACAGTGCCTTTGATCAAGAAAATGCAATCAAGAATTTTGATACCAAATGAATTGTCAAAATTGAAGTGAACACAAATAATCAAAAATATTTTCACATTTTTGGCATATTAGGATTTTTTTCCAAGCATTTTTATGATGACAAATCGAATAAAACTGGTCATTTCCATAATAAACATTTTGATAAAATTATGAATTAATTGAAATTTGACTTTTTGTGGATTTGTTTATTCCACCAATTTTCATATTTATTTATTTTGTTATATGGATCGAATTTTTGCTTAATTATTGATTTTAGCTGTGGAAGCGCACGCATTGCCCCATTCATTCATTCATAACTCTCTTCACAAGCAACCCAAAAGGATGGCTAATCCATTTGATGAAGGCAATGATGATTATTTGCGAGGCAGGCGGGGACTTGGCTTAGGTAAATCCACAAAATAAAATTGAATAGGCAAAATTTTGAAACGAATTATTTGCCAGTTTTCATGGGCTTTAGAGTTCATTTGACAGCCGAGAAAATCTACCTATTAGAGGAGAGTTTTTATTGACGAGAGACAGGATTTTAGATAGCATATCTTATTCGATAGGCTGGTTAAAACGCTATCGAATAGTTTATAATTAATTATGGTTCAAAATTAAAGGATATTAAAAGGCTTTAACCATTTCGGTTTAATGGTTCAAAACTGAAAGTTAGGAATGGTTAAACCCAAACCAACGATTGGGTATGAGGTTAAGCATTAAAATTATAAGCCAGAACTTTCTCTCGGCAAAAAAGTAAAACAATTTTTTTGCAGATCCAGTCAAAAGCTATACCACCAAAACGACGAAGAGCATTGAAAAGCAAATGGAGGACATTGACCGTGACATAGAGAAGTACTTGGAAATGTCGCTGGACAGCACCCAACGTTCTTGCCAACAATTGGAATCGTCCGATAAACTTGCCGAACAAACTGCCAGAGTAAAATTTTAACTTTTTGATATTTTGTAAATATTTCGCATTTTTTAGGAATTATTGGAGCAACGGGAAAAGTTGGAGAAGGCCGAAACCAATTTGGACGAAATTCACAAGACCACACAATACACTCAACGGAGCCTGAACAGGTAAAAATTGTGGAAAATGTAAATTTAATTTTACAAAATTTCGCAGTCTAAAATCATTGTTCGGCGGAATGTTTAAGAACAAATTTTCTCGACTGCCAAAGGAGAAATCGAAAGAAGAACAACAACAGCAGGTATTTCAGATTTGAGAGAATAAATTAAATTAAAAATAAATAATTAAGCAAAACAATGCAATGGGAACATCAAAATCGGCCGATCAATTGACCAAAATTGTGGATCGCGTCAATGGCGAAAAGCAAGGAAATGTTGTTCTTGGTGGAAGTGGGGCACAGCCATCACATTCACTGAATGCCTCATCGAGGGCTCAAATCCAAGGGACACGTTGGGAAGCAATGGACAATCAAATTGATCAAAACTTGGGTAAATATTTTTCATTTTTTCAATTAAATGACCTTATATTAGAGCTTTTCCTACCTAATTTTTTGGTATGAATACTTAATTTCGTCTAGTAATGTACTATAGAATGTATAAAAATACACTTAAATGAAAACCAAACCAGAAAAAAATTAACGTCCTCTGTTCGAACTCATGACCTAAATTTTACAATAATGGAAGGCCATCTACTCGGCTAAAGATGGAAATTTTTGTTGAAATTTTATTTATAGCCATAATCTAACCTTAAAATCTAAACCCATAAAGTAATATATAATCGAACTCTTCAAATTAAGACCAAATGAGTTCTCAACTGGCGCGTCTTCGCAATTGGGGCACAGCATTGGGCGATGAAGTGGATGATCAAAATCGCCTGCTCGATCGAATCCAAACGAAGGCTGAACGCAATGATACTGTGGTCCGAAGTCAAGAGACTCAAATGCGCAAATTGCTCGGATAAATTATGTGGAAGAACAAATGGAAAGATGAAATTAATGAATATGAAGAATGACCAACAATTGTCCTTTCGGCTAATTCAACTTACTTAAATCCCTCCATAACCTAATTTTTTGTGATGAATGATTGAACAGACAATGAGCACGGAATATATTATATTCATTCACATAATCAACTCCCACCATTCACATTCATTTTTAATGATGAAAAATTGACTCAAACACAATTTTTACTAAAATTACCGATCAAAAATTTTTATTCAATTCAAATCAATATAAATATGTTCCAACATCAATGATAAATTGTGGATTTCTTTCTTGATTTTTCGCTCAAAAATGTAAAACATTTGATGCCTTTTTTCTCCACCAAGCAATATATTCTTGTGCTTGTAACTGCAAATATCTTTTTTTTTTAAATATTTTTATTTTTTCACTGACTATAAGAAAAATTTCCACGAGCACAGATCACATTAAAAGCGCCACCAAAATGTTTTCTAGCCTGCATCATGATATTCTGCTTGGAGCGGATTATATTGCCGGCAACGATATTCTGAATGGTTAGTATTTAATTTGGCTATTAAAAGAGCATTGAAAATGACGAAAAGATTATAACGGTTCAATGGTTTATCCTAGACCACCAGCAGAACCTTTAGCCTATACCCCACGGCCAGTAATTTGTCATGGTTTGGCCCAAGCCAAATATAATTAAATGATCATCTTGACCGAGATCTATCGATTGATTGTAAGGTTTATTGGTCTAAGACTACCATTGAACCGTTAGAATTTTCGGAATTTAAGTGTTTTTTTCGTCAAATTAAATATTTTCCATTCTTGAAATGATGCAAGCGCAAATTAGAGAGTAAAATAAGGTTATCCACCTGAACCATAATTTCTTCCAATTGCTTATTATTGCATTGACTTTCGGTTGCTGGGGTTTCGGAATTGAGACTTCTTTTTATGCGATAACGTCGATTTTGGTATTGCTGCTGATAATTGCATAAAGCAACAACGAAAATGGCAATTAGGAGGAGTAAAATTGCAGAATAAAGTGACATTTTTTATGCAGTATAAAGCGAAAGAATTGAAATGGATTATCCGCCGATGGACGGATTGAAAGCGAATGAAAAACTCAATGAAGAAAAGTAAATTTGTCTCCGCGAGGAACCATTAAAATGCATAGATTTGACCGAATTTTACTTTCCCGCGAACGATAATTACACTCACGCAATTTCACACGATAAAATTACAAAATTAATTGACCAAAAATTATCCAGATTATCCAAATTTAGATTAAAAAAATATCAAAAATTAATTTATTAAATGGCAACAACAGAAAAAGAGAAACAACAACGAAAGACAAAAAAGCACAATGAGGAGAAAGAACTTTCAAGTTCAATAATCCTCGTTGGATATTGGCAAGTCCGTGAGGAATATGAACAAATTATTGCCACACAAGGATTGGTATCTGTTTAAATTACAATCGAATTTAAATTAACGAAAAAATAATTCAGAAAGCATTTGAAAAATCGAGAAAAATAATTCCTCAAAAATATGATGTGCCCATTGTCCCACTGAATATTCCGGAATACAATCAAATCAAGGAGAAGCAACAGGCAGCCTCTCTTCGTCGGGCGGACACAAATTCCATTGTGAACAAATGCCCAATTATTCCAATTGAACATGTCGAATCGACACCGCCCATGCAATATTGGACACATACGGAAGCGAATGTTATTGTAAGCATTGAGTAGTTTAAAACATTGGGAAAATTTGGTTCAGAATTGATGAAATTCTGATCAAAAAATCACTAAAAATTTAGCTAATTCTTAGTAAGGGCCATTTTAAGTGGGTTTTTGGGCATAATTCAATAATATCTGAATCAATTTAAATAAAATTAATATCATTTGATAGCCAAAAGTTAGCTCTTTAATTTGATACTAAAATCATTAAAATCGGTTCAGTCCTCCTTAAAATAGAGTCCAATAAATCATTTTAATTGTCCTATTAAAACAAAATAATTCACATAATTTTTCATTTCAAGGCTGAAGATGAATACACACTCTCGCACATTCCATTCTTGGGCGATTCCGTCGATGACACTTCATTCTGTTCGGATTTGATGAAAACATTCCCAGAAGGAATTCATGGCACCAAAGAGGGTTGCGGTGAATACATCAATGATTATATCCTCTATTACATGGTCAAACTGGTCAAGGAACGACATCCCGAAATTAGTAAATTTATTTGGATTGATTAAATTAAATTTCTTCATTAAATTTAGATGTGGAAACCATTTGCAAGCATGTCTATCAACATTTCCCAAATAAAGCTTCTCGCCATGAACTCAATGCAATGTATTTATTTAATTCATAATTTAAAATGGAAATAATTTAATTTATCAAAAATAAACTGAAAATATCCAAAAAATCTATAGCGGTTTAGTGGTAGACCCAAAAACCTTGAACCAATTGAGTGACTCATGAAAACATGATTATTTTTTGGCTTGTGTTTTAAATAATTTTAACTTAGTTTTGAACCAAAATAGTTTAAACGGTTTAATACCCTTTAATTGTTGACCAAACCATAATAAATTATATACCATTCAATCAATCTTGACCAGCTCTATCCAATTTGGTTTTGGTTTGGTTATGGTTTGTGAATATGGAGGACAAACCCTTAAACCATTATAATTATTTTGGCATTTAAATACAAATTTAATATTAGCCAATTTAAAACTAATTTTATTTTAAAATTTAGGTATCCGGATTTACAACAACGTTTTGAGCCGGAAACAATCAGCCGCACGGAATTCACAAATGAAAATGGCGAATTGATGGCAAATTTTTCCTCCTCTCGCCTTTTGAACAGCTATGAACTTTTGCTTTGCCACAAATGCTTTGCATATGATTGCATTATGCACAATGGTAATTAAATTAAATATAAATTGAATATTTAATCAATTTTAGCCACAATTGGGGACAATTATGGCGGCGGACGAAAAGCAAAAAAACGCCATAATGGATTTGAACGGAACAAAACAGCCAAAGAGAATAATCAGCAACAGCAAATGATGCCATGTTCACCGAATTGTTATTTGAATGTGGCCGAAAAAGTGCGCTCTCCACAGCCAAATCATAAGGTATTCCCAATTTTGGATATTAAAAACCAAAGATATTCTCCCAAAAAATATAATTTAAATTTATTTTAAAGGGTCGTCGACTTGATTTGCAAATTGACCTGAACAATGGTGGCCCACAATTATGGACGCCTCATGAGGAATCAATTTTTGCGGTTTTAAGACAAACTGGCGAGGAGGATTTCTGCAAAATTACAAAGTTTGATTAAAATTTGGCAATAATTATTTAAATTTTAGAATGCTGAATATGTGCACGACCGAAAGAAGCAAAAAAACTTGCAAAGAAGTTTTCGATTATGCATCTCGGACCGGGCCACTTTCTCCACGTCTTGATTTGCAATCGTCGCCAGTGAAAAATGCAAAGTAATTTTTTGGATAAATTTGGAATATTTAATTAAGTTTTTTTAAATTTTTGGATATAAAAAATTTTTATTATAATATTATTTAATTTTCCCATTCCCAAATAGATATCGAAAGAACCGTGATTCGCACCGAACATTCCGGGCAATGAAATGGGCCAATACAAATGGCAAAGTGGAAAACAGCCAAAAGTTCAAACCGTGCAAACACAAAGGAGAATGCCGCGAGGACAGCAGCGATTGTTATTGCCTTCGAGTGAACAATTTGTGCACGAAATATTGTGGCTGCTCGGAGGAATGCGAAAATCGTTTTCCCGGTTGCCGATGCGCACCGGGCAATTGCAGGACCAAACAGTTTTGACAAACGGGCTAGACTTAGATTGACTAGGTTGTATAAAGAATAGTTTAACAATTTTTTTTTGAAAATTTCGATCTAAAGAAGCCATCCGGACACCTCACTTTAGAAAAATTTATGTATCGGGTTCGAATCCACTCAAAGGAAAGTAATTTTTTCGGACTTAATGTCACTTATGAATTTTTACAATCTATTTTGAAAAGTTTTTTAGCCGAATGGGTGACCCTCCAGTTTAGCAAAATTTAGGTCCCGGGTTCGAACCCGCTCCGAGGAAGTTATTTTTTTCGGACTTGATTTTCACTTTTATGCAATTTTATAGATTCTTTAATACATTTCTAGATCGAAATAGGTCATTTGACCAAAAAATAATACATTTTTCCTATTAATTTTAATTTATACATTTTTTTTATTTAAGTGTCAATGTTATTATGCCAGTTGGGAATGCGATCCGGACATTTGTAAATCATGCAATTGCGGTAAATTAATTAAATTTGATAATAAACTACGTAATTACCAATTAATTTAGGAAAATTGGACACTGACGGCGAACAAATTTGCAAAAATGTCTCCATTCAACGTGGACTTCAAAAACGACTGATTGTGGCTCCCTCGCAAGTGGCCGGCTGGGGCTGCTTTGCCAATGAGGACATTGACAAAAATGATTTCATTTCGGAATATTGTGGCGAAGTGATCAGCCAGGCTGAGAGTGAACGCCGTGGCAAAATATACGATCGGATTAAATGCAGCTATTTATTTGGTGAGTACAGAAATATTTAATTTTTAATAGGAAAATATTTATTAATTTATCGGAAAAAAGATATTGAAAATGACTTTTAACGGTTCAAAATTCAATGGTTTATCCTAGACAGATATATTCCATCATTGGATTATATTTTTGAAGGGGTTTAACCGATTCTAAATAAGTTTTAAACCAATAAACGAAAATTGGTTTAAACCGTTTAATACTCTTTAATTTTGCCCAAATCATTATAATTATTTTGGCAATTAAAAATAATACAATTTTTTAAATTTAAATATTCCATAGGTTTGAACGAGGAACAAGTGGTGGACGCAACCCGTGTTGGGAATGTGATTCGTTTTGCCAACCATTCTCGCAATCCAAATTGCCGTGCCCGAGTGGTTGTCGTCAATGGAGACCATAAAATTGGGATTTTCGCCCAACGCCCAATTAAATGCGGCGAAGAATTGTTCTTTGATTATGGTAAATACTTTAGAAAAAGTCGAATTTTAATTCAATTCCACTCATTTTAGCCTACAATAAAAGTCAACAAGTGCAATTTGTGCCGAAAGAGTTGAGCAGCATTATCAAACAAAAGGACAAAATGGAACGGGCGGCGGCCATTGCTGACATTTTGGATGGAGGAAGTTCCAATTAAAATGAGATGACATCAAAACAAATTAGACCCAAAATCCCATACCCTCAATTGTATTGTATTTTATTTTAAACATTCCAAGTTTTCTTCCCCATTTTCGTCGATTATTTCATTATTAATTATTCTTTCATATAATGGACTTTCATCATTTATTTTTAAATATTTTTTTTCCATTTCCAATCTCATCTCAAAATTAATTCTTTCATTGTCCGTTTTTTAACAATTCTGGGATAAATTTAAAAAAAACTTTGTTCGATTGTCAATTTTTGCGCAAACCTCTCCACCAATTTTTTCAATCGATCGATCCATAGAGAACTTTCGCCCCTCGATTGAAAATTAGGCAAGCTGGATGCTTGTTTCCACCCTCTAAAACTCGATTAAGAAGGAATGAATAAATTCGCCTTAGGCGGTTTTTTGGTGCACGGAAATAAGTGGATTGGATGGGAGATTATTATGTTGGTTGGTTGGGCGGCTTTTCGTGTTGTTTGGTTGATTGGTTGGTTATGCGCATGCTTGCGCCAAGTTGTTGATTGAATAAATTGAAGAGAATTGTGGAGGGGAATCTATTTTATTGTTTTGTTGGTTGTTTTGTGCAGCAGCAGCCTTCAACAACAAAAGCACAACCAAAATAAAATAAAATCGGATTGATCTATTGTCAGAAAATGTTGCTGATTCCAGCAGTGATTTTTCCTCCAAAAGTTCTCCATTTTTTATTCTTTGGCTTTTTAATTGGGCCTTTGAAGACTACATTTTCATCAAAAGTAAGCAATGAGGAAAATAACGAACGGCAACAGAATGGTTGGTTTGAAAGTGGCGGAAAACTTGTAAAAATAGTGAAAATTTTCAAGCATTTTTTGAAATTTTTAAAATTTTTCAAAATTTTTGAAATTTTTCGAATTTTTTGATAATTTAAAAAAAATTTATTGCCAATTAATATCCATCTCCACTAAAATGTTTCCCCAAACAATAATACCTAAACATTAAATAAATATCATAGCACCCGGAGATTACAAAATTTCAGGGATTTCGATTTTATCAAGCCAAATTTGTTTTTTCTAGTCAAAATTTTCTGTCAAAAAACATTCAGATCAGACCCCTAAACTCGATTTTTACGAGTAATCAAACATTTCATTACAAATATTTATCAATCAATAATCACATATACAAAAAATACATTATGAAATAAGACAACACAAAAAATGGTGAGTAATGTGTGAAAAACAACAATGTGATGAGAGGAAAATGGGAGTGAATTTGTACACTTAGCAACAATGTCGATCAGATGATTGGGGTTGTTGGAGTGGAGGGCTTGAAGGTTCTTTGGCGGTTATTTGATCATCATCGTCATCAACGTTGCTTCCGCCGCCGCCGCCATCATTGCCATTGCCTCTTCGTGTTGTTGCTGCTGCTGGTCTTGGTTGATGAGCCGGGAACAGAATGAAGCGGCAGGTGAGTTGTTGGTCCACATCCATGGCTGCGCCTGAGTTCTGAAAAACACAAATTCGCATTATTAAGCCAAACAAAACTGCCTAAAAGAATTAACCTGGTTATTGTAGTTGGGTGCCGAGAACAGTGTGATTAGATGGTGGCTGCTGTGCACTTCGTAGCCATTTTGCATTGGTTCATGCGCTCTGACGATCAAATCCACATCCAATTGTGCACACTGAAAAAAAAACAATAAATTAATTAATCTAAAATTTGGTTTTACCTTTTCAATCACTACATCGTCGCCAAAGAAAACGGAGCAATTGCGAGGTTCATTATAAGCAAAGCCTTGAAATCCGGGTTCGGAATGTGGATCGGCCCTTAATTTGTCGATTGATTATTAATTTTTAGAATTATTTGACTTACCAAAGTAGATCATCTTGCAACGTATCTTCTTCAGGATCATGCCAGCCACGTGGAATATGCCTAAGTTGCCTTCGTTCTTCAAGTTTTGGTGATAGTCCGCCTAAAAATGGAAAATTATTTAAAAAACCTTTTGAGTTTTTAAATTACCATGCATCAATAGGATCCGATCTCCAATCAGCGCGGTCAGTGGCAATTGCGTGAAAGCATCGTTGAAACGTCCGTAAACATATTCCCAATGGTGTGGATAGCGTCGCCGGCATTCGTCCTGGAATTGTCGTCTGATACCGCTGCCATCGTGTTTGGATCTGTTAGTCCCTTCGCATTCATGGTTGCCGCGGAGCAGGAAGAAATTCTTTGGATAGGCCACTTTGTAGCAGAAGAGCAGCGAAATTGTTTCCAAACTCATTGGGCCTCGATCGACGTAGTCTGTGTAAAAAATAATTGATTTGAATTAAATTTGAAGAAGAAAAAGTTCCAACCTCCTAGGAATAGATAATTTGTGGCCGGTGGAAATCCAAGTCTGCTGAAGATTCGCAAAAGGTCCGTAAATTGTCCATGAATGTCGCCGCAAACCACCACGGGCTAAAAATGAAAAAATTTAATTGGAAATTGAAAAGTAGAAAAACTCACAGGATTCAGCTCCAAATGCACAGGTTGCTCTTTGAACACTTCTCGGGCCATATCCGCCAATGAAATGAGTTGATCTGCTGAGGCCTAAAATGAGGGAAAATTAAATAGTAAAATGGAAAGAAAATAAACTCACAATTCTGACTATGTCAATCCTCGCGTTCTTCCTTGGATCCTCTGCGTCCTTTGCCTGTTGTCGTAGTTGATCAGCCAAAGCGCGAACGATGTGAAAATTGGTCATGCAGCGTTGAGTGAGTGGTCGTGAATGAATTCGGCAAGGAGTGAGTGGATGGTGGAGCCGGTGGGATACGAATTTTAGGTTTCCTTTTATATTTGCATTTTATTGTTGGATAAAATATCATTTTCATGTATGAAATTCAACAAGATTTTTTGTTTACAGTATACAATACTGGGAATTACAAAAATCTTAAACTCCGAACTTCTAATAATGATTTTGAGATTATTGATTGATAAAAATGTAGTGCTAGAAGTTAGATAAATGTTTAATATGGATAATTAATTGATTTTTAATGTGTAAAATATAATAAAAATGCTAAATATCAATAAAGAATGACGAAAAACACTTATTTTTTCCATATTTTGTGGGCTAATTTATAATTTCTTTTCTCAATTCTATAGAAAGGGGTTAAATAAAAAGCTTAGAATTCTATGGATCCTAGTAGAACAAAAGAAGCTGAAAACCATTATTTAAATTGAATTTAACAATAAATTGGGCCAATAAATTCCTCCAAAACCGTCTCAAATCCATTCAAAAATGCCATTTTTTGCAGTTTCCGAATTTGACATAATCGACACAAATGTGGATGGCCTAATAAGCTATTTGGAATTTCAAAGATGGCATCGAGCCGCCTTCGGGGCTGAACCAAAAAACAGCGCCAGTTTGTTTTGCCTTCGCCCACAAATTTGTATTTCAAATTAATTTGTTTACAGCCCTTTTTGGCACATTTGACTTGGATCGAGATGGGAAATTAACTGTCGCTGAATGTGGGGAATTAATCGAATAAAATTTAATCATTTTCCTTCCATATTCAAGTCGTACCTTTGGCATTTGAATTGAGCAGGAAACCGGAAAAGGAAGTGGAAAAAGTATTCAAAGTTGGTCCATCCACCTCGCATTACTCACTTTTATGGAAATTGCTTAGAAATTTGACCAAAATTCGGATGGCCTTTTGAGTGGGGAAGAATTGAGCGAATTTGATGGAATTTCGGAGGAAATTGTGGCCGGTCTATTTGAGGTGGCCGACTCGAATGGAGATGGACGAATTTCCCGAGAGGAATTTGGCCGAGTGGCCGATACAATTGAAAGTCACATTTCACAGGTAATTCAGAGGGAATATTGAGGGAATTGAATTCATATTTTGAAGGAAGCCAAAAATCTTGGCCAAGCCCAATCGCTGATGGCCGCACTCGACTTTGATGGGAACGGACAAATCACGTTGGATGAACTTTCCACCTATGGACGGCGATATGGGGCGAATGGGGCAACCGTAGAAAAGGAAAAAGACGATGGAGGATTGGCCAAAGCCACAATTCGCCAATTGGATCGAAACGAGGATGGGGCCATTTCACTGATGGAATTGAAAAGATTGCCGGAAGCTGTGATGAATGCCGCCGGAATTCGACCAATCATTCCTGCCTAATCCATTGTGTCAATTTTTGTTGAATAAATGCAAATTTTTTGTACTCTGAATTTGTTAATTCTTTCTAAATTAAGACAAAGCAGCCTATGAACTTGCCACTCTTTGTAATAGAAAAGCTCATCAAGGACTGAACCAATTTTAATGATTTTGTTATCATATTAAGTCTTTTGGCTATCAAATGATATTAAATTTATTTAAATTGGTTAAGAATTCATGGAGTTATGACCAAAAACCATTTAAACTCTCCTTTGCTATGGATCAATGAAATTTGTAATGAATTTTTGAACATAACTTCATAATTTCTGAACTAATTTAAGTAAAATTAATATTATTTGATAGTCAAAAGTCTGCCCTTTAATTTGATACTAAAATCATCGAGATTGATCCAGTCATTGATGAGTAATTCTAAATGGCGACAACGAATTAGGATGGGTGGGCTTCTCCTCCACTCCTTTATCCCTTTGGATTGCCCATTAGTCCATCTTCTGTTTTTCCTTTGCCGCAATTCTGTCCACCACCGCATCCATCCAATCAAATATAAATCACTTTCGCCGCAAGAAAACACAGATGGATCATCGGGGAGAAGATGCGGGAAAAAGAAGAAGCCGAGAAAGGGGAAAAGCAACCATTCATTCAATTCATTCATCCATTCAAATCCATCATTCTTCTTTCCATGCGCCTTCCAATTTTCACTTTCTTCCTCTATTCTTGTCAAGCGGATCTTCAAAAATCCTTTTGGGAATTGGCCATTAAAAATTGGCATTTGTTATATGGAATTGTTGCGCACTTTTCATTCACTCTCCCCACGGAGCAGCCCAATTGGCATTTTTATAATAACTCCTCAAGCATTGATCCAATTTTGATGATTTTCTAATCAAATTAAAGAGCAGACTTTTGGCTATCAAATAATATTAAATTTATTTAAATTGGTTCAGAATTGACGGAGTTGTGCCTAAAAAACCGATGAAAATTCACTAATTAATAGTAAAGGTCATTTAAAATGATTTTTAAGAGATAACTTCATAAATTCTGAACCTTTTTAAATAAAATTGATATCATTGGATAGCCAATAGTCTGCTCTTTAATTTGATAACAAAATTATCAAAATTGGTTCAGTCCTTGATGAGTTATTATAAATGACGACAAGTTGGGTCGATGACACTTTGGAGTATATCTTTTTCCTCATATTTTGCTTCAGGGCATTTCCTCTCTCACTTCAATTAAAAATGGTCAATCGAGTGGCCAACATTCGATTGAATGGATTTATTTATTGAGACAATATTTATTCACTAAAAATTTGGATAGAATGGAGACTATTCGCAGACAATAGACACGCTGACTGAGTTTAAATTTTCATAGGTCAAATGAATGAATTAACTATTAATTTATGAGAAAGTTTTATTTAATTAATACCATTAAGGCATACTTTTTAGTTCTGGAGTTGAATTATGCCATGGGAATGATTTGTTATGAATTTTGTAATCCAATCCCTCACCTCAATTAATTTTTCCTTATTAGCCATAAATTTGTCCTAATGAAGACAAAAAAAATTAGCATGTTTTTATTGGCAAAAATTCCGCGCATTAGAAATGAAATGCGCTGAATCACCAAAATAAACCCGCTTCAGCCCTCGATTTTCCAATCCCCGCATTCCTTATTTTTGCCCACGTCATCCAATTCACCCACAAATCCATTTTATCACCAAATTCCGCCTTCCTTTAATTAATTTCCCCATATCCAATGATCAACAGGGAAAATGCAAAAAATGAAGCCAAATTTCCGCAATATTTTTGCGATTTTCATTTTCCATTTTGTACCAAATTTTGCCCAACACCCACAATCCATTGATGAACATTTCCTTCGCCATTCGCTGCTCAACAAATTCCTCTATCAACTCCATGATCAGAAGGGCATTTCGGAGCCGGAACAATCATCGCCGGTTGTTCCGGCCACCTCATTCGTGTTTCCACCACTTCAAAGGACGAATGGACAAATTCGGTTGGGTATAAATTATCCCCTATTGAAATATGAATATTTGGAATTTTCTTTTGGCCATAACTCTACAAGGAAGCAACCAATTTTGGAAGGCAATATGCTATTCGAAAGCCATAAATGTCCTATAAATACTAAATAGTGGCTTTTCTAACTTTTTGAAAAATTAAAAACATTGTGCTTAAAAAGCTTTTTTCCAAAAATTAGGATTTTTCGGGTTTATTATATTCAAACACATAAATCTTTTTAGAAAGTGGGAATTTATAAATTTAAAATTAGCCACTTTTTATAAGGCATTTTAAGCTTTAAAATATTATCCTAAATTGGCTAATGCCTTGTTGAGATATGAACCAAAAACCGATGCTATAGTGAAGCAGAAATACTCAATTCTCTCAGCCAGTCCCATTTGTATCATATTTCATCTCATTTTAAATTCATAATTCCACTCGAAGGCATTCATTCACGGGCCTTGGTCTGCCACCTTCCTTGGCCCCATCCGCTGGCCTACTTTTGCCCACGCCCGCCCAGCTGCCTTCCATCTTTCGATTGCCGGCCACTGCAATGGCCCAGAATAAGGCATTCCCAATGGATGGTTCGGTCCTTCTGAATTCGGCAAATCCCCTTCCGGCACCACCGTCCATTTTGGCCCATTCCACTCCACAAATTGAAATGCCAAATGAAGGAAAAGCCACAGTGAATCGAACGGTGGCGGAGGAAAGTGTGGAGGCAAAATCAGGGGAAGCGGCGAATGTGAAGGCAACGGCTGAATTGGTTCGAGGAAAATCAACGGAAAATGCCGCGGAAACCACACAATCAACAACATTGCCTTCTTCCTTCTCCTCTTCAACATTGGGCCTCATCAATACCCAGCAGCCCATTCCAATATCAACCGGTGCCAATCTTTCCACTTCAATCGATTTGGATTCATTTTTACAATCGAAGAATGTTTCCACCGAACAAAGAGCGGAATTTATGCGCATTTTGGAAGCGGAAG
Organism: Pratylenchus scribneri; assembly: GCA_030063045.1. Classification (NCBI taxonomy): domain Eukaryota; kingdom Metazoa; phylum Nematoda; class Chromadorea; order Rhabditida; family Pratylenchidae; genus Pratylenchus; species Pratylenchus scribneri. The sequence goes on from JAQSEB010000007.1 coordinate 994,241, forward strand.
TGGCCCGAAGGCTTGAAAGTCATTTGATTAGCAATAAAAGTAAAATAAAGGAAGGAGAGGAGGAGGCCAAAACCATTCTCACATTGGAAGAAGTGAGAAGGGCAGAAAAGTCGGAACAAGATGTTTTGGATCAACAGAGGGAGGATGGAACGGAAATGGCATCCGGTGGACGGACAAGGCTGGAATTGAAAACAGCGGATACACGGCTATTCTCATTGGCCAGTGGCGAAGCAAATGAACAGCAGGAAAAAAGGTGGGGGATTAATGGATTTTATTGAATTATATTTGAGAAATAGACAATACTTGGACTGTTCTTTTGGCTATAATTCAAAAAGGAGGCAACCAATTTGAGAAGGCAATATGACTTTCAAAAGTCTTTAAAATCTCCTAAAAAGTGGCGCCAATATAATTTTTGAAAACTTTAATCACCTTGTAAAAGAGGCGAATTTTTCTCCAAAAATTGGAATCAAATACATTCAAAAACATGAAACTTTTTTAGAATTAGAATTCTAAAATAATAAATAGGCTAAATTGTATGAAGAGGACACTTTAGGCTTTTAAATGATATATCGCCTTCTCAAATTGGTAAATGCATCGCTGAGATATAGGCTAAAACTAATTGGAGCTATTCTCAAGAAACTGTCCCTCTTGTTATAAATAAATAAAGGGAACACACAAATCACAATTTTCCTTTCCTTTCAAATAAGAGAGAGCACAAATTTTTCCCTTCAATCAAATCCAGCAGAGAGAAAAAATTTTCCCTCGTTGCCGCCGCTAAAGAGAGAATACGGTACCGCTTTCGAAAGGAAACCAGGGAAACACAAATCACAAATCTGCAATACTGTACCGATTAAATACTCGCATTAGTTTTTGGCCAATATCTCAGCGAGGCATTGGCCAATCTGAGAAGGCGATATAGCATTTGAAAGCCCAGATTGTCCTCTACAAAAAGCGCCTGTTTGTTTTTATGAAATATATAATTAAAAAAAGTTTTCTGTCTTTAAGTATAAATTACTCGAATTTGTAAGGAAAAGTCACTTATTTTGCAAAATGTAATGAAATTTTCAAAAATAGAATGGCCACTTTTTATTAGAGTTTTATGGCGTTTTAATGGCTATCGCCTTCCCGAATTGATGGCTTCCTTGTTGAGTTATGGCTAAAAGATAGGGGAAAATTGTACTAAAACAAGTCCACTACCCACCTTCTTATTCAATCGTATAATTTTAAAATAATATCCACAATTAAAATAGGACTTCCACTCAAATGGAGCCACCATCATCTGAAGCTTCGGGCAAAGAAGATTACCGGCAAAAGGAACAAGAGGAATTTGACAAATTATTGGGACAATTGAGGGAAGATGGCCAAGTGGGAATGAAGCCAAATGAAAGGGGAAAAAGCCAACAAAATGAGGAGGATGAAAGCGATGACCTCCTTTTGGTTGTCCAAAATGCGGCAAAACAACAAAATTCTTCAGCAAATTCGCCGTCTCCAATTTGGGCCAACAATAATTCCACAAAAACAGCGGTGGAAACTTCAACGCATTCCATTGTTCCCAATCAACGAAATGAGGCCTCAAAACAAGCTGGAGAAAATCCCCAATTGGAGCAGGAACAACAATTGAGTTTGAACAGGCAACACAGGGTAATGCAATAACTATTTATTTTAGGCAGAAAATAATATTTAATTCAGAAACTAATCATATGCCTTTTTGGTATTAATTAATCATAAAATTATTGTTGTCCTAAATTTGCGAATTAATTCCTTTTTTCCTTATATTAGAAACCCCAAATTCTTCCTTTAAGGGTTCATTAGAAATGTTGGTATTTCCCGTTATCTGTTGCCAGATTTGAACAAATTTTTATTTGAAATTCTTATTCTAATATTCATATTCGATTGTAAAACAATGAAATTTTATGACCAATTTTGGGGGTAATATAATATAGGTAATTTTTGGGGTGAAAAACTGGCGATTACCTATTCCTAGCATAAAAATTGGAAAATTAGATCATCTAATTTACAATTTTTCTGACAAAAGTAAAAATGACATGGCTTTAGGCAAGGCCATTTGCTAATTCGCCGTTCAATATATTTTAGACCGAATAAATATCTATTTTACAATAATAAAATCCTCCAATTTGCCTCAAAATAATAGAAATAATCTATCAAATTTCAAATTTTATAGGAAAAGTTAAGGAAGAGATCTAAATAGTTCAGAAAATTGAAGAACATTTTGTGTTAAATCTTTTTATTTTAGTAAAAAATCTTCTCTTTTTTTCCAGTTTTGGTCTCGCCATGGGCCAAAGAACAAATTTGAACGTTTGGTTGAGGATTATCGGTTCAGATTGAGTGGCCAGGGCCAAAATGGGCTGAATGATTTGATCAAAGCATTGCGAAATTCCCATATTGGATTTTTTGATGCGAATGCCAATCCAAATTCATTAAAAATTCTACGAAGGATTGATCGGAAATAATCGACGGATTAATTTATTTATTTTTCACATCCATTTTGTACATAAATTCCTTTTTATTATTTTGTATACCAATTCCCAGCACAATTTGGATTTGTATAAAAATATGTATTTCTCGTATAATTCCGAGGCCAAAACAACAAACAATGCTCCCTTTTTTCCTCCCATTTTTCCCATTCAGCACCGTTTTTTTTTATTGTCAGCCTCCCGCCAGATTGCCTCTTTTGTGTGCGGTGCAAAATGTGATTGTGGTTGTGGCCGTAGGGACCCTAAATATGTGTGCGACGTTGTCATTTTCGTTTTGGAATTGGCCAATCGCACATCAATTAGTTTTTAAACCAATTCCGCGCACAATCCCCTTTGGCAAAAATATTGGTTTTCTTCATTTAGGCCATGAAATTAATTTATCTCTGTTCCCAATCCTTTTCCCATATTTTCCATATTTTTCAAATAAAAAACTGTAAAAATATCCAAAATTCTAATCGACCAATTTCCTCTCTTTTTTCCACCTTTCGATCTTTTTGGGAAATTCAGTAATAGTAGCCTCTTTCTATTAGAAGTCCCCTCTTCCTGAAATTGATAAGCCCTGAGGCTTCTAATAGAGAATTTACTGTAGTCAAATTCTGTGCATCCTTCCCTTTTTCCCAATTCACCGTTTTTTGGAATTAATTTTATATTCCTCATCTAAACATTGTAAAAAATATTCCAAAATTTTTACCAATTTTTCCTTCCCACCTTTTGATATTTTTGGATGATGTCATGAAATTGGAGGAATGAATGAATCATTGGAAAAAACTTGCATTTTGTTTGGACTTCTCCTTTTTTGTTAATACCCCCAAAAAAGGCTTTTGAGCATTCGGAGAGATGGAAAAATCGAAGACAAACAAAATGGTGGCCATTGATTATCGGCGGGTGGCGGTTGCCTCATCGCCCAAATTCCCGCCGTTGCGCTTGTGGCGACAATGAATTCATCACCTTTTCATATTCCACCCAAAATCCCTCGCGTTTGCCCCCCACGGGGATATACATTCATTGATGGAGGAGAGAAAAGGGGATTATACCAACTTTTCTTCCCAACAAATCCACCCCCGTTCTCCCCACTTTCCCCTCGCCACCTTCCTTGACCGCCGGCAGCTGGCGAAAATGCTGATGAATTTTGGGCGAACGAAGGGAATATGGGGGATAATTGGGGGCTTGATCCGTAAACAAAACAACAAAGAATATTAAAGAAAGAGACAATGTTGTCGGAGGAATGTAAAAGGGGCAATTTTGAATGAATTATTGCGGGGGTGAAGATGATCTCCCCTATCGCCCGAGGGGACATAATAATTTGGGCGACCCATCCTCTACCCTACTAAATCGATCCATGTAAATCCTGCTTTTTTTGATTGAATGAGGTGGCCAATTCCTCCTCCTCCAAATTATTTGCATTAAAGAGAATTGGCTTTTACCCTCCAATTCCAATTTTTTCCGTTCTTTGTCTCCTCATCACAACGCCGCAATTTTTGTCCATTTTCCTCTGTGTTGATCGGCCAATTTTGCCCAAGGGCATTTTCCGCGCACCCCTCTTTCGTTCCTCCTCTTTCGTCTTTTCCTTCCAAGTTTTTCCCAATTCTCCGCTTAAACCGGTTTTGTTTTGGGCCCACGGTTTTGGGCCATCCATCCATCCATTTCCGTCATTCCACATTGCCAGTCACCTTCCCCATTCCCCCTCAATTCCATTTATTTTATTCATTCATTTGACGCCCGCAAAAAGACAATTTGTGAAGAGGGTAGGCAAAGGATGCGGTTGTGGGTTTTGGGTTTGGGCCCAGACGAAAACGGGGCCTTTGATGGGAGACGAAAATTAGTGGTGGGAATCGGCTTGCACAAAACAATCAACCACCCCAAAATGTGAACGGGCCACCCCAATTTTCAATTATTTCCAGCAAATATATTCACCCCACCCTAAAACCATACAACATTTTATTGTTCTTTACCTTTTCCTCTTTCCTTTGTTCCCTCCACACAAGTTGTTGCACATTTGACCAATCAACCGTTTAAGCCATTCTCCCCCTAAACCGCCATTTCCATCCCTTTTGAACCTTTAGATTGGATACACCTATACTTGTCACCGAGCCAACCTGTCGCCATTTATAATAATTCATTAAGAAATGAGCCAATTTAGATGATTTTAGTATCAAATTAAAGAGCAGACTTTTGGCTATCAAATGATATTAAATTTTATTTAAATTCAACCAGAATTGATGAAGTTATGCCCAAAAAATCACTGAAAATTAGGTTAATCAATAATTATAGTCATTTATAATGTTTTTTGGGCACAATTCCATAAATTTTGAGCCAATTTAAATAAAATTTAATATAATTTGATAGCCAAAAGTCTGCTCTTTAATTTGATACTAAAATCATCAAAATTGGCTCATTCCTTTATTAATTATTTTAAATGGCGGCAAGTTTGGCTCAACCATTTTGAACGTTTTCCCTCTCCCATCAGCTCACTCAATTTGGACAGCGCCACCTCACAAAAAAGCGGCTGCCTTTGCTTTTAGAATAGCCATCTCCTACCAAACTGGTCGAATTCCCCATATTCTCCTCCCTTTCCTCCAATCCATCGCCTTCGCAAGCCCAATTATTCCTCTTTGCTTCTCCTCATGTATTTTGTCCAAAAGGCGCGGAAATGGGAGACGGTGTGTTCCCCACATTTTGTCCATAAGGCGGCTGGCTGGAAGGAATGGGATGAATAAAAAGTGGTTGGCAAATTGATGGCCCCAATGGATTGGATTGGACCAAAAGCCGCCCAAGAGCACAAAATCCGGCTTGCCATCCACCTAACCAATTCACATCGGCTGGTCCAGCTGCTTGGACTTATTCAACAGCTTCAAGTCCTACCTTCCCCAAGTCCCACCTTCCCCATCCGCTTCTCCCCTTCCCATTTCCTGCTGTCCTTTTGTTCTTGCCCAATTCTTCTCCGGTCCAGCCGAATGAATCAAATCGATTCCCCTCCATCTATTCCCATTCCAAAAATTTCCCCCACCACTTCCCGCACATTCCTTTTTGCCTCCCTCAATCCCCCTCCGCCTGATGCGCGGCTGGCGATTTGCTATGTGTTTTGTCCATTCACGCAGTCCACCAAAATCCCCCTCCCCCTTGCCTCCATCCAAGGTCAGCTTTTTGGTTCGAAAACAGTGAATGACTATTTACTGGCTGCAATCGCAGCAGCCCATTAACCCCGATTAAACCCCCTAAAACCTCCTCCACCTGCGCTTCAAGGCCGCCTCCCTAAAACCCTCGCCCCCGTCCGATCAATCCAGCGGAACCAACCAAAACAGCCGCCTTTCATTTCCTTTTACCCCCCTTTCCACAAATTTCGGTGCATTTTCGCGCGCACATTTCTCCGCGAATTCCAACCTTTTCTTATTGAATAATCATTTGGCTTAATTCAGAGAGATGGCATCTGCCCACCAGGCCTCCTATCAAGAGGCCAGCCATCAGCAGCAACAACGTTTTCTGTCGGTCAGTTCATTAAAATGGGGCCAATTTTATCGAAACGACATGTTTAGTACCGCCATTTCAATACCTAAGCCTTTCTTTTGATTATATATCAATAAGGAATTAACTAATTTGAGAAGGCGATATACCTTCCGAAAGCCACGAAAGTCCTTTAAAAAGTGGCTTCTATAATTTCTTGAAAAATTAAAATACCTTGATCCAAAAGGCTCCTTTTTTCCCTTTTTCCCCGATAATTCGGGTATATTAGATTCAACGCATGCATAATTCTTATAGTTTGAATTCATAAAATTTGAAATAGCTTATCTGTAAAGGGCACATTTTGGGCTTTCAAATGGTATATCGCCTTCCCATATTGGCTATTGCCTCGTTCAGCTATAGTTAGAAGAATGACTCAGGTATTGAATGTTGCTATATTAAAACGTTCCCTATCCACTTTGTATTTTACAACAAATTTCTTTACAAAAATATTTTAGCAGCAACAAGAGGAAAATGTGCGCGAAATGGAGCAAATTCGCCATGTAAGTAAGGGGCGCCATTCCACTAACGCTTGATTCGATTAGGGCCAACAAAATTCCACATTTAATTAATTCACTTCATTAATTAACCCTTCCCCTCCCTTCAAACATATTCCATCCTCACAATGACTCCCAATTTTTCAGACAAATGCCACCCTGGATATGGTGAGTTCGAAAAAAAAAGAAATTGGAAATATAATATTGGAAAATGAAAAGAGGGGGGAAAAGTATTTGAGCAATTCAATGCTAGATAGGGGACAACATTGAGCACTGCCAGTTAAATACCTGCATGAGTTTTTGGCCTATAGTTCGGTGAGGCGAAAGCCAATCCTGGGAATTGATGCATCATTGGAAAGAACAAAGTGCCATTTACAAAGTGGCTTGAAGTATTACTATATTAGAAATTAATTAGAATTGGAACAAAAGTTGCCCTTTTTCTGACGGAAGATTGTTCGCCATCTTTTAACAAATTAATTCTGATTTCTAACTTTATTCTGATTTAAGAATTTTAATTTTCAGACTTATAATTGTAATTGTAATTCTGATTTGTAATTGTAATTCTGATTTGCGATTGTAATTGTAATTCTGATTTGTAATTGTAATTCTGATTTGCGATTGTAATTGTAATTCTGATTTGCGATTGTAATTGTAATTCTGATTTGCGATTGTAATTGTAATTCTGATTTGCGATTGTAATTGTAATTCTGATTTGTAATTCTGATTTGTAATTGTAATTCTGATTTGCGATTGTAATTGTAATTCTGATTTGCGATTGTAATTGTAATTCTGATTTGCGATTGTAATTGTAATTCTGATTTGCGATTGTAATTGTAATTCTGATTTGTAATTCTGATTTGTAATTCTGATTTGTAATTGTAATTCTGATTTGTAATTGTAATTTTATTCCTCTAAGTAAGAGATGATTATGATTATAAAAATAACCATTTAATTAATTGAGATGATGGAGGACAAAAAAATAGGCTCGAATTTTAGAGAAAAAACCACTTTTATATAGGAAATTTAGGGTTTTCCAATGGCATATCGTAAAATTAGTTGCTTTTTGTTGAACTTTGGCATAAAGAATGATATTCTTAATCAATCGTCCGTCATATTTATTTATTTGTTGAATTTTATAAAAATGAGATAAGCCTTAAGGCAAATTCAATTGATTATGGAAAAAAAACAAATAAAAATATTAAAATTTAATATCACCTATTCTTTCCAAGGCCGGTTCCGATTCATTCCGGGCCCAAACCGAGCAGGCGGCCATTCGAATTGTCACTCCGCATTATAAGATCCCGGATAAGCCGGTCAGTCAAAAAATATGTTAAAGGACAATAAAAATAATTGATTGGCATAGGGAACTGACGTCAAAATCGGTTCGAGTGTTGCCGATTTGAGTGCCAAATTTGCGGAGGCGAATGGCGCCGATTATAAGGCGGAAAGAGCACAGGAACATTTTCGTATGCAAATTATCGACCCAAAAGTGGCATCCCATGCCCATATTCCTGGTAAATGGAAGGGGCATTCCTTTTGAATTGCCATATAAATTTGAGGCCATGCCATCCGTGACTATGCCCGACGCCATTTAATTGGCGATTTTCCCTCGCTCCATGGCAAACGATCATTCCTGGATTTGGACGCCCTTGAACAGTTACGTCTTCGAAAGGGCAATTTGGGCGAGGCAACCGATCGAGACCGGGATTTGGACAAATTTTTGAAGAATCGTGACGGAAAACGATGGGATTTGCCGGCACCGCCAAAGGCAAATTTTTAAGGGACCAAATTATAGGATATATGTCCCAAAATGTCGCTCATTATAATTGCTAACAAGGATTGAAGCAGCTTTGATTATTTTTATATTAAATAGCAGACTTTTGGCTATCAAAAGATATTATAATTTTATTTTATTTAGCTTGACAATGAGGAAGCTATATGTTCAAAACCATTTAAATGACCTTTACTATGTATTAGCGAAATTTTCAAAGGTTTTTCAGGCATAATTTCATCAATTCTAAATCAATTTAAATAAAATTAATTTCAATTGATAGTCAAAAGTCTGCAATTTAATTTATTATTAAAATTAACAAAATTGATTCTGTTATTGATGAGTTATTTTAAACGGCGACAAGTTGGGTCAGTGAAAAGTTTGGCTTCTTCTCGGATCAAAATATTTTCCTATTTATTCCATTCATTCAGCCTGACGATGAATCCCTGCGAGAATTGGATCGTTTGCGACAGGTGAAAATAATTACCAAATATTTTTTTCTTCAATTTATCATTTTATTTATACAGAATATTGACCATCTTCAAAAGGTCAGTGTGCCCAACAATTATTTTGTTGCTTTTTTCAACGCTTTTTTGCTTTGGGCTAAAGTCAATCATTTTTGTTGGGGTGATGGGATTATAGCTTTTTCGCTTATTGTTGGTTTGTCCGAAAATTATAAAACAAATGAAAAATCCATCCATCGAGATTCTTGGCTTTTTGCCAAACCAAAACATTTTGGACTGTGTAGGCCTCATTCCGCCGTAGCAAATCCCTTTGCGAACTTCGACCACTCATCAAAAAGATGCCGAAAGTGAATGGGAAAAAGGTGGAAAATCGAAAGTATAAATCAAAATATTCTCCTAAATAAATGTTCAGCAGGAACCAATTGAGGTGCCCATTGAAGAAGGACGGCAACCTAGAACGAATATTACTGTGCCAATGCCAAAAATGAACGGCAATGGCGGATTGCGCAATGGACTTTTAGCCATTGGAGTGAAGGAACCGCAACAACCATTAAATGGCATTGACAATAGAAAGGAGAAGGTGAAAATTTGGGTTGACATTTGCGATAGGGGACCATTGAATACCGTTGATTGAGAATTGAGTATCCGTTTCATTCTTTGGCCAATAGTTCAGCGAGGCAGTAATAAATTAAGGAAGGCGATATACTTTTTGAAAGCCCAAACTATTCTCAACAAAATGGCCTATTTTAAATATAATGAATTCAAATTACAAAAAAAGTTACTTGTCTTTGAATGTAATAAACCCAAATTTTTTTGAGGAAAAGTATTTTACAAAATGTTTAATTTTTCAAAAAATTAGAAATGCTACTTTTTAGAGGACATTTAGGGCTTTCAAATGGCATTTCGCCTTCCATAATTGGCTGCTTCCTTGTTGAGTTATGGCCAAAAGAATGATGGATGGCATAGGCAAAATTTAGTTATTTTCGTTTTTTTTTATTAAAATAGGTGGCAAACTAGGTAAATCCACCTTCATTTGATGCCCTCTTTTATGAGCCATTCCCTTTCTTCCCCTTTTTATTATTTACACTTTTGTGGGCCCGAGTTGGGTTGACTGGGTCCGGGCTTTATCCATCCCATTCCTCCCCATCTCTTCTAGCCAAAATGAAGGCCACTGTTGTTAATTTACTTTCTGTGTTCAGTCAGTGGGGGAAGTAGGAACGAGGGAAGGAAAAGCTCTCGATCCGCCGCGCCATTTCCTTGGCCAAAAACATTGACAAGAAAATAGTAAGGGGGATAACCGGTCGGTTGGTTAGATCCACTCCCCACTTTCCCTAGCATTTTTACCTCCAATGTGTTCCTCTCCCTCTCAAACGACCCACCCTCCTATGGTGAACAGAAAACTGAGAAGTTCTCATCTTGGAGGGGCCGTTCAGTCAAAAAATGTGCTTATCCACCTTTTTGCTTTTTTGTCCATTGTTTCCTGCGCGAAACTTTCCCCCTTCCCTAAACTTTTTTTATACGACATTTAACCCACCTTTTGGCGGATTAAGCCCCCTCAAGTTCCTTTCACTTTTTTTTTATTCCATTCATTTTCAGCATCAATTTGGATCGTCTCAATTTTTTGCGCAACAAATCAACTGTTCACCCTCTTCTTCCAAATCTTCTTCATCTTCCTCCTTTGCATCATCTTCCTCAAGCGGAGGTGTACAAAAATTCGGGCAAAAAAGCAACAATACCAAAAAGAGGATCAGCAGCAGAAGATTGGTGAGTACTAGTAGGCAAAAAATGGGGCATTTGATGCAAATCAGGCCATTTCTTTTGATCATGGCTCAATAAGGAGACATCCAATTTCAGGAGGCGATATGTCATTCGAAAGCCTTAAATGTCCTCTAAAAAGTGGCTAAATAAATATTTTGAAATTTAAAAAATTTGTAAAATAAGCGGCTTTTCTTCCAAAAAATCGAGTCGGCTACATTCAAAAGCATGCAAATTTTTGTAACATTTAAATTCATAAAATTCTAAAATAGGCTACTTTGTAGAGGACACTCTAAGCTTTAAAATGATATATCGCCTTTCAAAATTGGTTAATGCCTCACTACGATATAGTTAAAATAAAACCCATATACTTGAGAAGAGATGGTACATAATCGTCCTTTTTTGCATTTGATGATGAGTCAGTCAAATCAAAAGATTGAGTAAGTTGCTTGGAAAAAATGGCCACAATATGGGACTGTTAATCCTCCTTCAAATCTTTCCTTGAATTATTCCTCGATGGCCAAATCGCCCGTTGTTTTCCTCCACTCCAGCCAAAGCCCGTGGCCATTCCGAGAAAAAACAAAATCGCCTTTTTAGTCATTCTTCCTTTTGGCCCATCTGTACAAACCCAAATCCTCCCTTCGCCTCCATTTAAGCATCTTCCAGGCTTTTCATCCTCCTTTTCCTTTCCGTCCATTTTTTCGTTCCATCCAAAGCCTCCTCCAAAAATGCCCAACATTCCCCCATCTTTTGTTGTCCGTTCTGTACAGCCAACGCCATCACCAAATTCGCCCAAAATTCGACTGAATCCAGCAGATGATCCATCCCAATCGGCCACATATTCCATTCAATTCCAAGAAGATGATCGGCCATTTCCCTTAAATGAGGAAGAAGGGGAACATTTTGAACCATTGCCCCAATTCCCGCCTCTCCCAATAGAGAATAGAGGGGAAATGGCCGGAAGCGAATTGAGGCCAATTACAATTAAATATTTGGAATATTCTCCAAATGGGAATGGGGAAGAGGAAGAAGGAATAAGGGTTAAAAATTTAGGAATTTTGAATTGAATTAAAAAGGATAGGATTTAATTTGCCGAAAAAAGCATTGAAATTGCCGAAAAGAGTATGTGTATAATGCTAAAATAATTATAAAGGTTTAAGGGTTTCTTCTCCACATTCACAAATCAAATAACCAATTAGAGAGAGTTGGTCAAGACGCATTGAATGGTATATAATTTGTTATGGTTTGGTCAATAATTAAAGGGTTTTAAACGGTTTAAACCAATTTTGGTTTAATGGTTCAAAATTAAGTTAGAATTGGTTAAACCTAATAAGCCAAAACATAATCGAATCGTTTTAACGAAATCTATCGATTGGGTTAAGGTTTGAGGGCCTAGGAGTAACTTCTGAACCGTTATAATCTTTTTGGCTATTTTCAATTTTTCGGCAAATTAAACATTTCCCCTTTTAAATGGAATTGAATATTTTGTCATGAATTCAGGTCAACAAAGAGGACAAGGCCATCCAGGCATCCATCGAGTCAGAATCGCCTCCTCCAAATTGGTGCCATCGTCAATTTTTGCTGGTAGGCAACGAAGAAGGTGCCAACATTTTGGAGTGGCAAAGCCAAAATCCAATGCAACCGAATCATCTTCAGCAACAATATGGTGGTGATGGCCAATATGTGCCAAAGTCCATTTTGAAGCAGCCAATTCATCATCAAACGGTAAAGGAACTTTCAGTGCTATTATTTTCAGCATCTGCGCCATTCTTCTGGCCATATTTCAACGAGGTATAGCCAATCTGCGAAGGCAATATATCAATTGAAAGAACAAATTGTCCTTTATAAAATGGCTTATAATAAATTTATGAAATAAAGAATTAAAAAAGTTACTGGTATTTTTATATAATATACTCGAATTTTCTGACTTATTAGAGGTAAAGCCATTTATTTCAAAAATATTTTTAAAATTTTTCAAAAATAATTATGTAACTTTTTAGTGGACATTTAGGTCTTTCAAAAGGCATATAGTCTTCCTAAATTGGTTGCTTCCTTGTTGAGTTATGGCCAAAATAACGGCCAGATAACTGATAAGATGATATTATTTTTAAATTTTTCATCCACTACCAAAAACAGGCACAAATGCCAATGCAAATGATGCAACAACAACCAAATGCGGCATCATATTCCATACAACATGAAGGTGGCACAGAGCCTGGCGGACAATATTGGGAGGATCGAGGCGAAATTGGCCTTCGCATTGAAACCGATGAGCAACAGGCAATTGTGGAACAAATGCAGAGGAATTTGGCAATGCACAAACAGCCAAGTCCATTGAGTCGACAAAGTCCATATCCGGCAGTGCCCTTCGATGGGCCATTCTTTCGGCTGCATGAAATCAGCCCTGGCGATGGGCGACCAATTCCCGTGAATATGTCTGGGCCGAATTTTTCTGTGCCTTATGGGGCAAATAGGCCAAGTGCTTCTCCGGCATTATTTGGTGGGGCCAATGGCGGGAATGGTCCAATTCCGCAAATGACAAGGCCAAGCCCTTCGGCATTTGGAGTGGCAAATGGCGCACCGCCTCCTCCGCCACCTCCACCGCCTCCGCCGGGATGGACGCCAATGAAGGCGGCGGCGGCAATGCAACAACAACAAGGGGGAATGGCCAGAATGCCCTCAATGGAAACAGGGCAAAGGGGCGGAATGCCAGAAGGTCAAATATATTCACAAATGAACGGAGAAGAAGAAGATGGCACAAAAGTTGTTTATTGGCCACCTTTGGATGCGGGACAACAAAAGGCTAAACCGGAATTGCCGCCTCCTAAAAATATGCGTGATCCAGAAAGATTGGCAGAATTTATGCGGCAAGAAAGGCAACAACAAGAGGCGGAAATGGCAAAGGAGCAAAGGGAGGCGGAATTGAGGGAAAGACAGGTAAAAATGAGGGAAGGGGAGGGAGTATGGATAATTGAGTACTTGTATCGGGGTTTTTGGCCTATATCTCAACTAGGCGATAGCCAATCTAGGAAGGCGATATATAATTTGAAAGCCTAAAATATCCTATAAAAAGTGGCTATTTTAAATTTTTATTAAATCTCGTAGAAAAATAGTTGTAGCTCTTTGAATGCAATAGACCTGAATTTTTGGAGGAAAAGCCACTTATTTTAAAATTTTTTGTAAATTTTCAAAATTTGTTAAGCCACTTTTTAAAGGACATTTAGGGCTTTCGAAAGGCATATCGCCTTCCCAAATTGGTTACCTCCTTATTGAGCTATGGCCAAAATAACGGCCCAAATACTCAATCGCAATGCTTAACCATCCCCAACTGAAATTGAGTGAAAGCGAAATGCTTAATAATACTATAAAAATATGTTCAGATTCGTGCCATTCAAATGCAACAACAACAACAACAAATGATGGCACAACAACAATTCTCTCCATCACAAATGAACAACAATAATAATAATCATGTGGCATTTTCGCCACGCCACCAAAGTGCCTTCGGCCTTCCCAGCACTTCCCATTCCCAATCCGCCGATTCCTCTTTCCTTCCTTCGCCCCACCATCATCAAATTCATCAAATTAATGGCCAAATTCCAATTGCCAGTCCAAGGCCAGCACTTCGAGTTTTTGAGGCCCGTCCCCTTTCATCCGCCGAAACGGACTATGCCTTTCAACCGCAACCGACCACATGGCGGCGAACATATATTTTGGATGCCAAAAGGACGGAGAATGTGGATGAACGAAATGAAATTTTGACCAGCGAAGAAATGCTTCAACGTGAACGATTCGACATTGATTTGTTGAAGGTACCGGATGGTTTTAATTGAAAGCAAAATAAAGCAATTTATATAAGTACTATTGATTTGGTCCTTCGGTCGTTCTTTTGGTCATAACTCAACAAGGAAGAATCCAATTTTGGAAGGGAATATTCCATAAGAAAGCCCTAAAATTCCTCTGAAAAGTGGCTTAGCCGTTAGCTATTTTGAAAATTTTAATATTTTTATAGAAAAGCCGCTTACCCTTATAATTTAATCGGAAAATTCGAGTATATTATATTCAAAGGCTTCCAATTTTTTTAAAGGTAGAAATTAAAAAGTATAAACTGGCCACTTTGTAAATTTCACTTTGAGCTTTCTAAAGATATATCGCCTCCTCGGATTAGATTTAGCCTCGTTGATTTATTGCCAAAAGAATGGCTCAGGTATTGAAACATGACAGCCATCATTGTGAATAAATTAAGGAAAATATTTGGAATATTTTTTTCTTTTTCAGCGCCGTGAATCATTCATTGAGAAGCCGGAAAGGCCACCGGAAATCAAGCGACTCGGCCGACGATGGGAACCACCGCCCGAGAAGCCATACAGATGGCCGAGCGCATCGCCAGGGCCGGGCGTATTGTCGGCCACTCAATCGCCCGGAAATCATCCTAATCAATCGGGGGAACATCGATGGACTCCGATTGTACGGGATCCGGGCTTCAAAATGGAAAGCAAACAATTCACACCGGAGCCGAGTCCGCCTGGCTCGCCAATTCGAGGGCATGGTCGGTATTTTGGAAAGGGGCATATGGCATTGGGGAATACATTTTTAATAATAGTATTTAATTTGCCGAAAAAATACATAATGAAAAATAATTATAATGGTTTTAAGGGTTTGTCCTCCATACTCCTAAACCATATACCCAAAATTGGATAGAATTGGTCAAAACGCATTGAATGGTATATAATTTATTATGGTTTGGTCAACAATTAAAGGGTATTAATCGATTAAACCTATTTTGGTTTAATGGTTCAAAACTACGTTTGAATTGGTTAAACCCAAGCAAAAACATAATCAAATGATGCGTTTTGGGTTTAAAGTTTATTTTTGCCAATTTACAATGTTTTTTCCCCTATTAAATATTTCAAATAAATTTTCTCCATATTTTTTGAAGGCACCGGACCATTGGAGGATGTTGCCTTTCGCCAAAATTCCGGCCTCATTCTTCCCTCGCCCGATGGCTCGCATCGGCCAAGGACGGAGTTTTCGCGAGTGAGAAAGGCGCCATCCGGCGGCTTTGTGCCGCATGCGCCAAATGCAATTCGGGTGATCCGGCGAAAGGAATGCCGGGTGGAGAAAGAGGAGGAAGAACATATTCCAAATGATGGGCCCTCGAGGCAAACAATGGCAGTGAATGGTGATGATGGTGGGGGCCGAATATCCAGACAAACGGTGCCGGCACCCGATGGTCAGTGCCAAAATACACTTTTGAATTTTTCGTCTATTTTTGAGAGCTATTTTTAATTATTTAATAATTCCTAAAAATTATTTGCCTTTTATTAATCCAATCCAAATGGGTTTAAAGACAGTTTAGCCGCCGATTGAGAAGCTGGGTGATTTATGGCCATAACTCAACAAGGAAGTAACCAATTTAGTAAGGCAATATACCCTTCGAAAGCTCTAACAGTCCTCTAAAAAGTGGCTTTAATATTTTAATAAAATTTAATAAAAAATTTTTTAAATAAGCTTTTTTCTTAAAAAATTGAGTTTCCCTACATTCAAAGACATATAAATATTTATTGAAGTTGAAATTTATAAAATTTAAATATGCCTAATTTTAGAGGATATTTTGGGCTTTAAAATGATATATTTCCTTCCCAAATTAATAAATGCAACGCAGAGTTATTTAAAAATGAATGACACGCGCATTAAAATGGATAGATTTCAATTTAAATTCAAAATTAACAACAAAATTGGGGAATTAATAAATAATTTCGATATGATTGAATAGTCTTTGCTCTTTAAAATGGTACCAAAATCGTCATGAATAATTTTTGTTTGAGATGAGTTTTAGCTGAATTTATTAAAACAGTTTAGGTCAATTACCACAAAGCAAAGGGAAAAAGAAAGGAGAAATAACAAAATTGCTTCGGGAAAAATTTGATGAGTCCCTCCCTTCCTTTCCATACCAATGAATAGTTTTACTGTATTGCGAATTCTCTTTTCTTCTCATTTAGAGGCTGGAGGAAAAATCTTATTTTATTCCATTTGATTTTCAAAGGGAAGGGGACAATTGAGAGTACTGTCGATTAAATACTGCTACATCGGTTTTTGGTCCATATCTTGGCGAGGCATTTGCCAATCTTGGAAGGCGATAAACCATTTTAAAGCTCTAAATGTCCTCTAAAAAGTGGCTAATTTTAATTTTATAGAATTCAGGTTTTCAAAGAGTTAAATGCCTTTGAATATAATAAATGCGAATTTTATGATTGGATTAGAAAAGTTGCTTTTTTCTTCAAAGTAATTTTAAAATTTCAACAAATTAACTTTGCCACTTTTTAGAGGACATTTAGGGCTTTAAAATGGCATATTGCCTTCCATAATTGGTTGTTTTCTTGTTGTTCTATAGGCCAAAAGAATAGCTCAGATATTGAATTGATGGAGCTAATTCCTTCTGTTTCCAATCCAAATTAATTAATTAATTAATTAATTAATTAAAGATGAATATGAATATATGCCAAATGGTGATGGCCAATATGAAAAGGGCCATCATCCGCCACAATCCCATCGAACCCCATCAAAGAAACATTCGCCCCGTCCACGCCAATCGCTGCCCCGGCATTCCTCAACCATTGTTGAATTGGAACCACTGCCTCGGGTGGAAGAAGTGCATCGACGCATCAAATTGTTGGAGGCTCGTTCCGAACGAAGTCAAAGTACCCTGCCATCACGTTCTTCTGGTGCCCGTTCCCCGTCGGCCCAACGCAGTTTGGAGCGGATGCAACGGTTGACGGCGCCAAGTCCGGCACCGGCAAGCTATAAAAGGGCAAAACGATTTGTGCCTGCGGCGTTGCCCCCGGGCGTTCGGGTTAGTTTGGGATGCCAGGCCAACTTGTCGCCGTTTAAAATAATTAATCAGGGACTGAACCAATTTTGATGATTTTAGTATCAAATTAAAGAGCAAACTTTTGGCTATCGAATTATTATTAATTTATTTAAATTGATTCAGAATTGATGGTAATATGTCCAAAAACTTTTTAAAATGTCGCTTACTATTGATTAGCGAAATTTTTAGTGGTTTTAGTTGAG
Organism: Pratylenchus scribneri; assembly: GCA_030063045.1. NCBI lineage: Eukaryota > Metazoa > Nematoda > Chromadorea > Rhabditida > Pratylenchidae > Pratylenchus > Pratylenchus scribneri. Next base: position 1,011,795 of record JAQSEB010000007.1, read on the forward strand.
CAAAACTCCATTAATTTTGAGCCAATTTAAATAAAATTTATATTATTTGATAGCCAAAAGACTTCTCTTTAATTTGATAACAAAATCATCAAAATTAATTCCATTCTTGATTAATTATTTCAAATGGCGACAAGTTGGGCATAGCGGTTTGAGTTGAGAAAGAACATTAATCCCTGAGGTTATTTTCAGCAACAAAACAATAATGGAAAACCACAGCAGCCAATGCCAAGAAATACTCATCAAATAGCCCAAACAATTCAAAATGCCGCCACCCAAAATCGAAGTGTTTTGCCACCACCCGACCCACATCGAAAACATCAGCCAATATCCAATGGTTGTGGGACATTGTCCCAAAGGCATGGATCAGTGGACGAAAATGGAATGGCAAAAATCCAAAAAAGGGGAAATGAAGGAAATTGGCCACATCAACAAAATGGGGGAAGAATTGGCGGAGGAATGACCACCGAAATTGGGCCGGATGGGGAAGTGAGAAGTTATAGGGCAGAAAGGACGGTGGAACATCGGCGATATACAAAAAAGGAATAAACAATAAAGTGATGGAAGTTGGAGGAAGAATTATTTGGGCAGAGGTGGGTTGAATTTTTTTGACATAAAATTTTTTGGAATTTTTAAAAAAAATTTCATATTATTTCAGATCTATAAATCCATCTCTCTGATTGAGTTGCCCAACATTTATTATTGCCAAAGCCATGAAATTGCCTATGTGTCCTTTGTTTTTCTAAAATAATTTCATGCAAAATGCACAATTGCTTCATTTTTCATCGTCGCTTTCAACAAAAAAAATTTTGCCATTTTTTCTTGCCATCCAAAAAGCCTCGCTTCTTTGCTTCTTTCACATAAAATACAGCTTTTCAGTTAATTCATTGTTCGTTTTTGGCTTTTTTTGCTCGCAATTTCCATCATTAAATTTATAATAATTTTCAATAATTTCCCCCATTTCCAGGCTCGCCACATTCCCCGAGTGGTGAGTTTTTTTTTTACAATTAATTTCTCCCTCCTTTTTGTGTGTCATTTTAAAATTTTTTTTGTTCCTTTTCTTCTTCCTTTTTGGCTTTTTTTATGATTGCTTTTTTTAGGATCGTTCATCTCCTCAAATCATCAAAAGTGAATACGCCGATTTCAAGGTGGTGCCATAAAAATATTGATTAGGATTTGGGAGAAAATTTAGGCCATTTTTCGCTTCCATTAGAAAATAAAACTCAAGGAAATTTTCTCATTTTTAAAAATTTATGAAAAAATTTATGAAATTTTTGTAAAAATTTTGAAAAATTTTTGAAAAATTTTTGAAATTTTTGTAAAATTTATGAAATTTTGTTAAATTTTTAAAATTTTTGTACTAAAATTTGCCATAATTCCATTTAAATATGCTAGGAACAAATTCGGGAAATGTTGGAAATGAATGGTGGGGGTGGTGCCACCTATTCCGACACATCATCGCCTCGTCAAAATAATGGGACAGGCGGAGGAGGCGGCTATTTTACGGACACATCCGCATCGCCAACTTGGCAATTCAACATGGGTGGTGGCGGTGGTTCCTCCTCATTCAGCCCACATTCACTGGTTTCCGTGAATGGTGCCCATCAAAATGGCCATGCCCAGCAAAATGGATTGCTTAAAGTGGTCAACAAAAACAGTTCATCCCAATGTTCTTCAACATCATTGAACAATAACAACATTTTGAAGAAGGTGGGAACAAAAATGGAGAAGGGCACGGCACACACACACAAATCACCGGCAAATGAGAAAATATGCACGAGGGCAAATCAGCACAATCACACAGCTACAAGAAACAATGCCAAATATGGAAAAAAAACAATGGCACAGCACATAAAAAATATACAAAAGGATTAATATCAAAAATGTTGGACGGAAATAATGTCCATAAATATGGAACACAGCACACAAAAACCGCACGAAAAAAAGGCTTGGTAATGTGCCAAAAATGTATGGCACACAGCACATAAATAGGCCACACTACTTTCAACACCATTATTGCTTAATTCACAATCGAATATTGGAAAATTATTCACCAAAATCACTGGCATTTGATGGACCTATTTGGAAGGCATTGACTCATCCAAAATTAAAAAATTTACGGCACATAAAATGATCACCAAATTGCTTTATTTTTAGTTGCTTCTTCTTTGCTTTCCCTTCCTCATTTTGGCTTTTCCCTTTCACCCATCCATTCACCACATTCACCCAACCCAATTCAGTACCGCCGGTTGAATATCTACATTAGTTTTCGACCCATAGCTCAACCAGGTGATAGCCAATTTGGGAAGGCGATATATCATTGGAAGGCCCAAATTGTCCTCGACAAAATAGCCATAAAAATTTTATATATTTCTATGGTTTAGATATGTTATATAACTTTGAGCGTAATGAATTCAAATTTTTTAATTGAGTGAGGAAAAGCCGCCAATTTTTCAAAAATTTTTAATTTTTCAAAAATTAGTTAAGCCACTTTTTAGAGGACAATTAGGTTTTTCGAAGGGTATATAGCCTTCCTAAATTGGTTATTTCCTTGTTGAGTTATGGCCAAAAGAACGGCATGATAATGAAGCAGCGGTACAGAATCGTCCCACTTTGCTAATTTTCCAAGAAAAAATATAATTTTCGCCTTAATAGGAACGAAGCATTGTGAAAGCTGAGCCGCCTCAACCAATTCAACGAAAGGAAATTGTGGAAGTTCGAAGGGAAATTATCAAGGTGGCCAAAATTGATATTTGCCTTCGATAACTAAAATTTTTAGGCGCCCACAGTCAAACATACGGTCCATCGGGTGGAGGAGAAGAAACGGACGGAAGAGGTGGAACGCCGGGTGATTCGACGGGAACGACGACACAAAAGCCGGAGAATGCATCGAAGCCATCATAGCAGTAGTGCGGCCGCAGCTGGTGGCGGACATCATGAATACCATTATGGCTCATGGGGTGGCACAGGAGGAGGAGGTGAATTCGAGCCATTTTTATAGCCATAGCTCAACAAAGAAGCAACTAATTCTAGGAGGCAATATATCATTTGAAAGCTTGAAATGTCCTCTAAAAAGTGGCTCAACTAATTTTTAGAAAATTTAAAAGATTTTATAAAATAAGCCGCTTTTCCTTATTCAATTAGAAAATTTGGGGTTTATTCCATTTCAAAGAGATGTAACTTTTTTTAAATAATGAAAAATTTTAAAAGTGAAAAAGCCACTTTTAGAGGATACTTTGAGCTTTCAAATATTATATTGCATACCCAGATTGGCTTTTGCCTCGATGAGCTATTGATCAAAATTAATGAAAATATTTAATCGAAAATCGGCATTACTCAATTATTTCCTATGGCTATAGTTGATTCATTAAATAATTCCGATTTATTTTGTATTGCTTTTTTCAAAGGTGGCTATCGAAGCAGTTCAGCCTCGAGGCGAAATGCTGGTGCCGGTGGCTACACAAATGGATTCGGCGGTGAACATCATTTGCCAATTGCCTATGACCGTTTTGGCCGTGAATCATCGGCGGCCAGCGATCGATTCTTTGGCCGACAAAATGGCCACCAACATGCTCGATATGGGTCCGTTTCGGACAGTTTACGAAGAGGCGACCTCAAATATGGGCCAAATGGGGAATTGTTGGTGAATGGAGCGGACAAAATGAAGGTGGGCATTGGCAAAAGAATATTGGCCCGCCTTTAATAATAACCGATCAATAACTGAATTAATTTTGATAATTTTATTATCAGTTTAAAGAGCAGACTTTTGGCTATCTTATGATATTAATTTTATTTAAATTGGCTAAGAATTATTGGAGTTATGCCCAAAAAAACAATGGAAATTTCGCTAATTCATAGTAAAGTATATTTTAAATGGATTTTTGGGCATAACTTCATCAATTCTGATTCAATTTAAATAAAATTGATATAATTTGATAGCCAAAAGTCCGCTCTTTAATTTGACAATAAAAACATCAAAATGGATTCAGTCTTTGTTGAGTTATCATAAATGGCGACAAATTAGTCCAGCGACAAATTTAATTGTGCCGATAGCAAATTTGGAGCCACTGTCACTGTATTCAATCCATTCCATTCTTTTTGTAGCATCATCGTGTTCATAAAGCCCACTCCACCCGAGATGTATTCTACCATGGAGATGGTGGCAATGACAGTAGCCATTATTCCACATTCCAACGTCGCGGTGGTGGCGGTGCCCCTGCCGAACCATTTGTTGAATTCCCGCCCACATTGGATCGTCGCTCTGATTGGTCAGCCGGCGGTCCGGAGCCACCGCCTCATCGTCGCCAATTCGCCGACGAGTTTGGCAGTGGCGGTGGTGGCCTAGGTGTTGGCCATTTAACAAAGGCACGTTCCCTTTCGAATTGGGAAGGCCGCGATGGGCTTGTGCCGGGCAGGTTTGACAATGCATTCAAAAAAATTAAATTATCCTTACACTCAGATATGGCGAAGATATGGCCAGATTGGAGAATGAATTCCGCGATGCCCGCCTAATGAGAATACCCAGTGGGAATATGCACGAAAAGGAGCATCATCACAGGGAAATCCCCGGCGGCTATGAGAGCTATTCACGCGAGACAAAAGCACATTCGGATCGAAAATTGGATGGAGGAGTTGGTGGAGGCGGCGAGGGAACGCCAGTGCCAGTTGAATACAGGTAAATGAAGGCAAAAAATGTTCGTACTCCTTTTTTTTCGACAATTTCAACAATTTATGTGCCAAATTAAATAAATATTTTATTAATTTATATCTATTTTAAGCCGAGAAGCCAGCCAAGATTTTAAACGTGATGGTGGCGGCCCAAAATGAAGCAGCACAATTATTTGACTGCATGAATTATGTGAAAGATGTTGGATAAAAGATAAAAAATTTTAATACCAAAAATGCGATGCCAAAATCCCATCCTATCTTATCCCTCCCTCCTCCCAATCTTTCTTCCTCTTTTTTTGAGTTCGGTGTTTTTCCCCTCCCAGGCTTCATCCCTACCTAATAAATCTTTTCCTTTCCTTTCAAATCCTCCAATTTTAAATTTTAATTCGACAAAATTTTTTTGTGCCGCTGCTCAAAGAGATGTTGTGATCAACAAACAAAATCACAAATAAATTCATCACTTTTTTTTAAATTTTTACTCGCTTTTCCTTCCACCCAATAATACACAAAAAACTGCCCGAAACATTTGAACAAATTTATTTGATGATTGAGGAATTTTTATTTTGTGCCACATTTTCCTTCCCACTTTCCATTTCAAATTCCCCCTTTTAATTCATTGTCATTGTCACCATCATCGCTCCAAGTCTTCCCAAAACTTTGGATTTTTATATAGAATTTAGATGGATATACGAAAAAAATATACCATAATATTCTTCACATGTATCACATAAAATAAATTACATTTTTATGTCACTTTCATTTTTTTTCCGAATAAATTGTGCCAATTTTTTGAAAATGAATTAATTAATATGGAAGAAAAAAGAAACTGGGCAATGCCGAGATTTAATTATGGCAAAATTTCTTAAAATTCAGTTAATTATGGCAAAATCAAATTTACAACTACAATTGCAAATTACAATTACAATTACAAATCAGAATTACAATTACAATTACAAATCAGAATTATAATTACAATCGCAAATCAGAATTACAATTACAAATCAGAATTACAATTACAAATCAGAATTACAATTACAAATCAGAATTACAATTACAATTACAAATCAGAATTACAATTACAATTACAAATCAGAATTACAATTACAATTACAAATCAGAATTACAATTACAAATCAGAATTACAATTACAATTACAAATCAGAATTACAATTACAAATCAGAATTAAAATTACAAATCAGAATTACAATTAAAAATCAGAATTACAATTACAATTACAAATCAGAATTACAATTACAAATCAGAATTACAATTACAAATCAGAATTACAATTACAATTACAAATCAGAATTACAATTACAATTACAAATCAGAATTACAATTACAATTACAAATCAGAATTACAATTACAAATCAGAATTACAATTACAATTACAAATCAGAATTACAATTACAATTACAAATCAGAATTACAATCGCAAATCAGAATTACAATTACAAATCAGAATTACAATTACAAATCAGAATTACAATTACAATTACAAATCAGAATTACAATTACAAATCAGAATTACAATTACAAATCAGAATTACAATTACAAATCAGAATTACAATTACAATTACAAATCAGAATTACAATTACAATTACAAATCAGAATTACAATTACAAATCAGAATTACAATTACAATTACAAATCAGAATTACAATTACAAATCAGAATTACAATTACAATTACAAATCAGAATTACAATTACAATTACAAATCAGAATTACAATCGCAAATCAGAATTACAATTACAAATCAGAATTACAATTACAAATCAGAATTACAATTACAAATCAGAATTACAATTACAATTACAAATCAGAATTACAATTACAAATCAGAATTACAATTACAAATCAGAATTACAATTACAAATCAGAATTACAATTACAATTACAAATCAGAATTACAATTACAAATCAGAATTACAATTACAAATCAGAATTACAATTACAAATCAGAATTACAATTACAAATCAGAATTACAATTACAAATCAGAATTACAATTACAATTACAAATCAGAATTACAATTACAATTACAAATCAGAATTACAATTACAAATCAGAATTACAATTACAATTACAAATCAGAATTACAATTACAAATCAGAATTACAATTACAATTACAAATCAGAATTACAATTACAATTACAAATCAGAATTACAATCGCAAATCAGAATTACAATTACAAATCAGAATTACAATTACAAATCAGAATTACAATTACAAATCAGAATTACAATTACAATTACAAATCAGAATTACAATCGCAAATCAGAATTACAATTACAAATCAGAATTACAATTTCAAATCAGAATAAAATTAAAATTCAGAATATATTTCGGCTGACCCCATTTCATGTTTTGATGAACTCTTCACCCATTTGGTGGTCTATTTTGGATATTTGTCGTACATCTTCAACAGAATGGTTTAAGCAAATAATGATCCTCCCTCTGCCAATTCCCAATTTGGATTTATATTTGATACTTTCACATATAGTATTTGTGAATTTGCCACTTTCCCTTTCATTGCCATTTTGCTCGAGTTTTTCTCCGTTTTTGTCCATCCAAATTGTTCCCTCCTACATTCATTCCTTTTTTATCTCCTTTCGTGTTCATTTTCCTCTTTGACTTCTTCTCAATTTCCCCTATGCGTGATTAAGCCCTCCAGTAGAAAAAGTTGATTGCGCCGATGCTCCATTTTTGCACAAAAACATAATATTCACATAGAAATTGTGTAATTCTTTGAGTCGGCGAAAAGAACAAAATAATAAAGGGAGGGAGAGGAATGTTCCCATACGTGGGATTAATTAATGATTAATCCACAATCCAATCAAAGCAAAGGATATTCACAAGACAATTATTGACCAATCGACAAAATCATTCATCATCATCAAAAATGCCAATAATGGCCAATTGTTATTGTCGAATTTTATTCCTCCTGATTATTATTTCCATTCTTCGCTTTTCATTGGCACAAAAAGAGAAAAAAAGCAATGAAAATTTGTCTGCAACCGTTTTCAAATTCATTTACGACAATGAGCAAATTTGTAGGTGCAAAAATCTAAGCGAGATGATTCATTACCACCATTTGAGTATCTGGATTGTTCTTTTGACCAGAGCTTAATGAGAAAACACAGCCAATTCGAGAAGGAGATCTTCTTTTGGAAAGCCAAACTCTTTTAAAAACTGATTTTACAGATTTTATTAAAATAATTTATAAAATAATCGACTTTTCTTTCAAAAAATCCGGTTTAGCTCAACAAGGAAATTACGAATTTTGGAAGGCTATATGACATTCGAAAACACATTAATACTCCTCTAAAATGTGGCTTTATTAATTTTTTTGTAAATTAAAAATATTTTGACGAAAAACGGCTTTTCCTAAAAAAAATGGGTTTATTATACTTGAAGACACAAAACTTTTTTTAAAGCTATGATTTCACAAAATTTTATAAGGCCACTTTATAGTGGACACTTTGGGCTTTCAAATGGTATATCGCCCTCCCAGATTGATTGATGCCTCGCTGAGATATGGGCCAAAAACTAATGCGAGTATTTAATCGGTACAGTAGTGCAGAATGCAGATTGATTTGTGTTTCCCTCGATTCCCAACAAAAGAGGTACCGGTACCGTATTCTCTCTTTAGCGGCAGCGAGGGAAAATTTTTATTCTCTCTTCTCTGGATTTGATTGAAGGGAAAAATTTGTGTTCTCTCTTATTTGAAAGGAAAAGAAATTTGTGATTTGTGTTCCCTTTTAAAGAGGGACTATTCCTGAGAATAGCTCCGATTAGTTTTAGGCCTATATCTCAACGAGGCATTATCCAATCTGAAAAGGCAATATACCAATGAAAAGCCCAAAGTATCCCTTTACAAAATAGCCTTCACCATTTTTAAAGCCCAAACTCTCCTCTATAAATGGCCTAAATATTATTTTATGAATTCTAGTTTTATAAAAATAATTTGTCTATGAGAATAATAAACTTGAATTTTGGAGGAAAAGCCGATTTTTTAAAATTATTTTAAATTTCAAATAGATTTTAAAGTCACTTTTTAGAGGACATTTAGAGCTTTCAAATGGCATATCGCCTTCTAAGTTTGGTTCCTTGTTGAGATTTATTCAAAAGAATGGCCCATATATTGAAATATTATTACTGAATCATCCCATACCGGAAAATAATATGAAAATATATTCGAATTGAATTCTCCCAATTCCCAAAAGGTGGCGACATGTTTGCTAATTCCAGTTGGCTGCCGGCACATCAAAATTGTGAATTGAAATGCCGAATGGATTCGGAGATTTGTCAAATGAGCAGTGAAATGTTCATCATTCGCCGCCAACGATGCCATGAATGTAAGTTAAGGAGGGCATAGGGGAGGCATTTTTTGAAATTTACTATCCATATATAATAGATTCTAATAATTATTAGAAGAGGAGGCAGGGCAAATTTAAATATTGCCAAATTGAATATTAAATTAGTTTTTGGCCTATATCTCAGGGAGGCGATAGTCAAAACGAAGGGCAAAAATTAAATATATTCATATTTAAAAAGTTGCATACTTTGATTTAAAAAAATGCTAATTCTTAGACGTAAAGCCACTTATTTTACAAAAGTTTTTAGAATTTTTAGAAATTTTATTAAGCTACTTTTTAGAGGACATTTAGGGCTTTTTAATGGCATATTTCCTTCTAAAATTGGTTGCTTCTTTGTTGAGATATGGCCAAAAGAATGGAGTTATTTTGAATATAAAGAATTAAAATAAGTTAAGGATTGGTTTGATCTTTGATGCAGGGTTGCCAGATGGTTTTTCAGTTTGGGGGGCATTTCGTGAAAAAAGGGGGGCATTTGGAGGGCATTTTCGGAAAAAAAGGGGGCATTTTGGAGGGCATTTTTAAAAAGTTCCAAAAATGCAAAAATTTTTGCCAATAATGGCCGCGCAGCGAAAAATTAGACCAAAAATTTGCCGCGCAGCGAAAAATTAGACGAAAAAATAATAAAAAAGGGAAAAAATGACAAAATTTTAAAAAGGGGGCATTTGGGGGGCAACTCGACTCGGGGGGCACAAAAGGGGGCAAAATCTCAAAAAGGGGGCAAATGCCCCCCGTGGGGGGACATTCTGGCAACCCTGGTTTGATGTGTGCTTTTAAGGCAAAACAATGGAATTATTTAATAGAACATCAGGAAAGAGGCAATCGAAAATTTTTTGTTAATTTCATTCCTTTTTGGACATATTTTAACCAGTTAAATTATCACAAAACTCTTGTAAAAACCAACAAATTAATATTATATTTCACACAGTACCCGTTGAATGTCGCCGGAGACTCAAACAATTGTTGGGCGGCGCAGAATTATTTACAAAGCCAAAAAGGCGAGAAGGGCCAATACCACCACCGGCTAAATTGACCAAATCCAAAATGGCCAAAGGCCACCAGCACATCCAAGGCACAATCAAGGAAAAGGAGAAACCATCGATGGCCATTGTTCGGGATCCACCTGCACCATTGCCATCTTCGTCCCCACAATCGCCTCGGCAAATTCACATTTCCCCCTCGGTTGGCCGAACACCTCTGACGATGAATACACCGTCCTTTCCGGAATTGGTGCCATTGAGTTTGGACAAGGAAATTCTGATTCCACCGGACCAATTGCACAGCATAACAACAACAAATTTGCCACCATCAGCAATTTCGATCAAAAATAGTAGACCACCGTCTGGTGGTCCAATTCAATTGCCCACACAAAACAGAGAAGTTTGTGTGAAGGGAAAAAGTTGGGTATTTATGGGTTATTGTCTCCAGATTTTTATAAAAAATAATGTATTTTTGAGGTCATATAATTTGACCAAATCACACTTACACTTTATCCGGTTGCCCCTTTCCGGAAAGAATTAATTTGCACTTTATCCGGTTGCACTTTTCCGGAAAGAATTAATTTGCACTTTATCCGGTTGCACTTTTCCGGAAAGAATTAATTTGCACTTTTTTAGATTGCCCCTTTCCGGAAAGAATTAATTTGCACTTTTTAGGTTGCCCTTTTCCGGAAAGAATTAATTTGCACTTTTTTTCCGGAAAGAATTAATTTGCACTTTTTAGGTTGCCCTTTCCGGAAAGAATTAATTTGCACTTTTTAGGTTGCCCCTTTCCGGAAAGAATAATAAATATTAAGAATAATAAAATAAACTTTTCCTGGCCTTCAGCCTAACCCAAAACCATAACACCGAATTCTTAGCCAAGTTATATTTTTCGACATGAAAGATTTTGGGTGAATTCATCAGTCATTTTTTGTGTAAATTAATATTATTTTAATAATTATTATTTTATTTATTTAATTTTTTATTTTATGGTTGTAAAATGGTGGAAAAATTAAAGGGTGAATTTGGGGGTGTTAAAAATGTGGAGGCAGATAACTTATAAATACCGAAATTTGCCTAGGCATAAAAATTAATAATTGCCTTAAAAATTCAAGCAAAATAAGCAGCAAACAGGGGTGCCTCCAAAAATTGGCAAAAAGAAGGAGAAAGTGGACGATAGCCTCCAAATTGCATACCAAAATCTTTACATGGATACGGTGCGTCTAAATGAAGGGAATTCATTTACAAATTTATTAATTAGAGTAAGGCAACATCATTGCCACGAAATGGAAGCAGTGGCACCACAATACGGCCTACCTCTTCGCATTCTTCAACGGTGAATACAAAATGGCTAGAGGGCAACTTTGAGTTCTGCCCATTGTTAGAACATTAATTTGTTTTTGGCCCATAATTCAATGAGGCAATAGCCAATTTTGGAAAGGCGATATATCATTTTAAAGCCCAAACTCTCCTCTATAAAGTGGCTATAAAGCTTTCATGAATTCCTTTTCTTTAAATAAAATAATTTGCCTTTTAATGCAAGTGATCCCGATTTTTGAAGGAAAAGATGTTTTAACTACAAACTTACAAGTATAATTAAGTTTTCAATAAAATGTAGAGAAGCCACTTTTTAGAGGACATTTAGGGCTTTTGAATGGCATATTGCCTTCCAGAATTGGTTAATGCCTCACTGAGATTTGGCCAAAAAGAACGGTCTGGGTGTTCGATTGACAATACTCATTCTCCTCCTTTTTTTCGAAATAAATTCATTCCAATTTTGATTTCACTTTATTTTTAGACCACCAATTTGAAGGCCACCACCAAATTGATACCTCTTCAAATCCCCAAAAGCCAAATTTCATTGAACAGTTTTGAAAGTGCCGAATTTGGCCAACCATTTGCGGGCAATCCATTTGCCACAAATCCAGCTGCCGAAGTGCCAAATGGTTTTCATAGATGGATTAAATTAAGGCATAATCCCCTTTCCAAAGAATTATCCGTCCACAGTGCCCCTTTGCGCACTCAAATTCAACAACAAAATTTGCCCCACAAATCCAGGGAAAACATTGAAGAGGGAAAAGAGCAAAAACAGAGGCAAAATTATGAAGTATTTGGGCCACCAATCAACAGAAAACAGCTGGAACAAGGAATTGGAAATGGAAAGTTAGTTTTAGAGGGAAATATTGGCAGTGATCAAAATAATTGGGAAATAATGAAAAATTAAATACGGTTCAGAAATTTATTCTATACCCATAAAGCATAAACCTTATACCCTATAGAACTCATTAAGATGCATCATTTGATAATGTTTGGCATGAGTTTAACCAATTCTAATTTAGTTTTGAACCATTAAACCAAAATATAGGTTTAAACCATTTAATACCCTTTAATTGTTTACCAAATCATAACAAATTATATACCTCATTCAATGCGTCTTTGACCAGCTCTTTCAGGTATATTTATGAATTTAGAACAATCCTTTAAACCATTTTTTAATTATTTACTTTAGCAAATTAAATACCAAAATAAAATATTAAATTAAGGCAACAATTCATTCAAATTCATCAATTGCCTTTGCCTGCCATTCAGCCAAGTGGATATTTCCCCCAACCACTGCCGTCTTCTACTACTTTTGGCCCAAAACAAATTGCTGGGGATTCAAAGCAAAAGAAGGAGCAAAGGGATGAGCAGAAAGTGCCCTCAAGTTTGGAGAAGAAAGATGGAAAAATTGGCGGAGGACAACCGAAACAATATAATGGGTTTGGAATGAGGGAAATTGGATGATGGAAAATTTGGTTTGTTAAAGGAAATCGATGCCATGGTGGGCTTGGCGCATTTTGGCCGAGAACATTCGAAACAACAAAAAGCCGCATCTTTTCAGCGCAGGCAAGCATTTTTTAATATCAATTCGTTTTTTCCATGGAAAATTTTTAATCTGTCAAAAAATTTTAATGTCGAAAAATTATTTTTTAGGCCATATAAACATGGCCATAACTAAGTGTTGGACCTTAAAGGATGGTGTTTAGACTTACTTAGGATTGGGTAATTTAGGAATCATAAAGAAGTCTGATTTGGCCAAATTATTTGGCCTAAAAGAAATAGGATTATTTTTTGACAAGAAAATTATTTTTTGGCTAATTAAATATTATCCTTGTCTTTCAAGGGTTGTCCTTTTTTAAGCCAAAATCTATTAAGAAAATGCCGAGAAAGCTATTCCAAAAATTCGAAGGGCATTCAAGCCAATATTATACAGCCTATGAATGTCTCAAATTTTTTAAGGCAGATGAAACGAGTTTAGTTTACCATAATCTAAAATTAATCCTCAATTCTTTGTGCCATTTTCTTTTCTGTAAATGCCCTTAATTTTAGGTGAAGCCGCCGCCGCCGCTTTCATTTCCCTGGACAAAACCGTTCAATGTTGCCAATGGGCATTGGATGGACTTTGCGATCGAAGTTGGCAACGAATTAGGGAATTATGGTTAGTGGCAGATTGGCATTAATCACAAATAAAAATTTATCCATTCCCTTCTGTATTACTGTAGCCCAAAATCGTGCGGCAATGTTGTCTGTTCATGTGGGTTTTTCTTATCAAAATAATGAATCAGTGGGAGTTTCAATATCTGAGAGCCATCCTTTTGGCCATAACTCAACAAGGAAATAATCAATTTAGGAAGGCGATATGCCATTCGAAAGCCCTAAAAGTCCTCTAAAAAGTGGCTTAACCAATTTTTTGAATATAAAAACAATTTACAAAAATAATTGGTTTTTACTCCAGAAATTAGGGTTTATTATACTCAAGGACATGAAGCTTATTTTAAAACTTTATTTAATAAAACAAATGCCATTTTGTAGAGGAGACTTTGGGCTTTAAAATGCTATATCGACTTCCTAAATTGGCTAAAGCCTCGTTGAGATATGTGCCAAAATCTGATGAAGGTATCGAATCGGCGGTAATAAAGCATCGTTTACCTGCTACTCAAAGTTTTCACCACCAATTCCCCCTCTCAATTTTCAGCAATTGATGGCACACTTTCGTGCAATCGAATCGTTAATGTGGACGTAATTGCCTGCTATGAACAGCGAAGAACATTTCAACGACATCAATTTTTGGCCGCACCAACTTTGGAAATGCCGGGTGCATTGGATATGGCTGCGCAAGGAATGGAACAATTCACCAAAAATGAAAATGAGAATAGAATGAAATCAATGGAAAGAGCATTCGCAATTGAGGAAGAAATCAAAGGCCTTTTGGGCATTATGGAGGGAAGAATGAAGGAGGAAGAAAAGGAATTCAGGCGAAAAAGATGACGAACAATGGTTGTGGGGCAATTTGCATAATTTTAATAATGCCTCGAAATAATAATAAAAAGTTTGTTTTGTGTGGCGAATTCATTCTGTACAATCAAATTACTGAGAGGACATTTAAATTAATTCTTTCCGGAAAGGGGCAACTGGATAAAGTGCAAATTAATTCTTTCCGGAAAAGTGCAACCGGATAAAGTGCAAATTAATTCTTTCCGGAAAGGGGCAACCGGATAAAGTGCAAATTAATTCTTTCCGGAAAAGTGCAACCGGATAAAGTGCAAATTAATTCTTTCCGGAAAGGGGCAACCGGATAAAGTGCAAATTAATTCTTTCCGGAAAAGGGTAACCGGATAAAGTGCAAATTAATTCTTTCCGGAAAGGGGCAACCGGAAAAGTGCAATTAATTCTTTCCGGAAAAGGGCAACCTAAAAAAGTGCAAATTAATTCTTTCCGGAAAGGGGCAACCTAAAAAAGTGCAAATTAATTCTTTCCGGAAAAGGGCAACCGGAAAAAGTGCAAATTAATTCTTTCCGGAAAGGGGCAACCTAAAAAAGTGCAAATTAATTCTTTCCGGAAAGGGGCAACCTAAAAAAGTGCAAATTAATTCTTTCCGGAAAGGGGCAACCTAAAAAAGTGCAAATTAATTCTTTCCGGAAAGGGGCAACCTAAAAAAGTGCAAATTAATTCTTTCCGGAAAGGGGCAACCTAAAAAAGTGCAAATTAATTCTTTCCGGAAAGGGGCAACCTAAAAAAGTGCAATTAATTCTTTCCGGAAAAGGGCAACCTAAAAAAGTGCAAATTAATTCTTTCCGGAAAGGGGCAACCTAAAAAAGTGCAAATTAATTCTTTCCGGAAAAGGGCAACCGGAAAAAGTGCAAATTAATTCTTTCCGGAAGGGGCAACCTAAAAAAGTGCAAATTAATTCTTTCCGGAAAGGGGCAACCGGAAAAAGTGCAAATTAATTCTTTCCGGAAAGGGGCAACCGGAAAAAGTGCAAATTAATTCTTTCCGGAAAAGGGCAACCGGATAAAGTGCAAATTAATTCTTTCCGGAAGGGGCAACCTAAAAAAGTGCAAATTAATTCTTTCCGGAAAGGGGCAACCGGAAAAAGTGCAAATTAATTCTTTCCGGAAGGGGCAACCGGAAAAAGTGCAAATTAATTCTTTCCGGAAGGGGCAACCGGATAAAGTGCAAATTAATTCTTTCCGGAAAGGGGCAACCGGAAAAAGTGCAAATTAATTCTTTCCGGAAGGGGCAACCTAAAAAAGTGCAAATTAATTCTTTCCGGAAAGGGGCAACCGGATAAAGTGCAAATTAATTCTTTCCGGGAGGGGCAACCTAAAAAAGTGCAAATTAATTCTTTCCGGAAAGGGGCAACCGGATAAAGTGCAAATTAATTCTTTCCGGAAGGGGCAACCGGAAAAAGTGCAAATTAATTCTTTCCGGAAAGGGGCAACCGGAAAAAGTGCAAATTAATTCTTTCCGGAAGGGGCAACCGGAAAAAGTGCAAATTAATTCTTTCCGGAAAGGGGCAACCGGAAAAAGTGCAAATTAATTCTTTCCGGAAAGGGGCAACCGGAAAAAGTGCAAATTAATTCTTTCCGGAAAAGGGCAACCTAAAAAAGTGCAAATTAATTCTTTCCGGAAAGGGGCAACCGGAAAAAGTGCAAATTAATTCTTTCCGGAAGGGGCAACCGGAAAAAGTGCAAATTAATTCTTTCCGGAAGGGGCAACCGGATAAAGTGCAAATTAATTCTTTCCGGAAAGGGGCAACCGGAAAAAGTGCAAATTAATTCTTTCCGGAAGGGGCAACCTAAAAAAGTGCAAATTAATTCTTTCCGGAAGGGGCAACCTAAAAAAGTGCAAATTAATTCTTTCCGGAAGGGGCAACCTAAAAAAGTGCAAATTAATTCTTTCCGGAAAGGGGCAACCGGATAAAGTGCAAATTAATTCTTTCCGGAAGGGGCAACCTAAAAAAGTGCAAATTAATTCTTTCCGGAAGGGGCAACCTAAAAAAGTGCAAATTAATTCTTTCCGGAAAGGGCAACCTAAAAAGTGCAAATTAATTCTTTCCGGAAAAGGGCAACCGGATAAAGTGCAAATTAATTCTTTACGGAAAGGGGCAACCTAAAAAAGTGCAAATTAATTCTTTCCGGAAAAGGGCAACCGGATAAAGTGCAAATTAATTCTTTACGGAAAGGGGCAACCTAAAAAAGTGCAAATTAAATTCTTTGATGAAATCTCAATTAAATTAATCAAAAAATGGCAAATTTATTTTTAAAAAAATGAATTGATAATCTCCAAATTTATCTTTCACTATTTACATTTAATGATATTGGATTATTCCTTGGCTCCTCCTCCTCGTCCAATTCCACCACTGATTCCAATCGGCTTTTACTTTTGTTGGAATTTGCCTTTTCCTCCCAAAGGCCACTTCCCGTCAGTCGCCTTTCCCATGGTTTCGCTCCTCCAATTTGGCTCATCATTGATTGCCGTTTTTCTGGCCTTCCTTTTGGCACATTTTCCACGCCAAAAAGGCCAATAAATCGCCAAAAATAGACTGTAATCCATTGTCGATAAAGTCGTTGAGTTATGATGGTGATCAGCGGATTTGTGACAATGCCAACCACCAAAAGCATGTAGGCAACATCAACGACCGAATGCAACAAAGGGGAAGGTGGGCCGCCCCAAAGGAGGATGCCCAAATAGAAGAGGCGATAGGGCAAACATGTGGCAAATGTCCAAAGAGTTGAGGAGAATACGAAAAAGAGTCGTTTGAAAAGGCGCTAAAAAAATAAATAATTTTGGCAAAATATTCTACCATTTTACCTTTGTCTCTTTGGAAGAGCCAGCCCTTCGAGAATTGTGGGCAATGCAAAAAATGACGGCGGATGAGGCAAATGAGGCGGAAATTGTGAAAATGTAGAGGACACAAATGAGCAAATAAATTTGCGCAGACAATTCCACTTTGTCACATGGATGCTGTAAAAAAATGGGAAAATAAAATTATTGGATAGGTGGGAAATGGATTCGTCTAAACTTAAACTTAAACTCTAATTTATGAGGGAATGTGAGGTAATGCCTTATTCTCCAGGGTGATTTAAATTTTAATTAAAGGCACTTTTTAGAGGACTCCAATGGCTTTCGAATGGCATATCGCCTTCCGATTCCGTAATGATGTTTCTTCGTCGTTTAATCAAATATCAAACTTCTTAGATTTCACTTACCAATTTTTCATATTTGTTTAGAAGAATTGTTTAACTTTAACGTCAAATTCCATTCTATGTGTCATGACTCATGACAAATAAATGATGAGTAATAAAAAAAGTGATTTTGATCAAAAACATTGAAAATTAATTCATTGAATCCACCCACTCATGTTCTCAAATGAATACATGAAATGATGAATCGTGAAAAGTAAAAGAAAGAAAGAATATTTCATCTTTAGAATTAAATTGAAAAGGTATTGTTTTGTCGAACGAACAATTAAACATTCGAATTCAAAAGAATTCCTTGATGATTTCATCCCATTTTAAAATCATTTATATAGGGAAAAATTGGTTAAATTTCCAAAAAAAATTCTCTGAAATTAAAAAAAAAACTTTCAATTTCAACATTATTTTTGGTGTCCAATGAATTCGATTCATTTCCTCGTCCTCCTTTCCTTCATTGCCTCCTCCGGCATTTCTGCCCACCCAATTGACAAAATTGCGCCAATTGATCCACCAAGAAATGCAGAACAGAGCCAATTCATCATGTGGGAGGAAATATCGGTGGAGGAAACAACAACGGAGATTGGAACAATTGCAACGCCAAATGAAGAGACAACCGCAACAACGGAACAACAAAATCCAATTTGGGTTGAATTAAGCGAAGAAGCAACAACACCATCATCGACATCTACGGAAAGCAGTACAACGAAGGAATGTCATCAGGAGGGTGGATGCATCAGAAGGGAGGAAGATGATGCCCTACTTTGCTGTTTAGAATTCAATGAGGAACAAAACGATTGCGTGCCTTGGGGACCACCACCAAATTGATGCGAATGAGAATAAAAATACATTAAATGGGATATTTATTTTACAAAAACATTTGATAAATTTGAATAAAAATGAAACAATCTATCATCTCCCCGATTGCCACACTTAGTATTCCTATTTTCCTCTATTAATTTTTTATTCATAATTAAAATGTTTATGAAAATGGCAAAAAATCAAATTGAAATTCTTAAAGGAGAGAAAGATAACAAGATCAAGAATAAATTTCAAAAAATGACCCTAAACACACTCAATTCCCTAAAATAAGGAAAAAGAATTGTTCCTTCATTTATGGCATAATTTTAATCGTGCATATTTTAAAATGGCATGAATTAACCCATATTATTGGACTCACTTTCACTTTCATGAAGGAATAAAGTGCCAAAATGAGTCCAATCAACGAAACCCAAGTGAGGCTCAGCAACAGAAGAACACGTTTTCGACTGACCAAAGTGTAATAATGCTGTACAAAAAATGGATTTAATTAGTTTTGGTCCGCCCCCACCAATGGTCTTTTGACGAACAATAATTTGTCAACATTAATCCAGAGGAGGGCAAAACAACTGCACAATTGGCAACTGACAATGGCCACATAATAGGGATAGCAAAGGACGGCGGGAAACCAGCTTAAATCTAAATTTTGTGGGGAAATTATGCCAAAATTTATGGCAAAATTTTGTTGACGTGATCGAGTGAGCATATAAATTGTGCAGGTGAACAAATCGGCAGCCGTCATATTCATCACAATTATCTGAAAACAAAATTATTCAAAAGGAGAGAATATTCCAGTGCTCGTGCCTTTCTTTTGGCTATAGCTCATCAAGGAAGAGACCAATTTTGGAAGGCGATATGACATTCGAAAACCCTAAATCACCTCTAAAAAGTGGCCTGTCTGCTTTTTTGGAAAATTTAAAGTAAATTATAAAATATGTGCTTTTCCCCAAAAAGTCATGTTTATTACACTCAAAGATATATAATTTAATTAAAGGTGGAATTATTAAAATTAATACAGGCTACTTTGTAGGGGACATTTTTGGCTTTCAAATGATATATCGCCTTCCAAAATTGGCTAATGTCTCATTGAGTTATAGCCGAAAGAATGACGCAGATACTGAATTGTCTTATACCGACAATTAAGCCCCTATCAAACACACACCTGTCTTGGCTTATCCTGCGTGTCAATATGCAAAAAGGCAATCAACAAAACGATTAAATTGAGGAAAGTTCCGGCCAATCCATTGAGCAAATAGAAATATTGCTCAAATGGGGTCATTGCCTCTTCGGCACCGTCGTTGTTGGCAGAAAATGTTGAATTGTTGGAAATTGTAGTTAAATTGGTGAGATTCATCATTTGAGGGAGATGGCTGAAGGAATGCTAAAATAATATACAAAATTGTTGAAAAATTGAAAATAAAATCAAAAGAATCTACGCGAATTCACTCTTCTTGATTATTATAAGATTTGTCCCGAGGGCATATTATTATTTATTAACTTCGATGCCAACAATCGGCAAATCTACCATATATACATATTAATTTTAACTTTTAAGGCACCATGATGGCCCCGAGGCGATATAGTTAAGGGGGAATTCCTTTCTTTTTGTACATTTCGATGGCTACGGTAATCGAAACGAAATTTAATGCGCTTTTTTAGTTTATTTGAACATTTATGATTGATTGAATCATAAAATGAATAAAAGTTTGAGTCCATTCGGGTATTGGAATAGTTTGAAAAGTCGTTTAAAAATTGCTTTTAATTCAATTTATTCCTATAAAAATAATATGGCATATTTTCCTACTTTAGCCGAATGAGATCAACTATTTTAGGAAAGGCATCAATTTTTGGTAGAATATTCCTCTTCCTTTTCAATTGGGACACGTGTTTTTGTACCCATCAAAAATGATGAGCTAATTCGGGGATTTCAATCAAAAAAAGCAGATTTTCATCGCCTTCTAAATAAAATAAATAAAATTGATTTGGGCCAATCCATTTCCAACATGTTTTGTCCCCTTAAAAAAAGAACAAATAAAGCAAAAAGCAAAACAAATTCCTCCCAGCTTTTCAATTTCGGCGTTTTATTGCTTCTTGGTTGGATAGTTGACGGGACAAAGGGGGAGGGGGAATTGGCCATATAATAAAAGGGCAAAGGGGATTTGGGTTGGGACATTTTGGGCGAATGTTTTGGCTGAAGAGAATGGGAAGAAGATGAGTGAAGAATTCCAGCAGATGGATGAATGGCACACAAAAATGCGGGGAATTTGCGAGGGCAAACTTTAAAGAGAATGAAATGGAAAGTGTGAAAAATGAGAAGGCATTTGTGACCAATAATAAACAAAAATACATTATTCCCAAAACCCCTACCCTTCCCCCATTATTCATTTTTATATGGAAAAAGCCTGCGTGCCGGAGACAACACATTTTGAGATGGTCAAATGTGAGAGGGGATGGGCCAGACGGCCATTGTTGTATGAAATTTGAGTCTTTTTTGTCGCTTTTCACATTTTTTAATGAACAAAATTGAAAGAATGGCAAAAATGGCAGAGGAAATGAAGTTCCAAGGGAAAGGGGAGGGAGGGTGTGCCATTTTGGGCACAATTTGGAAGAATTTTGGTCAAAATGGTTAAATTTTTGGTACGAAAAGGTCGGTCAAAAAAAGGCTAAATTTTAAGTCCAGCCAGCCAACACATTCAATTCCCATCTATGAATGAACATTCATTTTATGGCCGACCAATGGCAGATGATTTGAAAAAAATGGGGAAGAATTTGGGCCAAAAGAATTGGATGGATGGGGCCAAATTGGAAACATATTCTCCTCCTCTTCTTTTTGGATTGCCAAAAATTTGTTTAACTTCCTCTTCTGAGGATAGAAAACGAAATGTTAGAATTAAAGTTATTTAAATTATTTTAAATTATTTTTTTAATATTTAAATAGTATTAATTTAAACTTTTGTATAAAAATGAACATTTTTGAGGCCATAAACCTTGGCCCCATCAAAATGCGGAGGCTTGGGATTAGGTTTTGGATTGTGCAGAATAGGGCTTAAAAGGAGCCTAATTTGGCCAAGTTTTATGGCCAAAATGTTAATTTTTCGGCAAGAAAATTTAAAATTAATAATTAATTAATTGTTGTGCCATCCATAATTTAATAAATTCATTTAAAATTAATTTTTATTCCAGATAATAAAATAATACAAAAAATGAATATAATTGTGATATGTTCTGGAAAACAAAAATGGAAAATCACAGTCAAAATGCGAGGGTACAAAATGTCAACAAAATGAACAATATTATTTGCTTTATGCATTCAGTGATGGGACCAAATAGTAAATTGACGTGAACAAATCGACAATTTGATGGAAAAGATGGCGGGGAATTGGGGAGGGGAGGGCAAAATTAATGTTGAAATGGAGGGAATTGGAGGCAGCCGGCCCACCGCCCAATGCGCCGCCGGCACCACTGTTCGATGAACAAACTTCCATCAAAAAGCCCTTAAGGCATTTGAAAATGAGTTCGGCACGAGATTGGCACCAATTTTGGGTCATCAACTGCAAAAAAAAAACAAACAATAAAATAATTTGAAAAATATTTGGGTTAAACTTCGCGCCAATCGAAATAACTAATCAAAGCATTTACTTATTTTGATGATTTTAGTAGCAAATTAAAGAGCAGACTTTTGGCTATCCAATGAAATTAATTTTATTTAAATTCATTCGGAATTAATGGAGTTATGACCAAAAAACAAATAAGAATCACTTTTATCAAGGATTAGCAAAATTTTCAGTGTTTTTTGGGCATAACTCCATCAATTTTGAACCAATTTAAATAAAATTTATATTATTTGATAGCCAAAAGTCTGCTCTTTAATTTAATATAAAAATTATCAAAATCGGCTCAATCTTTGATGAATTATTTAGAATGGCGTCAAGTTGGTTGTGTATCAAATTAACCCACCTCTTCATTGAATTTGTCGACCATCAAAAGTGGAAATGAAATATTTCGAATTGCGGATTTGGCACAAAGTCGAACAATATTTCGAAGGCCACAAATGCAGGGATGACGTGAGGAAATTTCCTCCTCACTTAAGGCCGAATCGCCGACCAAATGGAAAACCAACTTAAATTGAAAAAAAAATGAATTTAGGAATTACAATTAATTAATTTTTTTTACTTGAACGGCGGAAAGATTGGAATGTCGGGTCAAATAAACATCGCCGGGTTGGAGCATTTCCTCATCGAATTCGTAAAAATCCATTGGAGGTGAATAGGAAAGTTGCGACAAATCGGCCATTTCCCTTTTTCGGCGTCGATTTTTGTTCGCCTCTTGGACCTTAAATTTTAATTTAAGGTTATAAATCATAGATGAATTTAATTTCTTTAATTTTATATTTCCCAAATAATATTTCTAATAAAAATAAAATTTTTAAATTTAATTTAATCATTTTCTTTATTTTTTGATATTGTTTTTCATCAAAAAATTTTTATAATTTTTTTTGATGAATTAAATTTTAATAATTTTAATATCATACAATTTTCAGGGGATTTAGTAAAAATAAAAATTTATTTAATTTTATTAAGTATATTTATTTTCAATAAAAATTTTAAAAATTTTTCTACAATAGAGGTCTTTTGTTAAAGGAAATAAATTTTTAAAAAATTATAAATTTTTATAAAAATATTTAAAAATTTTTTGTAAAATTTAAATTAATTTTAAAAATTATAATTTTTAAAAATTTATATTATCTAAAAAATATTTTTATAAATCTAAAGAGAATTTTTGAAAAAAAATTTCATTTTAAACGTATCAAAAATTAATTTCCTTACAAAAACAAATAATTTTCAAACTCACATTTTGTGCAACTTTTTCCAGCTGTGCCTCCAATGAGTCAAAATGCAATTCGGCCGAATGTTCGCAAAGTCGGGCGAATTCGGTGCGTTTTTTGATGTGCCATCGAGGATCCCTTCCAACGGGGAGGACGACGGCGGACAATTCCCTCCCATAAATGTTCATCAACAAATGAAGTCTTTTTGAGCCATCCAATAAATCATCATGGCCTCCTCCTCCGTGTTCTTCATCGGTGGTCTGGGAAAGGCAAAGGTCCCTGATGAAATTTTGGCAAGCCAGAATTCGGGCATTGTGCATTGTTTTCAGCTGGGAACCTAAAAATATAAAAAATTGAATTAATTTACTCCTAAAATTATTGAATGCTGGAATTTAATCATAATTTTTTGGATAAAAAATTTTTTTAGGTCATAAAACGTACTAAATTGGGTTTCTTTCAAAGCCTTATTCCCATGTAAAGGCAAAAAATGATTTGCCACCAATGGGAATTGAACTTTTCACTTCCAGCATTAAAAACCTAGGACTATACCCCTACACTATCAACCACATGTCAGATTTAGAAAGTTTTTTAATAAATCTCGACAAATTTTATTGTACGATTTTCATTTACGTCGATTATTTGCGTAAAATTATTGGGTAAATTAAATAATTTATATTTTCACAATTTAATATTCATTTAAATTAAATTAAATTGAAAATGGAAAGAATTTGGTGGACCTACCGATATAAATTGAGAAACTTTCAGAACAATTTGGCGCTGGTGCCTCCTTTTTCCCATTGTTTTTTGAGCCATTCATTTTTTCATCGCATGAAATTGACCTGAAAAATAATTAAAATTTTAATATTTTATTGATTTAATTTAACAAACTTTTTAATTTTGCTTTTCGACTCATTTCCATTCATTTTTTCATGGAATGATCGACCAAATGTGCCGGTGGCACTTCGATTCATTGTCAACATTCTTGGACCAATAATTTGTTCATTTTTTAACATTTTTCGCACCAATTCCCGATAATCGCGTTTTTGTCTGGCCAAAAGTGCTTCAATTTGACGAGAATAGTCCAATTGGATTTGCTGAAAAATTAATTCGAAAATTATTTAAAGAGTAAATTTGTAAAAAATGAACCCGAATTTCGTTGTTAAGCAGTGAAAGTTGGTTGTTATTATCCTCACCACTGCCACTGCCATTCATCAATTCCCCTTGCTGAATTTGAATGGACGCAGCCAATGCCGATTCGCATGCTTTCTCCAATCGATCCAATTCAAAATCCCTCGCTTGAACCAACATTCGCATCTGAAAATATGAATTAAATTATATTTTTGTGATTTTTTTTATTCGAAATAATGCATTTTGTTTAGAAATGAACTGTAATATAAAAATAATTAACCGAAAAACTAATTTGCCTGGGGGATTCTAAACTGTGACCTAAATTTTGTAAAATTGAAAGGTCCCGAACCCGATTTGAAAAATTTTCAAAATTTTTCTTCTTTAAATCAATGGTCAAAATAATTATTGAATAGAAAACAAACTTCCTCATTCATTGCTGCTTCTTCTCCGATCAAATGCATCAGTTGGATGGATGAACATTGGCGCATGATTTGTTGGAATTGATCCTCAAAATTTTGCTCCTTTTCCTTCGAATTGCCGAATTCTGGCTGAATTTTACATTTTATTTTATGGATTTTAAATTAATTTAAATACCATAAAAATTGCAGCAGAATTGTTAGAAATTTCGTAGGAAAGTTTGGTAGAATCGTTGCCGTATTCTGCCAATTTGTCGCGCATTGATTTTTCAACAAATTCAGCCGTTAATTTGCTCGATTCTTCTTGAATAAATTTTTTCAGAGCAATTCCAATTTCTAGAAAATTTAATTTAGAATAAAATAATATTATTTTAAACCTTTATGAGCAAAAATTGGAATATTTTGTTGGGCGCACAAATGCCCAAAATAATCTCGATGGCTGCTATTTTCGGGCAATGGAATTTGAATATCATAATTAATTTGTTGCCGAAAACCATGCCTCACAATGTCATAGTGAAATGTTCGAATTTCAAAAATTTCTTCATTCATTTTTTTATTATCTAAAAAAATTTATAAATTAATTAAAGAATTTTTTATAGGTGAAAACTGAAAAGTGAAATTATAAAATTTTTTCACGAATTTCGAAAATTTCTTCATTCATATTTTGATTTTGAGATGATCTAAAATTTCTAAAAATTTAATGAATTTTTAATAAATAAGTGAAATTAAAATTTTTTAATCATAATTCATAATAAAAACATCGCTTTTTAATAATGAAATGTGAATAGTTGCTGCGTTATACTTATTCTTAAAATCCAAATAATTTTCTTTTTGAATAATTTAAAACCCTTTTCACTAAATTTAAATTCCAAAATAATTATTAAAATTTGTTTAAGATTAAAATAAAATGGTGGTTCATTATCATTTGAGATTGGCAATTTTGCCCACTGAATGCCTAAATCAATGTCAAAAATTGTCGACATTTACACAAAATTCGCTGGGAGGATTGTGTTTTGCACCAACAAATCCATTTATGGAACAACGCCGCACAATTGTTGACAAATACACTTTGCCTTCCACACTGCCTTACAATTATCCAGAGCCATATCCGTACAAGGAAAAAGGCTTCCAACGTCATCAAATTATACCATCCCGAAGTTTAATTCGCCATCATAAGAATTCAAAACTAATTGTGGTCGAAGGGAATATCGGGAGTGGAAAGGTTTCTAATTTATTAAACAATTCAATTAAAATTAAAATATTTTAGTCAGAATTTGCTGCCAAATTAGCTGATGAACTTGGATTCCTTTATATGCCAGCATTCTCGATGAAAGATATTTTGGTTGATCGTTATGGGAATGATATGCGAAAATTTCATGATTTGGTAAATAAAAATACATATTTATTAAATTAATTGTTTTTAAAGTTCCCAAAAAGATTCCGAATACCGGATGAGCTGATGTTCTACAAAAATCCTTCGGATGATCAAACAGCAGTTATGCAGGACCTCATCTATGCAAGTAAATTCGAGCAATATGCAAATGCGCTGGCCCATATATTCAATACAGGTTATTTAATTAATTATAAATTTAGGGGGTTTTATTCTGAATTTAAAATATTTAATTGACTCTCATAGGTGAGGGCGTCGTAATGGAACGGTCCGTGTACAGTGATTTCGTATTTGCAAATGCAATGCGCGAGAAGAATTGGATTAGCATGGAATGTGAGTAATGAGTTTAAAAAATTCAAAAATAAAAATAAAAAGCAAATATAAATTATTTTAAATATTATTTAAATTAAAATGACTAATTTTTTGCTTTTTGCAGTTTTCAAATATTATCATTTTGTTCGGAAAGTCACTCTGCATTATTTGCGTTTTTGGCCTCATTTGGTCATTTATTTGGACTGTCCAATCTCAAAATGTTTGGAGAATATCAAAAAACGAGGAAATGTATGCTAAAATAATTATTAAAATAATTTTATTAATATTTTTAGGAGCATGAAATTGCAAATGCGGATGAGAAATATTTGAAAACAATTGAGGAGTCATACAAAGATTTGTTGCGTGAATTCAAGTATTTTAACATTTTTAATTCATAAAACAAAAATAAATAAATTCCTTCTCCTTATCAGACGCCATTCCCACATTTTAACCTATGATTGGGCCTCGCCCGAATATATGGACATTGTTTTGGACGACATCTTCAATCTGAACTTTGATATGTACGATGCGCACACTGGAGAGGTGCTGGAGGAATGGTTCACCATTGGCGACATGGACACCCATTATGGATGGATTCGATATTTGTAAGCCATTTTGGGGGATTCAAATATCTTAGACTTTGAATTTTTTAAAATTTGAATTTTTTAAATCTTGATTTTCAAAAAATTTGAAATTTTTAAACCTTGACTTTTTGAAATTTTTAGACCTTGAATTTTTTTAAATTTGAATTTTTTAGATCTTGATTTTTTAAAATTTGAATTTATTCAACAAATTAAATATGATATTCATTTTTAGAATGACTGAAAAACGTCGCCTTCTATTCAAAGCTTTCGGCGAATTGACTCGTCTCCATTACGAGATTGCCGAATTGTACATCTACCCACCGGATGCAGAACATATGCGCCATGTAATGATGTTTGAGGTAAAATAGAAATTTCGCCTATTGATTCAATCTGTTTTCGGCAATTTAGGTCCTGAAAAGTTTATACACCTATGGATATACGGAAAAGGATCCAATCACTCGGGAAGGAATGATGCATTGGCGGCAAGACCAATTGACACCGGAAAAATGGTGGGTCTTATGGGGAAATACTAAAATAATCAAACCAATTTGTCACCTTTTATAATAAGTAATAACTCATATTAATTTTATTTAAATTGGTTCAGAATTAATGAAGATTTGTTTCAAAAATCACTAAAAATTTCGTTAATCCGATAATAAATGTCATTTTAATTTTTTTTGCACAATTTCATGAATTCTTTATTGAATTAAAATAAAATTAATATCATTGAATAGCCAAAAGTCTGGACTTCAATTTGATACTAAAATCACCAAAATTGGTCCATTCCTTGATGAGTTATTACTTACTATAAAAGGCATCAAATTTGAGCATATCTTAATTCCCATATTTGATCTATATTCAAATTTATTCAAGGTTTGAATACTTCTGGAAAGAATGGTGGTTCAGTGGCCTTAGTTTGCCTGTTGTGCAACAATTTGATCCAACCGGAAAGATGTATGACCCGGATTATTTGCGGCATCATTGATGAATGAATGAAAAAAGAAAATATTATTAATAGGAAAAAAATTGTAAATTTAAATTGGCAAAATTAGACAAATGAATGTGTAATTTGAATAAATCATTTTTTGTTATTTTCTTTTCATTTTCCGCCACCTTCACCGCCATTTTCCTTGATCTTAACACAATTAACTGGATCACCGGAGTAAACAACAATTTGTCGAATTTCTAAATTAAAATAATTATTAATTGAATTATCTCCCAAATATAAATTATAATCCAAATCTCCCACTTTCCTGGAAAAATTTGCCCCTTTCCGGAAAGAATTAATTTGCACTTTTCCGGTTGCCCCTTTCCGGAAAGAATTAATTTGCACTTTTTCCGGTTGCCCCTTTCCGGAAAGAATTAATTTGCACTTTTTCCGGTTGCCCCTTTCCGGAAAGAATTAATTTGCACTTTATCCGGTTGCCCCTTTCCGGAAAGAATTAATTTGCACTTTTTCCGGTTGCCCTTTCCGGAAAGAATTAATTTGCACTTTATCCGGTTGCCCCTTTCCGGAAAGAATTAATTTGCACTTTTTCCGGTTGCCCCTTTCCGGAAAGAATTAATTTGCACTTTTTCCGGTTGCCCCTTTCCGGAAAGAATTAATTTGCACTTTATCCGGTTGCCCCTTTCCGGAAAGAATTAATTTGCACTTTTTCCGGTTGCCCTTTCCGGAAAGAATTAATTTGCACTTTATCCGGTTGCCCCTTTCCGGAAAGAATTAATTTGCACTTTTTCCGGTTGCCCCTTTCCGGAAAGAATTAATTTGCACTTTTTTAGGTTGCCCTTTTCCGGAAAGAATTAATTTGCACTTTATCCGGTTGCACTTTTCCAGAAAGAATATTTTTTGCCTTTTTCCGGAAAGGATAATAAATATTAAATTAAATTAAATTAATTAATTAAAGCGAACCATCCACACTTTTCAACAGCCTAATTTCCTTGTTATCATCTTGTCTAAAATATTTAATTATTTTTAAAATCAATTAATTCTTTAATGCCTTTGATAGAGCATTTCTCCCTCAAAATCGACGAGTCCATATTTTCTGGCCCTAATCAACATTCCAACAAGACTTTGTGAGTAATAATTGTAGATGACGAAGAGTGGGCCAAATTTAATTGTGCAATTTGGCGGTGTCCCCTTTGCATTCTTTTGGATGATTTCACACAGGAAAATCACTTCCCTCATCACGGCATCACCCGCTCGAACTCCTCTAGCCTGTGATTTTGTTCCCACCAATGGTCTTCCGTAGTCCGATGAATTCTTGTCAAATTTTGGAGCCCCTTTGAATTGCCTTGAGCCGTAATCCCTACGGAATAATTAAATCGAAGGCGAATTCTTCATTAGTAGCTTTTCATTACTTTGGCCTTTTTTTTGTCCATAGCTCAACATGGAATCAATCAATTCAGGAAAGCAATATGCCATTCAAAAGCTCTAAATGTCCTCTAAAAAGTGGCTTAACTAATTTTTTGGGAAATTTAACATACCCTATAGAAAAGTGGCTATTCCTCTAAAAATTCTGATTTATTATACTCAAAGGCATGTAACTTTTTTTAAAACTTGAATTTATTAAAATTTAAATAGGCCACTTTGTAGAGGTAACTTTGGGCTTTCAAATGGTATATTGCCTCCACAGATTGGCTAAAGCCTCATTGAGTGAGCTATGACCAAAAGAATGGGATAGGTACTGAAAGGTCTCATACTGTTTACAATAAATTGGCACCTACAATTTTGCCTCATTATCGCTTTTTTGTGCGGCTTGATTGATTCGTTCAATTGCTTTGTCCACAGAACGCACTAAAGGCGGTTTAATCAAGGGCATTATGGAACAAAGAATAGAGACAAATTGTGTAACAATAACTTTTAGATGAACGGCCAAAATGAAGGGAGGAAGTGGGGTGGGATCAATTTGATCGCCATGGCTTGATCCCTTTTATTTTTAAGCCAAGGGGTAATCAATGAAAAGGCACAGCCGCCGTCAGCTGTCACTTAAATCTTTGTTGAATTCCATTCGAGAAACCACTTATTTTCTTAATTGTCTTTAAGAGAAAAAAAAACAAACCAAATTTTGCAATCAAATTTATCGAGAATATAAAAAATTGATGTTCGTTTCAACAAAATTTCCGTATAATGAAAACCCAAATGTTTTGTGCGAATAAAATTGTTGGGGATGGGACAATGTAATGGCTGAATAATAATGTAGGTGGAAGTGGAATAAATTAAGTTGGATTTATAATAAAAATAGGTAACAATATGCGATGGATGATGAATGAAAATAGAGAGAATAAATAGTAAAATTGCCAAAAAAAGAGTTATATGTGTCAATATTCCCAAAATATATGTAACAATTCAATCCTTCTTCTTAACATTCTCCAATAAATTCTTTCGGCTTCACAATGCGAATTTTGTCTTTCATTTGTTGGAATTTATTGGAGATGAAGTCGACATTATCTGTAGAAATATAAATTAAATAGAATAATTTAATGCCATGTTAAAAATAGACCTCTATCTAGGGCTTATAGATTTTATGAAAAATTTTTTCTGAAATTTTCCTTTCAAAGGTTCCCCCTTTTGCTTTTGCAAAATTTAGGTCACGGGTTCAAATCCACTTAGGGAAATTAATTTTTTTTCATGTACAGTATATTTACCAATGCAGTAATCAAAATAAAATAGGAAATTCTCTACAGTATAATTCTAGGAATTATATAAAAAAATAAATTAGCTAATGTTACCGACCTGTCATGTAAATCAATTTGATTTCTGGTTTGGATTTGGATTCAATTTCACGGTTCACATTGAGTGTGCAAATATATTGATGATTGTTGCCTTTGTCATTGTGATCTGGGTTATCGCAATAATCATGCCATTGCATTGGCTCAACAACGCCACATTCACGGAAAGCCGCCAACAGGGTTTGATATTCATGCGCTCTGTCACTGTCAAATCCTCTGAAAGCCAATTGAAATTGAAATTTGCTTAAAATTGATGCAAACAATTTTTGGGTCAATGATGCGTGCCATTTGATGGTCACATTGTCGCGTTTGGCAATGTCCAAAAGTTTTCGGAAATGTTGTTCAAGTCTTTTTGAAAAAAAAAGAAATGAATTCAAAAAATGTTAAAAATCGCTCACATTTCTGGTTTGATGTTCGGGTCAATGATCAGCACCGATGATGAAGCATTGCGTTGATTCGCTGCAACTTTGTTTGCAGGTGGAAGATGCTTCTTCAGGCGAGGATCAGTGAGAAAAATGGAGGATTGTTGATTATAGACCAAATTTGGTGGATGTTGTTTAAATGTGGGCGGCGAAATGTTCAAAGGAATTGCTCGATATTGGGGTTGTTGAATACCATCACTTGTGCCTATAATTTTTTTAAAGAATTAAAGGTATTTTTGATTAATTAAAATGTGTTTTCGATTGCTAAAAGTAAAATGTGTTTTCGATTGCTAAGTAAAATGTGTTTTCGATTACTAAGTAAAATGTGTTTTCGATTGCTAAGTAAAATGTGTTTTCGATTGCTAAGTAAAATGTGTTTTCGATTGCTAAGTAAAATGTGTTTTCGATTGCTAAGTAAAATGTGTTTTCGATTACTAAGTAAAATGTGTTTTCGTTTGCTAACTAAGATGTGTTTTCGATTGCTAAAAGTAAAATGTGTTTTCGATTGCTAAGTAAAATGTGTTTTCGATTGCTAAGTAAAATGTGTTTTCGTTTGCTAAGTAAAATGTGTTTTCGATTGCTAACTAAAATGTGTTTTCGATTGCTAAGTAAAATGTGTTTTCGATTACTAAGTAAAATGTGTTTTCGATTGCTAAGTAAAATGTGTTTTCGATTGCTAAGTAAAATGTGTTTTCGATTGCTAACTAAAATGTGTTTTCGATTGCTAAGTAAAATGTGTTTTCGTTTGCTAAGTAAAATGTGTTTTCGATTGCTAACTAAGATGTGTTTTCGATTACTAAGTAAAATGTGTTTTCGATTAATTAACTATTAAAGGTAAATTAATCATTGTAAAAATTAATCCTACCTGATGCTGGATGACTCCTGGCGGCTGCGTTTTGGGCAAAAATTGGACGAACTTGATGGACTGGACGATTCAGATTTGATGATGGTGGAATATTTCGCTTGGGGCCAAGTCCTCTAATTAGCGGTGGAATGTTGTAGGTGGGACACTGCGGCGGAGGAACATTCATATGAATTAGAGAGGGCAAGGAAGTTACTTGATGAATATTTGGCGAGAGCATGCCCTTCTCAATTGGAGGCGAGATTGGGCTTTCTGTTGATGTTCGCGGCGTTCCTCCAATTCTAATTGCTGCAGGGCCCATCTTTGGTTGCTGATGTACTGTTCCTTGATTGCCGCCGCCATTTGTTGAACTTCCAGAGGCCCAAATCTGGCGAAAATCCTTGTCATTGTTATCATCTTCTCGCGATTGTTGTTGCTTCTCCGATTCAGTATTTTGATTCTGGCAGCCCATTTCGGTGCTGGATTTACGTTTCGCTTTTGACTCCTACAACAAATTTGTTGAATTCTAACACTCCAATGTGTTCATTACCAAAAATTGTGCAAGTGTCGGTTTTTTATCCACTGGCTGCTGCTTCTCCTTTGAAGGATCATCATTTGAACGTGCGGCATTGCCTCTTAAAATAAAGTATTATAAGTTTTTTATTTCACTTTTCTAAAAAAATTTAGGGATATTCAATTAAATTTTTACTTCATTTGTTTCGGTAATCAACCCGCACCCTCCCACACTTAATTCTATAAAATATAACGTTCATTTTTGAATCCAGCGTTGAATTTAACTTCCTAATCATTTCTATATGCTCCGATTGCTAACCTTTTAGCTTTGGTCTAAATTAGCCGGTACTCTTAAACGGTTATCTGGATGCAGATTAGAAAAAATTTTGTGAAGTTTGATTATAAAATGATGGAAAAATAATATTTTGGGTTTAAAATCTTATTAGTATTTTGGAAAAACATAGGAAGGCGATTTTGAGAGCCTAAATCTATATTTAATTTAAATATTATTTTTTAATAAAATTTCAATAATTGCCTATTTGTAATTAACATATGTGTCCTAAATTTGATTATACTCACAAGCCTGCATAGGTTAGGCTATTAAAAATGGAGCATACTTACTCTGAAAGTGAATCCAAATAGTTGAAGCCGAATCCGTATGATTCTTGTGGCTTCTCTTTTGATGCTGCCTCTGCTGCTGGAACATTCGAAACGGTGCCGGAAAATGCTTCAAACTGAAATCAAATTATGTAAAAATTTGAAATGATGAAAATAAAATATGGAGAAAAATCATTTGGAGTACATTTGAATTGGGATTAGCAATGGGAGGAGTGTTTCCTTTGTCTTCTTCTTCTTGTTCTGCTTCATTATGTTCCTTCATTTCCTCATCTTCTTTTGAATTCTCCTCAACAATGTCCATTGGCTCTGGCGAAGGTGATAGCAACATTGCCTGCGATGGGCTATATGGTCGATTACTGTCATTTGGCTCATCAATATCCATTGGCGCAGATTCATGGATTACTTCAATTTGTGAGATTGGCGGTGGAGGCGGCTTTTCCTAAATTTTTAGATTAGGTAAATGTTGTAAATTTTAATAAATTTGGCTAGACAAGAGTTTTTCCTAAAATTTTAGAGGGAACCCTTCACTTTAATATTTGTCATTTGTTAAAATCTTCTCAAAGGAAATTTTTCAGGCTTGTTTACATATTCTACAGTAGACGAAATACAGTAATTCTATCAAAAAATGAGGTAGGAAACACGGCTATAATAAAATAAATTTTACATTTAATTTCTTTTCCTCCTTCTTTGAATCTTTTTCATCAATTTTCGGCTTTTTGATGATTGGAAGTGGCGGAAATGCCACATTTGTTTTGGTTGTGTTTTTTGGTGCTGCCGCCGATGACGATGATGAAGCCACATTTGATTGGGTATGGGTTACTGCCGCCTGCGGCACAATTTGGGCGGCACGTCGTGGATCACGCACAATTCGTGGATCTCGGCTCAACGCAGCCAATGGAATTGGAATCACTCTTTTTGCTGCTGCTTCCTCTGCTGCAGTCATCGGCTTCTCTGATTGTTGCTTGCCCAACGATTCCACTGAATCTTTTGAGATTGTTCGCTGAACTGCTTCCTTTTCCTTTCCATCGTCGTTTGTCTATAAATGTGTGGTTTTTAATTATTCCTATTTTTATAATTAGAGAGTCGATTTTAAGGAAGCAAATATCTTAAAATAGGTGTCTATTTTCTTATGTGTTTTTATTAGCAAATCAAATATTAAAAATAGGTCAAAAAACTGTTCCTAGTTATTATAATTAATTAATTAACTTACTGATTTTTCAACGCCTCTGGCTCGAACCGCAGCAAATGCATTCTCAAACAATTTATTCTTTTGGCCAATTTCCAGCACCGAACTTTCCTTTGGAACTTTTGGTGTAATTTTCTGGAAAATGGAAAAGTAATATATTAAAATTTTATGAGAAAAGATTTTTTTACCAATTCTGGCTCTGGTGGAGGAGGTGGCGGTGGACCATAAAGGAGTGAATGCAACGAATTATTATCATTGTTGCTGTTTGTCGAAGAGGAGGATTGAGCACCATTGTTTGATTGCGCAGGATGATTGTATTGAGTCTGAGGATAGCCATGTGTTGGAATGTACGGAGTCAGCACTTTTCCCCCGGGTGGCTTCTGATTCGGTGTGAACAGTGAATCAACTTGTTTTGGTGCCATCTTCTTTACAATTGGCAATCCGCATGTCCGTTTGTATTGCTCCAATTTGGCCAGCACATTCGGATCTGATCCATCCAATTTTTCGGCGGGAGTCGGCATGCGTGGAATTCTTAATATAATTAGAAGGCTTAGTTATGGCTTTGGCAGTCTAGGATTTGGGCTTCACAAACATTCTGATTTTCTACAAACATTCTGATTTTCTACAAACATTCTGATTTTCACCAAACATTCTGATTTTCTACAAACATTCTGATTTTCACCAAACATTCTGATTTTCACAAATATTCTGATTTTCTCCAAACATTCTGATTTTCACCAAACATTCTGATTTTCACCAAACATTCTGATTTTCACAAACATTCTGATTTTCACAAACATTCTGAATTTCTCCAAACATTCTGATTTTCACAAACATTCTGAATTTCTCCAAACATTCTGATTTTCACAAACATTCTGATTTTCACAAACATTCTGAATTTCTCCAAACATTCTGATTTTCACAAACATTCTGAATTTCTCCAAACATTCTGATTTTCACAAACATTCTGATTTTCACAAACATTCTGATTTTCACCAAACATTCTGATTTTCTCCAAACATTCTGATTTTCACAAACATTCTGATTTTCACTAACATTCTGATTTTCACAAACATTCTGATTTTCACCAAACATTCTGATTTTCACAAACATTCTGATTTTCACAAACATTCTGATTTTCACCAAACATTCTGATTTTCTCCAAACATTCTGATTTTCACAAACATTCTGATTTTCACTAACATTCTGAATTTCACAAACATTCTGATTTTCACTAACATTCTGATTTTCACAAACATTCTGATTTTCACAAACATTCTGATTTTCACCAAACATTCTGATTTTCTCCAAACATTCTGATTTTCACAAACATTCTGATTTTCACTAACATTCTGATTTTCACAAACATTCTGATTTTCACCAAACATTCTGATTTTCACAAACATTCTGATTTTCACAAACATTCTGATTTTCACCAAACATTCTGATTTTCTCCAAACATTCTGATTTTCACAAACATTCTGATTTTCACCAAACATTCTGATTTTCTCCAAACATTCTGATTTTCACAAACATTCTGATTTTCACTAACATTCTGATTTTCACAAACATTCTGATTTTCACCAAACATTCTGATTTTCACAAACATTCTGATTTTCACAAACATTCTGATTTTCACCAAACATTCTGATTTTCTCCAAACATTCTGATTTTCACAAACATTCTGATTTTCACTAACATTCTGATTTTCACAAACATTCTGATTTTCACCAAACATTCTGATTTTCACAAACATTCTGATTTTCACAAACATTCTGATTTTCACCAAACATTCTGATTTTCTCCAAACATTCTGATTTTCACAAACATTCTGATTTTCACTAACATTCTGATTTTCACAAACATTCTGATTTTCACCAAACATTCTGATTTTCACAAACATTCTGATTTTCACAAACATTCTGATTTTCACCAAACATTCTGATTTTCTCCAAACATTCTGATTTTCACAAACATTCTGATTTTCACTAACATTCTGATTTTCACAAACATTCTGATTTTCACCAAACATTCTGATTTTCACAAACATTCTGATTTTCACAAACATTCTGATTTTCACCAAACATTCTGATTTTCTCCAAACATTCTGATTTTCACAAACATTCTGATTTTCACCAAACATTCTGATTTTCACAAACATTCTGATTTTCACAAACATTCTGATTTTCTACAAACATTCTGATTTTCACCAAACATTCTGATTTTCACAAATATTCTGATTTTCTCCAAACATTCTGATTTTCACCAAACATTCTGATTTTCACCAAACATTCTGATTTTCACAAACATTCTGATTTTCACAAACATTCTGAATTTCTCCAAACATTCTGATTTTCACAAACATTCTGATTTTCACCAAACATTCTGATTTTCACAAACATTCTGATTTTCACAAACATTCTGAATTTCTCCAAACATTCTGATTTTCACCAAACATTCTGATTTTCTCCAAACATTCTGATTTTCACAAACATTCTGATTTTCACTAACATTCTGATTTTCACAAACATTCTGATTTTCACCAAACATTCTGATTTTCACAAACATTCTGATTTTCACCAAACATTCTGATTTTCTCCAACATTCTGATTTTCACAAACATTCTGATTTTCACTAACATTCTGATTTTCACAAACATTCTGATTTTCACCAAACATTCTGATTTTCACAAACATTCTGATTTTCACAAACATTCTGATTTTCACCAAACATTCTGATTTTCTCCAAACATTCTGATTTTCACAAACATTCTGATTTTCACTAACATTCTGATTTTCACAAACATTCTGATTTTCACCAAACATTCTGATTTTCACAAACATTCTGATTTTCACAAACATTCTGATTTTCACAAACATTCTGATTTTCTACAAACATTCTGATTTTCACCAAACATTCTGATTTTCACAAATATTCTGATTTTCTCCAAACATTCTGATTTTCACCAAACATTCTGATTTTCACCAAACATTCTGATTTTCACAAACATTCTGATTTTTACAAACATTCTGAATTTCTCCAAACATTCTGATTTTCACAAACATTCTGATTTTCACCAAACATTCTGATTTTCACAAACATTCTGATTTTCACAAACATTCTGAATTTCTCCAAACATTCTGATTTTCACCAAACATTCTGATTTTCTCCAAACATTCTGATTTTCACAAACATTCTGATTTTCACTAACATTCTGATTTTCACAAACATTCTGATTTTCACCAAACATTCTGATTTTCACAAACATTCTGATTTTCACAAACATTCTGATTTTCACCAAACATTCTGATTTTCCCCAAACATTCTGATTTTCTCCAAACTTTCTGATTTTCTCCAAACATTCTGATTTTCACAAACATTCTGATTTTCACAAACATTATGATTTTCACAAACATTCTGATTTTCACCAAACATTCTGATTTTCTCCAAACATTCTGATTTTCTCCAAACATTCTGATATTTTCTCCAAACATTCTGATTTTCTCCAAACATTCTGATTTTCTCCAAACATTCTGATTTTCTCCAAACATTCTGATTTTCACAAACATTCTGATTTTCACAAACATTCTGATTTTCACAAACATTCTGATTTTCTCCAAACATTCTGATTTTCACAAACATTCTGATTTTCACAAACATTCTGATTTTCACCAAACATTCTGATTTTCACCAAACATTCTGATTTTCTCCAAACATTCTGATTTTCACCAAACATTCTGATTTTCTCCAAACATTCTGATTTTCACCAAACATTCTGATTTTCTCCAAACATTCTGATTTTCTCCAAACATTCTGATTTTCTCCAAACATTCTGATTTACTCCAAACATTCTAATTTTCTCCAAACATTCTAATTTTCTCCAAACATTCTAATTTTCTCCAAACATTCTGATTAATAGTACATTTCAGGATGATCAAACCAAAATGACATAAAAATTTAATTAATTCACGAATCAAATGAATAGAATTCTCCTGTGGTTCCAGCCAATTTTTGCTGTTGAACTAAGAAAACACAGTGCAGTTTCGCGCCAGGGCCATTGTATGATGGAAGGCCAAGTTGAATTGATAAAGTGCCCTCCGGAATCAGCATAAGGACGGTGCCATTCTCGAAAATGCTGAATCCCGCCTAAAATAAAAAGATTTAAAAATTTTTGTGCCATTTTCACCTGCTCCTGCTCTTTCATTCTTTTGCATAATTTGATGAACATTGGCGAAAATGTGTTTATCAGAAAAAAGTAGGCAGCATTTTGGATGGGCTGAATGTTGCGAAGAGTGATGAATTGATTTTGAAGCAGCGAATTTGACGATGATTTGATTGAAGCCAATTCAGCAAATGGCGGATATTTCTGACAATCTGTCCATTGAAATAAACGGTGAACTTGTAAAGAGGTTGAGCTAAAATGGATTTTTGATTAATAAAATTGAATTGAATGAACTTACAATCCGCTGGGTTTCACCCCACTTTTGTGCAAACTCTTCAAATCGATGCTCTCCACGTGATCTTGACCAAAATGTAGCGAACCAGTCCAAACCACAAAGCCATTGTCCTCCATTTGGCGTTGTTGCCTCGAATGTTGTGCAGTTTCAGAAGAAGCTAAAAAATATCTCCCAAATTAAAAATGACAGTACTTTGTGCGTTGTATCCCATTTTGGGTCAAATGTGGGAGGAGTGAAGTATCTATCCTATTGGTGTGATCAAGATTAGGACAAGAATCATTTAGTGAAAGGAAATAGGCTCTCATCTCACGCATCTCTAAAGCCTAAACCATATCCTTAACACCGGCTGTATGGTCTAAGGTCGACCAATAATAACGCATCATCTTTTCTTTTCTAATGCTTAAGAAAAAAATTGGATACAAATAGGGTTAAATAAAATTGTTAGCTTATTCTTAGCTGATTTTAAGCATATCCAAGATTTGTTCATTATTCCACCTCTACACCCCATTCCATATCCAATTTTTCCTACAGTAATTCTGGTGGAAAAGAGCAAAAATTGTGATGTTCTTTTCTTCCCACCGTCCCGTTCCCCGTGCCCCTTGCATTTTATTGATTTAGGAAAGTGGGAAAAATGGAATGGAAAATGGGAAGGAATTTGGGAACGGATATTTAATAATATTTGGATATTTAAAACGAGTTTTTTCCCTAAAGCTGCCGGCAATGAAATCCAGGCTAGCAAAAATTCAAAAAATTTGACTCACATTTGTTTTCTGTTGTTGGTTGTCGAGCCTTCGGTTCATTGAATTTCGGTTTTCTCGGTATTGTAAAGCCAGACCCAGATGGTTTCATTTTTTAAAAATCGAGATTATAATAAGCTTTAATTGAATATTTTATACAATAAAATGTGGAAAAATTGAATAATTTTGTGAATATTTTACAAATATTATAATATGAATTGAAAATAGATAAATAAAAACATAAAACATATGACTTGATATTGATTTTATATTAAATATAAATAAAACTTTAAATTTTTAATAAGTTAAATTTGGTTGGATAAAAAAATATCTGTCAAGCAAGCACATAAAAAGGATTTTGTCATCAATAACGTCGAAAGCTAAAGGAATGAGGTGAATTCTTCTAATAATAGAGAGAGAATTAAAAATGGATGGGGTGGTTGCTGGTTGGTAGTGGTTGTTGGTGGGTAGGCTTTTTAGTTTTCACGTACGTGCGTACGCGTACGACGTTGTGAATTGGCCGCTATTGGCCTTCGCCTTCCCTTTCCTTTCCCGCTCAATCTTTTTATTTTCTATTTTTATTTTTCTTTTCTTTCTTCTTAATGTCAAAATATCTTTTTAATTTAAAATATTCATAACGCCAAATCTTAATATTTCAAATTTAAAAAGGGGAATTCATTAAAAAAATAAAATTGGAAGAAAAAATGAATAAAAATGGATTAATTTGATAAAATTGATAAAAAATTGATTTATCAAAATGAATTTTAATTTTTCTATTTAATTTTGAACCATTTATTCTGAAAATTCCCTTTGAATTTGTTTATTTTTCCATCGAAATATATCAAATTTGCCTCTTTCGGCTTCCAATTCCATCCAATTCTCCTTTCACAAATCCACTCATATCCGAATTCATCTTGTTGACCGAAATGTTGCGCGTCCAACCACTTTCACCCCCATCTCCCCCTTTCCAAAATTGGGCAATCCTCTCATTTACATTGACCACTCCACCAAAACGACCCACAACAACCTGCTACTAAATCGGTCTCCAAATCCAAAAACCAGACAAATATGCGCATAATAAAAATGCATCTTTTTCCGTTCCTCCTTTTCGGTGCTATCCCCCCGCCTCATGGCCATCATCATCAAATTGGTGCACAAATGTTTGACCCATATTTTGGGCTATACGATGGCGGAATGGGCTTATATGGAGGCATGTTTTTTTGGCACAAAAATTCTTACTAATCCCCATTTTATTGCTAGCCTATAATCCTTTTCTCTATTCGCCATCCCTTTCTTTTGGCCATGCAAATCCGTTGGCCGCCGGATTTGGTGGCTATGGCGCAAATAATGGCGCACTTTTCAATCCATTCCAACAACCTTTTGGCCAATCGGCATTGATGGAATTCCCAATGATGGGTGGCGGCGGTAACAATGGCCTATTAGGCCAAACGCAGCCAATGAATCCATTTGCCGGTGGCCTTCTTTCCGCCTTGGGCATTGGCAATGGAAATAATAATAATGGAGGCGGTGGCCCAAATATTCTTCAACTTCCCCAAAATCCTCCTTTCCAAATTAGCAATAATAATGTGGGCAATTCGGCTCCATTTGGTGGACGCCAAATTCGATCGCGTTACGGATCAGGTGAATATGGGGTTGAATGCGTGGGAAATAGATAGGCAAAAATGAGTAACGTCGATTCAGTGCCTGCATCGGTTTTTTAAACTATAGCTCAACGAGACAATAGCCAATTTAGAAAAGCTATATAGAATTGAAAAGCCTAAAGTGTCCTCTACAAAGTGCCCATAAAATTTTATGAAATCTTTTGAATGTGGGGAAGATAAAAAGAAGATAAGGGACAATTGAGTGCCGCTAATTGAGTAGCCGCATTGGTTTTCGACCTATAACTAAGCGAAGCAATAGCCAATTTAGGGAAGCAATATAACATTAGAAAGCCTAAAATGTCCTTTGAAAAGTGTCAATAAAATTTTATTGGAATCTATATTTTTTAAAAAGTTATATATCTTTGAGTGTAAGTGACCTCGATTTTTGGAGGAAAAGCCACTTCTCCTAAAAATTAGTACATGAACTAAAATAATAGAAAGGCGAAAGGCTACTTTTTAGAGGATATTTATAGCTTTCAAATGATATATCGCCTTCCAAAATTGGTTGCTTCCTTGTTGAAATATGGCCAAAAGAGTGGCCCAGGAAACATCCCTAATCAATCTTTCTGCTCCAATTTATTTATACATCAAAAAGGTGGTTTATTGCGTGGAGGCAGTGCCGAAAGAATGCAATCTCAATCCATTTTTACTCCATCCATTGGAGGACAAGGTGGCACTGGTTGCACCGGAGGTGGTGGGCTTTTTTCATTTGGCCGAGATTGTGGAGGCGACACAAAGAAGGATTGAAAGAAATGAAGAATGAATTTACTAATTTGATTCATTTTATGAATTTATTTCATTTTATTAAAATAACATTGAAATTGATGGTGAAATTGGATTTTCCCATTTTTTTTCCTTCCACCTCCCATTATTAATTGATTCGGAATAAGCCGGAGGCGGTGGACAAAGGACGGGTGGAATTGGAATGGATGAGGGGAATTGGAATAGACGAGATTGGCCAATGATTGGGGGAAGGGGAGAAGGCAATTCGGCATTGGCATTGGCCATTCTGTGCGATGATGGCATTCGCCAATTTGTGGAACATGGTGGGAGGAAATAGTGATGGTGGCATTTGGTTGTTGGAGGAATTGGAGGCGAAGGACGGCAAAAATTGTTGCTGAAAATTATGAGGAAAATTTAAATAATGCTATTGATGGGGAATGGAATTGAATAAAATAGGAAATTAACTATTTAAATATTTTAATTGAAGAGAACTTCAAAAGTTTTTGAAAATTTGCTATTAAAAAATTTTATATGGGAGAGTTGAAGACCATTGTGTTTTTTGGCCATTGCTCAATAAGAAAGCGATCAATTCAGGAAGGCGATATACCCTTTGAAAGCTCTTAAAGTCCTCTAAAAGGTGGCTTAATTAATTTTTGGAAAATTTTAAAAAATTTCTAAAATAGCAGCAGTTTTTTCTTCATAAATTTAAGTCTAAAACACTCAAAGGCATGTAATTCCTTTAAAGCTGAATTTCATAAAACTTAAAATATGCAAATTTTGTAGAGGACAATTTGGGCTTTAAATGGCATATCGCATTCCCAGATTGGCTAGAGCCTCGTTGAGTTATGGCCAAAAATCGGTGGTATTTAATTGTTCTTTTCCAATGTGGTGAAATGGCATGGGAAATTGAATAAAAATTTAAAAAGGTCAAAAATGAGAAATGGCTGTAGGCAAAATCCGAATCAATTAAATTAATTGCCAACTAACTTCCTCTGTTGAAATTGTTGTTGGGCTATTCCAATGAACATTTGTGACGATGATTCAACCGAATTAGAATATCCATGGATCATTCCTTTTTGTTGATGAAGCAAAAGAATGGATTCATCCATTACGAATGGATCATCGACGGAATTATTTCGATGTTGAATACAAAGGCAAAGGCCAAGGAGGGCGCACAAAATTGAGGGGATTACGAATGCCAAAAGGACAAACCACATTTTATTTCAATATTTGCTGGTAAATATGACAATTTGGACGGTGAATATTGGAATTTTGAGGGAATTTAAAACGGTGGAAAATGTCCCAAAATCAATTTATTTTGTTGAGGTGGATATATTCATTCGTGTGCCGAAAATTGAATTTGGCCAATTCCAATGAGAAAAAGGAAAGAACCCGCCCTCATCAAATAAAAAGATGTCCATATGTTTTTCTTCTTCGAATTTTCTTTTTAACATCCAATTCTTTGTAATGCATTGCAACAATGATGATCACTTTTTTGGAGAGATTCAATCAAAAATGGGCAAATTGCCTGAATGGAAATTTTATAATAATTATTAATTAAGAATAAAAGAAAGTGTATTAATTTACCCAAAAATATAACTGAATTTACCCAACATCTTTAGTGTCTAAAAATAATATATTTTTGAGGCCAAATAACTTGGCCAAATCAGAATTCTTCTAGAATCATAGCCTAACTTATTAGATATGGCCAAGTTTTATGGCCTCAAAAGACAGGAAAGATTTTGGGTAAA
Organism: Pratylenchus scribneri; assembly: GCA_030063045.1. NCBI lineage: Eukaryota > Metazoa > Nematoda > Chromadorea > Rhabditida > Pratylenchidae > Pratylenchus > Pratylenchus scribneri. The sequence continues at coordinate 1,055,453 of JAQSEB010000007.1, forward strand.
TTCAGCCATTTTTTGGGTAAATTAATATTATTCCAAAATGGAATGTACCGTTCCAATCATGGATGGCTTTGATTTGACCGCTTGACGGACATAATCCGCACACCATTGTGGATCAATGCCACCGTCACATTTTGAGGGATCATAAAAGTTGGCCGGAGCTGGAGGAAATGGAGAGGCGAGCGGCGGTGGCAGAAATTGCTGAAAAAAATTTTGGTTTTGAATTAAAAAGGCGAATTTTCCTCTGAATAATTAATTAAATTTATTAAAAGAAAGTTTTAAAATTTCCACGTTACCATATCTCTTTGACTAGAATTAGTTTTAGGCTCATAGCTCAGCGAGGCAGTAACCAATTTTGGAAGGCGATATATCATTTAAAAGTCCAAAGTGCCCTCTACAAAGTGGCCTATATTAAATTTTATGAAATTCAACTTTAAAAAAGTAATATACCTTTGAATTTAAGTGACTTTATTTTTTTGGAGAAAAAGCCAATTACTTACAAATTTTAGAGTTTTCAAAAAATTAATTAAGTAATTTTTTAGAGGACTATCAGAGCTTCTAAATGGCATATTGCCTTCCAAAATTGGTTGTTTCCTTGTTGTGCTATGACCAAATGAGAATGACAATCGTATTAACTCGGCTGTATTTCCTCCTTCCATCATCAATAGCCGCAGGCAGGGAAAAATATATCTCCCTCGATTTCCAACGAATGCGAAATGCGATACAGTATTCTCTCAATACAGTATTCTCTCTTGTTCTAATTTATAGGAACAAGGAAATAAGTGTCTCCTCCATTTCATATAAGGGAAATACTTTCCGGTCTCATCTACATATGGCTGCAAAAAATGCATGAATGCCTGCATTTTTTGAAATATCTTCTCATCAATAAGGCAATAGCCAATTTGCGAAGGCGATATGCAATTTGAAAGCCCAAAGTGTCCTCTACAAAATGTCTTTATAATTTTGTTGAAAATTAGCTTTAAAAAATAATAAACTTTTGAGTATAATAAACTCAAATTTTTGGAAGAAAAGGCGCTTACTTTTCAATTTGTTTAAAATTTTCAAAAATTATTTCGCCACTTTTTATGGGAATTTTAGGGCTTTCGAATGGCATATCGCCTTCCAAAATTGGTTGTTTCCTTGTCGAGATTTGGCCAAAATAATTGTACTAATTCATTATAAAGCTTTAAATTTGGTGAAATAGTCCTTAAAAAATTTGGCTTTTGGCCAATAAAAATACTCATTTTTCTTTACAAAATAATTATGTACAATTCTTCCAATATTCTCCCCCCATCATCGCCTTCACCTGTGGATCTCGTTGTGCCCTTTCAATTCCATTCACATCGGCGCCTCCAATTGCCGTCCTCAATGGCCAATACATTTGGCTCTGATTTTGGCCACCCTGTTCAATTGGCCTCCATATGGGTTGGGGCGGCGGTGGAATTTGCCCTGTTCTGGCCCTCCATTCGGCCAATGCCAAATATCGGCCGCCACTGGCCGGTGTGGGCGGTTCCCTTTGAAATGGCTGATCCTGGCCTTCATAGGCTGTCCCTTTTAGGGAATCGAATCCGTCGATTGAGGAATGCCCGGAAGTTTGGCGTTTTTGGCGCCTTCCAATTTGTTCATTCGGGAATGGCGAAATTGCCGTATTCAATGTTGGCTTTTGTGGAGGTGGTTCAGAAAAGAGGGGGAAATTTTCGACGAATTCCGTTGAATTGGCTTTGATTGAGGCAGTCGAAGAATTCAAGACAATCTCAATTTGGGTTTCACTGTGATTTGATGGATTGGAATCAGTTGAATTTGTGCCTGAAAATTTGTTCAAAATGGCAAAAAATTCACAAGAAAAATGCTGGAAGAGAATGATTGAATATTTTCATTAATTTTGACTCATAACTTAATGAGGCTTTAACCATTTTGGGAAGCGATATATTTTTTGAAAGCCCAAAGTGTCCTTTACAAAGTGGCTAATTTAAAATTTTATGATTCTCAATTGTTAAAAAATAATTACATGTTACATGCCTTTCAGTGCAATTGACTTTAATTTTTGGAAGAAAAGCCACCTATCCAAAATGTGTTTGATTTTTCAAAAAAATTTATTAGCCACTTTTTAGAGGCCATTTAGAGCTTTCGAATGGCATATCGCCTTCCTGAATTGGTTGCTTTCTTCTCGAACTATAGGGCAAAAAGTATAGCCTAGGTACTGAATCTTTCCCATATTTGTTTTAATAAAAATTCATATTAATAAAATATCAAATATATTTAATTGAAAGCCCTTATTTAATTGTTAATATTCATTGTTAAAATTTGGGAAAAACATTTTAAAAAACTCAATTTTATCTGGAGTTGAACAATGTTAAAATTGGCTAAATTATTAAAGCAAAATGGGAGGGAAAGACACATTGGAATGGAACAAAGGAAGGATTTAATTAATTCGCCATTTGTTAATATTAATTAGCAATCTTCAAATTCAATTCTCTTGTAGTTTAGCCTCCTCCTCACCGCCAACGGCAATTTCCCTTTTTGCTGCTGCCTCCTTTTCCAAAGGGCTAATTAATTGGGGCAATGAATTCCATCGTTGATATCCATTCGGGTACATCATTGAAGAGGAGGATGGCCAATAATTCGGTGATCTCATCAAATAGTTGGATTGCAATGAATTTGAATATTGTTGGGGCATTGTGGAGGGCAAATAGCTAGGCGGGCACAACATTTGGCCATATTGGCCATAACCATCATATTGGCCATAATATTGGGCCAAATAGGCAGAGGATGGATCGAATGAAGAGTAGCCAGGCGAGCATGGCCAATAACTGCTTTGGCCACCACCATAGTAGGATGATGAAGGGTATTGGCCAATTCCACCATATTGGCCATAAATCCCATTGCCATATTGGCCATAAATGCCATTTCCACCATATTGGCCATAAATTCCACCAGTGCCATATTGACCATAAATTCCATTGCCACTGCCATATTGGCCATAAATTTCACCATTGCCATATGGGCCATAATTGGCCATGGCCATCATCATTGGATCCATATACGGTTGGCTACCAAAATTCATCATTGGGCCACCGCCATTTGTCATTGCGTTTGCGGCAGCCAACAATTGTTGTTGAGCCTGAACCGGCATTTGGCCAATGTAATCCGCGTCGAAATAGTCCATCGGTGGCAATCGGCCACCCATTGGCATTGACATTGGCATTCCCATTGGATTCATTGAAATTGATGTGGCACCAATTGGAGAACCTGCATTTGAAAATAAACCAAACAAAAATGGGACAGCAAAATTTGAAACAAAAGAATTGAACAAAAAATGATGAATTATTTTTGGTTAAAATAAACTGAATAATTTTAAATATTTTTATGGGAAATGTATTTAATTTGCCGGAAAATGGTTCAAAAGTTCATCCTAAACCCGTAAATCTTATACTCTACCGATAAATTTCGATTATGTTTTGATTAGTTTTAACAAATTCTAATTTAGTTTTGAACCATTAAACCTAAAATGGGTCTAAACGGTTTAAAATCAAAATTGGTTTGAAAACATTTAATATCAAAACCTAAATAGGTTTAAACCGTTTAAAACCCTTTAATTTTTACCAAATCATAACAAATTATATAGCATGGTTGATGAAGATGGTGGACAAACCCTTAATTAATTTTGGCGAATTATATTTTGGGCAATTTAAATATTTCCCAACTAAAAAAATAATTAATTCTTGGTTAAATTGAATTAAATAATTTTGCATATTTTTCTCGTGTTTTTGCCATTCCCACCCATTTCTCCCGGGCATTGATATCGGGCACAGGTGTGGACAACATCACAAATTGTTTTGGAGAAGGGAATGGCCCCATAGGGAGCACCAATTGGGGTTAAGGCTGTGAAAAACTGCACACAAATTTGAAGGGGAAAACATTGGGAGAAGAAAATGGCATTAAACCAAGAATTCCTTGCAACCACCGGTCAACAATGATTCATCAATGGAAAATGTGGCCTCCAGCATTGATTGGCCAATGAATGAGCCACGCGGATTGATCAAAATGCCCCCGCCAATTTCTCGTACCGGTGGCCTGCCCTGCTCGAAGCGTGCCGGAGTTACTGATACGAAATGGGTGCCGGGCAAATTCTCGATAAGTGCCAATTCAGTCGACTTTTTTAGAGAAAGGGGATGAGATTGTCGATAGGCTGGATAATTGGGTATTGCTGATTGAGTCCCTGAGCAATTTTTGATCATAAACTCAAAGAGGCGATAACCAATTTGGTAAGGGAAAATATTTAATGAAAGCCTAAAGTGTCCTCAATAAAGTGGCCATAAAGTGGCCAATGGTCCATCAGTAAATATATGAAATTATATAGATTAAAAAATTTACATGTCTGAATATAATTGGCTCGAATTTTTCGAGGAAAGGACTTTTTTCAAAAAGATTTTTTAAAAATTTATTTAGCTATTTTTTAGAGGACATTTAGGGCTTTCAAATGGCATATTGCCTTCCAAAATTGGTTGCTTTCTTATTGAGTTATGGCCAAAAGAATTACCCAGGGATTTAATTAGCAGTACTCAAATTATGTTTAGACTAGGATGGATTGGAGGAAATGGAAACAGAGAAGGAATATTTACAATTAGTTTGAAGCCAATTCCCGTCCAAAAATGGCCAAATTGCAATGGTGGATGAAGGCCAAATGCCGGAGTCGGTATATCGGGTCGAGGGAAGTCGCGCACATTCACCAAAAAGTTGATTAAACCACTAAATGAGAAGGGAAAAATGATGGAAATGGTATTGGCCAAATGCCTGCAATTGCTGTGCCAACTGGCGTAGAATCCGGTGGCATCATCCGTGAATGTACAAAGAAGGGGATTGGTGGTGGAACGTTGGGGTAAAAGAAGCGGGGAAGTGTGGACTGAAATTGAGGGGTAAAAATGTGATTGGGCAAAAAAGGAAAAAAATTGTTAATTCACTCAATCAGTTTTGGGTAATATTCCCTTCTCCAAAACAATTTGCCAAAATTGCCTTTATTCGATTTTTGGAAAATTAAAATAATATATTTATCGGCTCTCTGTACACAGATTTTAACATCCCCAAAATCACTCTTTACAAATTAGTCATATGATTTTAAGCCTGAAAATTTATTATTCATTTACCGAATATACAATTTTTAATCATTGAATCTTTGAAAATATTTCGATTTAAATATATTTAATATAATGCTATTATTTGGCTGAGGGATTCAATCCCCTTTTTGCTCATTAATTTAAAAAATATTATTATATCATTGGATAGAGCATTTTCTGCTCTATCAAAACATATCTAGAATATCAAAATTGGTTCATCTGTTGATGAGTTATAAGTTTCTAAAAAAAATAGGTTTTGACATATTTATTGCTTCCTCTAAAATAGGAAAGGAATAGTTGAAGTGAATAAGCCTTAAAGATAAATTGAATGTTCACTCTTTGATTAATAAGGAAAGGGAAAAAATACGGTAGCAATGAAATTCACTCATCTGTCAGTCAGGCACTCATCATAAATGCCCTAAGAGGATATTCATCTTCTATACGATACCGTTCTCTTTTCTTTTACAAATTCTATGCTACACAGATAACCGATAAGTATCGAGAAACCCTACATCCAATTTAATAATTAAATAATGTTTTAAAACATACCTTCATTTGGCACAAAATTGAGCAGCAACAAAATTAGGCTTGAGCAAATTGGTGAAGGAAAATGGGACATAGGCATTTTCAAAACGACAAAAAAAAATCAGTGGCTTCCACAAAAATGAATGAATCGGAGAAGAAGCAAAGAAGTCAACTTATTTTTTGCCACTCGAACCGAACACATCATTCTCAATGTTCCCTCACACCCACTTTCCTTTGCCCCTTCATTTTTTTTTGCAGTCAAATTCTCATCAATCTGTTGGTTTGTTTGCTCAAGTCGAAATAATGCCATCAGCCTCATCAGCCAAATTTCTCCATGGGCAATGGGCTTAACATTAATGAAGCTGCTTGCGGCTGAAAATGTTTTTATTGTAAATTTTGTGTTCAAAAATGATTCAGACAGCCAGGAAATTTTTTTGTGAGGATTGTATGAATGAAGAAGAAGAAAAGTTTATGAAAGAAAATTCAGCAAAATAATCATTTTTTGTATGAATTATATTTTTGCAAATTAGAATGGAAAAAATTGATGAAATAAGTTTCAGAATTTTGAAGGAAAAAATTTATTTGAAATATATGAATTTATTATTCAAATTCATTGCAATTCATACAAGTTAGTGGCCAATTTCGCGATTTAAATTAGATTTGGCTTATTAGAATAATTCCGCCTGTTTTGTGTTTTTTCTTAGAATAATTCCGCCTGTTTTGTGTTTTTTCTTAGAATAATTCCGCCTGTTTTGTGTTTTTTCTTAGAATAATTCCGCCTGTTTTGTGTTTTTTCTTAGAATAATTCCACCTGTTTTGTGTTTTTTCTTAGAATAATTCCACCTGTTTTGTGTTTTTTCTTAGAATAATTCCACCTGTTTTGTGTTTTTTCTTAGAATAATTCCACCTGTTTTGTGTTTTTTCTTAGAATAATTCCACCTGTTTTGTGTTTTTTCTTAGAATAATTCCACCTGTTTTGTGTTTTTTCTTAGAATAATTCCACCTGTTTTGTGTTTTTTCTTAGAATAATTCCACCTGTTTTGTGTTTTTTCTTAGAATAATTCCGCCTGTTTTGTGTTTTCGCTTAGAATAATTCCGCCTGTTTTGTGTTTTCGCTTAGAATAATTCCGCCTGTTTTGTGTTTTCGCTTAGAATAATTCCGCCTGTTTTGTGTTTTCGCTTAGAATAATTCCGCCTGTTTTGTGTTTTCGCTTAGAATAATTCCGCCTGTTTTGTGTTTTCGCTCAGAATAATTCCGCCTGTTTTGTGTTTTCGCTTAGAATAATTCCGCCTGTTTTGTGTTTTTGCTTAGAATAGTTCCGCCTGTTTTGTGTTTTCAACTTAGAATAATTCCGCCTGTTTGTGTTTTCGCTTTAGAATAATTCCGCCTGTTTTGTGTTTTCGCTTAGAATAATTCCGCCTGTTTTGTGTTTTCGCTTAGAATAATTCCGCCTGTTTTGTGTTATCGCTTAGAATAATTCCGCCTGTTTTGTGTTTTGGCTCTCGTTGAGCTATGGCCAAAATATGGTCTCTGGGTTAAATTGTTTTCTACCAAAAATATGAAGCTAAATTAATTTTTAATTTTACAGCCTCAAATTGATGTCCGCCATCGAATCAAATTTGGCAAAATTAAATCTAAATTCATGCGCATTTTTTCCGCGGAGATGCCATTGCCAGAATTGGCTTCTGAATTGACCATTGGTAATTTCCCTCTTCCAATTCCCCTTCATCATATAGTATCTTCTCATCAATATATTCCATTTTTTCATCAATATATTCATTCCATTTTCTGTGTTTGTTCTTCTTCATTTTCGTCCCATTTTTCACTTACATTGGATTGGATGTCATTTTCGCACGCAAAATTGAAATTCGCCCGAAGGCATTGGCATCGCCTGAGGCAAAAATCCTCCTCAATTCCATTCACTATCCAAATCCCCTCATCATTTTCGGTCCATCCACTCAACAAAAAACACACATTCCTTCCCCAAAAACGTCAAAAATGCGAAGGCAAAATGGCGAAAAGTTAAAAAGACAAAATATGTGAAAAAAAATGAAACGGATGCCACATTTTCTCAAACAAACAAAGAAAAATGGAATGCTTTCTTCTCAATCCTCAAATTTGCCATTTAGAAACTAAAATTTGGAATTTCTTGTTTCTTTGGTAAACAAAATATCAAAAATAATTGAAAATGACATTTTCTGCCTTTGAAATTATTATTTTAGCCTTCAATATGTGCTAATAAATTCTTCCTAATTTGTGAAGGCAATATAAAAAATGGCAAATTAATTATTCCTGCATGGGCCATTGAAGGGAGAGGCCACACCCCAGAATGTCAATGCCATGCCAATACCATTTTTGGCCAAACTTGCATCAGCCCTTTGTGGATTTTGTGGATTTTGTCAAAAATGCCTCAATTCCATATTCCACTGTGCCTCCATTCCCCGTGAAAATCCCTGTAAAAAAAGGAGGGATAATCAGCTGTGCATGGACGCCGCGGGGGACGACATTTTATGAAGAGGGATCTTTTTGGGGCATTCCATCCTTCACATTGGCCATTCCCCCTCTTTCCCCAGTGGCGTCGCTTCCCCTCCAATATTCCTTCCCTGCCTTCTTTCATCGTCCCATTCTCTTCTTTGGCCACTTTCTCATCGCCTCGTCCCATCTAATCTCCACTGCTTCAAAACACATAGGCCTTCGGTTTCCGCATCCTTTTCATACACAGTGGCCGAATATTCTCCCCCTTTCGTCAGTCCATCGTCCATCTCTTTTCCCCTCCATCTTTTCCTCCTCGCTTTTTCAAGCCCATGGCCAATATATAGAGAATAGTGGGTTGGTCGCCTGGGGGGACAGAGGAGGCGCATTCCCTTGCTTCATTGCTTGCTTTTGCTTTTGGCCGCGTGTGCAGCCGGCCGTCGTCGCCGCACACTTAACCAAATAATCGGCCTCAAAAAGGAGTGGGCAAGCCCCACCCAACCATTTTGGCATTCCCCTTCCATCCTTTGTGCCAATTTCAGCTTCCCCTTCACTTCATCGCCTTGTCGTCGCGCTGCTTTTCCTGTGGCACTCAATTAGCTTTTTGCAGGGAAGAAGCCTCCGCCTCCTTCGGTTGCTTCATCCCCTTCCCTTCCCTTCGCCACTCATTTTGCACACCCTCAAAGTTGATTTATTGCCTCCAATTTACTTCGTTCCCCATTTTAGCCAAATACCTTCTTCCATCATCCATTCAGTGGCATTGACCAAAGGCAAAATCCCAGCCAATCATTTTGCCTTCTTCATTTTTTCTATTCTCAACGTTCGCTTCGCCTTCTTCCGTCTGGGCCGATCTCCTTTGCTGCCAGCCGCTTCCTCTCTCCATCCCTTTAGCAGTATCCTTCTTTACCTCCTCCTACTGCTATTTAAATGCTCCAACAACAAAACGTCGATGCCGGCGAAAAGCAGCCGATGGTGAGAGGCGCCAATGGCGAAGAGAAGGTGGCCTATTCAGCTGGTGATGACGATGGGCAACAAAGCCAATCGGCCCAGCAAAGTCAATTGAAGCCAATAGCAGAAGCAGCAGGTATATTCCTCCTTTTCATCCTCATTCATTCGGGTTGTTATTCCAGCTTGGTTGGCCAAGGGAAAGGAAAAGGGGAATTGGAGGGGAATGGGGGAATGAACGGCTCATCAAAATGCTAAGCCGTCTAGTCGGGATTTAAACTCCCTCCAACAAATGATTTGGTTTCAAATTGAAATTTGAGGGAATTTATTTATTCACTTTTCTCATTTCATTTCAAAATAGCCTCCATTGCCTTTCTAATTTTGGGAATGCCATCAAATTTTGTAGCAGAGTAGACCAACTTGACGCCATTTATAATAAATCATTAAAGTTTGCGCCACTTTTGATGATTTTAGTATCAAATTAGAAAGCAGACTTTTGGCTATAAAATAATATTAATTTTATTTAAATAGGCCAAGATTTATTGAAGTTATGGTCAAAAAAAAACATTTAAAATGACTATTAATTTAGCTAGCCAAATGTTTAAATAATTTTGGCAATAACTTCATGAACCAATTTAAATTATATTAATTTTATTTGATAGCCAAAAGTCTGCACCTTAATTTGATTAAAAAAATGATCAAAATTGGCTCAATCTTTGATGAATTATTTTGACCGGCGGCAAGTTAAGCCTATTACAATTTTGGTGCGTTTCCTTTCAAACTTTTGAGGGAAAGATTTGGCCACATGAATTAAAAATTTCAAATAAAATTGTGGCCCCCCAGCCTCATCAAAACTCCTCCAATCCTTCCAAACTTTCCATTCCACTTCAATTCCAATAGACCAACCCCAATTCCTCCCTCATTTTGCCCAACAAAATCCACTTTTGCCCCTTCACAACCACCCCAACATTTTCCCCTCATTTCCCCAATTCTTCAATCCTCTTTCAACTCCTTCACAATTCTACTCCTCCTCCTCCATTTTCACCTCATTCAATTCAGGGCCACCTTCTTCCACCACTGCAACCGAAGACCAACAATCATTATTAGGGCCAACCGCAGTCGAAGAAGGGGAAGAATTGTTGGAGGAATCAAAGAAGAGGAAATCTCGCGCACCAAAAGAGCCAGCAAAAACGGAGCAAAATAATCAAAAGCCGGCATTCACGAGGCGAAGAGTGAGTGAAATGCGGGGGGAATTTAGGGCATATGTTAAATAGGAGGATTAGGGGAAACTGGGCCCACTCTTTTGGCCATATCTCAATAAAGAAAGAAACAATTTGGGAAGGCGATAGGCCATTCGAAAGCCCTAATAGTCTATTAAAAATGGCAAAATAATCTTTTGAAAATTTAAAACTCCCTTTGGAAAAAATGGCTTTTCCCGCATGAAATTTGAGTTTATTACACGCAAAGATATATAAATATTTTTAAGGCTTAGTTTTTTAAAGTTTTATAAAGCCACTTTCAAGAGGGTACTTAGAGCTTTAAAATGGTATATTGCCTTCCAAAATTTGTTATCGCCTCTCTGAGATATAGGCTATAAATCAATAAATAGTATCACTGTACTCATTTGCCCCTATACTCTACCCATCAATAAAAAATAGTATAAAAATTAGCCATTTGTTAAGAATACATAAAATTTAATAAGGCTGCTTTATACATAGAGATTAATTTGGGCTTTCAAATGGTATATTGCATTCTCGGAGTGGTTTTCGTCTCTCTTATTAGATATGGGCCAAAACTGATAGTACCTAATCGGCGGGATTCAATTGTCTTTTAAACCCCTGCCTTTCCGCATAAATATAAAATTTGCCATTTATTATTTAAGTTGAGCATTTCGTTGCCAAATTGTGCATTCGGCCACAATAGGGAAGAAGAGACCTCAAACAACATTGCCATCACCGCCAACCTCAACAAGGCCAAAGATCAAAAACATCCCCAACAAAGTCGAGAAAGACAACAAAAACAGAGATTGACGGAAAAGGAAAAGTCGAAAGGATTGGCAGGGGCTGGTGGACCATCCGCAGCAGCCGGTGGAGGAGTTGGAGTAGGTGGTTGCCATCATCGAGCGGAACAAAGGATGCAGGCATTTTTGGGCACTTGCAAACTCAAAGAGACTGTCGAATTTTTGCGTGGAACAATTGGGTGGGTTAATCAATCTATCATTTTTATGCCTGGACTCTTTCTAAATTAAAAATTTTTGGTTATTATTCTAGAATTTGATGAATTTTTCAAAAATTTTATGAAATTTTCTAAAAAAATTTATGTAATTTTCAAAAATTTAAAGAAATTTTCAAAAATTTTTAGAAATTTTCAAAAATTTTAAGAATTTTTCAAAAAATTTATGAAATTTTCTAAAATTTTTACAAAAATTTAAAGAAATTTTCAAAAATTTTTAGAAATTTTCAAAAATTTTAAGAAATTTTCAAAAATTTTATGAAATTTTCAAAAATTAAGAAATTTTCAAAAAATTTATAAAATTTTCATAAATTTTCCAACAATTTGTCTTTTTCCAAATTTTGTAAAAAATCTTTATATTTTGACCCAATTTGTTTTATGAGAGTTCTGGTGCCAAAAGAGAGGCGTATGATTTCCGGGCATAAAGGGCAAAATTCAGTTATGCATCGGTATTCGGATCAATTTTCTTCATTCCCTTCCCAAATTTAACCACAAAAATATATCAAATCACAAAAAAATATATCAAAATTTAAAATTTTGACTTTGCTCAAAATGCGAAGTGAAATGGCACATATGTTAGCCGTATGATGAATGACGCAAAAAAAATGTTGAAAAAAAAACGATTTTTGAGAAGATGGCAAAAAATGGGGGACGCCACATTTCCTTTGGGGACATGAAGATGGGAAATCGGTGGAATATTGGCCAAATGAAATGGCCAAAAATAGCCAAAATTAAAGGCAATATTTGAAAAGATGGCACAAAAATAAAAATATAATGGAAAATGACAAGGGGAAAAAAGAGAATGGATGGTCCAAATTAGGGTTGGATATATGAATATTTTGCCGGATGGAAAAATATTCGCTTCATTGAATCCGGAGGACAAAACCCAAACAAAACATTCATTTCTCCTCCACATTTTTCACAATATTCCCATGGCCTCCTTTTTGGTGCGCTCGCGCGCGTTCCATATTTCCATCCTCCACCGTCCACCCAATTAATTCCATTTATGTTCAATTTGCCGTTGACCTGGTCACCATCCGTCCGTCCACCCTTTCAATATTCTTCCAGGTGTCCATCCCACATCCACCAATTCCATTCAATTCCACCATCCAAACATTGTTCACTAAATCCAAACCATTCTCTCTTCCATCCATAAATATGTTCTCCCATTTCTGGGGCATCCCAGCTAACCTATCCAATTCCATTAAAAAGTGTCCTTTTAAAAGGAAATGACCCAACTATAAATATTATATAGTTGATTTTCAGCCGATTTTGTTTTTATTGAGCAAAAATATTGTATTGGCAGGCTAATTTAGTGAATGGCCAGCCCGCTGGCTTTCTAGAGCATTAATTTAGAGCCCAATTTAATTCGGCATAGTCAATTTTTTGGGAAAATGCTAATTTTGGCCTAAACATTGTTCATCCAATCCAATTCGCCCCCAACAATACTAAATCCAAACCATTCTGCCCCCCCCCCCCCGCCTCCATCCATAAATATGTTCTCCCATTTCTGGGGCATCTCACTTTACCTATCCAATTCCACTAAAAAAGTGTCCTTTTAAAAGGAAATGATCGAATGTATAAATGTTACAGCAATTTTCAGCCGATTTTGGTTTTTAACAAAAAAAATATTGTATTGACAGAATTTTAGTGAATGGCCATATCTAAAAGCCCGTTGGCATCCTAGAGCATTAATTTAGAGCCTCTATTTGATTCGGCATAGCCAATTTGGTGGGGAAATGTTAATTTTGGCCTAAACATTGTTCGCCTTCCAATTTACGCAGCTAAATCCAAACCCCCCCCCCCCCCCCCCCCCCGCCTCCATCCATAAATATGTTCTCCAATTTCTGGGGCATCTACCCAAACATCCAATTCCACTAAAAAAGTGTCCTTTTAAAAGGAAATGACCCAACTATAAATATTATATAGCTGATTTTCAGCCGATTTTGTTTTTATTGATCAAAAATAGGCTAATTTAGTGAATGGCCAGACCGTTGGTATCCTAGAGCATTAATTTAGTTGGGAAAATGCTAATTTTGGCCTACTTTATTGGATTTAAAAAATGTTAAACCGGTTTAAAATTCAAAATTTCAATTGGCCATAACTTTGGTTCAAATCGATTAAATCTATTTGTAATTGAAATTTTATAAAATAAAACCGGATACTAACAAATTGATTGAACAATAAATTAAATCCCTAGGACAATCAGAATATGCCGAAAGAATATCTGAATGGTTTTGAAAGAGGTTTTTAAACGTAAAAACACTTAAAAATGGCAAAAAGTAAACAAACATTTATGGTCTGTAATTCTCGAGAATCGATTCGGCTGCCACCCAAAACAAAACATTCCCCCAAAACCAAAAATACAAATTCCCATTCTTCTTCTTCTTTACCTCCCCAAAATTCGTCATTTTTGCCTTATCAATCGCCGCCACACTTCCCTCCCACCTTAATTTCGCCCATCCCAAAGTCCATCCATTTCCATTCATTCAGCCATTATTGCTGCCAGCCGACGACCATTTTTCCCGCACATAAACTCCATCAATTTTTCCCCCACAATTATTAATATTACCCGGCAATTCCGCCCATTCTCGACCATCCAAAAATGGATTTTTATTTGATTTGGTTAATCTTCTTTCTGTGCTGCTTTTCCCTTCCCAAATCGCCATTTCACCATTTACCAACATTGTTGTGCCTCCTATAAAGGCAATTCCATCAAGCAAATTTTGTTCCGCTTTATCGCCTCTCTGCTGCTCACTGCTTCCCGACCAAAAATCCATTCGTCTAATATGCTGCATTAACTCTCCATTAAATCTGCCCATTTTCCCCTTCATTTTCCCCGGTGTGCGCTTGAATAATCCAAAAATATTTTGTGCCTTTTGGATATTGCGCAAAAAAATATTATTTTTATTCGAATTTTAATTACTAAATAGTTTTTTCTTTTTTGGCCCATAGTTCATTGGGATAATAACGAATTTGTGAAGGCGATATATACCATAAGAGGTCTTCTAAATTTCCTTAACAAAATGGCTAAAAATAATATTCAAAAATTTACTTTTTAATAATAATTGGAATTAATTAAAAATTGAGACAAAATTAACTTAAAATTCAGAATAAAATTACAGAATAGAATTACCTTACTAATTTTGAGAAAATGGGAAAAACTTTCGCAGGAAAGTGCAGCTTTTTTAAAATTACATATATTTTAATTAAAAAATATATAAAGCCACTTTTATAGAGGAAATTTAGAGCTTTCTAATGGTAAATCACTTTTTCTAATTGCTAATTGCCTCGTTTAGTTATTGTCCAATCAGCAGCAGATAAAATTTCCCTTATTTGAAATAAAGGAAAGAGACAAATTTTCCTTCTTGCGACTATAAAATGTGACAAAGAGAGAAACGGTATAGAAATTGAGTGATCCTGCCTGCGGCTATTTTCCCTTATTGGCAAATGAGTGAGGCACAAATCTTCCCTGCACGCAGCCATAGAAGGAGATTACTGTACCTTGAGCCGTTCTTTTTTTTTTAGCCACCATATCTCATCAAGGAAGCAATCAATTCGGGAAGGCGATATGCCATTCGAAAGCCCTAATAATCCTTTACAAAGTGGCTATATTAATTTTGTGAAAACTTAAAACACTTTGAAAATAGGCGGCTTTTCCTTCAATCGAGTCTATTTCCCTTCTTCGTCCTCAAATCATTTAAATCCCTCCAATTTTTCCCTCCAATTTTTCCCTCCAATTTTTCACGTATATTCCCCAATCCCACGGGAACATCCCCTCTCCATCCTTTCCATTTTCTCGTCTCATAATCCCGTCAATCAGCAGCTGTGCCCTTCTTCAAAAAATTTGGTTTGTTTTTTTTGAGCGATCGGCCCCCCGGTGGATTGGAAGGAAAAAAGCCAACCAAAATTATTCCCCCTTCTCTTGGATCATTCATCAATTTCCCTCCCACCATTTTCTTCCCACAAAATCGTCGATGGGTTTTGTGACAAATGGATTCATTCGGCAATGTGGGAGGAGGGTTTTTTTTTTGAAAAAAGACGACAAGTCAGTGGGTGGGCGGACAACACAACATCCTTTTCCCCTCAACAAATTGCAAAACTGCCCACCACACTTTCATTCATTCCAACGACATTAGGTCCCAGTGAATTTTGTGTGTGTGTGGGTTCGGAATAGCCTCTTTCCTTTGTTCTCTCAAAATTGATGGAATAAATTCACATGGAAATGTGCAGAGGAATAGGCAATTGATCATCGGATAAAAGGGACAATTCGCCGATGATCTCCATGGGTTTTTGACTCGTAGCTCAGCGAGGCGATGGCCAATTTGGGAAGGCGATATATCATTTGAAAGCCCAAAGTGCCCTCTATAAAGTGGCCATTTTAAATTTAATTAAATTTGGTATTTTAAAAAGTTAAATGTTTTTGAACGTAATAAACCTGAAACTTTGGGGGAAAAGTCACCTATTTTGTAAATTGATATAATTTTATAAAATTTATAAGGCAAATTTTAGAGAACATTCAGCGCTTTTTAATGGCATATGGCCTTCCAAAATTGGTTATTGCCTCGCTGAGTTATAGCCAAAAGAATGTCACAATTAACCAATTTTCCTATTTTGTTGATCACATTCTCAATTGCCTCGCCCCCTGGCAATTTGCCCATTTCTCCGCCTTCTCTTCATCCCGGATCCCCCATTCAAATTAGTCCATTCATCCAATCATCCCCCACCCCTTTCCCTTTAAAATCCAATTCCCTCTCCCCCATTTTCCACCAGAATGCGCCTTTCATTTGCATAAGCTGATTTGTTTTGTTGTCCGTTCATTTCATAGTTTTGGCCACTTTTTGTGTGCCTTTTAAAAGGCAAAGAATGAGGCAAAGTGGCCGGATTGGAAGAATGGCTTTTGGCCGCTGCCAAACAAGGAAATTGGCAAAGGGGATTAGTAGGCGAGGAGGAGGATGGCCGAATTGTTGTTGAAAAGAAAATGGAAAGGGGAAGGGAAGGCGTACCAATTAGGGCCCCTAAAATGGGATTAGCCTCCTCCCCCGCTTCTCCCTTTTCTCATTTCCAATTTGGCCACATTCTCCTCGGGATTGGCCGTTCCCTTGCCATCTCTTCTTTCTTTCATTCGCCTTCTTCCATTTTTGGGCAGAAAATGTCCAAATGTTTGGTTGCCAAAAAGACTCTAAAAATGCGCCAAAATTTTATGATTCACAAAAAAAAGCAAAAATTTGGCCAAAGATTTTTATCGCCGTAATCCGCTTTTCCTTTTTGTATGAATTTTTTCGTAAATTGCGTCAAAATTCCTTCCTCCCGATTTTTTGTTTGGCGCAAACATTTTTGCGAGATTTTTCGTCCATTTTTCGTACTCACTTCTCGCCATCCACCATCCATCAACCAATCTTCGCCCAACAAAAACATTCAGCAAAAAGCCTCCCTTTTCCATTTGAAATCCTCTTTTTTCCATTTCATTTCAATTCCATCATCATTTTCCATCATTTTTTTATTTGCTTTCTTTTTGTACACTGCATATTTTCTGAAAATTTTTGCCTCATTCCCTCAAAATTTTCTCCTATATTTAATCGCCTTTTCCTTAATTTTTAGTCAAGGAAAAAAAATTTTTTGGCCTTATTTTAGGGTGGCCACTTTTGATGAATTTTGGCCTATTTTTAGATTATAGGATGCATTCACCTAAATCACATTTTTTATTAACTAAACATGCATGCCTCGAAAATTATGGCCATAAAATCTTCTTTGCCACTTTTGACCAATTTAAGGTAAGGGACCCTCCTTCTTTGATTGAGGGATTCCCTCTGCTTTTGGTCTTTCCTCAAATTATTCCGCCATTTTATTCATTATTTTTCCCACAATTTCTTCTCATCACCATTTTCCATCCACAAATTTTGCCCCCCAGGGGACCTGACCTTGGCCGATTTAAAGGCTGGAAAGAGGGGCGGCGTTGATGGCTGAGAATTGTTTGGGGGAATTGATGGTTGTGGTGTGAGAATGTGCCAGATTGGATTTGTTCAAAGATGGATTTGGTGTGGGGATTGGCAGGTGCATAAACACAAAAGAAATGGAAGGAAGGAAGGCCGTATGAATATGAACATGAAAGTGGGAAATGAATGTGGATGGATGGATTTCCGCACTGGGACATCTGCCGCCACCGCCTGGCTCTCTTTTTGGCCAAATGGCATCCTTCCTTCCTTTCTGCGCGGAATTGATCTTTTTGACATTCAAAATTAGCTCCCCTATTATATTTCCTTTCGCCTTCTCATTTTATTTCATTGGCCAATTTTCCCATCGCCAAAATTGTTCGCCTTTTTTATCCCAGATATGGCCCAACTTGCGCCTTTTAGAATAACTCATCGAAGAATGAACCAATTTTGGTTATTTTAGTATCAAATTAAAGAGCATACTTTTGGCTATCAAATAATATTAATTTTATTTAAATTGGTTCGGAAATGATGAAGTTATGCCCCTAAAATGATTTAAAATTACCTTTACTATGGATTTAAGAAATTTTTATGATTTTTGGTTATAATTCTATCACTTCTGGACCATTTTAAATAAAATTTATATCATTTGATTGACAATAGTCTACTCCTTTGATTTGATAACAAAATTTTCTAAATTAATTCAAATTTTGACAAGTAATTCTAAATGGCGAGAAGTTGAGTCAACAACAAATAAGGCTGTCCCATTTTATTATTTCTTCATTGTATTCTCATATTTTTACGTGTTTTTGGCCTATTCACTAATAAATATGCATTTTTTCTCTTTCAAATATTTTGGGGACAAAGGCAATCCAAAAATGGGCAGCCTCTAAAATTCTGCCAGCCCCAGACAATGTGCTCCGTTGCCAATGCAGTTTTTTCCAAAAATGGCAATTTTAGGCTGCAAAAATGGCCAAAAATTCCATAAAATCTTTGCCTCCTCTGCCACTCCAAAATTCTTTCCTCTATTTTCTGCTTTTTGAATTGGGGGAAAATCCACTTTTAAATCTTTGCCCCCCATTTTTACAATTAAAAGTGAGGGCAATAATAAAATGGGAAGGTGGATTTGGAGTGTTGATTGCTTTTCTTTTTTGGAGGATCTCCTCCTTCTTTTCTTTTTCATCATTTGCTTCTTTCGGTTAAAATTGTGGCGCAGGGGCTTTTCCCACCCGCAACTTTTTTCTTTTCATTCCAATTTTTGATCTACAAAAGATTGGAGGGAGGGAAAAGGAGGCACCCCCTCCCCATTTTGCCTTCCAGCCATCCGCTTTTTTGCCTTCCGAATCCTCATTCATTTTTTCCCTCCAGCAAATTCCATTCAACTCACGAAATTCCACTTCACCTTCTGATGAGTAGACTAATTTTTCACCGTTTATAACTCATCAAGGATGAAACCAATTTTGACAATTTTGTTATCGAATTAAAGAGCAGACTTTCGGCTATCCAAATTTTTTAAATTTATTTAAATTGGTTCAGATTTAATGAAGTTACGTCCAAAAAACCATTTAAAATGATATTTTACTATACTAGTAAATTAGCGAAAATTTCAGTTTGTTTTTCGGACATAACTCTGCGAATTTTTAACCAATCTTAAAAAAATTAATATTAATTAATAGCTAAAAGTCTGCTCTTTAATTTGATAACAAAATAATCAAAAGTGGCTTCATCCTTAATGAGTTAATCTAAATGGCATCAAAAATGGGGTCTTACATCCCTTCAATTCCCCTCCTCCAAATTTTCATCAAAAAAATGTAATACAAGGATTGTGGCCCTAATTTTTGGTCCTCGACCACCCAAGAGAATGTGCCATCTGAACAAATTCTCGCCTTTTCCATTTTTGGTGATCATTTCTCGCCTTCCAAACAATTTTCCATCTTTTCGGTGTTCCCCATTCAAAATGGCTGTCAACAACATTCGCCTACAGCCAACAATCCAAAATTTACGACCACACAAATAGCATGAATGGCCCAATTCTATTCTATATTCCATGCTCAATTTTAGGAGGCTCATAAAAATGCGAGAAGGCCATTTTGGCGAGGAAATGGGCAGGAAAAAATGTTAGCCAAAATGAATGAGCATTTGGATGAGGAAAGGAAGGTGTGATCTTCCAATGGCTTTGGCTTTTGGGAGGCTGGATAGATGAAAAGCCTCCTACCTGGGCCAATAAAATTGGGCCAAAAATGGGATTTAATGCTTGCCCCCAGCCCACCTCAATTTCCATTTTTGTATCATCCATCCAAAATGACATATTTACCTTTGTTTTTGTTTTGTGGCCTCATTCATTCCTCCCTAAATTCAATATTTGCCCAATGCGCGAAAGGGGTCACCTTCTCCAATTCACCTTCTCCAATTCCCCTTTCCCAATTCTGCTGCTGGAGGCGGAGGGCCGGTTTCCCCTCCAATCCATCCATTCATTCATCCAATCCATTCTCATTCAAGCAGCCATCAATCCATCCACTTTGTGTGGAAAATACCAAAAGCACTTCAAAATAATAGTTGGAAGGTGGGAGGATCGATCGACGAAAAGCATTCCCATTCCCCTTTTCACATTGGCCTCGATCAGACCATTCCCTCCAGCCGCCTTCATCAATTTTTTTCTCGCCTCGCCCTCCCCCCCCCCCCCCCCCCCCCCCGGCGCCTTGCCTCCACGTTCCGGGCATCAATCTTCGCTTCAACTCCCTTCCCCACTTTCCATTTGTCCCGCCGGCTGCCGCGTCACCAAAATGTATGGGGGGAAATGGAGGGGGCCAATCAGCGGAACATGCAAGAAGAAGAAGAATATTCCAACCGGTTTAGTCTTGGGAAAATGAAGGCGGGCACTGCTGCTGGAGGGGAATGGGTTAAGAGGAGGAGGAGGAGCATTGGGGGATAAGGAGGCTTCCTCCAAATGGCGCATTCTACTAACTAAAAGGTGGGGGGGGGGGGGGGGGGGGGAGGATTTTATTAGAGTGGGCAAAGGGGCACGTCGATCCGCGCGGCAGCAGAAGATTTAATGGCGATGGCAAATGGAATTATGTATATTTGGGGCCTCAATTTATTATATAGGATTTAGGCACACACATTCCTCGCATTCCATCATATTCCCCTGATGAGGGAATTTTGCTAAGCCAATTAGCCAATTTGGAAGGCTTATTCTCAATTTTAAATTCCGCCTATTCCGATTTGTAAATTTATTTTGTAATTGTAATTCTGATTTTTGTTCTGATTATAGATTTATTTATTGCATTCCATCGCATTCCCTTTAAGGGAATATGTTAATCCAATCAGCCAATTTGGGAGGCAAAGTTTCAAAATAAAACAACAAAAATCATCCAATTGTCTCCAATTGTAAATAAACAATGCGCGTCAATGGATTTGTGTTTGACTGGTCCCAACCAATTCTCGCGAGAATGCCCACAATAATAATAATAATAATATTTAATCGATCATCCACCACAATTCATCCGTGTGCAATTTTATTTTTTGCAGGCACCCACAATTCCATAATCATTTTTGAGCCCAAAAAAGGAGTTCTTCTTTTTGTTGTTCTCTGAGCATTTTCCCCCCAAGGGGAGAGGAGAGCCAAAAGTGTCTGTTTCCCCTCCATTTCCTTTCAACCAAACATTCAGCCAGCCATTCGAGTCAGCCGACTCCATCCCATTTCCCGGCTTTATAAGAGCAGCAACCAGCCGAGGAGCAGACAAAGAGACATCAAAGGACACTTTTTTTGCCGACGGTCCATGTTCCTCCCCCAATTTCCAAATTCCCCCATTTCAATCCCATCCCCACGTGGTGTTCATTTCCCTCCTTCAACCCCAAATTGGCCTCATCACATCCATTGGCCGCCTTCCCTCAAATTCGCTTTCGGCAGCAGCGTGACTTCCATTGGCCATAAATTGGGGGAAATCATCTGATTTGCCTTTCAAAAGGCACATGGGCTGCGCTCTCATCAGCAGATGAGGCCACATCTCAAAGCACATTAACACAATCCAAAATATTCCATTTGTGCCTATTTTTGGGAGGGATTTGTGCCAATTTGTTTCTCGCATTTTTGCCCATTATTTTGCAATGTGTTCTGCTAAAAACTCTGGTGGCCATTTGAAAGACGATTAAAATTGTTTACAGCTAATTAAACAAAAATTGGAAATTTTCTTCCAAATTTTCCTCTTTTCTTATCGCCAAATTTAATCTTTCACCTTCCTTTCACCTTTCCTCTGCTTTAAATCTTGAATTTTTATTAATTTGGCTCCCGTCCATGCCAGCCAACAAAATAAATGTGCGCAATATGTAATCGATGCCTGCTGTCCTCCATTTTTCAAAAATGCGTCAATCTCGTCCATTCCACCCATTCTCGAGAGAGACACTTCTTCGCCCAATTCCAATTGTGAATCACACATTCATTCATTATTGTCTTCATCCAATCCAAATGAATAAAGATTACCTTTCTTCATAACTTTCTTCTTCTTTACTCATCAACCAGCCAATTTACGCTGCGCAATACGAAAATGGACGACCAGCTGGCTAGAAGGCGAGGCGGAAATTCTCCGCCAATAATGAAGAATTTTATATATATTTTCCATTTTTTGGTTGTATTGATATTTTGAGTTCCCTTGGCTACGCCGTGCCCCATCCTCCCCTCCCATTTTTCTCTTTCCCCCAAACATGCTCCGGCCCATTCGGGCGGCAAATTGACTCGAAAATGGACCCCCCTCCCTTCCAAACAACAAATTGCCCTTCTCCCAGCCCTTCACTCAGAAAAAATCACGAAAATTGCGCATTCCCCCTCCTTTGCCCATTTTGGGCCCTTCAATCAGCCAGCCACTTTTCGCCTCGCCTCGCCAATGCAATCGTGCGCAGCTTATTGAAGCTACTGAGCCCAAACCCCAATAGAAGTCCACAATTAATTAAGAAAGATTTATTCAATTAAATGAAATAAACTTTAACAATAATTTATTTATGGATTTTTAATAATAATGAATGGGCGATTTTGGAAAACATAAAGGAATCAGGGTTGACATTAGAGCCAATTTATAAATAAAATGACAACAAATATTTAAAAGGAAAGTCAATCATTCTTCATTTATTACATTCCTCCGCCGTCTGAAAGCGCTTCCACGCGCGAAGATCCTTCCAAATCCGTATGATTGAAACTTTGACAATTTTTGTTGGCTGCAAAGGTTGGCATGCCCCAATTTGGTTCCTGATTCGCTTCGTACTTTGCATCTTTTGCAATCATTGTCCAATCATGTTTGGCAAAATAGGAGGACAAACGAAATGATAGAGGAATTTGACGACTAACAAATTTATTGGTGCGCTTCGGCTTAACCGAAGGGAAGAATTTCCATTCTAATTTAGAAGAGTCCGGAAAACATGCATTGTTCACTGAGTTGGTGTTCAATTTCAGCGGAAATTTTTTGTATTGGCGGATACCCTTCCCCCGCTTGGCCGGAAAAATTGTATCTTCCACTGATACTAATTGATTTATTGGCATTATTTGAACTTTGTCGGACATTTTCGATGATTGTTTTTCTCGCTGTTTTCCATTATTTTCCGAAACAGAATTTCGAATGATGGATTGTTTGTCCAGCAATTTTTGTCCTTTTTGATCAATTTTATTTTGTTTTGGTGAATTGGAATTTTCATTAATTAATTTCTTTCCCGAAGAATTAATTGGATAATCAAAACCATTTGCGATGATTTTTCCAATGAAATTTGCATTCGTATGATTATGTCCAAAATATTCACCATTTTCTTCATTTTGTGACTGTTTTATTAAATTCTCTTCCTTCTGCCATAATCCATTTTTGCCCTCATCTTCCTTTCCAATCAATAATTGAGTGGTGGCAAATTTCTCCTTTCCTTGACCAAATAATTTCTGACCATTCTGCTGGTTATTCCATTTGTTATTTCCATTATTCGATCGATTAAATCCAAATGGGTTTGTATTTTGATAATCCATATTACTCACTGATCTTTCGCGCATTTCTTCTGCTTTATCGATCAGTTGGTAATATTTCATATTGTCGTGGATCATGGACAATCCATTCCGAATATGCAGGTTTGTCATGGAATTTAAGAAATATGCCTTAGCCATATCTTCGACCGCTGAATCGGGCACATTTGTCATAAATGAATCACGAACAATTGCCAAAATTTTAATGCCGAATTCTCGAAGGTTTTCTTTGACTTCAGGTCTTAAACCCGAATATAATTTTCCTTGCGCTGAATAACGAAGTGCGCTATTTCCACCACCAATGCGCAAAATGGCATTTTTAATTTGGGTATAATCATTTCTTTCGGCGGCACTCAAACCTTCAAAAATCACTCGACATTGTCCAATCAAATGTGTTCCAATCAATTTGGCCCTTCGCTGATTTGTCCAACCTTCCGTAATGGTCTCCAGTTTTGCAAAGTAATTCAAAATTTGGGTGCGTCCTTCATTGCCTGACAAATCTTTTATTGTGGCGGAAAGTTGGGCGAATTGTTGGCATTCGTTGGCTCTTATAAGCTCGGATGTTCGTTTCTCCATGCCCAAAACCATTTCTTTTAATGCATCGACAATTTTATTCGCACCTTCTTGATTATGATTATTACTTATTTTGCCACCAAACAATTCTGATTGCCGAGATTTTTCCATAAAATCAATATTTGGAAATTGATTTTGATCACCAAACAAAGTATTATGCGTGCCATCTTTTTTGTTTCCATTTCCATTGGTTTTTCCCACACCATTGCCATTATTATTTCGTCCATAATTATCCAAATCTCCAAAGTCTCCAATTCTTCCCGCTAAACCGGCTTCCCAATTTTCCAATTTTTCGTTCACTTGGTCATTTATTTCTTTCCTCAAATTTTCCATCCTATTTTCTTGAGCATTTTCAAATTGCTGAAAACGATCTTGAATCGTTTGTTGGGCATTTTCAATCTGCTGAAACCGATTTTGCATTGCCTGTGCATGCTCATTTTGGTTCTGTTCAATTCGTCCAATTAAAGTCCTCATCTCGTCCAACAAATTATTTCCATTGCCATGACCATTGCCAGTTCTAGGATTTTCATTGGCTTGCAAATTGTCTTCCGGATTTTGTTCAGTGTTTGAATTTTCATCATCACTATTTTCAACCTCCGAAATTTTTGCGTTGCTTGTAAATCTCCCTTTGCTGTCTCTGGTTCTCGACATGTCAATTTTTGCAGACTTGATAGAGTTTAACTCTATTGAAGAATTGATTGAATCGTCCTGAGGTGCTACCAAATGCAATCGTGCGCAGCTTATTGAAGCTACTGAGCCCAAACCCCAATAGAAGTCCACAATTAATTAAGAAAGATTTATTCAATTAAATGAAATAAACTTTAACAATAATTTATTTATGGATTTTTAATAATAATGAATGGGCGATTTTGGAAAACATAAAGGAATCAGGGTTGACATTAGAGCCAATTTATAAATAAAATGACAACAAATATTTAAAAGGAAAGTCAATCATTCTTCATTTATTACACGCCCCGTTTCTTCCCCATCGCCACTTTTCCACTTTCACTTTTGTTGTCCGTATTCAATTCAACAAAAATGTTTCTGCTATTGCTTTTGAGAGGCAGCGGCTGCCGACGGGCCTTTTGCTGATTTTTGAGAGGCGACGGAAGTTGTTCAACGCAGAATGGGCCAACGGTGAAAGGAGGCCGAATGTCTGTCCCCAAATTCAAAAAAAATGCGCAACGGATATTCCATTGTTGGAGTATTAAATTCCCCCAATTCTTCATCCAATTCACTGTGAATCCAGTCTTGAAAAGCATCTCTCCTTTTATTCTGTTCATTCAGCAGACTTTTTCCCACCAAAATGTCCTAAAATTTTGGCCAGCCTTTTTAATTGGCTAATCCATTATTCCAAAGAGCATTTTGTGCCAGCTCAAAAAAAACAAAATCTTCCCAACATTTTCCTTACCCTCAATTCCCGTCGCCTTCGTAAATCAAACCGTCCCCATCCTTTTTCCCCTATTCCCCAAGGTCATTTCGCCCTTTTCAACCACCTGTTTTGCCCCATTCGGTTTACTTTTTCAAAAATTGAAGAAAATGGGGCCATCTGATCGCGTCGTCCATTTCGATCAAAATTCAATTTGGATTATTCAATTTTATCCAAAAATGTTAGAAAAATATGGCAGCTTCGAAGGGAATAAAATGGTGTGGGAAAATTGGATTGGCGACTGGATTTTTGTGGGAGGCAAGGAATAAACCTGTAACCACTGGCGAATGGCCCTCATCTCAAAATTGGTGGCGACCGTCGATGATCCTCAAGTACCTTTTTCTCCCATTCCCCTCAATCAAATATCCTGCGGCCTACCAGCCTTTTGCGCGCCTTCGCCTCGACCTCCATTCGCGCGAGGCGATCGTTTTGCCTCCTCGACCCAAATTCTCGTTTTTTTTGCTTTCAATGTCCATTTTTCCAATTCCTAATTTGCGCAATCTTCGACCTCATTCCCCGTCCTCCAAGTCACTTCATATAAAGGATATGCCCAAGCCCCAAATTGTTCCCGTTTATAATTACTCATCAAGAGTTGAGCCACTTTTGACAAGTTTACTACCAAATTAAAGAGCAGACTTTTGGCTACCAAATAATATTGATTTTATTTAAATTGGCTCAAAATTGAGGGAGTTATGGCCAATAAATCAATGAAAATTCGCTAATCCATTGTAAAGGTCTATTTAAACGGTTTTTTGGCCATAACTTTATCAACTGAACCAATTTAAATAAAATTAATATTATTTAATAGCCAGAAGTCTGCCCTTTAATTTGATATCAAAATTATCAAAAGTGGCTCAATCCTTGATGAATAGGCACAAGTAAATCATACTCAGTTCAAAGTATTCATACTCCGTTTCTCCTCATTTCCGCCTTCCAAATTATTTTTCTCAAAAAAATTATTTTAAGAAAAAATTCACTAAAAATTAATTAATTAATTCGCCTCCAACAAAATGACAATCTCAACAGCCCAATTTCGGCATCATCATCAATCATCGCCTTCTTCCCAACATTCCCATCATCTTCATCCTCCTCCACCCACAAATTCTCATCAACATTCCCATTCCCATCATCGCCTTCCAATTCCAACCGGCAATCGGCCACCTCGTTCATTCATTGCTCGTCAGGCCAGTGTGGATGTTAGCGGTGAAAATGGCTGCTGCCTTGTTAAGGCACTCATCTCCAATTTGCTTACATTTGCCACGTAAGAAAATGACATTTTTTTATGACAATTTTAGGGCAAAATAACAAATTCAAAGGGTTGATGAATCCTCCCTCCAGGGGTTTTGGCCTTTACCCTCTCCCCTCGGGGGCTATCCTCCATTGCCATTTTTGGGCTCCACAAATTCCACAATTCATGATAATTCTTTTCCCTCTTTCCATTGTGACTCAACCATCCATTTTTCACACCTTTCGCCCCGACTGATTCCAATTCCAGCCAAAGTCGGCCCATCCTTCATTCATATTATTCTCACAATTTTCGCCTTTCATTTTCCAAATCTTCCATTTCATTCCTTCCATTCAATGTTTCATTCATTTTTACAATTTTTTTCGCCCCAAATTTCTGTGTCCATTTCCGGCCCGCAATTCTCGCCAACCATCAAAAGTTATTCCCCCAAATATTCCTCGCTTTCTATTCAAAATAATCATTTTGTTTGTCCCGTTGGAAAACATTGGCCAAAACAATATTTGGCCCTCCCCATATTTGTCGGGTCTTTTTGTGTGTGGCCTCCACAACAAATTTTGAGGAAATGGAATAGGGTGAAGATGGGGAAGTATTGTTTGCATCCCCTCGGCCCCTTTTTGGCTGCTTTTGCCCTCTTAAAAATATTTTTGGCCAAAGCCTCGGCCATCGGCTGAACACAATGCCCTTTCCCCAATATCCATCCCTCCTCATTCAATCGGCCAATTCCGCTCTCCCCATCCCTAAAAATTTTGCACGCCCAATTGAACAGCGCCGGCGATGGCGGCTTCTTTCGGCTATAGGCGATGTCCACTTGTGAAAATTTGGTAGGGATGAAAATGAATGAATGGTGGGCAAAGGCCACCAAACCAAACACATTTTTGCAAACCAGTTGGGGAATGGAGGGAAGGGGAATTGGCCAAGCCACACCACCTGCAGCCAAAAGCAGCAGCTGAAATTGGATATTCCCTCCATCCTTTGATGTGGCCCCAATTTACCTTTTACCCCTTTTAGAGAGCTTTTGGTCGCCTTTGACCCCAGGGAAATAAATCCATTTTGTTTTGGGGCTTCAACCAAACAACACCTTTTGGTGATTTATGTGTTTTGGAAGGGAAAATCCCCAAAATATTTTGGAGCTTCTTTAATTCGGGGATTATTTAAAATGAGCAAGTGATTTGGAGAAAATGGAGAAGTAAATGATTTCAAGAATTTTAATGCATTTTTTGATAATTTTATTGATGGGCAGATGATGAGAAATGGCAAAACTGATAAGCCAAAAAAGACGGAAATCGGAAACCAATCATTTTTATTGGGTTTTGATGAAATTGAAATAAGTATCGAAAATTTGATCAAATTTCCATGACAAAATTGGCCAAAAAATGATTGCCCACATACTATATTATTATTATTCTCCATTGTGGACAACAATTTCACTAATTGAGTATCTCCATTAAATTTTAGCCCATAGCTCAATGAGGCTTCAGCCAATTTCGGAAGGCAATATACCATTTGAAAGGGCAAAGTGTCCTCTAAAAAGTTGCCGTTTTAAATTTACTGAAATTCCGAATTTTAAAAACTTACATGTCTTTGAATATAGTAATTAATTCGAATTTATGGATTAAAAGCCACTTTCACTATAATTCAATTTAATGTAAATTTTCAAAAAATTATAATAAGCCACTTTTTAGAGGACATATAAAGCTTTCAAATGGCATCTTGCCTTCCTAAATTGGTTGCTTTCTTGTTGAGATATGACCAAAGTATGGTTCCTCAATTGTTCAATTTCGAATTTTTAAAGCATTCTTTTTCCTTCCACATTTTCTCAAAAATATTTTCGCGCCTTTTCTATGGCCCTGGCCCAAAATTTGGTCATTCACATTCCCTACCGTCATCGCCTCATTTTTTGGTTGGCCAAATCATCCATTTGTTCGCCCTTTTCCCCCTTTGGCTATTTAAACCGTTCATTCCCCCCCCCCCATTTTTGGTCTCTGGCAAAAAATGGTTTACCGCCAAACTGACTAATGGTTTTTTTTTTTTTTGTTGGAATGGCGGCTGCCTCCAAAAATGACAAATTTCACATTTCCCTCTTTCCTTCCATTCAGCCGAGGAAAAGCCAAAAAGGCGGCCGCCGACGACTGGATCGACGGCGGCGGCGCAAGCGAACGAGAAAAAAAGCGAAGGGAATTTATTTGACAAAGCAGTCGATGGAAATTTTTTTGGATAGCGAAGAAAGCTTCCATCTCGCCGATTCGGCTCATTTCTCTTTCCATCAATTCCCGCGCGGAACACACAAAACAATGAATGAAAAATTGGGAAGTGAATTGGGCGAATGAATGAATGTGCATGGAATGGAATTTTTCCACATTTTTTTTGCTACTGCTTTTTCCTACTGCTTTTTCCCGCTGGTTGCTTTCTGATACTTCTTGAGATGGACGTTGGGCGATTAGTT
Organism: Pratylenchus scribneri; assembly: GCA_030063045.1. Taxonomy (NCBI): domain Eukaryota; kingdom Metazoa; phylum Nematoda; class Chromadorea; order Rhabditida; family Pratylenchidae; genus Pratylenchus; species Pratylenchus scribneri. Next base: position 1,084,355 of record JAQSEB010000007.1, read on the forward strand.
GGCTGAATGGATGGAATCGAAGATTGAATATTTATTGGGGAAGGAGGCTGGCTGGTTGGTTGCGAAGGAGACCAATCGCGCCCACTTTTGGGGAACAAATTGGCTTAATTGGCAGTCGGGAAAGGGGAGAGGGGAAAATTCCCACATGAACATTCCATGTTCTCCCACTTTGCCTCACATCAGTGGAATAAATTGCCTCCATAAAAAGTTCAATTCCAATCCCCCAAAATGCCCCCTTTTCTCCCCGCCGGTGTTTGTCCGTTTTGCCCATCCATCGGCGAACAAACAAAAATTCCATGCAGAGCCGACAGCCGAGCGCGGATTAATCCACAAAATGCTGTGGGGGGGGGGGGGGCAATCGTGGAAAACATACAAAAATAAATAAAAAGTTTTATTGCCTCTCCCCGTGATCCTCACTGGCGGGTCTCTCCCCTTCGCCTCCACCCATTTATGCATCGCCTTGTGATTTTCAAATCCGCCACCAATGCTTGCTGCTTTTCCCTCCCATAAACACCAATTTTGCCCCCAAACATATTCCTCACATCAATCTTTCCTCCTCCTCAAATTTAAATATTTCGCCGGCGGTCACATTCCCACCCATTTTTCATCTTTCCATCCATTTCAGCAGATCGTTTAAATATAAATAAGGAGGGGCCTTTTTGGCCATTTTCTCAATTCATTCATTCCTTTCCACCGGTCACCCCCAATTTCATTCCACAAATTTACATTCTCAGCCAAAACCACCCACATTCACCAAAAACATTCATTCCCAGCCATCATTCCTTCCTTCCATCCACAAATTCATTTTGCCTCCTCCCTCTTCTGTGGCCTACAAAAAAAAAAAAACAAAATTCCAATCTACCTTCGGTGCTATTAGGGAAAAAGTGGAGAAGGAGGAGGGGGAATGCCCAAAGAGAAAGAGGTGCTCTGTCCATGGCGAGGCATTTTCCTATTAATAAGCAGGTCCAGAATAAATTAATTTGCAATTAATTAAATTAATTGGAAAAAGATTAACGATTCCTAATTACTGTATGCTTTTCTTTTGGTTATATCTCAACAAGGAAACAACCAATTCTGAAAGGCGATATGCTATTCGAAAACCTTAAATGTCCTCTTAAAAGTGGCCTAATCAATTTTTTGGAAATTGAAAATAACTTGTGGAAATGATGGCTTTTCCCAAAAATCGCATTTATTATACTCAAAGGCATTTAACTTTTTTTAAAGCTTGAATTCATAAAATTTAAAAAGGCTACTTTATAGAGGAAACTTTGGGCTTTCAAATGATATATCGCCTTCCAAGATTGGCTAAAGCCTTGTTGAGCTATAGCTTAAAGAATGGCCAAGTTGAAATGCTTATACTCCATACTGTACCAAACAAGAAAAAATTAATTTTATTTTTCATGTATGAAAAAAATAAAAAAAAAGAAAAATAAAAAATTAAATTTACGGAATTTTGGAAAGGAAAAAATCTTCTGCAATAAATTTCTGGGAATTGGAATGATTGGGAATATAATTGGAAATAATAAAGAGAATTAAAATGCACTAAATAAATAAATAATTTTATTAAAATTTATCTCTAGAGGTAATGCAAATAAGCCCAATTAGCCAAAAGGATCAATCATCGAAGGGAAATAAACCACCGAACTCACCATTTTCTCCAATAAATTCTTTGGTCAACTTTCTCAATAAATTGTAAATTTACAAAATATTCCAATTTTTAATATCAAAAGAATTAAATTTTAATCTATTTCAGCCGTTCACGACGAAAAGGAGCCGATTTGGGAGGAGGAGGAAAGGACGCGCCAAGGCCATGTCCAGTCCAAAATGCGGGCAATGGTGTTTGCCCGGTGCCCGAAACAGTCACCGCCTCTTCATCCACAAATAATTGCACCGCAACGGGGAACAAAAAAACGGGTGTGGTCAGCTTCTCGCAAGCTGGCTCGGCAAAATCGGCACGAAAAGCAGTGCAGTCGGTGGACAGTTGTGTGGCCGACTCATTTGATGAACAAATGATCGACAAAATTTGCACATTGCCCGGCAACATGGATCGGAATGAATGGTTGGCTGCACACGGTTATTTTTTTTATCATTAAAAGTTAAGGTTTTTGAATAATAAAAATGATTAAAAAATAATATTTAAAATAATTTAAATTTAATTATTTTAGTGCTTGCCCTTTTTGAACACGTCAATGGGATCAGTTGTACTTTATCGGAAATTTGCACACCGGTGACTTGTTCTGTGATGAGTTTTCCTGGCAATCAGTGAGTTAATTACAAAAATTAAATTAATTATTGTTTTTATTTAAGGAAAGCCCCTTGGCTGGATGAACGCGGAAAACGGCACAACTATTCCGCAATGCGGTACATCGACAGTGTCATGTCATGTTGTGAGGCGTTGCGCACAAATCAGAGCATATTTCCCACAAAATACGGTTTGCAAATTTTTTATGGGTTAAATTAAAATTAATTGAAAAATATTAAAAAAAAAATATTGAGATTAAGATTAACAGTTTAGAAATTTATCCTAAACTCATAAACCATTACTCAATCGATAAAAAATCTCATCGAAACGCATCATTTGATTATATTTTGGATTGTGTTAATCAATTCTAAACAGTTTTAAACCATTAAACCAAATGGGTTTAAATTGTTTAATACCCTTTAAATTTTGACCAAACCATAACAAAAAATTATATAACATTAAATGCATCCCGACCAACTCTATCCAATTGGATAATGGTTTATGAATATGGAGAATAAACCCTTAAATATTTTGGAAGTTAAGTACTTTTTTTTCTACATTTTCAACAAATTATTAATTATCCTAAATTAATTTATTTTTTATTTTTGCTGTAGGCGTTCCATTTTCCGCCGACTTCGAAGCGCATTCTGCCCGAATTGTTCGACTTCTTTGGCATTGCCTTGGCCACATTTACACAAAACATTGGGAACATTTGGGCGCATTGAATCTTCGACCCCAATTCGGATTGGTGCTCACTCATTTGGCCAGGGTATTCCAAAAATGGGCAAATTAATTTGGAATTTTGCGCAAATTTAGTTGGCCAAAATGTACGGGTTAATGACGGAAAAGGAGCTGAATCCAGTGCAAAACACAATTCAATTGGCCCGTCCATCTTGCCAATCATCCACCATCCAGCAAAGGGCCTCATTGAAGAGGGGAATGGCCGCATTGGAGGATGGCACCGAAACGAAAACAACAACGACAACGACGACGGTGAATCCGAACACAGTTCAGGGCAGAATTCAGCAGGCACAACAAAGGAAACAACAGGAAAAGGAAAGGCAGAACATTGGCGGCAATAACGGTAAAATTTTTAGCACTTTTCTTCTTAACTCTTTTTTTCGGTTCTAATTATTTTTCGTTAAAAAATTTACTGAAAAATTTATGAAAGTGGGAATTAAGCCTTTAAAAAAATACCTTCCTCTGCGTGGATTCGAACCCGAGACCTAAAGTAAAGGTCCAATTTTGGGTCAAAAATTTTCGAAAAATAATTTTCGGTCTATAATAAATTAAATTAATGTATAAAAATTCATAAAAGTTCAAATCAAGTCCGAAAAAATTAATTTACTTTGAGGGTATTTGAACCTGACCTATCATTGCCCCTGGGGTCAAAAATTTTGTCAAAAAATTTATTAAATCTCATTTATAAATTTTTTTAGGCAACCTCAACAATCAACAAAACCAACAAACGACGGTTGCGGCTACAGCAATGATGTCAATGTCAACCATGATGAAAAGTGGCTCATGGGGTGGTCAATCGACGATGGTTTTGGCTGCTGCTGGAACTGCTGAGGCACAATCAACACCAGTTGGCGCTGGAATATTGGCCAATTGTCAGCCAAAATGTTATGCCCAAACTTGTTGAAAGAATTTGGTTAAAAAAAGAAGATGAGCAGCTGAAAACAACACAAAAAATATCATCCATAATTTTCCTCCAATTTCTCCGGTGCATATTTGAAATGCAACTCCACCCCATCCCCCCCCCCCCCCCCCCCAACTCAATATTAATTTGAATTTGATTGTATTAAATTTTCGCCATTTTATGGTTTTATTATTTTATTTTTGCTACTCTTCTCCTCATTCGCTCATCTTCAAAAAAATATTAAATAAAATTTTGTTGTTTTATTCAACATTTAAAAGCTTTGGTCCCTTCACAAATTGAAATTGGACCCTGGGTGCTTTTTCCACCATAAATTCCGACCCAAAGTGCCACCAAATTCATCCATCCACAGAGCCATCCTCTTTTTTTCCCTCAAATTTGATCGACACGAACAATTTTGTCTCCAAATTTTGTTTTCAATTCATTTTTTTGGGTATGTAAATCGAATGCCTCTCCCCCCTCTTTCACACAATTTATTCCATATTAATTAATTAAAATGCTCATCCAAATCCACATAAATCCCTTTAAAAAACTCGAGGAATCCACATTCATTCATTTTTCATTATTTTCTTGGCCTTCCCTCCCTCATCAATTTCCTTCAATCCAATTTTATTTAGGGTATATGGATGCCAACAATTAATTATATTTTATTGTATTTTTTGCCCCTCCCCTCTAAATTTGTGAATAACACAGAAAAAAAATGTCCCAATTTTTCCTCCCATTTCCATTCAATCCCAAGAATTCCCCAAATTGAGAGCAAAAAAACGGATTATTGTGATTTTATTTCATTTTCAATTTTATTATGCAAATTCGTAAAAAGGACGACGATTTTGTGAAAAAACAAAATTGATTGATTGATTGATGAGTTTATTATTTTATTTTTTTGAATATTATTAAATTTATTTTCTTTTTGCAATTTTCATTTAATTTAGGAAAAAAATTTTTAAAAATCCTTAACGATCGAATAATAACTACAGCACCTAGGCTATTTTTTGGCCATAGCTCGATAAGAAAGCAACTAATTAAGGAAGGCGATACTTCATTCAAAAGCTTAAATTGTCTTTTATAAAGTGGCTTTTTTCTTTAAGAAAAGTTGCTATTTTTCCCCCCGACGAAATCGAATTTACTTTCCATTCTCTCAGTGGACTAATTCTGATTTGTAATTGTAAATTAATTGTTTGAGCCCTTTTATAGGCGACATTTAGAGCTCTCAATATTCAATTGATATATCATCTTCCCCATTTTTTTTTTGCCTCGAGCTATCATCAAACGAATTGCAGGAGGAAGTAAATTTCCCCTACTGTAATAGCAGAAATAAGTACATTTCTATTTATGGAAATAATGGAAAAAAAAAGAATTGTTGTGGGAAGGAAGAAGAGAATATTTGTTGAAGTAGCCAAAAAAGGATTTTGGTGGATCATCTCCGGAAGAAGGAAACATTTGAAGGGGATATTCCTGTCGAAAAGGAGAAGAAGAAACCTATTTGAATTTATTGAATATGTGGGAAATATTCACTCAAAATTGCTCATCATTTTTTGCCCCCAGCCCAGATCAAAATCCTGCTTTCTTTGAAATTTTTCCCCATCAAATTTTGTTTTTTCACCAATCAAAGTTTCATCCTCACGCAAAATTGTTCCCAAGCGACAAACCAAACTAATTAATGCTGTGATGGCTTTGGGATTTGGGTTCATCATTTGCTCTGCTCATTAGGGCCCCCGAGGGATTGCGATGGCTTCTCTTCCCCTCCACTCATCCCCACACACCGTTTTGTTGGGCTTAATAATTTGATCCACACTGTTCTATGTGTGGTTTATTGCAGGAGACGCATCCTTGAGTTTGAGTGAAGTGGCCGTGGATGATTATTATGGGATGATCAGGATGAAGATGGTCTTCTTGAGCGCGCATCTCTCTCCTCCCTTAATTTACAACAAATCACTAATGAACCGAACAATAATTTAGCCTATAGCCATAAATAACAATATTTGCCAATGTTATTAATCAGCCAATCATCCAGCAAAATTATTTTGCCTTTTAGTTCATTATCCTTTCATCATATGAAGCCATCATTATTTCTCATTGTTGGCCTTCTTTTGCTCCAAATCCCTTTCAATTTTTCATCGGTTAGTTGGTAAATTGCCTTTAATCATATTTCAGTACCGCCAATCGGTTATCTCTACCATTCTTTCGGCCATATCTCAACAAGGAAGAAGTCAATTTGGGAAGGCATATGCCTTTCGAAAAGACTGAATATGTCCTCTAAAAAGTGGCATTCCTAATTTTTTGAAAATTAAATAAATTGTTAAATAAAGAGGCTTTACCTCCAAGAATTCGAGTATATTACATTCAAAGACATAATAACTTTTTAAAGTTGGATTTCATTAAATTTAATATAGGCCACTTTTCTGAGGATATTCTAGACTTTAAAATGGTATATCAACTTCTCGGGTTGGCTCTTCCCTTGATGAGCTATGATCAAAAGAATGATTATGATACTCAAAATGGCGGCACAGAAACTCCCCTATCGCAAAATCCGTCATCAAAAAGTATAATAATCCCTTCCCCAAAATATAGCAACAAAATCGTCAAGCAAAACAATGTGGCCTACCTTCAAATTTGAATGAATTACCCGATTTTGCGCAAGACGAAATTCGGGCCGTATGGTCAATAATATTCTCATTTTCCTTTTTTCCGCATAATCCAAAAATTAAAAAGGAAAGAATATGTGCCCGGCAAAAAATGCGACAAGGAAATGTTAATCACAGAGGACATTTTGGCAGTTTTGGCAATGTTCGACAAAGAGCTGGAAAGGCAGGGAATGAAAACTGCTGGAGGGACAATTGGACAGCCAAATGAGGGGGAAATCACGTTGACGACGACCAACACAGTGGCCGAACTTATTACGGCACCCGAAACGACACAGCCACCTCCGCCAACGGCACAGCAATTCAGAAGGGTGGACACGGTGGAGGAGGTATTTGAAGGACCGCCATTTCAGCACTTGGGCCATTCTTTTGGCCATAGTTATGCGAGGTAATAGCCAATTTCGGAAGGTAATATACCATTTGTAAGCCTAAAGTGCCCTCTACAAAGTGGCCTAAATTAAATTTTATTAATTCAAGTTTTTAAGGGGTTGCATGTCTCTGAGTATAATAGACTGGAATTTTAAAGGAGACGTCGTTTTTCTACAGGGTATACTAAATTTTAAAAAATTTTTAAGCCACTTTTTAGAGGGCGTTTAGGGTTTTCAAAAGGCATATCGGCCTTTCAGAACTGGTTGTTTCCTTCTTGAGATATGGCCAAAATAATTGCCCAAGAACTGAAATGTCTGGTTTCAATCTAATAAATTGCTCCATTTTGTTTGATTAGTTGGAAAAGAGGAATGAAGATCGAATTGTGCCAACAATTCCATCCTCCACATTGCCTCCACCGCCAACTCGACCACCCCACTCCCATCCCCCTTTGGTGAATTTGGCCACATCTCCATCATCATTGGCCCAGCCACCAACTCCATTTGGCCCTCCAACGGGTCCTCGTCAAATTGTAGTCGAAAATAGCAATTGGCCACATTCTATCCCCGCACAACATATTGTGAATCCAGCGACGGGACACGGACATCAACCTGGCAAAGTGCCTCATCAGGGAATCGGCAAATTCGGAGATCGATCCAATGGTTTGAAAGAGGGCTAAACAGAGCAATTGAGTAGTGCCGATGACGATTGAGTGTCTAGAGGTCTTTTGGCCATATCTCAACAAGGAATCAACCAATTTTGGAAGGCGATATACCATTGGAATGTCCTAAATGTCCTCTAAAAATGGCTTTCCTAATTTTTTGAAAAATTTAAACAATTTGTAAAATGAGAGGATTTTCCTCCAAAAATTCTATCAATTATCGCATTCAAAGGCACGTTACACTTCAAAAGTTTGAATTTAAAAATAAATAAAAAAGGCCACTTTATAGAGGGTACTTTTGGCTTATAAATAACATATTGCCTTCGAAGATTGGCAATTGCCTAGTTGAACTATGGTCAAAAGAATTGCATAGATATCGAATCGACGGTGCGCAATTGTCCTTTTGGGGGAATCCTTTTTTTAAATGAAATATATTTTGCCCCATGGCAGATCAAGTCAGGGAGGATGATGATGAGGAGGAGGAAAATTTGAAAGAGGAGGAAGTAAAAAGGCCAATTAAGCAACGTATCTTGGCGGAATATGAAGACAGGGATGATGAGGGGCAAAATGCCGAGGATGGATTTGCAACAGCAGGGGAGGGGCGAGATTTAAACAATCAAGTTGGCATTAAAATAATGAAAATTTTATGTAATCCACAATTTATTGTAGCCATTTTTCGAGCCAGCCAATCAATTGCCTTTCTTGAAGGGAGCCAAACCTTCGGTGATTGGCGTATTCAAACAAGTGCTGGAGGATCCCACAATTCCAAGTGAAACGAGGCGAATGGAAGAAGTGGGCGGAATATTTTAATTTTAATAAATTAATAGTTTAATTAAGCCAGATTGAGGCAATATTTGATTTGATAGGGTGACGGGTAATTAGGCAAAAGGTGGGGGGGGGGGGGGGGATGCAGTAGGATGAATAGGAGAAGCTCTTAGGCATTGTTAGCATTGACAAGCTGTATCAATACAATAAGAAATCTTCTACTACATATTGGGTATAAGGTATACAGTCAATGAATCAACTTTTCGGCATTTTTCTTTTTCGGCAATTTCAATACATTTTTCGGACTATTTCAATATTTCTCTTTGATAAATCGCTCTCGAATTAATCTGAAGATTCATGTATTGGCCGTTTCCTATTTGAATGCTCGTCAATTGGTTAAATTCAATGCGTGGTCAACGGAACGCCGAAAGTTTGTGTGCCCCAAAATTCAATCGAAATTATTGGACAATTTTCCCTGTAGAAAAATTCATTTACGTGAACACCGACTGTCGGAATCGGCCCAAAAAGCATTGGAACGTTTGACGAGGGCCACAAATGAAAGGGAAAGGAGGGCAGAATTGGAGGGAATGGGCTGGAAAGTGCGCAATGAATTGCACAAATTTGCAAAGGAAAATGAAGGTGGCACTGGGAATAGGAGGCATCAATAATTAAATTCTCTTTTCTTTGATTCATTTTTATTTGTTTTTTAAACGACTTTCATTATCACCATTACAGTACCCTGAACGTTCTTTTGGCCACAACTCAGTGAGGCTATAGCCAATTTTGGAAGGCGATATGTCATTCGAAAGCACTAAATGTCATCTAAAAAGTGGCTTATAACAATTTTTGAAAACTTAAAATAATTTTAAGAATAGAGGCTTTTCCTCATTCAATCAAAAAATTCAAGTTAACTATGCTCAAAGGCAAATAACTATTTTAAAAAGGTGAATTTCACAATAATTTTATAGCTACTTTGTAGAGAACATCTTGGGCTTTCGAATGGTATATCACCTTCCCAGATTGGCATTTGCCTCATTGAGTTATGGCCAAAAGAATGGCCCATGGGTATTGAAATGTTTCATATTGACAATGTTTTTTTATATTTAAATGTTTTCTCATTTCTTGTAATTTTATCATATCAAAAATTTGTAAATAACGGAGTGGAAAAAAAATATATGATGGATTGGGCAAAGGCCACCAATTTGTTCTTATTTTATTAATTCAGAAGGCAATGAATTGTGGGGGAAGGGGGAAAACAAATGACTGATTTTGGGTACTTTTTGGTCTTAAAAATTATAAAATCCAAATAAAATTCATTCTCATCAATTCTTTGGCAAAATTTATTGTTCATTCTTCGCAAAACCAATTCCATCAAAAATCAATTCAAAAATGTGCTCAAGCTTGGCTTTCGTCGTCGTCGCCAGCATCCAATGGGCCTAGAAAAATAATTTAGAGTTTAGAGCATAAATCGGAAGGACCAAAAAGAGTGAAATATTAAATTGCAGAAAAAATTAAACCGGTTTATAACTGTTTAGAAATTTATCTAGACCCTCAAACCATATAGTCTATCAATAGAACTCTTTACATCATTTAATTACGGTTTGGATTTAACAAATCTAACTTAGTTTTGAACCATTAAACCAAAATAGGTTTAAACCGTTTAAAAACCCTTTAATTGTTGACCAAACCATAACAAATTATATATCATTCAATGCGTCTTAACTAGCTCTATCCAATTTCGGGTATATTATTTAGTATTTTAGGGCAAACCACTAAATTCATATCTTTTAAAGGATAATTTTTCTGCAAATTACTCAACCAAAAATATTATTTTTCAAAAATTAATCAAAAAACGAATAAAATTTTAATTAAAAAAACACATCAAAAATAAAAATAACCAAAAAATATATAATAAAAAATGGGGGAAAAGGAGGGGATATGTCTTTTGGGCGGAAAAGGAAAAAAAGCGGCCTCAAATTAGTGAATTATTTTTGTGTTTAGCAGCCAAACTTATTAAATGAAATTGTGGGATATGATTATTTGGTGGGAAACGAAGCAAAATTGGGTGGATATGGCCGAAACAACATTTTTGGAATATGAATAAAAATAAATGAGAATGAGAATTATGCTTAAACGGAAAAAACACAGAAAAATAATAAAAAAAAAGAGTATATGAAGTGTGTTTGTTTTGTTTGAAATGAATATCCACTGCTAATTCTTTTCAATATTTTTTGCACATCAAAAAAAGCAAACCAACATAAATTCATTCAATCAATCTTGATCATCTTTGGAATCGCCTGAAAAATGCAAATAAAAAAATGGCAAACGAATTTAATTATTATTTGGTCAATTTTGCATTTTTTTGGTACTTATCGGTTATCTAATAAACCGGTTTGGAAAATGGTTTGCAAAAGTAAAACTTTTTTCCTGAGACCTAATTTACTTTAATTCTACCCTAAATTGGAGTAGGTAAAATGATTTTTGGGTTTGTGGGTTAATTCGCGAAACTCATGGAGCTATGGGGCCAGTGAAAGAAAGCGGATTTGGTATTTTAATTTTTTTTAGCTGATTGGCGAAGAGGAGAGGGGAAAATACGGCGGAGGTCGCGGGTTCGAATCCCGTCAAGTCCAAATAATTTTTTAGGTGAGTAAAAGATAGGAAATGGTTTTTGGTGGTGGGGAAGCGGGTTTTATAATTATTTTGAATTTTTTGGAATGCGCAAAAACAAAAATGGAAAATTGAAGTTCGAAAATTGTAAAATGGGTAAAATGTTGGATGAGGCGGGTGGAGCGAGCCATGAAAAGAGTGTCAAAAAATATATTAGGGACCCTTAAAACCATGTTCTCCCTCTCCGGAAGGCGGAAGCAACCACTGGGGAAATTTAATTCAAAAAATTCAAATCTTCTAGTAGATAACCGATAAGTAACTTTTTTGTTAATGTTAATTAAGCAAAAAAAATGAGGAGGAATTTTCCACTTCAAATTCAAGAAATAAATCTTAGTTTTGTGAATTTTGGCATACAACAAACCCCCCAAAACAAATTTCCCTTTTGCCCACCTTCAATGTTCAGCGTTAGCTCCACGTTGGCTTCGCCCGCATCATTTTTGATGTTACATGTGTAGGTGCCACTGTCTTTTGCCTTGTAATTCTGCACAAAACAGGGCAAAATTACAGCAAAAATCCAAATCAAATGTCAACCTTCAATTCCAACTGGGCTGTATACGTGTTGGCGCCTCCGTCGGGGGTAAGGCCAAATTTGATTCGGCTGGACTCCTTCATCTTCTTGCCCTTTGGATTCAGCCAAATCACTTCCGGGTTTTGGTCCGCTTGGAAGCCAATGTCAAAAACGATTGCCGGGTCACCGGAGTCCGAGGTTTTCTGCAGAATTTGTGGTTTCCGCGTGAATGTTGGCGCACCTTGGGGAACTGAAAAATTTGTAAAATAAAAATTTTTACAATTTTAATTCTAAAACCTTCAAATTTGACGGAGAATGTTGCGGTCAATTTGCCCGACTCATTTTTTGCTGTGCACACAAATTGGCCAGCATCTTTCTCCTTCTTTGGCTCAACAATTTCCAGTGCCGCATAATATTCATGATTGCCGGTTTCCTTCAGAATAATTTTGTAACGGTCCGATTCGGCCACAATCTCATCGCCTTTTTGCCAAACGAATGTGGGCTTTAGGATTGATTTGGCCTTGAACTCCATGATCATGACACGGCCATCATCGCGAGAGGAAATTTGTGGCTTTTCAATGAAAGTGGGCGAACTGAAGCCTAAAAATTATAATTTTTTTTAAAATTTTTGGTCAATTTTTACCGGTGAGTTTCAAATTGAAATTGGCATTCCCTTTGCCAAATGGGTTCACAATGGCACATCGATAGGCGCCAGCATCGCTGTCCGCAAGATCCTTTTTACAAATTGTTGAAATAATCCAATTAAAGTTCATTTTTCCTACCTTAATTTGGAGAATGGCCGAATATGAGTCGGTTCCTCTGTTGTCGAGGCGGAATGAGAATCGGTCTTGCTGCTTTACTTCATTCTAAAAAAATGGGCAATTAAGGAAATTGAATTTGGAAAGAAAAACGCACATTTTCGTAGAACCATTTGATGTCAGGGACGGGATTTGCCTCCAAAAAGCATTCCAATTCCAAAGAACCATCGTCGTTTTGTCTGGCCACAGGTTGCTGAGGAAAATGGGGGGCTTTTCCGTCTGGCATTTTTTATTTTAAATCTCAAAAATTCAATTCATTAATTTAATTTAATTAATTCCATAAAAATGTTAATTAAACTTTTTAATTTTTTCTGTCGAGGAAACAGTGCGCAAATTGATGAGAGTGGGGAAAAGAAAAATATTAATTTAATTTGGGATGAAATGTCATTTTTAATAATAATTTTAATGACCGTAATTGGATCCGAAGGGAAAATGCTTTTCGGGTAAAAAACGTGGAATGAAGTGGCCATGGCCATAGATGGAATAAATATTCTCGTTAAAAATACGAAAGGAAAGGCTAACAAAATTTAATATTCCTTTCTCATAAAGTGAGGGGGAATAGCGAAATAAAACCACTGGAATTGGAAACCTAGAAATGGGAAAAAGTGGTCGAAAAAGCATGGGAAAATGTGGGAGAAGGAAACCAATAGCCCCGGAGGACACAAAATGGCAGTAGCACCTTAAAAATGCAGATGTGTTTGGGTGGCGGAAAAAGCCGTTAAAATGGACTGACACCGAAAGGATGTGGAATAAAATGAAGGCAGAACAAAAGGCAGAGAAGGGTGGGGGAAAATTGTGGTTGGTCGGTTTGGTTGGCGCTGTCAGAAGCTTCTTCCCATTCACACAAGGAAATTTTGTGGACTTGAAACAAATGAGACAGAATGGTGTATATGGTTTTGGCAATTGGGTGATGGGGGAGGGGAACGAGTGGGAGGAACAGCCTCTGGACGAGAAACCAAAAAAAGGGGAAGAAAAGGTCCATGAGCACGGAAAAATGTCGAAGAATGGAATAGAAGAATGGAAGGGGGCAATGATGAGGAAGGGATATTCTTGACAGTGGGCTTTGTCTTTGCTTTCTCCCCTTTACCTTCTTGCTTGCTTCCCGGCTTTTCCCTTCATCAAACTCTCGACTGGACGGAATGAATGAATGGAATGGAAGGATGGATGGGGAAAAACACAGGTCGATGTGGATGAAAGTCGATTTGTGGGCGAAAACAGAAAGCAGAGGGGAAAAGTGAAGCAAATGTTAGCATTGAAGATTTGTTCAGGAAGGAAGGGAGGCGGAAGGCGAGGTGAAAACATCCGCCTACGTGCCAATGAAGAATGAATGAGTGAATCTGGATGGATAGCCAATCGAGAGTGGCGAGAATTACTGCGAGGAAGAAGGCAACCGATTGGGGGCATATGCTTGGGAATGAGGTGGGAGGGAAGGTGGGGAATTTGCTTGATGAGCTTGAGGATTTGAAGGATTTTGAAATGAAAATGAAGCGGATTTACACAGAAAGAGGCAGCCAGCCACCTTGCCAACCTGCCAGCTAATGCAGCCGGATCCATGCTTTTTCTCAATCCAATCATTCCTTCATTCCTTCTTTGTTCTTTTTCTGCCCTTGGCGATGAGAAGACACACACACATTTCCCCCAAAGGGAAGAAGGGGAGGAGGAGGGGGAGGTGTGTAATTTTAGCCCACATTTCCTCAGCCTAAACACCAAATGGCTCCACAGGACAAGAGTGGCAAGACCAAATCCAATCCATCCTTTTGGATGCTTCCACCCCCTCTCCTCTGCTTGCACTGTTGTGTGCCCAAAAATGCTTTTCCTCCCCAACTTTCTTTTGAATTTGTGTGCTATTTCGACGATTGGCCATCAAATAAGCTGAAGGCGACAAATGCTCATTCATCGAGATTGGGTGGGGATGTGAATGGGAAGGCGGTGAAAATGGAAACTTTTTTTTGCCTTGGGGCAAAATTCCAGGGAATCCAAGGAGGGGAAATAAGAAAAGAATATGAATTGTTGAAAATGAGATGAAAATTCATGGATATGGGAAAAATTTGAAATTTTAATAATTGAAATTGAATGAAATTGAAACAGTACAACTGGAGTCATTCCATTATGTATCTAGGCGCATTTTTTGACCATAGCTAAATAAGGAATCAGCCAATTTTGGAAGGCGATATATCATTTGAAAGCTCTAAATGTCCTTTAAAAAGTGGCTTATTTAATTTTTTGAAATGTTAAAACAATTAGTAGAATAATACATAAGTAACCTTTTCTTCAAAAATTTGAGCATGTTATACTCAAAGACATATAGCTTTTTTATAAAGATGAATTTCATATATTTTAATAAGCCACTTTTTAGATGACAATTTAGGCTTTCAAATGGCATATCGCCTTCCAAAATTGATCACTTTCCTATTGAGATATGGCCAAAAGAATGGTGCAGATAATGAAAGGGCGGTACTGGAACTTTCCCTATTCTGATTTTGATGGGGCATAATATAATTTAATGATTAAAATTGTATGAAATTGAATTAGAAAATGGAAAGAAAAATGGCCAAATATTTGTTCTAAATTAAAATTTTTTTGTATTTGATCAAAATTAAATGCTCACCCATCCCCTTTTCCCTCAATTTGTTCCCCACTTTTCTATCCATCGACTTTTTCCACCCCCTTCAATTCCGCTTTTACCCTCCTATTGCTTCCAGACATGATTAAACAACCAAAAACCAACCAACCAGCCGACCAGAGATCTGCGCACCTCCCTCGGCTTTTCCACGGCATCAACGCCTTCATTCCCTCTTTGCCTCCCTTCCAGTGGGGTACATCCTCTTGCCTCATCACCAAACACCAAAATCACTCCATCAGACTCTTTTACGGGCGATCCACGCGGCCGCCACCGTCGCTCAAAATGTCGTCACAATAGGACACGGAGGACGAAAAGGGGGACGTCTCACTCATCAGCCATTCTGCCAGCCACAGTCAAAAGAAGAAGAAAGAGGATGGACCAGTTCCCCTTTTAGTGGACATCGACCAGCCCCGATTCCATTCAATTCATTCATTCATTCATTCATGGAGGATTGGTGCGCGAAAAGCGCAGCAGACTCGCACATATATGCTAGCCTGCAGCCTGCAACCATTGCTCTTTGAAAGGATTGATCCGGTCCAGTCTTTTAGAGCAGCCTTGCGCCTTATTTACAGTCTGGACAGCTCCCCAAAATGCACGGTGGTGTAGGGCCAAATGGCCGCAAAAAAAGTAGAGCAGGCCAATCATCTCTCATCAACCAGTCCGCGCACCCCCCCCCCCCCCCCTCCTACCTCTCCTACCTAAATAATTTTGTTCCTATTCTCCGTGGGCTGTCTGCTGTTTCTGCCGGTGAATGTAGGAACCGACCATAGCAGCCAACGATGCAATTCTTCCGCACACCTTCCATTGTGCCCCTCCAACATATATTCTTCTTATGCGCACAAATGAATGGAGGCCTTGCCTCTGCTGGATGGTTGTGGACGACGTGGAAGTATTCATTCATTCATTCCTTAATTCCGTGAGATTCTTTTGTCTGTTTTCAGTACAAAATCCCACAGAAGGCTGTAAATAAGAAGTTGAAACCAACCTTGGTCCTTTGGTTTTCCTTAAGCATTTATTTCCTACAAATTTCTCATCCTACCTTAAATTTTCCGACGATTCCATGGCCTTTTGTCGCATGGCCGTCCCCGTTCCACAACCACCTTTTACCCTCATCGCCACCACCCTTTTCTCCGCGCCTCCTTCAAAAGGAAGGGAATCAGACTCGACCCAATTTGGACTGGTCCCTGCTGTCTGTGTCGTCCATATTTGGAGCCACCCCCTTGGCCCAATTCCCATTCCACAGACCGCCAATAGGGCTCATTGTTGTCTCACCGATGAAAGGGGAGGACAACAAACACAAAAAGCACACCGATTAATTGTTCGTCGTTGTCTGTGTGTGTGACTCTCCTCCACCACCGCATTTTCTTCTCATCATCGGCCTCCATTTTTGGTCTACAATATGTAGGCCATATTACTCACCTATAAATGTATGGTGTTGGAATATTGATATATTTATTTATTCTCTTTTCCTTATAATATTAATTCTTTATGCCAAATACCATTCTAATCTTAATCACCGTTTCCTAATCATTTAATTCACAATGGGGGCCAGATAAGGGACATTTCAATACATAAGCCGCTCTTTTGGTCATGGTTCAACAATGAAGCACCCAATCTGGGAAGGCGATGTACCATTTGAAAGCCCTAAATTTCCTTTAAAAAGTGGTTATAAAAATTTTCTGAAATTTTTATTTTTTAAAAAAATTATAGGCCTTTGAGTGTAAGCAAGCTTGATTTTTGTATGAAAAGTCGCTTTCTCGATTTCGAAATAATTTTTCCAAATATTAGTTAAGCCAATTTTTAGAGGACATTTAGGGCTTTCAAATGGTTTATCGCATTCCCGAATTAGCTGAAGCCTCGTTGAGATATGGTCAAAAGAAATGGCCCAGTTATTGATATTTTTGTAGCATAATTTCTGTACACTGTACAGTTTTAACAATTTGATTTTCCCATCATTCCATTAAACAAATGTTCAGCAAACCACTTTATTATAAGGAATTTTTATGTAGTCTTCCCAGGAATGCAAAAAATGGCTAAATGCTACAAAATAAGAGGATGGCCACAAAAGGCATAATGAATGGAGGGGGACTTATTCCATCCCCTCCTTATAGCAATATACATTCATTTCCTGTGCTCCTTTCTTCGCCTTTTTTGAATTAGCCCAGAGGGCAGGCAACCTTTCCTCCTCGCACCCATTTCCCCTTCATCCCCAACAACTTCCTTTCTCCAACAACTTCAAAATGTGTGCGCGGATTGACCAACCAAAATCGCCCCAACACACAAATCCACCCTCCGGTGCTGACCGAAGGTCAATAGCCTCCTTCCTTCCTCCATTCCCAAAATCGTCGTCAGCAGGTGCCCCCCTCCCCCCCCCCCCCCCCCCCCCCCAAATATCCCACCCACCGATTCCCCCTTTTCGTCCACTTTTGTGTTTGTCCCCCAAAAGTGTTGCTTTGCTTGCCTTTGCCCCCACATTTTCATGTCCATCGATCCCCCCTCATTTATGTCCATCCATTTCGCCCAATTTGACCTTCCTTCCTCTCGCCCAAAACCAGTCAATTTGTCCTCTCCCCAAATCGGTCTAAAACCCCCGGCCCCAAATGGCACAGCAATTCAGCTGCGGGCGAGCGTGCGCGCGCGCGTTGCGGTTTGGGCTCATTCAAATTCATTGACGCCTTAAATAAATTATTCAAATTTTTGATGGCAATTTTGAATTTTTGTCAATAAATATGCCACTTCCGTCTATCCAACAATGCCGAGGGAAATATGAAGGCGGAGATCGATTTCCGCCGAACAACAACAGGAATGGCGCCGGAGAACAAAAAGGGCACATAAAAGAGTAGAAAGGGAAGGCAGATTGCCGATTCCTTCCAACTTTCTCACAATGTTCAACCCCACAAATAGTGGCAGCCACTTCCTTCTTCCATTCCATTCCAGCCAGTTCTCCCCCGCCTTCTCCGTCTCCATTTATCCCAACAAATCCCATCATATCCACCCCCCACCCCCACCTCCCTCCACTTTTATAATACTTCCTTCATCAGGTGCCGCCTTTCTTTCTTCCAGCCAGCTGTTCCCCACCCTCCTTTTCTCCTTTTCGTCATCTCCGTTTCCCCTCCCATTTTCCCGCATCGCCATTTTTTTCCATTCGTCTGTCAGTAATTCATAGAAAAAAAACATGCGCTCTATATTTACGACATTTTGTTTTTTGAATGTCCATTCGTCAGACTATTTTATCTTTTCTCAGAGCCGCCTATTTCCCTTTTGTGGCCAGCTGCAACTTTTCGAACCGATAGGCAATACCTGAGCCATTCCTCGGGCCATAGCTCAACGAGGCTTTGGCCAATCTGAGAAGGCGATATACCATTGGAAGGCCAAAAGTGTCCTCTACAAAGTGGCTTTGAAACTTTTAAGAAATATTCTTTTTTAAAAAAGTTATATGCCTTTGATTGAAGGCGATCATGGTTTATGGAGGAAAAGCCACTTTTCCTTTAAAATAATTTAATTTTCAAAAATTAATTAAGCTACTTTTTAAAGGACATTTAGGGCTTTAAAATGGCATATTGCCTTCCAGAATAGGCTGCTTTCTTGCTGAGCTATGTCCTAAAAAAAGGCTTAGCTATTGAAAAATTATGGTTCGATTCCGAATAGTCAGTCTCACCTTTTAAGGCGAATATTCATGATGATTGGCCCCACTTTTAAATCCCCTTCTTATCCATTTATCCCTTCCTCCTCCGCCTCCACATATGTACAAAATTTCCTCGCATGTCAGCTGTGTGTCCCCATCAATTGGCCTAGAGTTAAAGGCTAAAAGAGTGTGATGGGAAGGTGGCTAGAGGAAATATGGGCCAAAAGGTCCCCAAATGGGGAGGGGAATAAAATAAAAGTGCGCTGGCGGCGAGGCAATTCACATCAGTGGCTCCTTCCTTCGCCTCTCGCCTCCAAAGACCAAGACCCACCCAAAAGTGGTCGACCCAATATGCCCCGAAATATTCGAATGAGCGAGAGGGGCGGCACATTGTCTCGCGCCAATATTTTCCCACATTCTCTTGACTGCTCCACAAATTTGACTGACCAACATGAGGAGGAAGGGATCCGTCTTCAATCCAAATGTCCCCTCGGGGGCCAATGTGGGCGATGCTGGAGGCATTAATTCCTCCTCCCCTCCTATATTTCCATAGAATATAACTAAAAATGAATGCTGCCTTCTTGCCCCCCGCAAGTCTGGGTCGAGACTCGAGAATGGAGGCAACGAGCAAGCAGAGGGGCGAGAGGGCAAAAGCGACGTCCATTTGGTCTGCTGGGCTGGGGTGGCGAGCGGCACCGATGGATTTGGGCGAGGTGGTTGTTGGTGTTATATGGGCTATGGGCGGTTTTGCTTGGGGGGAAAGAAGGGTGGTTGTAGAGGATGAATGGGGCAGCTCTGTCTGATGAGATGGTGGTCGACGACCAGCGGCGGCGTCCGGCGTGGCCGTCGCGGACAGCGCACCAATTGGGGGCAATGTGGGCTAAAGTAGTTAGGAGAAGGCAGTCTTTACTGCTGGTAGTGGTGGTGGTTGGTGAATTGAAGGGTGCTGATGCTGACTGGACTGCTTTTAGACGGTGGCGACCAATTGCTCCTACTCCTTATTTCTTTTTACTAAGCATATTTTCCTCTCCCCAAATACCGCTTTCGACCATCTCGCACAAACTGCTCTTAGTCAGCTTGTGGACCAACCGGCTGACAAGAAATTGTGTTGTACATTTCAGGTCAACCCTCCATCCCATTTCCTTAACCTTTTCAAAAAAGTCCCTATTTGGATCTTTTTAAATTAAGTAATTTTTTTTTGTTCAATTGCCCACAAAATAGTCGATTTTTTCGAGAATTGTTCACCACAATCACGAACACAATTTATATTAAAGAACCGACTCTTTTTATCCAATAATTTTGCGAAATTTTTCAATGGTTTTTTGTGCATAACTTCACCAATTCTCAACTAATTTTTTAAAAAATTTTATTATTAGATAGCCTAAAGTCTGCTCTTTAATTTGACACTAAAATCATCAAAATTGGTTTATTCTTTGATGAGTTATTATAAATGGCGGCAAGTTGATTGATCTCCCCAAAAATATACGGTACTGATACCGTTCACATTTTGTTGGCGTTTTATTTTTTGAAGATATTAGATCCAATTTAATTAATTCGCTTAATCAAAAAATTAAATTAATCCTTTTTCCTTTTCCCATCCATCATCCAATTTTCCATTTATAATTCATTTCCAATTTTTCCGCGTAAAAAATTAAATCTTAAAGACTTTGAATATTAAACAATTATTATTTTAATTTTTTTCCAGCTAAATATTGTCGCCAGTTGATGGAACTCCGTGTCGGGGGCCGTTTTCGACTTGGCAGAAAAATTGGTAGTGGCTCATTTGGTGACATTTATTTGGGCGAAAACATTGTAACACACGAGGAAGTTGCAATCAAATTGGAATGCGTCAAAACAAAACATCCACAATTGCACATCGAAGCAAAACTGTACAAAATGATGGCAGGTGGCATTGGCATTCCCCAAGTCCGGTGGTGTGGCTACGAAGGGGAATACAATGTAATGGTCATGGAATTGCTTGGCCCATCCCTGGAAGACCTGTTCAATTTTTGCTCCCGAAAATTCACTCTAAAAACTGTTTTGCTCCTTGCCGATCAAATGGTTTTTATTATTAAATATTTTGGCAATAAAAAATTTGTATTTTAGTTGTCAAGGATCAGCTATATTCATACCAAAGATTTCATTCATCGTGATATAAAGCCCGACAATTTCCTAATGGGTCTTGGAAAGCGCGGCAATTTAGTTTATGTAAGTCACAAAATTTACGGATACGCCTAAACTTGTTGCCATTTATAATAATTTATCAAGGATTGAATCAATTCTTTTAATAATTAGTATCAAATTATAGATCAGTGCTTACTATCCAATGATTAAGTTATTTAAAAATGGCAACAAATGAAATTATGGCTTCAAAATATTTAAAAATTATTCAATTCTAAATTTTTCAGATCATTGATTTCGGTCTGGCCAAACGGTACAGGGACCATCGCACCAAACAACACATTCCATACAGGGATCACAAAAATCTTACGGGTACAGCTCGATATGCCTCCATAAATACACATTTGGGCGTTGGTAAATTCCTCAATTTTTGTTTTTAAAAATATTGGCAATTTTTGTAGAGCAAAGCAGACGGGATGACGTCGAATCGCTGGGCTATGTGCTAATGTATTTCAACCGGGGTACATTGCCTTGGCAAGGGTTGAAAGCGGCGACGAAAAAACAAAAATATGACAAAATTTCGGAGAAGAAAATGTCCACACCAGTTGAGGAATTATGCGCCGGATTCCCAGGTTTATAATCAAATTTTTTATAAAAATAAATAATATATTTTTTGTGCAGATGCATTTGCCAAATATTTGAATTATTGCAAGGGCCTTTCATTTGAGGAGGAGCCCGATTACGAGTATTTACGCCAACTATTTCGTGTGCTCTTCAATCGACAGGGATATGTACAGGATTACGTGTTCGATTGGAATCAGTTAATGTTTGTAAGACAAATTATTTTCAATTTGATATAATATAGTTAGATTAGCGCGTTTAGTTAGGACTCTGGTGTTTAGTTTTTTGTAGTTATTTTTACTTTTAGCTAGATTTTATAAATAAATTTCATCAAATAAGAAGTCGAAAATTTGCAATCCAATGGAAAAAAAATGTTTGTGAAAATCAGAATGTTTAAAGAAAATCAAAATGTTTGTGAAAATCAGAATGTTTAGAGAAAATCAAAATGTTTGGAGAAAATCAGAATGTTTGGCAAAATCAGAATGTTTGTGAAAATCAGAATGTTTGGCAAAATCAGAATGTTTGTGAAAATCAGAATGTTTGGCAAAATCAGAATGTTTGTGAAAATCAGAATGTTTGGCAAAATCAGAATGTTTGGCAAAATCAGAATGTTTGGCAAAATCAGAATGTTTGTGAAAATCAGAATGTTTGTGAAAATCAGAATGTTTGTGAAAATCAGAATGTTTGTGAAAATCAGAATGTTTGTGAAAATCAGAATGTTTGTGAAAATCAGAATGTTTGTGAAAATCAGAATGTTTGTGAAAATCAGAATGTTTGTGAAAATCAGAATGTTTGGCAAAATCAGAATGTTTGGCAAAATCAGAATGTTTGTGAAAATCAGAATGTTTGTGAAAATCAGAATGTTTGGCAAAATCAGAATGTTTGTGAAAATCAGAATGTTTGGCAAAATCAGAATGTTTGTGAAAATCAGAATGTTTGTGAAAATCAGAATGTTTGGCAAAATCAGAATGTTTGGCAAAATCAGAATGTTTGTGAAAATCAGAATGTTTGGCAAAATCAGAATGTTTGTGAAAATCAGAATGTTTGGCAAAATCAGAATGTTTGTGAAAATCAGAATGTTTGGCAAAATCAGAATGTTTGGCAAAATCAGAATGTTTGTGAAAATCAGAATGTTTGTGAAAATCAGAATGTTTGTGAAAATCAGAATGTTTATGAAAATCAGAATGTTTGTGAAAATCAGAATGTTTGGCAAAATCAGAATGTTTGTGAAAATCAGAATGTTTGGCAAAATCAGAATGTTTGGCAAAATCAGAATGTTTGGCAAAATCAGAATGTTTGTGAAAATCAGAATGTTTGTGAAAATCAGAATGTTTGTGAAAATCAGAATGTTTGTGAAAATCAGAATGTTTGTGAAAATCAGAATGTTTGTGAAAATCAGAATGTTTGGCAAAATCAGAATGTTTGTGAAAATCAGAATGTTTGGCAAAATCAGAATGTTTGGCAAAATCAGAATGTTTGTGAAAATCAGAATGTTTGGCAAAATCAGAATGTTTGGCAAAATCAGAATGTTTGTGAAAATCAGAATGTTTGGCAAAATCAGAATGTTTGGCAAAATCAGAATGTTTGGCAAAATCAGAATGTTTGGCAAAATCAGAATGTTTGGCAAAATCAGAATGTTTGGCAAAATCAGAATGATTGTGAAAATCAGAATGTTTGGCAAAATCAGAATGTTTGGCAAAATCAGAATGTTTGGCAAAATCAGAATGTTTGGCAAAATCAGAATGTTTGGCAAAATCAGAATGTTTGGCAAAATCAGAATGTTTGGCAAAATCAGAATGTTTGGCAAAATCAGAATGTTTGGCAAAATCAGAATGTTTGGCAAAATCAGAATGTTTGGCAAAATCAGAATGTTTGTGAAAATCAGAATGTTTGGCAAAATCAGAATGTTTGTGAAAATCAGAATGTTTGTGAAAATCAGAATGTTTGTGAAAATCAGAATGTTTGGCAAAATCAGAATGTTTGGCAAAATCAGAATGTTTGTGAAAATCAGAATGTTTGTGAAAATCAGAATGTTTGTGAAAATCAGAATGTTTGTGAAAATCAGAATGTTTGTGAAAATCAGAATGTTTGTGAAAATCAGAATGTTTGTGAAAATCAGAATGTTTGTGAAAATCAGAATGTTTGGCAAAATCAGAATGTTTGTGAAAATCAGAATGTTTGGCAAAATCAGAATGTTTGGCAAAATCAGAATGTTTGTGAAAATCAGAATGTTTGGCAAAATCAGAATGTTTGGCAAAATCAGAATGTTTGTGAAAATCAGAATGTTTGGCAAAATCAGAATGTTTGTGAAAATCAGAATGTTTGGCAAAATCAGAATGTTTGTGAAAATCAGAATGTTTGGCAAAATCAGAATGTTTGGCAAAATCAGAATGTTTGGCAAAATCAGAATGTTTGGCAAAATCAGAATGTTTGGCAAAATCAGAATGTTTGGCAAAATCAGAATGTTTGGCAAAATCAGAATGTTTGGCAAAATCAGAATGTTTGTGAAAATCAGAATGTTTGGCAAAATCAGAATGTTTGTGAAAATCAGAATGTTTGTGAAAATCAGAATGTTTGGCAAAATCAGAATGTTTGGCAAAATCAGATTGTTTGTGAAAATCAGAATGTTTGGCAAAATCAGAATGTTTGGCAAAATCAGAATGTTTGGCAAAATCAGAATGTTTGGCAAAATCAGAATGTTTGGCAAAATCAGAATGTTTGTGAAAATCAGAATGTTTGGCAAAATCAGAATGTTTGTGAAAATCAGAATGTTTGGCAAAATCAGAATGTTTGGCAAAATCAGAATGTTTGGCAAAATCAGAATGTTTGGCAAAATCAGAATGTTTGGCAAAATCAGAATGTTTGGCAAAATCAGAATGTTTGTGAAAATCAGAATGTTTGTGAAAATCAGAATGTTTGGCAAAATCAGAATGTTTGGCAAAATCAGAATGTTTGGCAAAATCAGAATGTTTGGCAAAATCAGAATGTTTGGCAAAATCAGAATGTTTGTGAAAATCAGAATGTTTGGCAAAATCAGAATGTTTGGCAAAATCAGAATGTTTGGCAAAATCAGAATGTTTGGCAAAATCAGAATGTTTGGCAAAATCAGAATGTTTGTGAAAATCATAATGTTTGGCAAAATCAGAATGTTTGGCAAAATCAGAATGTTTGTGAAAATCATAATGTTTGTGAAAATCATAATGTTTGTGAAATATGTAAACCAAAACATAAATACAACATAAAAACGAGGTACTAAACACGCTAGTTTTTTCCATAAAATAAATAAAAATACTTTCATATTTTTTGTAATCATTTTCCGAATATTTCAGACTGGCAAAAAACCGTCAAGCGGGTCAGAATTTGCCTCCGGGTCTGTCCAACACACCGATGAACAATGGCAACAATCTTCCACCGGGAATGCAAATGCCAACCACAAACTTCAGCAGCCACCATCTGCACAACAATGTGGGCGGACTGGGAACCTCCCAAATGGGAATGGCCTCATCGGGGATGTTAACAACAAGCAACAGCCATGGCCATCAAGGAGGCCATCAACATCAGCAGGGAATCTCCTCATTGATGGGCATGGGCATGGGGGGCTCATTGGGAACAACAACAAACCAAAACCATCTTCATCCAACATTTGGCCATCAATCGGCACCACAAACCACCCAAGGGAATCATCGAGGCCTGCCGGGCGGACTGGTCGGAGTCGGGTCGGGCCGGCTCATGATCGACTGATTGAAGATGGGGAGAAGGAGGAGCAAAATAAAGAAGAGGAAATGATGCCAATGCCACCGCCAGACAACAACAACCATCTTAACCTTTCTTTGTACCAATCTTCTTTGTCCTCTCCAATTCCATCCAATTCCAATTTGTATTTGTCGTTTTTACAACATCAATTATTAAATAATATGAATATAAAATCTTTATCGCAACAAACCAATTCCCCTTTCAGTCCTAAACCCGCTTCCCCACAAACCATCCAAACCCTAATTGGCCCTCCCCCTGGAATTGATCAAAGTCCCCAATCGCTTGTAGTAAATCATCAAAATTTCCATCATTCCCATTCTGCCCCACAACTTTGTTGTCCTCCTCCTATAGCCCAAGATCGTATCCAAGACAATACGACAACCACAACTTCGGGCACAATACCCGAAATAATGATGGTGGCACCAACTTTGGATGTGGATGGGGCAAAAGGGAATTCAAGAGGAAGAAAAGAAGAAATTAGGCGAATGAAATTAATGGTCCCTTCACCAGCCAGCCCCAATTCCCATCAACATCATCATCCATATGGGGGTTGCACGGCAACAAAAATGCGCAACAAAAAGCAACAATAACCGCACCGATTTTGACCATTTCATCCATTGCTCCTTTCCAAGCCTACCTCTGATAACGTCGTGACCCCTGTCCTAAAATTCTTATAAAATGGTTTTCCTCTCTTCCTCTGGCATTGGTTGTTTGTTTGCCTCCGTCCCACTTCCAACAAATTTGTGTTTGTGTTTGGTTTTGTGTGGATATTATGCCGGGTATTTATTCCTCCTCTCAAATTTGATAAATGTTTTCATTTTCAATTCTCCTCGCCTTTTTGCAATTCTTTCCACGCACCCCAAACACAAACATTTTTTTTTCCATTTTAACATACCAAAAATAAAAAGAAATTTGCGCTTTCGAATTTACCGATTCACATCCAATTTTTAATTAAATTTGTATTCTTTATCATCCAATCCACTTTTTATAAATTAATATTTTTTATGTTCTCATCCGCCCACCCATTCATTTGCATTCGTCGCCCACATTTCTACTCTTTTCACAAAATTTTGTATTATTTTCATCCACATATGTGTATTTTTTACATATTTTTCATTAATTAAAAAATTTATTTGTTTTATATTTTCATCAAATTTAAATAAATTCATTCACATAAATTTCATGGAATTTGAGCTTATAAGCGAAAACACAAAACAGGCGGAATTATTCTAAGCGAAACACAAAACAGGCGGAATTATTCTAAGCGAAACACAAAACAGGCGGAATTATTATAAGCGAAAACACAAAACAGGCGGAAATATTCTAAGCGAAAACACAAAACAGGCGGAATTATTCTAAGCGAAAACACAAAACAGGCGGAATTATTCTAAGCGAAAACACAAAACAGGCGGAATTATTCTAAGCGAAAACACAAAACAGGCGGAATTATTCTAAGCGAAAACACAAAACAGGCGGAATTATTCTAAGCGAAAACACAAAACAGGCGGAATTATTCTAAGGGCAAACACAAAACAAGCGGAATTATTCTAAGCGAAAACACAAAACAGGCGGAATTATTCTAAGCGAAAACACAAAACAGGCGGAATTATTCTAAGCGAAAACACAAAACAGGCGGAATTATTCTAAGCGAAAACACAAAACAGGCGGAATTATTCTAAGCGAAAACACAAAACAGGCGGAATTATTCTAAGGGCAAACACAAAACAAGCGGAATTATTCTAAGCGAAAACACAAAACAGGCGGAATTAGTCTACTAATTAGTTAGAAGAAAATATGGGAAATTGGTCAAAACAAAACTCAAAAATTTGAATCCGATTTTTTGATGAATAAAATTGGAAAAGGCTTTTTAAAGGTGGTCTAAGAAATTTTTTCTTAAATCATCATATAAATTTCATAAATCTGTTTTTTTATTCAAATTTAATTAAATTCATTCACATATTAATTTCATGGAATTTGAGCTTCGGGAATGGAAAAGGCACACTGTGGAATTGTACGAGAATATTGCTTTGTCAAAATGCCCTCAGGGATTATTCATAAGATTGAGGTGGATTAGGGCAAATGAATGCTGCGAAGTGCCTTCTCATATGAACGAATTGAACCATCTCGACTATTATGTTGTGGCCGTCGACTCGTTCGATTGGCCAATTCAATGGCCCGTGGAAGTAAATGAGCGGCCACAAATTCCTTTGCATCACGCCATATTTGGGCCTCCAAATTGTGGGAATGATCAACAGAATATCCAATTTAAGATTCACCCCAACTTGTCGCCATAGCTCACCAAGGATTGAATCAATTTTGACAATTTTGTTATCAAATTAAAGAGCAGACTTTGGCTAT
This sequence comes from Pratylenchus scribneri, assembly GCA_030063045.1. NCBI lineage: Eukaryota > Metazoa > Nematoda > Chromadorea > Rhabditida > Pratylenchidae > Pratylenchus > Pratylenchus scribneri. The sequence goes on from JAQSEB010000007.1 coordinate 1,111,785, forward strand.
GAAATCATAATAAATTTAAAATGGTTCAGAATTATTTGAGTCTGATTAATTTGATAATAAAATCATTAAAATTAATTTAGTCCTTGATGAGTTATTTAAATGGCGTTAAGTTGGCTGCCATCAAATTTACCTGATTCCTCGCCGTTGAAGCGATGAATTGGTTTGCCTTTAGCCTTGATTGCCTGTCGATTGTCTCGTCCAGTGCCTTCTCGATCACTGATAAAAGCTGGGCCCTTTGTTCAATCTGTGCACAAAAATATTTATTTTATGTCAAAATCAATGAAATAGGACCAATTGAGTACCGTTATTTATGTACTTGAGCGATTCTTTTGGTCATATTTCAATAAGGAAATAACCAATTTTGGAAGGAAATATACCCTTCGAAAGTTCCAAATGCCCTCTAAAAAGTTGCTTTTCATTTATTTTTGAAAACTTAAATATTTAATAGAATAAGCAGCTTTTCCTCCAAAATTTCGAGTTTATGAGTTATTACATTCAACGACACGTAACTTTTTTATATGCGTGAATTTCATAAATTTTAATGAGCCACTTTTTAGAGGATCTTTTAGATTTTCAAATAGCATATTGCCTTCCAAGATTGGCAATTGCCTCGTTGAGCTATTGCCAAAAGAATTGTCCGGGTAATGAAACTTTGCACAAATTAGAGCCCAACCCTCCTCACCTCATCCGGCCCAATTGTACTGGATCGATGGGAATTTGTGCCAGCCACTTGATTGAAGAGGGAATTTGCTTCAGTTTGAGTGGCTCTGGGCATTGCTGCGCCATTCGATCGGTCCGTTTCCCTCGATTCAGGTTTTGCCGTTGATTTCGCCTCCTCCGTCAATTCAATCTTTAAACAATTTCCAATTGCCATTTTCCCTTTTCCCAAAACCACCTCTTCATTTTCAGTTTGTGTTCCAATGGATTCGGTGGGCACCACAATTTTTTGAAGCTTCCGATTTGTGGGTTTTCGTCGAATTGGCTTCGTAATTGGTGGTTGGCCACTGGAGGAGGAATCCAGCGAAATATTTTTGGCCAATGCTTTTGGCGCCGATGATTCTTTTTTATGATGCGAAAATTGGACTAAAAATAAAAAGTAAAAAAATGAAGAATATTCGCCCCTCGTTAAAGGACATTTTATTCCGTCATTTGTACTTGGGTCATTCTTTTGGCTATATCTCCCATATCTCAACGAGACATTGGCCAACTATGGAAATCTATATATCATTTGAAAGCGCAAAGTGTCCTCTACAAAGTGGCGCATTAATATTTACGAATTTCAACATTATAAAAAAGTTACATGAATTTGAATTTGATAAACTCGAATTTTTGGAGAAAATAAAAAAAAACGCTTTATTTTATAGGCGGTTTAATTTTTTTAAAAATTAATAATCCACTTTTTAAGTTACTTTCAGCACTTTCGAATGACATATCGCTTTCCAGAATTGGCCCTAGCTTTATTGAATTATGGCCAAAAGAATGATGCTTCATCCCGCCTCCTTTTCTCCGTACCATTTGTGTCCTCTGCTGCATTAACATCGCTGATTATAATTCGGCGTCTGACCCGTACGGTTGTGACCACTTCGTCCACGGCTTTTGCCCCGGATGCCTTCTTTGCTTTGATCGACTTTTGCCGATTTCTTCCAATTTCTTGATTTTCCATTCCATTCTCTTTCCCACTATTTTTGCTGGCCTCATTCCCAATTGAACTGGCACTTCTTCTTTCCATGGTGCCAATCAAGGGCAAAAGGCCACCTCCATTTTTGTTTGCCTTTATTCTCGCCTCCATCCCATTGGAATGGGCCCTTGGCCGTAAACTATCATTTGGTGAGGGAATTGCAGGCAAAATTGCGCCACCGTTGATTTGAAAGGGAAATGTGGTGTTGAGCATCGCCGGTGGATTACGCCTTCGACGAGGCGACGTTTTATCAATGCTTTGGCCATTGTCATCAGCGATAGGGGAAGGGAGGCCATTGGTGGCAACATTTTGAAAAGGCAAAGGAGAATGAGGCCTAAAGTGTGAGTGAGGGGATAAAGCCAATTGAAAGGGGGTATTTACTATTTATGTGCCGCGATTTCAATACCTAGGTTGTTTTTAGTCGTAACTCAACAAGGAAGAAACTAATTTTGGAAGGCGATATACCATTTTAAAGCCCAGAGTTTCCTCTAAAAAGTGGCCTATATTGGAATTTTATGAAATTGTATTTTACAAAAGTTACTTGCCTTGAATATAAAAAACCCAATTTTTCAAGGAAAGCCTTTTTTCCCATAAAATATTTTATGTTTTCAAAATAATTCGTAAGCCACTTTTTAGAGGACATTTTGGGCTTCCAAATGACATATCGCCTTCCTGAATTGTATATCGCCTTGCTGAGATATGGCCAAAAGAACAACGATGGTACTGAATCTGCGGTACTCAATTCGACATTGCCAAAAACCTGTGGAAATGTTTGTATCGATTGACGCCATTCACATCTGGCTCAATTCGAGCCCGTAAAATGGCCGAGCTGCGGCCATTTCTTTTGGCCATTGGCATTGGCAATAATTCGGCCATCATAAATTGTTCAGTAGGTCGACTGCTCAATGGACCACCAACACTGCTTTCGGTTGAATTGGAGGAACTGGGCTCATGGCCATTGGTGGCCACAATCGGAGATGGCAACGATGGCGGTGGTTCATCATTTTGGAAAAGCAGAAGGCGCATCACCGGCCGTCGTCGGGTGGCGCCCTTCCCTTCAAAATTTCAAAGATGAAAATTTGCCGTGGGAAGGAGCGAAAATGGAGGATTAGTGCGGGGAACTTTTAGGATTATTACGGCGGGAATGTGCGGATTGGATTTGGATGGTGGAGGGAAAGAAGGCGGAAGTGCCAAAAATTGTGGGAGGAGAGGATTCTTGTAAATGGGAGAATATGCCATTGGAGAAGCCTTCCAACAGTGTGCCAATGGAAACCCATCGAAGGCGATGAATGGCATTTATGGCCCAATCTCTCAGATAAACCATCTCATAGTTTTCTGCGCGTCAATCCGCCACCCATCATCCCCAAAATGAATTTGTGGGGGATTTGTTGCCTCCGAGTGCGAATTTGGCCAGACTTATTATCGGGGAAAATGTGGCATATTCAAATATTTTTGTTATCATCCATCCGCACTTTTTGGGGAGGCAAATTTAATTATTTTTTTGTCGATGATATGAAATCATTTTTGACAATATTGAGATTGGCTTTTGACTACATTTTGGAATGAAGAATAAATTAATTGAATGCCATTTTATAAATCGTCGCCATTTATGGGAGGAATTAATGGATTCAATACATTTAATCACAATTTTTTGGTCATTGGCAGCTTAAATTCCCTCTGGGATTTATGCCACCATTTTTGTCCAAAAATTGATGGATTTGCGTGACCGACTGGCACAAAATGCATTGGATGGACTAATAGCTCCCGGCTGGCAATAAATGTGGTCGCGCAAAATAGTACAGAGGAATTTGGAATGCGAGAAATGATATTTATTAAGAGAAGAGATTTTTCAGAGTTGGTGGGAAAGGTGTGCCATCAAAGGAGAAGAGTAGGAAAAAGCATTCACATATTGGGTTGGGTTAGCCGCCGTCAATTCTCCACACTTTGCGTTGAATATTTGTTAGCTGGCCGGTTGGCCGCATAGGTGGCCACCGCGCAGCTATTCCCTCTCGCCATTCGAGGCTTCTTCTTTCCCCTTTTTCCATTATAATCCCCCAACCACTGCCATCTCATTTTTACGTCATTTTTTCATCTTTGTTGGCTGCAAATTTGTCATATTTTTTTCGTTTTTTGTATGGTTTTCCCCATCACATCATCGGGAAAATAAACAAATGACTAATTGGAAAAATTTGTTCATGAAAGATTTGGGTTATTAATTGAATATTTGAAGTGAAGAGGAATAATGTGTGGTGGATTTTGTGCCATAAACGGGTTGGGCCTGGAGTCAGTCGCAAAATTGTTTATTTATTTTTTGCTCATTTTACGAAACGCCCCAGACGAAACCCGTTCGGCTTCCACATTTTTTTGTAGATTATTTATTAATGGAATAGTTTTTAAATTTATTTTATTAAATTTATTTTATTCATTTGGATGTGCCTTTGTTGTATTATTCGATGGGATGTAGATTTTTTAAATCATTTTTTTTTTAATTAATTGGAATATATTTTTAATTTATTCTGATGTGCCATTTTTGTGTTATTCCGCATCGAGCAGGTCTGAATTTCGTGCAAAACCATATTTTGATCAGTTTGCGCCGAAAACAGAACTGCTCGATGAAGAATAAACCGATTGGCTTTGTGTTGGGGATGGGCACAATTCATTTGATTTTCTTTTGGATTAGAATCTCATTGGGAAAGGGCAGAAATTGGAATAAAATTATTTAGTTAGTCTACTCAATTTTCTGTCCGCTTTTATACCGCTCAAAATTGGGCGGAGGAATCAAAATTGTCTGATGATGAGGGCGAGTATTCCCATCAATCTATTTTAGTTTTTTATCCATTTTTCCCGTTCAAATTCAAATTGTTGCTTCGGGACAATTCCAGCAACAGACCCGGAAATGCCATCATAAAGTCTGAGAAGGTAGCCAATCACATATTGGTTCTTTTTTTGAATTTGAAAATGGGCAAATTAACCAAACAATGATAATGATAAGGGTAAAAGGGCATAATGTAAAGTTGAGGTCAAGTTGGATGGAATAATTTGAAAATTTGAATTGCATTTGCGATTGTATGTGTGTGTGTGTGGATAAAGAAGATTGAATAAAACAATGGAAATGGGGAAAGTTGGTAGTCTGGGAATGGACAAAAAGTGGCAAATTTCTTGGTGATTTCCGACAGTTGCAGATGAAAAATGTGAATGGCATTTTTTTGTGTATAGTTTGATTCATTTTTGTACGATTTTTATTGAATATTTGGGAGATGAAGCCGAGAAAAATGAATAAATTAAAATAAAATAAAATGTTTTTGAAAATTGTGAATTTATAGTCCGCCTCCATTGTAGCATAATTGTCAATCAAAGAGAAAGAGGCATCCATCTCCCTCCAATCAAATTCATTCTCACGGCATTGGATTGCGACGATGATTGGTTGATGGCAAAAAATCTGACAGAATTTTCCCTCACTCTTTTCATTTTTCATCGAGCCCCTTTGCCACATAATTGTCAATTAAAAAAAAAAGAGAATGGCATACCACCTCCCTCCAATCAAATTCATTCTCATGGTATTAGATTTTAATCGCCCCATGACGATGATTGGTTGTAATAGAAAAATAATTTATTAGTAGAATTTCCCCTCAAATTGCCACTTTCTTTTATCCTCTCAAATCGGCATAAAATCCATTTTTGCAAATCCAAATTTCAAAAAAGGACAAAAAGTGGCTGACTGAACAAGAAAAGAAGCAGCAAAACATTTTTTTGATGCAAAAGAATTCGGCGGCATGGCCGGAAATTTGATTGTTCCTTCCTCGCCGAAAGAAGTGCCAAAAAGTGCCTCAATTTTTCTTTTCAAACATTTCCCTCCCTCAAACCAAAAATGGCTTTGCCCGCCGTGCCTCATAGATTGACTAAAATTCGGGCCCAGAATCGGATTCGACTGATTTCGGCTGCCTTCATTTTCTCGTTTTGTGCAGTCATCGCCAATATGTTCAGTCAGTTCATATTCCCCCAATTTCACCAGTAATGCATAATCTCCCCAAACCAAATTAAAGGTATCAGTACGAATGAATGGTTGCACACCAGGTGAAGAAAAGAAATGAACAAAAAAACATAAAAACAGGCGGAATTATTCTAAACGAAAACACAAAACAGGCGGAATTATTCTAAGCGAAATACAAACCAGGCGGAATTATTCTAAGCGAAAACACAAGGAATTATTCTAAAAGCGAAAACACAAAACAGGCGGAATTATTCTAAGCAAAAACACAAAACAGGCGGAATTATTCTAAGCGAAAACACAAACCAGGCGGAATTATTCTAAGCGAAAACACAAAACAGGCGGAATTATTCTAAGCGAAAACACAAACCAGGCGGAATTATTCTAAGCGAAAACACAAAAAAAGGCGGAATTATTCTAAGCGAAAACACAAACAGGCGGAATTATTCTAAGCAAAAACACAAACAGGCGGAATTATTCTAAGCAAAAACACAAACAGGCGGAATTATTCTAAGCAAAAACACAAAACAGGCGGAATTATTCTAAGCAAAAACACAAAACAGGCGGAATTATTCTAAGCGAAAACACAAACAGGCGGAATTATTCTAAGTGAAAACACAAAACAGGCGGCATTAATTTAGTTGATTAAATATTTAAAAAGAATGGAATTGATTTGAAGTTGTATTCTGATTTGTAATTGTAAATTCGGAACTTCCAATACCATTTTGAAATATGGTAGATTTTTTGAAATTTTTGGCCTCTGCTGGGCATTGCCAAATGTTCAAAAATGGCGAAATTAGAATATTATTGCCAATTTTTTTTCCAAATTACAGCGAAGTGCTCAAATATTTTGTGTTCCCAAATCGTACGGCAGAAGAGGAACAAAATCCACCGATATATTATAAAGTTTGGGAATAAATGTATAACTAAAACATCAAATTTTCATTCAGAATGCCACTTTTGGCCCTTGGCGTTTCTGCTGGTCTGATCGTTTGTTTCCATTTCCCTCCATTCGAAATTTGCGCATAAATTTCAGCATTGACTGATTTTCATTGTACCAAAGTGGATGTTTTTGCATTGGATGATCCATCGGATGTGACCACCGCCGTTGAATGTTCGTTGAATAACACATTAAATAAAAGTACCATTAATTTATCCTAAAGTGTCCATTCGACGATGTGTCATTTTCATGGTGGCTGGCTTAGCAGTTGACATTTTTGGCCTATTCAGTGTTAGTGAAAAATGAAAATGGAAATTAAAACTGGGCATGATTGGGGCCTCTAGGCATAATCAAAATAAGCCAAAAAGAGAATAAAGAAGGAGAATAATTGAGAATACCACCAATGAGTACTTGACCATTCTTTTGGCAATATCTTAATGAGGCGATTGCCAATCTGGGAAGGCGATATACCATTTGAAAGCCCAAAAATCGCTCTATAAAGTGGTCTGGCCAGTATAATGTTTGCTAATTAAAAATTTTAAAAATTACTACATTTCTTTTGTGTATAATAATGCATAATCGGATTTTTTGTAGGAATAGTAGTCACTTAATATATATTATTTCACAAATTATTTTAACATTTCAAAAACAAATTATAAAAGTAATTTTTTAGAAGATTTAATTCTTTCGAATGACATACAGCCTTCGCGAATTGGTTTCTTCCTTATTGAGATATGGCCAAAATAACAGCCTAAATTCACAATCGATGTAATTAATCGCAACCTAATATTGTCATTTTCTTTTATATCTTTCGGAATTTATTAAAAGTGTATTTCCCCTTAAGATGTGTTTTTGCTTCTTCCGTCGCCATCCTTATTGTTCATTGCTTTCATCCACGGTTATCAACATTTTGGCTGGTATTTCGCCTTATCCAATTCAATTAATTCTCCCTAATTTTTATGCCTCACCAATTTTGCCTGCATCATTGTTTACATCACGTCGGTTTCGAAGGAAGTTGGCAACAAAATTTATAAGGCTTCCAAAATTGACGAATCACTTTTCCATTATTCCTATGGATTCTCATTTCTTTTGCTCAAAGTTAGCAATGACAATTGCCAATTTCCTTCCTATTCCTGTAATTTTCCTACAAGGTCAGTTTTCTATGCACAGAAATGGCAGCCCTCCTTTGTGTAATTGTGTACATGGCAAAAAGGGATGAACGCACTTACAATGCCTATAGAATGCGTTCAATGTTACGGAATATTCGAACGGATTGTGAGAAGTCATCGGATGGGAGGAATTCACCATTTGAGCGACATTTGTTGGACAATGAACGATACCATCGGCATACACGGATGAACACCCTTCGAAGGTACATATTTGGAGGAGGAGAATAGAATATTTCAGTAGAAGGATAATATTTTTTGGCCATAGTTCAATAAGGAAGCAACCAATTCGGGAAGGGAAGCCATTCGAAAGCCCTGAAAGTCCTCTAAAAAGTGGCACCTTTAAATTTAGAGAACTTTAAAGAAAACCAGCATCTTTTACTCAAAAATAGGTGGTACTTCTGGAGGTTGATTAAAATTACTCAAATTTAATAGCTAATGGCCTAAAATACTTGGCCAATTGGACGAATAACCTTTAACAAAGAATTAATTTATTAGTTTTAATTTAGGGCTGATGTGGTTTGGGTCGAGAGCTGCTCTTACCCCGGGTCTTCGCCGGAGGCCTTTAAGCCCCTAAAATGGCCCAATGAACGGAATAAGGATAAAGGGAATCTTTAATTATTATTATATTAATTAATTTTTTATTAATTATGCAGGAAAATGTGATAAAAAAGTGAAGAGTAAAAGATGAATATAGGAGGGGAAAAGAGGCTATTTTAAAAAGGCAGATTGGGGCAATATTTGATTGATAGGGTGAAGTCTGAAGTGGCGATTAGGCAAAAAATTGGCGGTACAGTAGTACAGGGCTACAGTAGGAAAATAGGAAAGACCCTTATTAGGCATTGATAAAAATTAAACAAAAAAATTGCAGGAAAATATCCAACAGTTCATCACAAGAATTGATGATTTCGCCAATTCCAATTAAAATGGCCTCCAACAATTCAAATTCATTTTTGACATTGCCCCCAAGAATATTGAGCCGAAGGGCATCTGCCGAATCGGTGGAATCGACTACTGCTTCATTACGGCAGAAATTCTCATCAGCAAATTCGAATCCGGTGAAATAAATTGAATGGAATTTAAAGGGCAAAAATGCCGTCATCATTTTCAGAATCCATTCCTGCTCAGTCCATTCAGTTTGGCCAGCAATTATTGTGTTTAAATTGGAATTCATTAAAGCAAAATCATTTCATTCTTTTCATTTGATTAATTTTCACTTTTTTTTACCAAATAAAATTGGATAATCCATTTAACTTTGTACCAATTTGGATTATGGGAAAGTGCAAATTATGACAAATTTGTAATTCATTCAAATTTGAGGGCAATTCACATTGTTTTACTTGACGATTTTTAGCTAAATTTTGAGAAAAGAAATTATAAACATTTTTGATGGCCTTACCCACAACCGAAAAAAAGTGATTGGAATTTCACCAAAAATCCGATCCACCCTAAATCCACTCTAATGATCCGATTTGTCTTTGTCCCCCCAGTCCGTAAATCCACTTTTCTTCCAAATGTTCAATGGCCATTGATGAGAAGAGGGGGAGGGGAAAATGAACAAAAGGCAAACACAAAAACACAATGTGAATGTTGCGCACTTATTGAGTGGAGGATAATGAGAAGGGAAAGGAATTTGTTGGCTCTGTTCATGGTCCATTTTGTTTGAGGATTCAGCTATGAAAATGATGACCGTTTGTTTCCATTCCTTTCAAATAAATATTCCACTGGTCATTCTTTTGGCCATAACTCAGCGAGGCAATAGCCAAACTTGGAAGGCGATATATCATTTGAAAGCCTAAAGTGTCCTTAATAAAGTGGCCAAATTACATTTTATGAAATCTACCTTTGAAAAAAGTTATATGTCATTGAATATAATAAACTCAAATTTTTGAAGGAAAAGCCACTTATATTTTAAATTTTTTTAATTTTAAAAATATTATTAAATCAATTTTAAGATAGAAGCCACTTTTTAGAGGACATTTTGGGCTTTCAAATGGCATATTGCCTTCTCGAATTGGTTAACGCCACGATGAGATATGGCCAAAATAATGATTAAGGTATCGAATTGTCCTATTTAGATATTCCCCGAATGTCCAATTTTTATCATTTGTTGAGAAGACCAGAACCTCAGCCATCATTGGATGAATGCTGGGAGCCGCCTCCAATATTCATTCAACAAAATGGCAAAGAAAATGAACAATTATTCCAGCCTGGATTGAATGCCGAATGGAAAGTTGATGTAATGCGGGGGCTGATGAATTTTGGCCCCATTCATTTTTTCACAGTTTTGCTTATTCAGAAGGGTTGGCTTCCATTTTCCCACATTTCTGCCCCATTCCACGGCCCAAGTACACCATTCCAAATTGGCCATCAAATGCCGCCGTTTTGGCCAAGTCCGAATTCCCCTTGTTTGGATTAGCTTCGTTGAATTGGTTGTGGCCCAAAATGATGAGAGGAAGGGGAGGAGGCGGTCAAGAGGCAAAATGACAGTGCAGGGAAGAGGAATATTCCAAATGGTATGTCTTCTTGATCCTTGATCTCTGACGGACCAGGACCACTATTAGGCAAAAAGGGGCATGGAACATTTCAAAGTACCATCGATTCAATATCTGATCAATCTTTGGATATAACTCAGCGAAGCGATAACCAATTCAGGAAGGCATTAAGACCATTTGAAAGCTCTTATAGCCCTTTAAAAAGTTGCCTCTTAAAATTTAATTTAATCTAATTTTATAAAAATTAAAAGTCTTGAAATGTAATTAACATGAATTCCTAGAGGAAAAGCCGATTATTTTATAAAATTATTAAAATTTTCAAAAATTTGAATAGCCACTTTTTAGAGGATGTTTAGGGCTTTCGAATGGCATATCGCCCCTCCTTGAATTGGTTGTTTCCTTGTTGATCAATGATCAAAAGAAAGGCTCAGATATAGAAAGCCAATGTCCATTTTCCCTAAGGTGATGTTTTTGTCCGCTGATCATGCCCAAGTTTTATGGGCAATTCGGGATTGGTTGAGGTAATATATAATTGGTGAAAATGTGAATTCGACATCTCTTCTACAGATTTTTGGTCGTCCGACAACGAATTCCACATTTGGTCCTTGGATTGGAATTTGATTGGGCCAACAAAAATGGAAAGGCAAAGAGAAGAAGGGGAAGAATTGGAAAAAAATTGGCAAATTTCATTTTGATATTCAAATGTTGGCATATCAAAAATTAGATAAAGGAAACCATTAAATTATTTTCAGTAAAGAATAATTTGCTCCTTTTTCTTGGCCCCTTTCCGGAAAGAATGAATTTGCACTTTATCCGGTTGCCCCTTTCCGGAAAGAATGAATTTGCACTTTATCCGGTTGCCCCTTTCCGGAAAGAATTAATTTGCACTTTATCCGGTTGCACTTTCCAGAAAGAATGAATTTGCACTTTATCCGGTTGCCCTTTCCGGAAAGAATGAATTTGCACTTTATCCGGTTGCCCTTTTCCGGAAAGAATGAATTTGCACTTTATCCGGTTGCACTTTCCGGAAAGAATGAATTTGCACTTTATCCGGTTGCCCTTTCCGGAAAGAATTAATTTGCACTTTATCCGGTTGCCCTTTCCGGAAAGAATTAATTTGCACTTTATCCGGTTGCACTTTCCGGAAAGAATGAATTTGCACTTTATCCGGTTGCACTTTCCGGAAAGAATGAATTTGCACTTTATCCGGTTGCACTTTCCGGAAAGAATGAATTTGCACTTTATCCGGTTGCCCTTTCCGGAAAGAATTAATTTGCACTTTATCCGGTTGCCCTTTCCGGAAAGAATTAATTTGCACTTTATCCGGTTGCCCTTTTCCGGAAAGAATGAATTTGCACTTTATCCGGTTGCCCTTTCCGGAAAGAATTAATTTGCACTTTATCCGGTTGCCCTTTTCCGGAAAGAATGAATTTGCACTTTATCCGGTTGCCCTTTCCGGAAAGAATTAATTTGCACTTTTTTATGTTGCCCTTACCGGAAAGAATTAATTTGCACTTTTTAGGTTGCCCCTTTCCGGAAAGAATTATTTTGCACTTCTTCCGGTTGCCCGTTTCCGGAAAGAATTAATTTGCACTTTTTCTGGTTGCCTCTTTACGGAAAGAATTAAAATATATACATGGGAGAGTCAATCAATTTTATTGCAATTTTAATTTAAAACAAATAAATATTATTTTGTGCATATGGAATGAATTATTGTAAGGATCAAAATAAATGATCAAAAATATTATTGTTTAAATTTAAAAGCATCCATTCTTCAGCCATAATTTTGGCTGTATTTCTTCTCAATTCTGATTCATTGAACCTGATGATTGCCGGAGGGAATATCAGAATAACAAGTCCATTTCTCACCTGCCCCGTTCACGTTGCTCCTTCATTTCGTGCGCCATTTTGGCAGCTCCAACCAAATTCCCTTGGCGATCGTATCCATGCCCATATGGACTTGGTGATCGACTTTTGTGGCCACCACCGCCACTTTGTTGTTGTCCTCCGCCTTGATGTTGTTCCTTCATTTCATGAGCCATTTTGGCTGCTCCCATCAAATTTCCTTCATGGGCCATTTTGGCGGCCCCGACCAAATTCCCTTGTCGATCATATCCTCGGCCATAAGGGCTTGGAGAACGGCGGCCTCCTCCTCTACTTTGTGGTTCCACTTCTTCATCTCCTGGCTAATTTAAAATTTATTCATTAAATTCACCTCTACATTCCAGAGGTAGGGGACGATTGAACCGCAGATTAAGTACCTGTGTTTTTGGCCCATATCTCAGCGAGGCAATAGTCAATCTTGGAAGGCCATATATCATTTAAAAGCCCAAAGTATCTTCTATAAAGTGGCTAACTTTATTTTGTGAAATTTAAGCCTTCTATTAAGTTACAGATCTTTGAGTGTAAGCGGCTCGATTTTTAAAGAAAAATCAGCTCATTTTTTCAAATTTACTAAATTTTTACAAAAGTTAGTAAGCCACTTTTTAGAGGGCTTTTAAGACTTTCGAATGGCATATCGCCTTTCTGAATTGATTGTTTCCTTGTTGAGATATGGCTAAAAGAAAAGGCCAAAAAATATTCAATCGTGCTGTTTCGCCACTACCCTTCTCCAAAGTGCTTGCCTGTTTCCCTTCACGTGCCATTTTGGCCTCATGTGCCTGCTTGGCTGCGCCCACCAAATTCCCCTCACGATCATAGCCTTGGCCAAATGGACTCTGTTCACGTCGAGGCATTTTTGAGTGATTTGATTCGGATTGATTAGTTTAGTTTTGATGAGATTCTGGAAATGTTTTTAATAAGTGAAAGTTTCAAAAGGTAAAGGAGAAATGGGAATTAATTGTGCTGAAAATAGGCATTTTGGGCAAAAAGAACATGCCTATTTATACCAGCGCGAATGAACCGGGCCAACAAAGGGTCAACGACCGGCGAATTGAAAAACATAGAAGAATGGTCCAATCCAAAGAGGGGGAGGAAAATTGGTGTGAAAGAAGGATGCGGGGAAGAGGATAAATGGCAAATTGAACCAGCTGGATTTATGCGTTTAAAAAGGCAGAACTTATTTATATTTTTGATTGTGCCTTGGGGGCTCGGGGGCAAAAGAGCGACGAAAAGAAAAATAATAACAATAAACAACTCTGGGCAAAATGGATGGACAATGGAATAAAAAAAACAAACAATTTGGATTAAAGGGTGGTTGTGGTTGTGGCCAAGGCCATAGCATTATTTGAAAAATAAACAACATGTTTTTCTGGATTTGTCCAAATTTTTATGCAATTAATGTCCCAAAAACCATTAAATAATTATGTGAATTCATTAAGTTTTTAAAGTATCAAATTCATCATTTCAGTGTTTCCCCTTTTGTAATTTGAGCCTCCAGGAATTCCACTTTTCTCTCCATAGAACTGATCGAATCATTCAAAGTGGCCAATTTTCCTTTGCAATTCAGCTCAAAATTTGCCAAAAATTCGGTTATTTGACGGACATTGTCGGCCAACTGAGGCGTGAGAGTTCAATTTTTATTGGAATATTTTGTGTTAAATGAACGCACCAATTGGATGAATTCCCGATTATCCCAATCCTCCTTTAATTGCCTTTGAATAGCCATCGGAGGCATCATGGGTGGGCCAGAGCCTGGGGGCAAAGGTGGCATTTTAATCTTTTTGGAGTGGGCTTATTATTAATTAAATGAACATTTTCGGAAAATATGTATTGGAAATTGATTAAATTAATTGCCAAAAAAAGAATTAAATAAAGGCCTTCAAATTTATGCACACACAAACAATTGAACATAAATATAAATGAAGAAAATATTTTTATTTAAATGTTAAACACGTTTTGAGCCATAAAATTGGACGATTGATTCGATGATATACAATTAATAAGAAAAATACTGGACAAATAAAGAGAAAATAATACTCCATATTAAAATTAAATTGCCATGTGAAGAAGGGAGGGGGGGGGGATTAAATTGCGGATAAAATGCAACAGATTTATAGAAAAAATATGAAAATATTCATAGGCATCATTTGTGATTTATTGCACCATTCTCTTCTCCTCTCATTGTTAATTCAAATGCCATTTTCCACGTATGAATGGGTGGGCACCAGCACATCTCCTTGATCATTCAGTTGTTGGGATCGTTCGCCGCCGGCACCACCTCGCACACTGATTTCGTCGGCTTCAGATTCGTCGGCACCAGGATCGGGTCGAGAAGTATTCGATGGTGTTGAGCCTTGGCCGGGGGAAGTGCCACCGCCATTAACTTCCTCATCCTCCTCAAAGCAAAAAGTGGATGCCTTTGCCATTCGTTGATTCCATCCTCGAACTGAAAATGATTTATTAGAGGTAATTATTAGTCAAGGATGGTAATTCATTTACCCATAAACCTTGATAAATTTGGGATCCTTTTAAATCCTACCCTGCCTAAATCTAGCACTAATTTCCAAGACCTAATATATTTTATGCCTCATGAAAATGTTGGTTTATAACAAGAAATTTTATGGGTAAATTGTAAATTCAATGATTTTATGGATAAATTAATATTTTCTTGCTAAGCCCAAAAGAGTGCGACTGCTCACCTTCTTCCCTATGCAGATTGATTCGTTCCACTTGATCGGATGGGATCATTGCTGTGTGATCAACAGTGGATTCATGCGGCATTAGGGACATAAAAAAGAGAGAATATTAATCGGAAATGTTGGATTAAAAAAACAAACATTGGTGCTCGAAAGAAGTAAAATGTTGGATAATGGACCAAATTGAAGCAGGTTGAGGCATACAAATCGGCATAACGTTCCACTTGTGAGGCAAAAAATGTGGTTCGGGTTCCATGGCGAAAAAGTGAGCCGAACACGGAATATTCTTGATCCATTTCCACGGTCACCTCCTAAATATTTAAAAATAATTATAAGTAATTACTTATAATATTACTCGAATTGATTTTAATACGCTGGCAATTTCTGGTTTGTCCCGGTCTCGGGTATTTGCATCCAAATCTTTGTAAAGATTTGCCATTTTTGAATCCAAATCACGCAGCTTTTCGAATAATTCCCTCTTGCCAGTCCAAACCGCCAATTCATGATTCAATTCGGGCACAACAAGGAACGTTCGCCAGCCTCTAGTCTTCTTTGAGCGGAGAACATCTCCAAAAATGTGATCACCAATGTAGAGAACATCTTTGCCTCGCGCTTTGACAAGTCGGCGAAATGTGTCACATGAACCTTAAGAAAACATATTTGAGCAAAATAGATTTTTAAAACCTCCGGAGTAGACTACTCCACTTTTCAGTGGGCCACTAGGGCTGCCAATTTTGAGGGCGCCCGTCTCAGCATTCACCTCTCGAAAAACGGTTCCTTCTGCGAACCAAAGTGGCTTTCGGGCATCCACAATTGTAATATCGAAAAAATCACGCCAATTCTCGCCCAATAAATAGGTCATTATGGCCTTTAAATTGCAAATATTTTTATAACAAAATATTTCCCCTACTTTCGTGTATTGATATTCACTGTTGGTAAGCAAAAATGTTTTTCGGCCAGTGTTGCGTAATTGACGTAGAAAGTGGTAAATCCGGTCATCCTTTTCCACAAATTCATCAATGTTTTCAACAATTGTTCGTTTGAGAATTCCGCCAGCCTAAATTTTGATTTTTTAAACAATTTTTCCACATTGAATTACTCACATCATGGACTGCATCCATCGCTTCTCGGATGTCCTAAAAATATATAATTTTTATTGTAATTTAGTTTAAAAATTGAAGTTACTTGGAAAATGGATTTGTAGGACATAATGATGTCACCTCGACGAACACCCTTTTTATCTTGGGTACTAAAAGATTATTTGTTAATTGAATTTGTTTTATTTTTACATTTGATAATCTGCTGAATTGTCCAAAAAATCGACAAGTCTGGCAATCAAATAAGTGTCTGGCATATTGAAGAGAGTATTCAGCACATAGATTCTCTTGTCAGACAATTGTATGAATTTGTTTGGGTAACATTCCTCAATTTCGGCTGCTGAGAGGAAATGAAGGCCATGGGATGCAACCAGGATGTTCCCGAATCCATCAACTTTCAGCAAATTTCCATAGTCGGTGTCGAGCCAAAGTCCTCTAACGGCAAACACTGGGTCGTAGACCAGTGAGCGGATTTCTTCAGGGTATCTGAATTTGATGAATTATATTTTTGTAAAGGTTAATCTGTTGATTTTCATTCAGAAAATATATTGTTTTCCATTTAAGGAAACAATTCCGATTTTGTTAAATATTTATAATTCCCCAATCCTCATTCCTCACCCAATTTCAATTAATCGCTCAATAACCAATTTGAATGCCTCCGCCTCCATTCGAGGTGTTTTATAAACTAAAAGATAAATTGAATGGAAAGATGAATGTCAATGTATACCTGCGAGTGTATAATCCATGTCGAATCCGAAGAATTGGATCCGGTCAAGCATAATGGCCCGATTCACAAAAACACTAAAATTTTGCAAAATTTAATTTTAATTAAATTATTATTTAAAAATATTTTAAAATTTTCCACTAAAATACCAACTTTTCTTCAAAATTAGCCGGCGGTCCTAGCCCTTTCTCCTCTTCCTCTTCCATTTCACCAGCAATTGGAAGGAAATTTCCATTTTGATGAATTTTGTCGAAGTTTTTTAGGAATGGAATTGTTGAAATTTGTGGCTTTTTCCCTCCTCCATTTTCCATGACTTTATTTGAAGGAGGACAAGGATTTTGGTGGGGCAAAATTTTTTGGGTATTTTTAAAATTTGTGGTAAAGAGGGAGAGGGCCATCATTTTTATGAGAATAAAATTGTGTCTGCCAATTAGTTTAATTGAGCGGCAAAAATTACTGCCGGGGCGCTGCCACTAACAGGATTATTCCTTTTTAGGCAATCGGGAACAATTTTTCATGGACATCCATCAATTTTCCGCCGATAGGTGGAAATAACAGCAGCAATTATCATAGGGGGAAAATGGAGGGTGGAGGCAATGAACTTCCAAAATAATTTTTTTGATAAGGTCCCAAAATTATAACAGAAAAAGAAGCTGACATGGCAATCACACCATGTACATATTTAGTGGGGGATCATCGAGAAATTTAATTTTCACTAGCTTTAGGCTGATAAGTAAAGAATTTTTAGCAAAAATTTTGAAAATTTCTGAGATGGAGGGGGCTTCACTTTTGCAAAATTTAGGTCTCGGGTTCGAATCGGTAAACGTAAAGAATTGGGGTCCCAAAAAAAATTTTTTTTTTAATTTTTCAAAAATTGCTATATGGGGGTTATTTGGGGCGTAGAACACGAATCTGACATCCATTTTGCCATATCTGACCATCTTGGTAGCATAATGCTGACTTTTGTCAAGAAAAGGTAAAGGGGGGACCAAGGCCAATTTTCAAAATATTTTTAGTATAGTCATATTATAGCTCAATCGACGCAGCTCAGCGAGCTGAATCTAATGGTACCATTTTTATTATGTAATACTGATATATAGGTAAGTTATGACCAAAAGAAAAATTTATCTTGGTAAGCTATTTAGACCTCTAACTTGAGCGAAACGCAATATTATGAAATAAAAGTGGTACCATTAGATTCAGCTCGCCGAGCCGCGTCGATTGAGCTATAATACGACTATATTAAAAATATTTTGAAAATTGGCCTTGGTCCCCCCTTTACCTTTCCTTGACAAAAGTCGGCATTATGCTACCAAGATGGTCAGATATGGCAAAATGGATGTCAGATTCGTGTTCTACGCCCCAAATAACCCCCATATAGCAATTTTTGAAAAATTAAAAAAAAATTTTTTTTGGGACCCCAATTCTTTACGTTTACCTTCGAATCTACCCAGGGTGAAATTTTTTCGGACTATTTTTATATATCCTAGTGTAAATTTTTAATCGAAATATAGTAATTTGAACAAATTGTATGATCGGATCATTGACAAAAAATTTAATTTTCCATTCATTTTTTGAGTCTAATCAAAATAAATAATGCCACCCACCGCTTTTCTGGCTCCCGTTTATACATCATCGACTGTTGAGGTTGCAAATTTTTGGGATGATTATGCATAGAAGTGGATGACATTTTTGGAAAAAAATCTGTAAAATGTTCTATACAAGTAATAAATGAAAATTAAAATGGATAAGAAAAAATGAGGGAATTTAACCCTTTTTAAAAACATTAATTTAAAAGTTTAAAAATAAATTTAATGAGCAAAAAAATAAAACAATGTGAAATAAATGGATGTTCTAAATAATTCTTCCATTCTTCCTGTGTGTTCATCCCCTCCATCCCATCCATTTTGTCTTCTTGTATTGTTCCTCTCGTTCCTTCAATTCATCATCCCATTCGCCCCAATCATCTTCCTTTGACTTTTTCTCATCTTCTTCGGCCAATGCCAATTGTCTGCTATATCCTTCTTCTTCCAGTTCCTTCATCAATTGTTGTACAAAATAATGTTTGAGTGGTTTGGCTGGGGCATTGTCCTCCAAATCTTGTTGCTTTCTGCATGCCCGGTTCAAATCCAGGCCCCACCATTCTGCCTCCTCCAATGGAATAACAAATTTCTGGTATTTTGTTTTGACGTATTCATGCCTCTCCGGGTTCGTTGGATGATAATTCTTTAAAAAAGAGGAAAATTATTATTCATTTAAACTTCTTAAATTATTATATTTTTGGTTGAATATTTTCGCCAAAAAATGTAATTAAATTGAATTATCAAATTAATTAAATTACAAAAATTAACCTGTTTTGCCAGTGAAATCAACATTTGTCTCTTCAAATCCATGCCCAATTTTGAATTAATGTCGATGTCCGCAGTTTCCAACAAGTAAAAATCCAATCCAAAATGTTTGTCAATGAGTCGGCTAACTCGTTCGGTGGCAACAATTTTCATGTATTTGTCGAGTATTTCGGAGTAGATAATCAGAATGTTCAGTTTGGGGAACCAGAGACGGGGAAGCCAATGTCTGGGCAATACTTTCTTCTTGATTTTGGGCCCCGATTCTTGGTAGCCTTTCACAACGCCTTCGCCGCCCCAAAGGCCTTGGTCTTGTTCTGGGCAATGAACAGGCAGGATTGGATATTCCTTGAATATGTGGATTATTGAAATATTGATTTAATTAATTAAAAACCTCCGTCTCCAATTCAACCATTCTTTTGGTGTCCCAATAAAATCGAATCTTTGGTGGTTCATAATGAATTGGTGTACGTTTTGCGAGCACATAATTCTTCCAATACCTCTAAATTATTATTAATTTTGATCATTAAAATCATTGTTGAAGCAAACTTGTTGATAATGTTTTGGTAATCTGTGCACAATCGAGTCTGGATTATCCCAACATTCTTTGTTCCTTTTGATTCGCTGGTTCATTTCCCAATCTATTACTGGCCTTGGCGCTGCTTGGGTTAATGGAACCAAATTCTTGGTTAATGAACAAGATTTAACCATCGACATCCTTTAAAATAGGTATATAAATTTGAAGTGGGAAAATGTCATAATAAATTGAATATTTAATAAATCTATGATTGTTGATCAATTCAATATTAAAATATTTGATTTAGGGGTCACTACACTCAATCCATCAAGTGTGAATATACTTCAAGTTTTTAGGAAAAAATTTATACTTTTATGTGAAACATATTTAAATTGAATTCACAACACATTTTAGTAAATTATATAAAAGTCGCTGGAGTGGAGAATGGATGGCGAGGATGGAATTGATTTAGATTTTTCGTAAAAGAATATTAAATCTTTTTCCTCAATTAGATAAAATGTTTATTTAAATTTATTCGCTAGATTTTTTGATAAAAGATATCGGGGGATAAATGGGCGGCGGCCAAAATGTGTCGATGAAAGAGGAAAAAACAAAGTCCTTTTTTTATCATGTTCGTCATCGTCTCGTCTTCATTCTTTATGACGTTCCAAGGATCAGGGCAACAATCATTCCATATAGACCAAGTACCTTGAAAATGACAAATTTACATAGATTTATAAAATGGTTGAAAACCTCGGAGAAGATCAGGATGAGGATCATTCCAACAAAAAGTCGCGGCTGTTGGGCTGTGCCTCGAACACCTGCATCGCCGACAATTCCAATCGCATAGCCAGCACCAAGTCCACAGAGCCCGCACGTGAGACCAGCAGCCAAATGGGAGAAACCTTGTGCCAGTGTGTAGCCTTGACTCGCCGGTTGCACCTTTCCTTTCAGCACCATTGCCACGACCAGTCCATAGATACCAATGATACCTTAAGATATTTTGCATCATTAATTGATTTGTATTTAATTTAAATAATGCTAACCAGCCATAATGACGGGGATGACGGATTTCATGATCAATTCGGGTCGCATCACTCCCATTGAGCAAATGCCAACCGCTGATTTTGCCGTGCCATAGGCTGCTCCAAAAACTGTGAATATTTGGGCGGATGCGGCACCAATGTAGCCGAAAAACGGTGCATAGGCGGCTTGTTCTGCTGCTGCGATATCAAATGACATTTTGTTGTTGCTATTTTAATTAAATTCTTCTCTAATTTAGCTAAATTAATAATTAATAATTAGACTTAAAGGTTTATCATTAAAGAAATCGAAAATAGGGGAGGATCAAGGCACGAATTAAATTGTAAATTTACGTGAGGAATGGTTTTTAGTAATGGTTTTATGATTATGAATGATTGGGGCTGCGTGACAGTCGATTAGTTCTGAAGCTGCCGGTGACAAAAGGTGAGGGGAAAAATCAAAGACCGACCACTGTGGATGATACATATTCATTCGCGCTTGCAATTCATAGAGGAAAAAGTTAGATATGGATGGTATATGTGTAATTGTAATAGTCACAAAAGAATTAAAGGAAAATAGGGAATTCATTGGGTTGGGTGCTTACGGATTCGCACGCGCCTCGAAAATATTATCGAAAAAAATTTATAGGTGGGAGAGTAAAAGGGAGTGGAATTTTTTGGTTAATGATTTGCTGGTCGTGTTCAGCCCGCAAAGCTAGAGAAATAAATTATTGGAAAAATATGCTGAGTTTACGCATTAAAATAGAAAAAGGCTACTTTTATGTCGGAAGCAGAGAATGGCCTCGCCGACGGTTGCTTTCTTTTTTTGTTAGAGTAAATGGAAAAGAATAAAAAGGCTAACCTCATAGGCTCATAGCACACATAATATTAGCATCCGGCTTCTATTATTGAATAATGCCTGATTTCAGCCAACCAAATGACATGAAAGCGCAAAAATTCACTTTTGTTTTGGCTTTTGTTTTGTAAAAAGTAAACTCATAGATTTATTACTAAGTTAAAAATAATAAAATTGGTAGAAATTAAAAGCGTTAAATATTCATCAATCTCAAAAGAATGATTTCATGTCGTGCAGCTAATTAATGATTAAATCACTGAATGAACCAGCATTTCGACATTTTTACGCAACAGTATACTAGATATATTTTTATCGACTTTTTTGGCATTATGTAATTTTATTTTTTTAAATAAAATGAGGGGAATTGAAAAACATTCAATTGAAATGTTTACGGATAAAGAAACCCAAATTTCTAAATATTTATAGGTTTATTTGTTATTATTTTTGAGCATCTAATCACTCGGCATCGGCATTCATCACTCTCTTATAAATATATGTGTTTTCTTTTCATCAAAATCCTTCAGTTTCTTTTTCAAGAGCAATTTTATAAGCCAAATTAAAGGCCTCTCCAAGTGTCATAATAATCTCCTTGGCAATCATCTAAAAAGTATTGAAAATTGGCCTTCATGTAAAAAAATATCCCACCGCTGTTAAAACACAAAACACATGGCTAAAATCCTTGTTTCCATCCTTGAAAATGTAGGCAAAACAATTCAGGTCGAGTTCATCTTGGCAAACAACTTGAATATTGCTAATTGGCTGATAACAAATTGCCTTTCCCTTTAAAATATTTATTATTCGTTGCATTTGTGTTAATTGTCCACCTTTTCATCGAGAATGTTCACACCCAACACGGAAATTTCCATCATAACATGGGGAACTTCAGCCAAATAACCGGCTTTTTCCTTAAGAAATCAAGCGAAAACGATAATTTTTACAATAATTGTTTCCCACTTTTGCGACATTCATTGCCCTTCGGCAATCCTCCGTGCCTTCTATATTTGAGATTTCTGTCACGCCCAAATAATGAGCTGTGAAGCGGACACAACCCTCCACCAATTTTATGCGCAATTCGGCCATATCGACTTGAGGCGAAAGTGAAGCCGCACGTGAGGATCGACTAATTGTGCTGCTTGCCTTCGAATCATTGGCACTGCTTTGTTCACGGGATTCATCACGTTGATTGGGGGAAGAAGAAGAATTTATCGTATTTTCCATCAATGAATGAGATTCTCTTGAAATTGCTCGCGGGTTAATTTGATTCGATTTTGACACCTACTTTTTATTTGAATTCAATGATTGTTGAATTTTCTGGGATTTTGTGGCCAATTCCAATGAGCGAATTATGCGTGCAATATGGCCCAATTGGATGATGCCCATTTTCTCCAAATCGGCTCTGCTCAAATTGGCTGCCACCAAATCGGCAGAATATGTCAAATTGGCACGCGAAAAGCAGCCAAGTTGATCGAGTAAATGCAGGGAATTTAGCCAATCAGAGACATATTCAAAGTCGGCTTAAGATTAATGAAAAGAATTTAAGGAATTGGATGAGTGTTCTCACAGGCCATTGGAATGCATTCCGGCAATGTTGTATCATTCAAATGTCGGCAAATTCGCAATTGGCATTTCCTCTCGATGCCCATTTCGCCCATCAATTTTGTGTTCAATGCGCCTTTCTTCAATTGAGTGAGGGGGGGGGGGGGGGAATTACTGTAGTCAAAGGCCAATGCCCTTACCATAAATTCCACTCGATCAAAGCCATTCCCAAATAGAATTGGACCAATTTGTGTGGCCACCGATTCCTCCAGCCCAATTTCCTCCCTCAACCAAATCACAATTAACAAAGAGGAACATGGACTTGGAGGCGGTGAATTTGAATGGCTGTGGCCATTTGTCATGGAGGAATTGGCCAATCTATTCGGCGAGGCAATTCCATTGGTCAATCCATTCGATGAGGAATTTGTTATTGGGCCATTTTGATTTTGTGATGGACCATAGAAGGATTCCCTTTGGAAACTTTTCAACAAATCGTCAATCTGAACAATCCCCGTAAATTAATGCAAATTCCCACCCCAAAAGGGACACTTGCCTCTTTCCATCGAATTTCCTCTTCATCAAATTCCATTTCCTTCCTGCCTTCTCGAATCTTTCCTCCCTTCTCCTCCTCTTCCATTTGATTTACGTGAATTATTGCGTCGGCTGCTCCCTGTCCTTGGCCTTGTTGAAGTGGCGGTTTTGCCTGGGAATTATGTCCCATCGGCTGCGGGAAACCGTTGGTGTACCCATTCACTGATAGTGGCGACGGCGATGAAGATGGAAATTTGTTTGGCAATGACGAAGGAAATCCTTTGCTACTGGAAAGGGGTTTAAATTGGAGAGGCAGAATGTTGGGTGGAATATGAGGGGACTACTTGCGGTTTGGTGAATGGTTGGGTGGAGTGGGCGAGAATTGGGAGATCAACGGTGGGAATGAACCATCAACGGTGGATGATGAGGAAGTGGGCGAAATGGCCAATGTGACAATGGAATTGCATGATTCAAAGGGCAATGAGCGGATTTCACCTTCATCCATTGGTGAAGATTGTTCTTGAGATTCAGATTTGTCAGTTGAAGGCTTCTGTGCAAAATTTACATATTTGGGGAAGAAGCTTTTTATTGAAGGGATTTAAATTGATTAAAGAATAGGGGGGAATTGAATATTTCCGATTGCTAATTATTCATTACTTTGAGCCATAGCTCAACGAGGCAATAGTCAATCCGAGAAGGCAATATACCATTTGAATCCCTTTTAAATAATCTAAAAAGTTGCTTTGAAATTTTATGTAATGTGGCTTAAAAAATTATATGCCTTTGAGTGTAATCAACTCAAATTTTTGGAGGAAAAGCAAAAAGCCACTTATTTTGTAAATTGTTTTAAACTTTCAAATCAAAATAATAAAAAGTGGCTTTTTAAAGGTTATTTAAGGCTTTAAAATGGCATATAGCCTTCCGAAATTGATTGCTTCCTTGTTGGACTATGGCCATAAAAACGACCAATATTCATCTTTTCAAAGATGTTCTTACAAATGAACGCACAAATCGTCGTTCCGGAGTGTTTGGCTCAGTTGTGCATGCCGATGTGGTCAACTCCTCGGCCTTGGCCAATGGAGCAGCCGAATTCATCATGCCTTCTTCCTTCCCATTTAAGGGAAAAGAATTTGGAGGCGATGTGCCCATTCTCCCAAGGGTGGAACATGGCGAATAGAATGTGTCAATGCCAAGCAATTCCTCGGATCCCATTCTCATCAATTGGTCTAATTCAGGCGATTTACATTTATGGCCAGGAACCACGGGGAATTGGTGACCATTTCGAACTGGCGAAACCGGTTTCGACAAGCTGGCTCGCAATGTTGAGGTTTTGGAAGGAAGTGAGCCTTCTGAATTCATCGATGGCGATGTCATTTCTGCACCACCGCAATTATGATGCCATTTTCTATGCACAAAGATGAATATTTTTCCAATTTATTAAAATCCCCATTATCACTTTTGTGCCGATGATCCTTGTGGCGAAGGCGCATTATCATAGACGAATCCACCTTTTGGCACATTCTGATAATTTGTCGATGGCATTATCATTTTTTCGTTATTATTGGCCAATCCATTTTGTGGTGTTGGCAATGGTTGATAAGCACAACAAGGAGAGGGAGAGGATGGCGAATGTGTGGCTTAAAAATTAATTTAATTAAATAGAAAGGTAAGAGTTAAGGGCCACTGAGCATCGATGATTGTGTATTATTATACCTTTATTTGCTCAATGAGGAAATAGTCAATTTAGGTAGGGGTATATATCATTTGAAAGTCAAAAGTGTGCTCTACAAAGTGGCCATAAAACTTTTATAAATTTCTTTCTGCTTAAAAAGTGCATGTCGTATAACTAACCTGAAATTGGGATTAAAAACTGTTTATTTTAGAAATTGTTCAATTTTACAAAATTTATTAAGCCACTTTTTAGGAGACATTTAGGGTTTTCGAATGGCATATCGTTATCCTAAATTGGCTAATTCTTTGTTAAGTTATGATCAAAAGAATGGCTCAAACAGTAGTACACAATCCTCCTAATATTTCATTGACAAACATGAAGATGAATTGGATTGAGGCGACAATGTACTTCGTTGGCTTCGAACAGTGGAACCATTTTGTTGTGGTGGGCAAATTGGATTTGTTCGGTCAATTGTGGATCGAGGCGAGGGAATTGGAGCTCCATTTTGGGGCTAAAAATGTGAATTGAAGACTCAAAAATACTTAAATTCTCGAATTCAAAAGAAACGAACATTTCTTGGCCAATTCCGATCCTCCCTCCCTCCTCCATTCGGCATTAAACTCTGCCAATTCATAGTATTGTTTTGTACCGCCTTTTCATCATTCCCATTTCCATCCGTTGCCAAAATTGCCATACGGCATTTCCGCCATTTGACCAAATTCCTTTCCCTTTCTTTCCCATCCCTTTCTGTCAATTTTTCGTCCACTAATTTCAGAACGGTTCGACCATCACTGTCCTTGATGTTTTTGACGGCTCCTTTTTATATTTAATTTGAATTTAAGGAAAATAATTTTGCCCTCTTTAAGAAAATAATTTTATTTTGTTTCCATTCGAGAAAGAATTAATTTGCACTTTTTAGGTTGCCCCTTTCCGGAAAGAATTAATTTGCACTTTATCCGGTTGCCCCTTTCCGGAAAGAATTAATTTGCACTTTTTAGGTTGCCCCTTTCCGGAAAGAATTAATTTGCACTTTATCCGGTTGCCCCTTTCCGGAAAGAATTAATTTGCACTTTATCCGGTTGCCCCTTTCCGGAAAGAATTAATTTGCACTTTATCCGGTTGCCCCTTTCCGGAAAGAATTAATTTGCACTTTTTATGTCGCCTCTTTCCGGAAAGAATTAATTTGCACTTTATCCGGTTGCCCCTTTCCGGAAAGAATTAATTTGCACTTTTTAGGTTGCCCCTTTCCGGAAAGAATTAATTTGCACTTTATCCGGTTGCCCCTTTCCGGAAAGAATTAATTTGCACTTTTTATGTCGCCTCTTTCCGGAAAGAATTAATTTGCACTTTATCCGGTTGCCCCTTTCCGGAAAGAATTAATTTGCACTTTATCCGGTTGCCCCTTTCCGGAAAGAATTAATTTGCACTTTTTATGTTGCCTCTTTCCGGAAAGAATTAATTTGCACTTTATCCGGTTGCCCCTTTCCGGAAAGAATTAATTTGCACTTTATCCGGTTGCCCCTTTCCGGAAAGAATTAATTTGCACTTTTTTAGGTTGCCCTTTTCCGGAAAGAATTAATTTGCACTTTTTAGGTTGCCCTTTCCGGAAAGAATTAATTTGCACTTTTTTAGGTTGCCCTTTCCGGAAAGAATTAATTTGCACTTTATCCGGTCCCCTTTCCGGAAAGAATTAATTTGCACTTTATCCGGTTGCCCCTTTCCGGAAAGAATTAATTTGCACCCCTTTCCGGAAAGAATTAATTTGCACTTTTTAGGTTGACCCTTTCCGGAAAGTTCCAGATGTGTTTAAAAATTTAAAACATTAAATTCATTCAATGTTTATTTATTTTTCTATTTCCTCCAATACAAATTCACCTTTTTCCATTAAAATTTTGGCCATTTCGACTTGTCCCTGTTTGATGGCCGCATGCAATGCGGTTCCATCCTTTTCCAAATAATTTGGATCAAATCCATTTTCCAACAATGCCAACAAACAATCCTCATGGCCAAGTCGGGCCGCATTATGCAAAGGATAAATCGGGCAAGGAGATTTGGACGAATTGGGTGAGGCACAACAATCCGAGGCGCACTTAAAATTTTGTGGGATATTTTAGTGGATATCTTGCATAGGTATTAATGGCAAAAATTTTGCACAATAAGCATCCTTCCTCACTTGAACTGCAAAATCGGGACAATGCAACAAAAGAAGGCGACAAATATTGGCTTTGCCCGTCCTCACGGCAATATCCAATGCAGATTCCTGATGGGCATTTCGAAGGCGGGCATCAATATGACGCTGAGGAATTTAATAAATAATTAAGCATTCACATTTATGGTTGCAGATAGGAAACGATTAAATCTTAAGAGCAAATTCTTTGGACATAACTCAACGAGGCATTAGCCTCTCCGATAAGGCGATATACCATTTGAAAACCCAAAATATCCTCTACAAAGTGGTTTATATTAAATTTTGAAAAATTATGTTTTATAAAAGTAAAATTCATTTGAGTGTAATAGACTCGAATTTTCTAATTGAGTGGGGCAAAGCTACTATTTTGAAAATTTTTTAAAGTTTTCAAAAAATTAATGACGCAACTTTTTTGATGACTTTCAGAGCTTTCGAATGGCATATTACCTTCTCAAATTGACATTTGCCTCGCTGGGCTATAGACCCCCATATCATGTGAGGGTGAGGGCACCGTACCTGAAGAAGGAGGCGAACTGCTTGGCCATGCCCATTCAATGTGGCCAAATGAAGGGCCGTTTGTTTGGCATTGTCCACGGCATTCTACATAAAAGATGGAAGATATGGAGTGGGAAATTGTTTATATTTACTAACAATGATATCCGGCTCTTCGGTCAACAAGATCTTAAAAAGGCGCAATAATGTCCAAATTTTAATGGCTCATTTCTTGGTGGATTCACCTCTAAAATTGTTGTATGTCCGTTCCATGCGGCCAAATGCAATGGCAAGCAACCCTTCTTGTCCCGTGCCCGAACCAGTTGCACATCCTTTTGGACTAAAAATCGTGCCAATTCCCCATGGCCATTCAACGCCACCAAATGAAGGAGAGTATGGGAGGTGGACGGTTGGCGAAGGCCACAAAGCCAACCGGAGACAGGCATGGAGGAGGGGCCATTTGAAGAACGTAGGAAACTGTCAAAATAAATGAAATAGTATAAATAAATTAATTTACATAAAAATTTTACTTCGAAAAATCGGCGTTTTAAGGCCTAAAACTTGACCAAATCAGAATTATCCTTTTCTTAGCCTAACTTTGACCTAAATCCTAGTCTAAAAGAAAGCTTAATTATAACACTTATTAGTAATGGGTTATGGCCAAGTTAGTAGCCTCAAATTAATTCCTTTTTATATAAATTAATATTATTTCATAAAGCCACCTTAATGGGGATCGTTGCTTCTTGCCCTTTCGCGCAATCCACGATTGGACCCGTTGGGTTTGGCCCCTCTTGCAATCATCGAATAATTCTTGCATATTTTGACCAAAACCAAGATGATTATTTTGATGTTGCCTTCCCATTTGTTGCTGAAGAGGATAAAATTGTGCAATTTTGATGGAGGAAAAAATTGAATGGATGAATTTGGGGCAAAATTGAATGGAAAAATAAGGGCAACATAGAGGGAGGATTTGGGGCCGCTGATCCAATAAGCCCCCACATCGCCACAAGCCAAAATGTGGGCAGCTGCCTCCCTTTTGCGCGGCTGGCTGATGATCGCTTTTCCTCCCTTCCTTTTTTCCTTTTCATCTTCCCACCCAATCCACCATTCCCTTCCCAATTCACTAATGGACTTTGACTCGACTCGCCCAAATGTGCCTCCTTCGTCCTAATGAAATTGGTCGTGTGGCTCGAGGGAAAGAAAGGGGCAAAACCTGTGGAGGAGGAGGCGGATGGCGCGAGTCATCAGTGTCATATCGGTCAGGACAGAGGGCTAATGGAAAGGGAAAATATTTTAAGGAAAACAAAAGAAGGTGGTATTTATTGAGTTTTATTCGAAATTGAAAGGGATAAGGACAATTGAGTACAGCCGATTGGGTACCAGCCATTTTTTGGCACATAGCTCAACGAGGCTTCAGACAATTTAGGAAGGCGATATATCATTTGAAAGCCCAAAGTGTCCTCTACAAATAGGCCTTATTAGATATTCCAGAAAAAAAATTTTTTAAATGTGTTTGAAAGTAATGAACCCGAATTTTTAAAGGAAAAGCTGCTTATTTTGCCAATTATTTAAGTTTAAAAAAAATTAATTAAGCCACTTTTTAGTGGACTTTCAGGGCTTTCGTATGGCGTATCGCCTTCCAGAACTGGTTGCTTCCCCTTGTTGGGATATGGCTAAAAATACTCCGATCGGTTATACCCAATCGTTCTATTTCGATTCGAAAGAATTTCAAACAAAAAAATGTGTTCTTTGAATCGAGAAAATGTGCATTCATTCATTGTCCATTCAGTGTAAATTTGTGTAATAATTTTAGCATTCTTGATCACTTTCCTATGGGTGGGCAATCCATGAGAAAAATCGGAGGACGAAATCCTATTCCAAAGCATTTTTGCAGCAAAAGGGAGGCAAAAGGGAAGGCCGCCAATCGAGAATATTGGGTGGGATTGGTAACGACCACAAAATCCGCAGGAAATCCGTCCCCATTTTTTTGTTGATGTGGCCATTCAGCTATGACAAATCCCCCTCTCTTTCTCATATTTTTTGGGGAAGGAATTGATGGCCAACTTGTTTTTTTTTCTGAAGGGAATTTTTGGGCACATCAACAAAACGAAAATGCCTTTTTGCCGCCCGCCTTTGTGTGTCGCTCACTTTATTCTCCCACTTTGCACCCAAATGGCCATTAATAAAGAATGTGAATTGGAGGAAAGGTGGAAGAAATTGATGGGAAATGGCAAATGGGGAAAGGGGTGGATCGGCTGGCTGGAAATTGTTTTTGAAAGGAGGAAAAATGGATTAATCTGTGAAAATGGCCGATGGGCAGCACAAATGCACTTTTTCCTTTGTTGTGAGAATGAATGGCAATATTGGACACTTTTGGGAAATATATAAGGAGGGAAAGATGTTTTTGACAGATGAATAAAAAAAGTGAGAATTTTGTGATAGCCAATTAGCTAGGAATTCATCCAAATTATCACCGTTATAACTTATCAAGGATTCAACCAATTTTGATGATTTTTGTATCAAATTAAAGAGAAGAATTTTTGGCTATCAAATAGTATTTATTTAAATTGGTTTAGAAATGTAGAATTATGCCTAAAAATCTTTTAAAATTACCTTTATTGTTTAATTCAGTAGTTTTTTGGGCACAACTCCAACAATTTTGAGTCAATTTAAATAAAATTAATATCATTTAATAGCTAAATGTCCGCTCTTTAAATTGATAAAAAAATTATCTAAATTGGTTCATTCCTTGATGAGTTAATTAAACGGCTACCAGTTAGGTTGCTCTGATTAGCCAATGACTGAGAGTTCATTCCTCAAATGGAAAATTGTACAAAAAAGGAAGGAAAAGTGTTTGAATTGAAGAAGAATTAATTTCAATTGGTTGATTTCACGTTCATTTTGTGTACATTTTAATCAAATTTGGGGCAGCCAATTGATTTAAATTGCCAATTTGTGGCCAAAAATAGGCCACAATCCTTCCCCTCATTTTGCATTGTCTTTTCATTTTGTTTTGTGTGTGCATTTTTGGGCGGGTTTTTGGGGTCAATTCCAAATGTGGTGGGGCCAAAAACAAGTCAAAACCATCCATTCATTCCCCTCCTTATCCAATTCCCAATTGGCCATCAATATATTTTTTGTTGGTTGGCCTCTTCGAGATTCTCGACACCCGCCCGCTGGGAAAACAAAACGAAAAAATGGGTGGGGTTGAGGTGCTCTTTTTGCTCATCAGTCACTCATTCCAGCCCACTTGTGATGCTCCCAAAAGGGGAGATGAAAAATGTGGCCATCAATTTGCACGGAAATTCAATTTATTATATATTTTTTGGCATATAAAATATTGTTGGAGCCAAAGTTTTTTTAAGATGGGTCAGGTGATGGAAATAGCGCGAAAATTGTGTAGTTTAAATAAGGCACACAAAAATGGGATTAAAAATGAATAAATATGTTTTTGTTGTATTGGCTGCTGAATGATTGTGAATATTGGGGGCCGGCTGGTTGGAAAATATTTTCCATTCAATTCATTCATTTTCCCCCGCAGCAAAGGAAGCAGTGAATCAATCGAAAGTAAATATGGAGGGGAAGGAGGAGGAAGCATTCGGCGCGGAAGATGCAAAAAGGAGGCCAATTTGTTTGGTTGGGAAGGAGGGCAAAGGGCGATTGGGGGTGGGGAAACGGTTTGCGAGCACAAAATGGTGAACCAAGAAAAGGCGAAATAGTCATCCATTCAATCAGCAATAAAATACGCAATCAACCAGCCGACGACGATGAACTGCGAATTAATTTGTTGGCGAATTTTCCGCCCCCCCCCCCCCCCTCTTTCCCCTTGGGCGTCATCAGCAGCCAACAATCATTCATTCAATTTTGGGTCCAATTCATTTGAATTGTGCAAGGCCAAAATCGCCAAATTAAAATCATAGGGGAAAGGAACATGAAAAAATGGGAAGGGAAATATCCTCCTCCAAATATCAGTCAACCTTGAGGTCCACTTGACGTCGTCATCGTCATTCTTGGGGTTGGGGACGGAGGAGAGTTGTTTTTACCCGGCTGGCAGGCAGGATGGTTGGACTGCGCATTTTGTGCATTTTGTTTGTCCTCTGCGCTGAATGTGAATTTGAAGATGATGAAGAGGAAATTGGCGGAAATGGTGGAAAGGAATTTGCAGAGAGGGCAACCAAAATTGAGGGGGAATTGAATGGGTTTTGGATTTGGAAGAAGATTGAATTTTGTGCATATAAAATTAGAACAAGGACATTTTTAGACTATTTTGAATATCTTTTGGACATTTTTGGAGGCAATTTTGAATATATTTTTTTGTTCAATTTGTTCCACATTTTGTTGCCTACACATTTTCCTTCATTGTTCCTAATATTTTTTTTATTCCGCTTTTCCTCTATTATTCAATTCGAGACCCACACGTATTGCCGCCTCTCTCTCATTTTTTATTGTTTGCACACACCTTTTTCACGGATTAATTCCTCCCAGAATTGATTTTCAAAATATTTATGAATATTCCATTTTTAATCCAATTTCCCTCAAAATTCTTCCAAATTCAGTTCCCAATTTTTTCACTCAAATTCTCCCCAAGGTCATTTCGCCGCCCATCTTCTTTTCTCCCACAATTCAGCAACATAGAATCTTCGCCATCTTTCGCCCAAGGATCGATCACAACTTCCTTTTAGCTTTCATATTTTCATTTCATTCCCTACGAACAACATTTTCCCATAAAGGCAATCTCCTCCCACCCCCTATCGAAATAAGATATTATAATAACTAAGCCGTTCTTTTGGCCATAGCTCGGCGAGGCGATAACCAATTCGAGAAGGCGCTATGCCTTCCGAAAACTCTGAAGGTCCTCTAAAAATAGGCTTTTAAAAACTTTGAAAATTTAAATAATTTTTGATATAAACGGCTTTTTCCCTAGAAATTCGGGTTTATTACACTCAAATGCATGTAACTTTTTGAAAATATAGTCTTTATAAAATTTAATAAAGCCTTTTTGTAAAGGAAATCTTGATCTTTTCATTGTTATATCGCCTCCCCAGATTGGCTATTTCCTCATTGAGCTATAGCCAAAAGAATGGCCCAGGTTTTAATAAAAATTGCATTATCATATGAAATATCTCCATCATTCCCCTTATTTCCCCTTTGACGCATTTTCCCCACTAATAATAATCAAAAGGAGAATGTTTTGTTCCACCCACCCAAATTTACGTCAACCACCCACTCAACAAAACAAGAATATATTGGTAGATAATTGATGAATTGATTCGCCCTATCCATTAATTTGCGCGCAATGATGATCAATGAAAGGCGGGCATTGATTGTGTTGTTGGCCTCATTACTCTTGGATTTGTTGGCATTTACCCTCATTTTGCCACTTTTCCCCTCAATTTTGGAACATTTCTCCAAGCGGCAACACATTCAACCGGTCATTAAAATGGAATGGGCACCAACTTATCAGCGAGCCAACTTGTCGCCATTTATAATAACTCATCAAAAACTTAACCATTTATGATGAATTTGTAATAAATTAAGGAGCAGACTTTTGGCTATCAATTGATATTAATTTAAATTGGCTCAGAATTAATTGGAGTTTTCCTCTAAAAAAACATTTGAAATTATATTTACAAAGGATTAGCAAAATTTTCAGTGAATTTTCGAGTATAACTTAATCAGTTCTATACCAATTTAAATAAAATTAATATCATTGCATAGCCAAAAGTCTGCTCTTTAAAATTATACTAAAATCATCAAAATTAGTTATGTCCTTAAATGAGTTATTTTAAATGGGGACAAGTTGGTCCGACAAGTTTGGGCATAACCTCAAAAAGTTATCCTCTTACCTAATTCCAAATTTCCCCCAGGATCCAATCTTCTCCTCATTGGCCAAATTCAGTCAATCCCTCCAATCTTTGTTGGCCGTGCCCTCCCTTGATCGTTACAACAATGTATTTTTCGGTGGCATTCTCGGCTCGGTGTTTTCCTTTCTTCAATTCCTTTCCTCCCCACTTTTTGGCGCTTTCTCCGATCGATGTGGCCGAAAACCGCTGCTTCTTCTCGCCATTTTTGGCTCCATTCTTTCCTATTTGGTTCGCTTCTCAACCCATTTAAAAATATTCTTCCAAATTCATTTTCACAGTTCTGGTCAATTTCGGCCCTCAGTTTTTCCCTGTTTTTCTTCTCTCGAATTGTTGGAGGCCTCAGTAAAGCCTCCGTTTCTCTGTCAATTGCAGCCGTCACCGACATTTTGCCGGAAGAAAGGCGAGGCAAAGGAATGGTCAGCCACCTCCCGAATATTTAAAATTTAAGCTCTTTTTTGAAGGCTTTTGTTGGTGCCACCTTCTCGTTGGCATTCCTGATTGGCCCTTCCATTGGTGCCTATTTTTCCATGGGTGCCCGCACTGAATTCGATCCTTGGCCAGCCAGATTGGCCATCGGCCTTTCCTTGGTGGAATTGGCCATTTTGGCTCTTTGGTTGCCTGAAACTTTGGACAAGGGAAAACAAAAGGCAAATTTTTAGGTCAATTCCAATCTTGCCTTTCCATTTTAGGCCCATTCGCCTCTTTCCTTCTTGTCCCTAATCAGTCCTGACGCACTTTTCACTTTCCGTTTTATTCAAAAATCCACTAATAGTGGCTGCCATGTTCCACTTTTGCGTGCCTATTCCCTTGTTTATTTCCTTTTTCTTCTCCTTTTTGCCGCCATGGAATTCACATTGGGCTTTCTCACCCATATTCGTTTCCAATTCAGCAGTATGCAACAGGGTCGTCTTTATCTGTTCTCCGGCCTCTGCATGCTCATAATTCAAGGTTATTTTCTTTCATAAATTATTCAATATCCACAATTATCCTATGTCCTATCCAGGTTTTTTGGTCCGTCGAATTCCCTCAACCCCGAAGGCTCAATCAATTGGAGCCATGTTCGGTCTTTGTTCAATTATTCCCGCATATTTGCTCATTGCCATTGCCCATGGTCCATTCCTTCTCTATTCTGGGCTTTTCTTCTATTCAATCGGTACAATATATTAATTATAGATTCCTTAGTTTAAAAATTTGCATAGCTTTACGTATTATATAATGGATAGAGGAGTAACTGTTTTGGTTTCTGCCCGTTGCCGAAATGAGCCAATAGCCAATTTTTGTACATAATAAATGGAAATGGGGAATAATGAAAGAGAAACAGTATATTTCTGCTGTTAGAAATGAAGGGAACAGACATTTTTTCTCTGTCTTGAGGATTGAATGAAGAAGAGAAAATACGGTACCTCTTTCTAAACAAGTGAGGAAGAAATCTTCTTTGCATGCTGACATGCCCTCAAGGAATTTTGAAGGAGTACTCTTTATAAATTGGAGTATTGTATTGAAGGAAAAAGGAGATCCTTTTTGTTTACCGCAATCATAATTTTAGAAGGCAATTCCCAAACTTTTCCTAGATTAATTCCGCCTGTTTTGTGTTTTTGCTTAGAATAGTTCCGCCTGTTTTGTGTTTTCAACTTAGAATAGTTCCGCCTGTTTTGTGTTTTCAACTTAGAATAATTCCGCCTGTTTTGTGTTTTTGCTTAGAATAGTTCCGCCTGTTTTGTGTTTTCAACTTAGAATAATTCCGCCTGTTTTGTGTTTTCAACTTAGAATAATTCCGCCTGTTTTGTGTTTTCAACTTAGAATAATTCCGCCTGTTTTGTGTTTTCAACTTAGAATAATTCCGCCTGTTTTGTGTTTTCAACTTAGAATAATTCCGCCTGTTTTGTGTTTTCGCTTAGAAAATTCCGCCTGTTTGTGTTTTCACTTAGAATAATTCCGCCTGTTTTGTGTTTTGGCTTAAACTTTTTTTTATATTGAAATTCTTTAAATTTAATAAGCAACCTTTTCGAGAGTTTTTAGAATTTTCGAATGCTATGTAGATGGGCTATTTCCTCATTGAGCTATTTTCCAAAAACCCATGATACTTAATTGATTTCTGGATTTAATTAAATAAAAAATACTGTAAATATTGGCCTGATTCTATTTTATTATTTACTCTTAAATATTTTCGCATTTATGATAATGCCTTCTAGTCAAATTGATTCATTAACTGTCTATTCATTCAATTCCCCAATTATTTTTCAGCTTCGGCCACTGTCGTCCCTTTTTTGACCACTTTATTCACTCAAAATTGTGATCAAACCAAACGAGGTCAATGCTTTAATTTAATTTATATCTCAACATTTTCCTCATGTTCTTTCAGGTGCTTGTTTGGGTGCATTCCGTTCAATTGGCGCATTGGCTCGTGCCATTGGCCCATTGCTTGGATCTTTCCGTTGGCAAATTATATAAATCCAAAAAATTTCCCATAAAAATTGTTTCAGTTTTCTGGTTATTTGGCCCAACTTTAAGCTACACGATTGGGGCATTCGGTTTAATTTTGCCAGTGTTGATGTTCCGAAAAATTAGGCCAATTGTGGCAGAAAAGATAGAATGAATTTTGATACAAAAAAAACATTCCATATTGAATAATTATTTATTGTACAAAATGTGTAAATTATTAGTTAATCCTGCTGGGAAAATTCATTCCAAAGTCGGTTTTTCTCAGCGTCCAATTCCACTTTTTGTTCCGGTGAAAGGGCATCGCCCAAAAAATGCCAAACAACATGCCGAATTCGTTCTTGGTCGGCACCCGCATTTCTCGCTTTGCCAATTCTTTCTTGCAAATGCCTCAAATCATTTTGTGTCAAATAACGGCGAACAAATTCCTTTAAAGTGGCTTATTAATTTGTCCAATTTCTTCCAAATTTGCCTTTGTTCGATCCAATAATTTTGCCATTCTTCTTGCATCATTTTCCTCCAATAAAAGTGGTCGAATTGATGGAGGTCCCGGCGTTTGGCCTGGCGGAAAATTGTCACCATTTTTGGAAAAACTAGGCGGTTCATCCGGGAATCGACGAGACAATGGCGCTAATTGGATATCGGGTGGATTATTGTAGGCAAAAATGGAATTAATTAAAATAATTTGGAATAAAATAAAAATTAGAAATTTGGGCATTTTATTTTAATGATGGGAAAGTTAAGATTTGAATGACTGAAAAGTTGGAGGGAATTTACGATAAAATAAACCCAAAATTCATCCAAATCCAGTCCAAATCCAATCGACAAATTTCCAGCCGGTATTTCCCAGAGCCTCCGTTGGTTCATTCCCCTCATTTTCCTTTCTTCTGTTCATTGCCCCAATTTTCCTCCAGTTTTTAATCGCTTCATCGGCTTTCCCATGGCCGTTAATTCCGTCAATAATTGGCTCAAAAAAATTGGACCATAAAACCTAGTTTTATCCTAATTCCTTACCTTTGTTTTTGTTGGTCATACTTTCGCCAATTAATTCCATTTTGAATAGGGGGCTTCTCATAATCATTCCCCCTCCCCCATGAAGATATATTTCAGTATCTATATGTAGGCTTTTTTGACCATAACTTAAAATGGAATCAACCAATTTAGGAAGGCAATATGCAATTCGAAAGCCCTAAATATCCTCTAAAAAGTGGCTTAATTAATTTTTTGGAAAATTTAAAATAATTTTCAAATATGCGACTTTAACTCTAAAAATTAGTGTTTTTATATTCGAAGACATCAAACTATTTGAAAATGTAAATTTTATAAAAATTTTGAAGCGACTTTTTAAAGGATATGTTGGGCTTTAAATTGGTATATCGTCTCACTGGTTTCGCTATTGCCTCTTTGATCTATGGGCTAAAAACCGATGTTGATACTCTTATTCCCCTGCCCTTCCCCGCTCTCTAATTATGATTATGATAGATTAAATGAAATTTTTTAAAAAATGTAAAAATGGCCAAAAATGGAATAAAATGCGCAACTGTTGAAAGAGCAGATGTGCAACAAAAAACAAACAAAACCGACAAGAATAACTGACCGAAAAAAGGCCTTTTAAGAAGGGGTCAAGTATTGCATTCAGCAGAAGCAGATGTCCTCTTCACATAATCCGTCTAAATTATTTCTAAAATTTCATTCCATTCCCATTCTTTAGTCCATCATAGCATTTTTCAGCCATAAATCAAGACTCAAGCATTTTGTGGCCACTTTTTCTACATAAATATTTTTGGACTCCCATTTTGGCCTAAATCCAAATGCCTCCTCCCTCCCAAGGAATTAGGGGGCAATATTTTGTGGTGGCCCTTTTGGCCACTACTATATGGCCTCGACACTTTTTATGTGACGGGTCGTTGGTCGTCGTTTCCTAGCAAAAAATGTCCTTGCTTCTTTTGGCGGTCGGCAAATTGGCTGCCATAGGCAAAAACTGGGAGTTTTGTTGGTCCTTAAAGGAAGTGGAGATGGGAATATCTTTTGTGGCCAATGCAGCCGCCGATGGCCTCTTTTTGGCCACCACCATCACATTTTGTGGATGGGGGAAAATGGCGGAATGTTTAGGGCTGCGGGAATGGAGGCGATGTAGGGGTGGGAAGAATGACCGGCGGGGAAATGTTTAGGGAAAGAGCAAGGACGAAAATGGCGGCCATTTGCCCGCCCCCAGAGCGGTAGCAGTAAAATACGCAGCATATCCATAGGCCACCAGCCCACCACCCACAATGGGCTTCTTGCTGGGCTAATATATACTCGATATACTCGATGGTGGCTGCTTGGTCGATTGGCCCGATGGCCTCCTCGCTTCCTCGTCGTTTGTCCAGCTCGCCTCACCCAAAACCAACCTTCTTCATTCATCCCTCACCCCTTGCCCTCTATAATGTCCCCTCCCCTTTCCAAGCCTCGTTTTCCATTTGGCCCCGCCGGCCACTTTCCGCCTTTCCGCGACCTTCCCCTTCTTCCCTGCTGTGCTTCTGTTGGTCACTCTCGAGAGTCTTGGGGGAAAGGGAGAAGGGACTCGGCCAATCCACCCCAAATGCATTCAATCATCTCGCTGGCCTTCGCCTCTAAAATGCCTCCTTCCCCGCTGGCTTTTCCATTCATTCTTTCATCCTCCTTTTCAATCCCCTTTCCTGTGCCCCCACCTATTTACCACCGCTTTTGGCCCCGTAAATCCCACCATCGGCAGCTTCCATTCAATTAAGTGTGGCCAAAAGCCAATCCTATGGATTTCTTCCATTTATTTTCAGTCGCCAACTTTTTTATACCCTCAGCAGGGCATTAATTCACCCATGTTTTCGTAAATTCATTCAAAGCCACAAGAGAAATTTCAATACCTTGGGCCGTTCTTTTGGCCATATCTAAACAAGGAAGCAATCAATTTGGGAAGGCGATATACCATTCAAAAGCCCTAAATAAACTCTAAAAAGTGGCTTAACTATTTTGTGAAAATTTAAAATACATTATAGGTAAAACGCCTTTTCCATCAAAAATTAGGGTCTATGCATTCAAAGGCATATAAATCTTTTTAAACAGAATAAATTCATAAAAGTTTTATAGCCATTTTATAGAGGAAATTTAGGGTTTTTGAAAGACATATTCCCTTACTGAAATAGTTATCGCCTTTTTTGAGCTATGGCCAGCAGAATGACCAAGTACTGAATTGGGGGTGCAGCATTAAAAAATGCATAAAAAATAATGAGAATTTGGTATAAAAATAATCCACACAAGTCCAATTTGCCAATTCCGCGCTATCTCCTCCTCTCCTTCATTTAATTTGTTTGCCTGTCTTTTTTCCACTTGAACGCCCTCCAAAAAAGGTCAACATACCCCCGAGGGGAGGAATGTAATGTGAACATATATTGGTAGAAATATATAGGAGAACATCGAAAGGGGGCAAACTTTTACTCGTCCTTCACATTCTCATATTGGAAAAGGAGATGGATGGAATTGTGAGGCTGACTTTTAGCCGGTCGCCATTCCATTTTTTACTGCTTTTTGCGCCGCCCCACCGCCTATTTATGGCCCATGGCTCGGTTAAGGCAGTAGCAAAATAAAGTGGCGAATGGAGAAGAATGGGAGTGGATGATTTTACCGAAGGAGTTTTTCTTTGGGTTTCCCCTCCTCCTTATTTTCACATTTTGCGCCAATTCCGCATTCCTGCGTCGTTTCTCCTTTCCTAATCCAATTGGTCGTCGATTTGGTCAATGTGTGCCCAACTTGCCTCCTTTCCTCCCTTTGGCCCGGGTAACTAATCCCAAGGTTGCCGGGCCAATAATTGAATTTGCTTATCCAGTAAAAAAGGCCCAATTTTTGGACAGCCCCTCCCAACCTTTACTTGACCATTTTTTTCCTACCAAATTCAACTCAACCAACCAAATTTCTTTTCAACCCATACCCAGAAGGGAAGCGTCTTAAAAATATGGCCAAATTCCTTCCCTCAATTTCCAATCTCCATTTCTCCCACTTTTCCACATTTTAATGTATTGGTCCATTTGAATTGGACTGACCAAAATATTGGCCAGCCTCTCCGCCCAATTCCTTCCCAGGGGCCCATCCCATCTTCCGTTCCTCTCCTTTCTTTCTCCGCGCAGTGCAGTTTGCGCACAAATATCGTGCAAATCCGCCTCCGAACGGCCTCACATCATCATCGGTGAGGAGGGAAGGCCATTCCTCATTCCAAATGGTCAGCAAACAAAAACAGCCGCTTGCAGCCTTTGCTTTTCGTGGCCTTCCACAACAATTCTTCCTCCTCCAATTTTTAGTCCATTCATCGAACAATTCTCCCCCAATTCTTCTCTCCTTTGTTGAGGCGCGATAAAGCCTCTTCACCCCCTTCTAAAAATCCTCTTTGGGAGGGACATTATTGTGCATTTTGCAAAGCTGCAATTGGCCAAAATATTAGCACATAGAAAAAATTTGGGCCAAATGCAAAAGGGGCCACTGCCACCGATTTGTAATTTGTATACCGTCGTCCTGATTTAATTTCATTTATTCTGCATTTAATTCCGCCTGTTCTGATATTAGCCACGGTTTAATAAGAAAGAAGAAGTGGTTTATATTGTTCATCCATTCCAAATGAATCATTTGTTGCTGGAGGGATGGGTCGATGCCATTTCAGCGGAAGGTGGAAATCAATCGCCTTTCCTCCATCCAAACCACTCCAACAAACCCCACCACAATTTTATTTGCACAACCGCAAATGAAGAAGAAGAACACACTTTTTAGATAAAAAAAAATATAGAAAATGATCCTCCCTTCTTTTTCCCATTCTTCTTCTTCAAATCAAACAAACACACACTCAAAACATTGGCCGATTTTTATTCAATCCATCCACTTTTGATGATCCTCCCAGCAAAGTGAATTTATTCCATCCAATTTTAATTGACTTTACGAGTAAATTGGCCAGTCCTTCCCTCTCCATTTTGGTGGACCATCCATTGGGTGCGCCAAAAAGTGCGAAACTTCAATCCAGTTGGACTGGGCCAAAATTGCATCCATATTTTTGGTCTCTTTCCTTCCCGTCCCTCAGCAGATTGCATTATTATTCAATCCATTTCCATATTCCCAGCTGTGCTTTGGCCCCATTTGCCACTCGGTCCCTCATTCCCTCGCGTGCTGAATTGATTGCCTCTCCGGCGAAAGCACCAATAAATTTGGGGGAAATTCGAGCGCCGCGAGGGGAGAAAATATCCAAAGCATTAGGAGGGAATAGGTTTTAGGGTTTTGGCTGGGGAAATGCCCTCAAAGAATCGAATCGATCGCCGCTATGTTGGACCGGCGGGTGACGACGGTTTGGTGGGGAAGAATTGGAGAAGAGGAGGAGGGACCAAAACAACCATCATCGACGATGGGGGACGAAGAAAGAAAGGTGTGCTTGGTAGCAGTTGAATGGGTTTAGTCGGGGGAAAGGGCTAATCTTTTTGTGCTGACCAACCGCAAAAATCTTTTGGCTGACTCATTTTACATTTTTTTAAATACATTCTTCCGTTTTGTATAAGTTTTAATTGTTTTTGATTGTTTTTTGATTATATAATGCCATCATTATCCACCCAAAATTAAAATTTTTAAACTTTTCAAATTAATATTAAATTATAAAAATAAAAATATCACAAAATAATTAATTTAATTAAGCATTTGCGATTTAATTAACGAAATAAAATCGATATTAAAATATACGGTATCGTGTACAAATCATTTTGCCATAAAAAAAGACATTTTGTACAATTAAATATTAATAAAATAAAATAAATAAAAAATGGGCCCAAGCGCCCAAGCCCAATTCACAATTCACATGCATTCCATTCTCGGTTCGCGCTTATTCCTATCCCGAATTATCTTTTCAATTTCTAATCAAATTATTTTAATTTAATCTTTAAAATTTTCTCTAAATAAATTGCATCAAATTTTCAGAAAAATGAGCAGCAGAAATTTTGCAGATTGGCTTTTAAGTTGGGCACATCGAGTGCCACATTTTGATTTTCGATTCCATCGACTTCGTCAGGAAACCCCGTTCGACATCGACCCAAATGGTGAATATGCACAGGTCAGAATATATTTGAATATTCAGTCAATAATTTGGACGGGCAATTTATCAAAAAGTTATTTTCGATATAAGAATAAAGGTCATTTTGGCTAGCCAAGGTCATGCAATCCATCT
Source organism: Pratylenchus scribneri (assembly GCA_030063045.1). NCBI lineage: Eukaryota > Metazoa > Nematoda > Chromadorea > Rhabditida > Pratylenchidae > Pratylenchus > Pratylenchus scribneri. The sequence goes on from JAQSEB010000007.1 coordinate 1,154,117, forward strand.
TCAAATCCACTCCTACATTTTCCCTTGGGAATGATGGATTGCTGGCACTACAAAAAGTCCAAAAAGGGAATATATTTATGCAACAATTTTGGGGGATTTTCCCAACCAAAATCCAAATAAAATTATTTAATTTAAATTATTTAATTTCAGTCTTTGGTGGTTCTCTGCGCATTTTGCCTCATTTTGGCTCTCCTATTTTTGTTGGCCACAGTCATTGTTTGGATTACCCAATGTTGCATTGCTCGCCGCTCAAATGGGCCAAATCGGACAAGTCGCCGTCGAATTGGTCGACTTTCTTGCGCACTTTTCCTGGTCAGCCTCATTTGCTTCACTCTGATGGGCGTTTGCCTTTTTGGCAATGAATTGCTGAATAAAAATGTGCAAACTTCGTTGGATGGACTCAGCCATTTGGGCGATGGACTTCGGCGGGCCGTTATTCAAGTAATTTTAAATTAAGTAAAATTAAATTAATTCGATAATTAAGACTCAAAAATTGAATCAATCTCAATGGCAATTGACACAACACATCGATGAATTGACCGTGCTGATTGAGCGCAAAAGCAGAGAACAGAAGGACGTCAATCAAACAGTAAATTAATTAAAATTGGGGTCAATTCAAAATATCTATATGAAAAATCAGGGAAAATTTAATGTTTTGCTCAAAAAATTTTCAAAACTTTTCTTTAAAAATTCATTCTCTTCAAATTTTTTTGCCTTTAGCAAATCCGTGAAGCCGATGCCCTATTGACGGAATTGTCGGACAAAGTGGACGAATTGAGGCAACGATTGACGAGGACATCGGCCATTTTGGCCGATACTCACTTCCTCGAAACTGCTCGACGCAAAGGAGAACGCATTGAATTTGAACGGTTAGTCGGGGTCAACTCCAAAATCTATACATCAAAAATCCATACATGGAAAATTTTTAAGGCTAGATTTTAGGTTAGTTTAAGGTTTTAGCTATATACACCCATTCCGTTGGGAAATGGATAAATCAATAATATTAATATTTATGGAAATTAGTGGTGCGCATCAAATTGTGGTCGGCCAATTTGGGTCAATCCTCCAACCTCTGCCCCACCTCAATTCCGCATTCTCTACTGTCCATTATTCCCATCACCCATCCACCAATTTATTCATATTATTCATTTGGATTCAAGCCCTGGACTGGACTGAGAATTTATTGGGAATTGGGATTGAGTCGGACAAAGGGGAGGAAATTGAATGAATAATGAACCCGAATAATGGGATGGAATTATGCCGGGGAATGAATAAAATAAAATTGAGGGAAATTAAATTTTAATTGAATAAAATGGTTGGAATTAATCAAATCCAATTTAGATGGCTTCTTTGCCTCCTTCTCCAACTGATTATGTGCGCCGTCCTTTTCGCCGGTGTCATCGCCTTTTGCCGCCAATCTCGCAAAGGGGCCATCATTTTCTCGGGCCTTGGTTTGGCCATTTTCCTGGTCACCTGGCTCCAATTTTCCATCGTTTTTCCGCTCACTGTGGTCAGTCCATTTACATTTAAATTCAATATTATGGCCCAAAAAATAAACAAATATTACCCATTTAAACTCTCCCTCATTTCAGTCCCATGCCGATTTCTGCTCCGATGGCCGCCCTTTCCTTCGCACTCGACTCAACGATGAACTCATCGACCTCATTCATTTCTACGGGGAATGCAGTCCCGAAGATGGCCTGCCCACCGCCATTCCCCTTTCTCCAATTGGTCAAATGGCCCAGGAACAGGCCGGCGCCGAACAACGCTTGGAGGCACTTTTGGCCAGAACATTCAATGGAAGTACGGAGGAAATGGACGCATTGGCCAGACAAACGCAGGCACAAATCCTAGGCTCCAACCGGCACATTGGCGCACTCCAATTCGGCCTTCAATGTGGCCAATTGCACAAAGATGTGCAGGCAATGCGACTTGGATTCTGCCGAAATGCTTTGTACGTTTTATTCACATTTTAAAAAATATTTTAACAAAAGAAGAACGTGGTGACTATTTAGCCGAATGGGTAACCCTCTACATTTGCAAAAGTTAGGGCATGAGTTCGAACCCCGTCCGAGGAAGTTAATTTTTTTGGGCTTAGTTGTGAATTTTATATATTTTTTTGCACTCTAAAGCAGATTTTATACCAAAAAATCTAAAAATTTTCAGACTCTTCATTCCAAAATTTAACTCTCAGATTCAAATCTATACAAAAATGTCATTTTTTTTATCAAATTTTGTAAATTCTTTGGTACATTTCTACACGAAATACAATAATTCTAAAAAAAAACTATTATAAAAATTTATTTATTTTTGTATTTTCAGCCTTGGTTCTGCCCTAATTGCCGCCGGCCTTTTGCTTCTTGGCTTGGCCCTGTTCATTTTGTTAATTTTGGTGGCCAAATCCTGGTACATGTTCACCAGGTAACTCCAAAAATATAATTCAATTCCCATTTAATTGTGAGTTTTTAGATTGCCAAATGATTATTTGGAGGTTGGCGAAGATGACCAATTTTCGCCTCGATGCCACGACGCAATGCCGGATAACATTTACGACACAAACATTTTCAATCCCCGCGCTCGCCAACATCCACATTTGACCACCACCGTCGATGGAGGGGCACCGACCAGCAGCGGAGCGTAAGAAATTTACAGTGAAAAATTCAAAAATTGTGCCATTTTTCATTCATTTTCATTCCTTTTCCTCAAATTTTCGCACTCACAATCACATTTTTTTGTGCAATATTCTCCCCCAAACAAATTCCATTTTTGCGCTCTTTTTTTGGCAATTTGAGGTTGGAAAATGCTCACTAAAAATGCATCCCCAAAAAGTATTTGTCCTTTCCTAATTTTTAACATAAATTTTTGTCCATTTTTTTGTGATTGGTCTTCTCATTTTCCAGTAATCATCATCAAAATGGGGGCACCTCAATCCATCATGGGACCAGTCAACCATTGTTGTTGGGCGGCGATCAAAGTTGGCAGCAACAAATGTTGGCCCACAATGCCGCCTATGCATCGGCCCCACCCGCCGGTGGCACTTTGAGGGGAATCAACAATGGCATTTCGGGCGGAGGAGGAAATGGCACTTTGGGAAGGTAATTTTGGGTGATTTTGTCTGTCAATTTTTGCTGTTTTTTGTGTGTTTTTTCCCTCAAAAAAATTCTAATTTAAATAAGCAATCCCAAATAAATATCTGCTTATTTTCCAGGAATGGTGGTTTGCGCACATCAACGGCCAATTATCAACAAATGAACGGTGGCAGCCCATATGGCCGATTCCAAGAATTTGGCGATGCTTAAAATAATAATGGATTTATTTGGATTGAATGAGGGAATATATTTTTCTTTGAGGCTTTTATTTTTCCAAAAAATGTGGCTATATATTTAATTTTTGTTGTCCCATCTTTCTTTTACCTAATTTGGTTTTTCTTTTCTTCCAATTCCCTTCCTTCCTTTCATTTTCCAACCATAAAAAAAGTTGCGCATCCAAGGCCAATCTCACTCAAAAAACCAACCAATACAAAAATATGCCCTCCTCCCATTTACACATGATCAGAGTTTTATTCTTTATTTTATTTCTTCTTTTACCTATATACAAAAACGATCATCTCGATCTCCATTCTCCACCACACCAATTTTAAATGTAATTTTTAATTTCAATTTATTTTTAACATTTAATTTCGAATAAATATGTGCATATTTATATTAAATAAAATTTATATAAAATAAAAATAAGGTTAAAAAAAGAAATTGTTTATGAATTAAAAATAGAAAGAGGTTCATTTATTTATTTTTGTAAGGAAGAAATTGGAAAAATTTATGGGAAGCTCCTTATTTTAATAGTTGGGAGCGACGAGCGATTGAGAGTGTGTCTTAGTGCAGTTGATTAAGCTTATAAATTAATAAGATTTAATCAAAAATTTTCAGAATTTTCTAACAAGCCATTTTTGAAAATTTTGATTTTTATTCGTATTTTTTGAAAAATTTTTGAAAAATTCATAACTAAAAACCTTTCGGAGACCCAGTCTTGATTTTTTTATATATTTTTTAGCAAGAAAATTTAATGGGTGTATAGGCAAAATAATATCAAGAAGAAAAGAATCACTAATTATAATTAGGCTTCTAATATGTTGTTGCCCCTTTGCCCCCATATTATCAGTCAATTACAATTTTATTATCAGTAACCGGGCAAAAAGTAATCAAAAAAAATATAATATTGATAGCAATGTGTGCCCTTTCATTGATAGAATATTTTTGTGGATTGTCATTCCACATTCATTCATTGGTTAATAATGCGTCTACCAATCTCAACCGAAGAACATTTGCCATTTTCCCCATTATTTGGCCCCCATTGCTGAATTTAATGCATTCAATGAACAAAAGAACACAAAAAGTGGCCATTTTTATTGCTCCTCCTCATCAGAAACTCGCACATTTATAGTCAAAGCCAATATGAGAATTTGAGCCACACATTCATATTTCATACTGAACCATTTTCAGTGTCCATAAATTTGATGTATTTTCCTCTCCTCTTATTATTCCTTTGTGCATCTTCTTCTAGCGCCGGATGGTTTCGACGTGATCCAATCAGTTTGGTGGCCAGTAAATCCGCCAAATTCCCCCCGTTCAAATCGGAACCATCCAAATATAAATGGACCGAAGAATGGTTCGAACAAATGCCAATCGACCATTTCGCATTCGGTGATCCAAGGCGATTTCGCCTTAGGTGAAAATCAATAAATTTTTGAAGGAATTTTAAAAAAATGCAAAGATATTTGATAAATACGGACAATTTTGTGGCCAAAAATGCACCCATATTTTTCTACACCGGCAATGAAGGGGGCATTGAGGGTTTTGCAGAAAATACGGTCCATAAAAGAGGGTGTACAGTACAAAATGAATTTGATTAATTTCCACAGGGTTTCATGTGGGATTTGGCCCCAGAATTTGGTGCTGCCATTGTTTTCGCCGAACATCGCTATTATGGGAAGACAATGCCATTTGGCAATGAAAGCTATTCGAGTACGGCAAATTTGGGCTATTTGAGTTCGGAACAGGCACTGGCGGATTTTGCCGTTTTGATTGGCCATTTGAAGGAGAAAAGACTGGCAAATGCGTTGAAATCGCCGGTGATCGCATTCGGCGGTTCCTATGGAGGAATGTTGACCGCATGGATGCGCATCAAATACCCTCATTTGATTGATGGGTTCGTTTTTATTGTGATAGAGAGGGGAATTCATATTTGTAGATAATTAGGAAATTTGGTGCTCAAATTTGTATTCTTCAAGCAGCTGATCAGAAAATGTACTAATTTGTCTTCTTCAACTCTTCTTAAACCTTCTTTTTTTTGCCTTATTTTATTGATATGCCAACTCCTATAAAACATGACATTTTTTTCCACGAGATTTGCTCCATGGCTTTATGAGGCTAAAGCCAATCTGGGAAGGCGATATATCATTTTAAAGCCCAAAATGGCTTTTATAAAGTGGCTTTAAAATTTTTAGGAAAATCTGCATTTTTAAAAAAGTTATATGCCTTTGAGTTTAAGCGACCCAGATTTCCGATTTTTGGATAAAAAGCAGCTTCTTTTGCAAATTGTTTAAATTTTCAAGAAATTGATGCAGCAACTTTTTATAGGAAATGAAGGGCTTTCGAATGGCATATCGCCTCCAAGGATTGGCTTTAGCCTCGTTGGATATGGCTCAAATTTGGGCATATACATAATTGTTTCCTTTCAGCCAAATGCGACATATTTATTTGATTGTTTTTGATTGTTCTTTTAGGCAATTTTCTTTACTTTGACCCTTTAACTATTTTTTGGCTCATTTTGATTTTGTCTTTTGTCAGTATTTTCTTCAGCCACGTCAATTATAATCAGGAAAATTTACATCAATTCCAATTCGGATTCAGAAAACCATTCTAAATTCCTCACATTTATCCACCAAAATAATTTTTTATTCATTCTAGGGGAATCGCGGCCAGTGCCCCCGTCTTTTGGTTCACGAATGTGCCTGTGCCCCCGGAGCATGCCTACGACGACATTGTGGCCCGCACATTTTCCATTAGTGGATGCACGATGGAATCAATGAGGGCCAGTTTCGAGGCCATTCTTGATTTTGCCAAAACTCGTTAGCCATAAAATGGGATTATTTGACATAATTTTGTGCCATTTTAGCAAAAGGCCGAACATTTTTGAATGAACATTTCCGATTGGCTCCATGTTCGCAGGTCAACAATTCGGCGGATGGGGCCCAGCTGGTTTATTCAATAAAGGATGTGATGGAGGTGGGAAATGGGGTTGATTTTACTAACTCTGCTGGTTTTTAGCCCATAACTCAAGAAGGCTATATACAATTTGGGAAGGCAATATATCATTTAAAAGCTCTAAATGTCCTTTACAAAAAAGCTTTATTTTTGAATTAAGAAAAAATTAAAGAAAAATAATTTCCCCTTAAGAAATAGGCGATTAACATGAGTGGTCAGCCAACTGATGAGTACCATCATTGGTTTTTGGCCTTTAACTCAAGAAGACTGAAGCCAATCTTAGAAAGCGATATATCATTTTAAAGGGCTGTATTTCTATTATAAAGTGGCTTAATAAATTTTTTGCCACTCTATGACCATAGCTAATTTTGCAAAGTAAAAAAGAAGGTTGAGGAGTAGAGCCGATTAGATAAGAGCATCATTACTAGTATTTTTTGGCCCTTAATCTCAGAGAGGAGATAGCCAAACTAGGATGAAAATATACCATTGGAAAGCCCTAAATGTCCTCTAAAAAGTGGCTCTAAAATTTTTTGCTATTCATTGACTCATATCGAAAATTCACATCAGACAATGGCCATGGTCGACTATCCATATGAATCCAACTTTCTGGCGCCACTCCCTGCTTGGCCTGTCAAGGAATCGTGCAAAGCATTTGCCACCGCCCATAATCAGCAGGAATTGGCATTGGCCTCCTACCAAATGCTCAACATTTTCTACAATTTTACCGGAAAACTCGAACAACTTTGCCTCTTGGGCGACCAATGCCCTGGGCCTTTCAGTGCACTTGGAGACCCGGATGGATGGCCGTGGCAGGTCCGAAAATTAATGAAAAGGGGAAAAACGTGGGAATGTTGCCCCTCCCACCCCTCTCCCGTAAATTGGCCCAATTCAAAAAGATAAAATTGAAAAATACTTAAGCATCTTTCGATAGAAGTAGCCACTTGCCGCGATTTAAAATAATTCACCAAGGACTAAGCCAATTTTGATCATTTAATTTTCAAATTAAAGAGAAGACTATATTGGCTATTAATTAATATTAATTTTATTTAATTTGGCTCAGATTTGATGGAATTATGCCCAAAAATTCGCAGAAAATTTTGCTTATTCCTGGTAAAGGACCATTCTAAATGGTTTTTTGCTCATAACTCCATTAATTTTGAGCCAATTTAAATAAATATATAGCCAAAAGTCTGCTCTTTAATTTGATTACAACATTTTCAAAATTAGTTCAATCTTTGTCGAGTTATTAACGGCGAAAACTTTGGAACTCATCCTTCCCAATGGCTCCTTCACTAATCCAATATATCCAATTATTAATTTCCACTCCATTTTTTCAGTCCTGTACGGAAATGGTGATGCCAATGTGCAGTCGGGTTCGATACCATTATTCCTCTCCAATATCCAAATGCCATTATTTTCAGGGCCTCCCCCACGATCCATTCGACAAAAATTGTCCCTACGAAGTGAATGATTCCCTCACATATTGTCGCCAACATTTTGGCCGAATTGGCTTCAAGTCCGAATTATTCCGCCCAAAATGGGCCATCACCAATTATGGTGCAGAATTTCCAACGGCCACAAATTTGGTGTTTTCAAATGGTTGGCTGGACCCATGGTCAGGAGGCGGTTGGCGACTTAAACCCACCCAGGAGGGATCCCTGATTTCGTTGATTGTCGAGGATGGGGCCCATCATTATGATTTGCGAGGAGCGCACCCAAATGATACGGAAAGTGTGAAGGAAGTTCGCCAATTGGAAAAGTGAGTTAAAATGCGAAATGGGACGATTGATTAAAGCCGATGAGCACCTGGGCCATTTTTGGCCATATCACTATAAGGAAGCTGCCAATTCAGGAAGGCGATATGCAATTTGAGAGCCCTAAATACCCTCTAAAAAGTGGCCTAATTAATTTTATAAAAATTTTTTTCAGCCTGGAGAAAGGCGCCTTTTCATCTAAAAATCGGAGTCGCTTAAGCTCAAAGGCATATAACTTTTTAAAATAAATGGAATTGTTAAATGTTTTTATGGCCACTTTGTAGAGGACAATTTGAGCTTTCAAATGGTATATTGCTTTCTCTGATTAGCTAAAACCTCGTTGAATTATTTGATAAAATGCGGCGAGAGGACATTAGGGTTTTTGAAAGGCATATTCCCTTCCTAAATTGAAAGTTTTTTTGAGTATAATGACCAAAAGATTGAGCCAGATTTTCACTCGATATTCTCTTTAAATCCGTTTGGTTTTTCTGATTTCTTCGTTATAAATTTGAATATAAATTATTTAATTTCAGAATGCACATCAAAAATTGGATCCATCAATCACGGGAACGGCATCGTCTTGAGAAGAAAGCAACCAAAGAGCGAATTATTCGAACTGAATTAATCAACATTTAAATCGAAAATTGACGAGAAGAACACAAATTATTTAAATATGAATTATCGAAATAAATTGCCTTGTTTTTTTTTTTCGTCAAAAAAAGAGGATTAAGCCATCATACCCTCACACTAATATAATCCACTCATTCATTCATTCAAATTTCCCTTTCCTTTTCCACAATTTTCCTTTGAAATAATATCAAAAGTGGGAAAATTCCCTCCCATGGCCCCATCTTTTTCCTTTCCTTTTGTCCATATAGAATTAATTGAGTGTGTTTTGAAAGGAAATGAATGGAGGGGGGGGGGGGGAATATTCGCGCGGATGGCGAGATTGGAGGAATTGGATTGTGCCGTCCGTGTGAAAATGAGTGCGGTGCCACTCCACACAAAAAAGCTGTGCTTCATCCATTCAATTCCCCCTCTTGAGCTTTTGTGGCCAATTTCCCCCCTTCCCCACCCCAATAATAACCCTCCTTCCACTAACCCAATCTTCCATAACAAAACCCCCCGTCGGTTGGCCGCCTTTTCCTCCTCTTTTTTTGGCCCATTTTACCCCAATTCAGTTGGAAGGTGTAGGGCACGTTCCATTGGGCCACCACCATCTTTTGGCACAGGAAGAAAGAAGAGGAGGAGGCGGCGGTGGTGGCGGAAATTGCCGCTTTTTGGTGCGCCCAATTCCCCGCCTGCCCCCCTCCCTTGGCCCTTTGCCCTTTTTCTGGCCAGACTCCAACAAAAATGGGCTCGTTTCATCCATACCAAAAAGGTGGCCGCCGCCTCTTCACATTCAACCTGTCAAAAGCGCCCTTTTTGATAATCTGAAAATATAAGGGGAATCGGCACACACAAAAGGCCCATAATTGATGTAGTTTTATTCCATTCCAAATATAATAATTTTATGCTTTCATCCATTTATGGATTTAAAAGGGGATTAATCTTTTCATTTCCCCCAGGCAATCCATTCCTTTACCCTTATCCATATATCCTTGGGGACCAATTCCATTTCTCTGCACCAAGTTTGATACCAATTATAATTGGAGGATTGCACCAAATGGAAATGGATGAATTTAATCATCAATTTGAGGGCATAATTTCATTTGGAAATACCGAAAAGGGAAACCCCAAAAAAAATGATAAAGGGGAATTTAGTTCCTCCATAAAATTTGCATATTGGCCAAATGCCACATTCATCCTTTCATATTATCCATTTTTGCCTTTTTTTTCTTGTCCCGGGTCTTCCTCCCTTCCCCATGATGATGATGAGTTTGACTAATCCCCTTCTTCCCCTTTCCGTCCATTTGCCCTCTCCGGCGGTCTTCCCATTTGGTTTCATTTTCTTTCATCAATGAAAAAAATTTCCGGCCAAAAAGTTTTTAGAGGAAAAGAACGCCATACGCCCTCCTCGCTTCCTTCTCGTCTGGCTTTAGCCCTATCGCCACTCTTTTTTGAATCCAAATTCATCGACTTGGCCAATCACGCAATCCACCCCCCTCACCCTCTCGGCTTCCTCTCCATTTGCCTCGAGGGACTAATCCCGGCTTCGTCGTCGACTAAATGCCGGCTAATGACAAAAAAATAAAGGAAAGGAATAGATTTTGCCTCGCGCGGCCATTCAATACTAACACAGCAGAATCAATGTAAAAAGTGGAATGGATTGGCCAATGCCGATGGTTGCCTTGTGCGCGAATTTAAATGGCCAAAAGAGGGAAAATGTGTGGAATTGGAATGTGCCAATGTGAATAAATCCAATCCATTTTCCGACCACATTTTAAAGATTTTCCCATACATTTCTCCTCCTTTAAAATGCTCAATCTCGCACATAAATCCGGCGCCTAATCCTCGAAACACGTTAATTAAGGGAAAATTCAGCAAAATCCAAAGATCGCAACAAATCTTCTTTTTCTAAAATTTGCGCCACCCATCCATCTTTTCCCCACTTTAAATGGGCCAAATTAAATTTTGTTGGCTCCAAATTTTGACCGAACTTCTTGCCCTTCATTTTACCATTTCATCTGCCGCCCAAATGAGTTGTGAATTGGCCAAGGCCGAAGCCTGCTTTGGCCAACTTTTCGACCAACTTCCAATTTGCTCAGCAGCCGGTGGCGATTCTGGCGATTTGTCCTTTCGATGCCAACATTTCAATGTATTCTTTATTAGCTTCAATTTTAAAGACCCAAAAATCGGGGCAGTCCAACTTGTCACCATTTACAATAACTCATCAAGGATTGAATCAATTTTGATGATTTTAGTATCAAATTAAAGAGCAGACTTATGGCTATCATTAATATTAAATTGGTTAAGAAATGATGAAGTTATGGCCAAAAATGCGCGGACAATTTCACCAATAATAGTAAAGGTCATTTCAAATAGTTTTTTGGGCATAATTTTATCATTTCTTGAACTAATTTTAATAAATTTAATATCATTTCATAGCCAAAAGTCTGCTCTTTAATTTGATACAAAAATTACCGAAATTAGCTCAATCCTTGATGAGTTATTTTAAATGGCAACAAATTGGGGCGTATCCCATTCGAAATGCCTCCAATTTTTAGGTGTTGGACATTTGTTTTGGCGAAAATCAAATTCGATGCCTTCCGGCCGCAATTGGTACAGCCGCCCGCACCGCCTACCAAAAAAGGGTGGATGCCTGCCTTTTTGCCAACAAAGCAATGGCCACCGAGGAATCCACTCAATCAGCCGAACAATCGCCCAAATATATCACCACTGCCAGTGGACATCATCATCAGGCAAACATCCACATTCCTCTGAGGGCAATTCAAAATTGACACTATTCAAATGAATTCATTATAGGAACAAATTCAGCAGAAGGCAATTTATATTAAGCCTATATTAAGTTTTGAATTTAATTATGACAGGCGAATTGAGAGGGGTCGGGACGTTTGGATACCACCGATTGAATACTTACATTCGTTTCCGGCACATATTTTAAGCGAGGCAATAGCCAATCTATGAAGGCAATATACCATTTGAAAGCCCAACGTTTCCTCTACAAAGTGGCCCTTTTAAATTTTATGAAAGCAAGGATTCAAGTCTTTTAAAAAGGTACAAACTTTTGAGTGTCTTAAACTCATGTTTTTTGAGGAAAAGTCTCTAATTTAGAAATTTCTTAAGCTTTCAAAAAAATTAAAAGAAGCCACTTTGTAGACGACTTTTAGGACTTTTAAATGATTTATAGCCTTCTTAAATTAGTTGCTTCGTTGTTGAGTTATGGCCAAAATGAACCAGACACTCGATCGTCAATTCCCATGTTTCGAAATTGTGGGATTGTGAATTATGCCATCTCATAAATCCCCCTTTAATTTTAATATGTCTCAACCAGGAAATTCCATTCTTAACAATTGAATGTCATTCCTAAAATATTACCAAATATGATAAAAATTCACCATCCACTCATTCAAAAATTTAATCCAACTTTTCTTATTATCTGCCAAATTTTTGTACTTCCATTTTTCCCCTTCAGCGACTTCATTCTGTTGCTGGTGGCCACCCTTCCAGCCTTTTGGCACCGCCCAGTGAACTGCAATTCATTTCCCTTTTTGGCTACCTACAAACCCAATGCCGCCCTCGACGTCGAGTCGAAGGGTCGGCAGCGGAAAGAGGCGGAAATCGACGGTCACATTTTCGATCGGAGCAACAAACTGATACAAATTTTGGGGCAAATTGTTCGGCCACCTATTTGGAGGAGGTGATGGGCGCATGCGAAGGGGAAATGCGCAAAAGGCAGCCGCCTCCATTTATGGAGTTGGAAAGGCATCGACTACTCAGGTTACTTTTCCTTATTAATTGCGGCCACTGTCTAATTTTGTATGAATGTTTTGGCTAATTAACGTTCAAAAATATGTTGAACGAGCGTTTCAAAACCACAACCTGGCCCATTCTTTTTATCATAGCTCAAAAAGGAAGTAATCAATTTGGGAAGGCGATAGGCCTTTCGAAAGCCCTAAATGTCCTATAAAAAGTGGCTTTACTAATTTTTTGGAAAATCAAAAAATTATATGACGACTTCTAATCAAAAGTCAGAAAATACGGATTTTTAAACTCAAGTACAAATTTTTTAAAAGTTAAATTTCAAAAAATTAGAATAGTAAGCCACTTTTTAGAGGACATTTGGGGCTTTCGAATAGCATATTGCCTTCTCGAATTGGCTATCGCCTCAATGAGATATGACCAAAAGAATGGCGGTACTGAAACGTTCTGTTTCGCAAATATGAATCCCATTTACATCGTCCCTTTTGCCCCAAAGCATCCATCAATTGTTTTTTCAGAACCAAATTGGATGCCTCCAGTAAATTGTTGCATTTTCCGGAAACCAGGCCAGAGGATGAATGTTTGATGGTAGGACATGCAAATATGGGCAATTCATATAATTTCTAAGAATCCAAATTAATTTCTTGAATAAAATAAATAAAATCCTCCGGCATAATTCATTCCTTCCCTCCCTTCAACTTACAGGTCCGTTCAGTTCTATCGGACATTTTTCTGATTCATCAAAAATTTTGCTTCCACGTTAGTTCATCACTTCCTCTTCTTATTCTATGCTTTTTCAAATTCAGACGACCGTTTCCCGGTGTTTATGCGAAAGATTCCATTTTGATCGGACCTGCGGCATTCAATGTGCTAATTTGGAGGCATTCGGCCTTCCTCTCAATCGTCAATTGCTTTGGACTGATTTTCGAGGCAGATTGAGTGCAGCCGAGGGGGCGAGACAGCTCAAATTTGGCCAACATATTTGGCTAAATTTGTTGACAATTTTTTCGATTCTTTGTTCTCCGTGGTGGATTACGTGGAGGATATAAATAATTAATATTCATAATCATTTGATTTTGTATTTTAATTGAACAAAACTTAATGCCTCAATGCCTATTAAATATTGTTTTTTAATAAAATCAAAAAATGACCACATTATGTTTATTTTATCTGAAATGAATAGGTATACATATGTGAATATTTTCGATTTATTTTAATCTGATTAAAATTTGCCCTTAAAGTAGTAAATTAATAGAAAAAAATGTTTTTAAGAAAGGGAAAAATAAAGGGAAAACACAAAATGTTTTTAAGCTAATAAGTGAAACACAAATGTTTCTTAGCTAAGTGAAACACAAAATGTTTTTAAGCTAAGTGAAACACAAAATGTTTTTAAGCTAAGTGAAACACAAAATGTTTTTAAGCTAAGTGAAACACAAAATGTTTTTAAGCTAAGTAAAACACAAAATGTTTTTAAGCTAAGTGAAACACAAAATGTTTTTAAGCTAAGTGAAACACAAAATGTTTTTAAGCTAAGTGAAACACAAAATGTTTTTAAGCTAAGTGAAACACAAAATGTTTTTAAGCTAAGTGAAACACAAAATGTTTTTAAGCTAAGTGAAACACAAAATGTTTTTAAGCTAAGTGAAACACAAAATATTTTTAAGCTAAGTGAAACACAAAATATTTTTAAGCTAAGTGAAACACAAAATGTTTTAAGCAAAGTGAAACACAAAATGTTTTTAAGCTAAGTGAAACACAAAATATTTTTAAGCTAAGTGAAACACAAAATGTTTTTAAGCTAAGTGAAACACAAAATATTTTTAAGCTAAGTGAAACACAAAATGTTTTTAAGCTAAGTGAAACACAAAATATTTTTAAGCTAAGTGAAACACAAAATATTTTTAAGCTAAGTGAAACACAAAATGTTTTTAAGCTAAGTGAAACACAAAATGTTTCTAAGCTAAGTGAAACACAAAATGTTTTTAAGCTAATAAGTGACACAAATGTTTCTAAGCTAAGTGAAACACAAAATGTTTTTAAGCTAAGTGAAACACAAAATGTTTTTAAGCTAAGTGAAACACAAAATGTTTTTAAGCTAAGTGAAACACAAAATGTTTTTAAGCTAAGTGAAACACAAAATATTTTTAAGCTAAGTGAAACACAAAATGTTTCTAAGCTAAGTGAAACACAAAATGTTTTTAAGCTAAGTGAAACACAAAATATTTTTAAGCTAAGTGAAACACAAAATGTTTCTAAGCTAAGTGAAACACAAAATGTTTTTAAGCTAAGTGAAACACAAAATGTTTTTAAGCTAAGTGAAACATAAAATATTTTTAAGCTAAGTGAAACACAAAATGTTTTTAAGCTAAGTGAAACACAAAATGTTTTTAAGCTAAGTGAAACATAAAATATTTTTAAGCTAAGTGAAACACAAAATGTTTTTAAGCTAAGTGAAACATAAAATATTTTTAAGCTAAGTGAAACACAAAATGTTTTTAAGCTAAGTGAAACACAAAATGTTTTTAAGCTAAGTGAAACATAAAATATTTTTAAGCTAAGTGAAACACAAAATGTTTCTAAGCTAAGTGAAACATAAAATGTTTTTAAGCTAAGTGAAACACAAAATGTTTTTAAGCTAAGTGAAACACAAAATGTTTTTAAGCTAAGTGAAACACAAAATGTTTTTAAGCTAAGTGAAACACAAAATGTTTTTAAGCTAAGTGAAACACAAAATGATTTTAAGCTAAGTAAGTGAAACACAAAATGTTTTTAAGCTAAGTGAAACACAAATGTTAAGCTAAAAACACAAAATGTTTTAAATATTTAGATATTCAAAATTAACCGACTTTTACTTTATTTTATTTCTCTCAAATTTGATTTGATTACGCCAAATGATCGGCAAATTGTGAAGGAACATATTCAAAGAACATTCTTTAATTTAATGGAATCGTAAATCATAGGCGACCAACAAAAATTTGCTCACAATTCCTTTGGCCAGTCTTTTTCTTTACATTGCCGAAAATGAAAAAGTAAATAGGAAAGTTCATTCAATAAACAGTTGGTCATCCATCGAAATTACAAAATATTCGGCGGCCATTTGGCCTTGTCACAATTTTCCTCAAAAAAACAACAACATCATTTGACCCTTAAACCATCAAAGTATCTGCCAACATTCTTAAATACCTTTAAGCCAATTAAAATATATCACAAATGGTGCCCATTTTAAAATCCAATCATTTTAAAAAAATGAATTTATTTTCTAAAAAACTTTCTGGAACTTTTCTTCTAATGAAATTAATTTTTTTCTTTCCCTTTTACTAAATTGGTGGCGCCAACAATTTGACGGCTGGCAAAAAGGAAAATGAAAAAGGGGATAGCCGGAATGGATCATAGCGGCACATTCTCTCCCAGGAGGTCTCCCACTTTGATGATTATGAGGGCTAAGGGGAAAATAATAATAATCATTTTTGTGGGGTAATAAAAGCGGAATAGCCGAAGATGGTGGCGGTTTCCAATTTTCCAAAGAAAGAGGGCCGGTGGAGCCAATTACACTAATTAACGCAAAATTGCCCCCACATTTCTTTTGCTCTCCTTCAATTGATCTCCCAAGGGAACCCAAAAATGGAATTGGGCCCCAATTGCGCAATTTGGGCTTAATTTCCCTTTTCCATTATCTAAATTACAGTTTCCTAGCAAAAAAAATTGAAATTAAAGTTGATCGATGGAATGAGGGATACGATTTGTTTTCAAATAAGAAATTTGGAGAAAGTGAAATTGACATTGCCTTGGTGGACTATAGCTCAATGAGGCTAAAGCCAATCCGGGAAAACGATATATCATTTTAAAGCTCAAAGTGTCCTCTTCAAAGTGGCCAATTTAAATTTAATGAAATCCGCCATCAGAAAAATTAAATGCCTTTGAGTATATATAATTAACCTTATGTTAAACTCTTGAGGAAAAGCCACATTTTCTATGAGGTGCTTTCAATTTTCAACAAATTTATTAGGCCACTTTGTAGAAGAAATTAAGAGCTTTCGAATAGTATATTGCCTTTCCAAATTGGTTGCTTCCTTTTCGAGCTATGGCCAAAAAGAACGACACAAATATTGAGTTGGCGGTACCAAAACGTCCTTTTTCGAACTTAGCTTGTAAAAAGCGTGGCCTTTGCCCTGGTCGAATTCACTTCATTATTAAATTAAAAATATTTTCCCCTATTACAAAATGCCCTCTCCATTTAAAGTTTTCTTTCCCTGCGGCAGCCACCAAATATTCCAATCCAATTTATCCACCACACAAATCGGTCAATCTTCATCCAATTCAATCCACAAATCCAATCGCCACCCCATCCAAAATTGCCTCTTTCTCCTCCTCGCATTTTAGGGGCGCCGCCACCGCTTCGGATGCGGTCCCCACCAAAATTGAGACGGATGAACTGCTCCCCTTTTCCTCTTCATTGGGGCGGATTTTGGCGGATTGATGGCCTTTTAATGGGCTCCTCGGATAGACCCCCCCCCCTCCCTTTCCCCACACACACAAATTTTGGGTCCACAAAGAAAACATTTGCTTTACACCGTCGGCGGCGGCGGCGGCAAAATATGGGAGGCTTCCTTTTTGCCCCGGAGGGCCATTTGTCCACATTTTGGCCCAATTGGCACTAACTAAGGCCTTCCCTTTTGGTTGGTCGGTCGGTGGCCGATCATCCAATCCATCACCACAAAAATGGGGGTTTAGGGGAATTTAGTGGGAAGAGAAGACGGATAATTGGATTGGCGAAGAAAAGCAATTAGCCGAGTTAAACGGATTGAAGGGGGATGGGGGGGGGGGGGAGAATGGGGATGATGGGGCCATGGGAAGAAAAGAATGATCAAGTGAAGGAACAATTTGGGCCATCCAAATACAAATCCAATCCATCATAATCATCGAAGAGGGGAAATGAACAAAATTGTATGAATGGGAAACTGATCCATGTAATATTTTTTGGAATATGTTTGATCGATTTGAATGTGAATAAACCGGAAATTAGTGGTTTTAATATTTGCTGAAATGTTTAATTTACCTAATTTTCAAATCAAAAAATCTAAATTTGAGGCCATATAACTTAGCCATAACAAGCAAAAAGTAGTCTAATTAGCCCAATTTAATATCGTCTATTTTCCGCCACCAAAAAATTTTTTCGGCAAATATTATACTTTATTTGAAAATTTTGAATGAAAATTTGGCCAAAAAGCATCAAAAAATTCCCAAGGGATAAATCAAGTTGGTGGGATGTTTGGCCACCACCATAGCAGCCTTTTTCCAAAGCAATTTGTTTTAATTCGGAGCATTCGAATGAGAAGGATTTGGCCCTTCCAATGGATTTCCTCCACTTCTTCGAATGTTTGTATTGGAAAGGACCATAAATTTCCCATTTTTTATTGGAAGGGCAAAATGGCCGAACATACACCTGGAACGAGGGGAGGGACAAGCATAGAATTTGAATAAATTTGTTGGGCCAACTGCTGATGCCACCACAAATATATTTCCTCCCTTCTTGAATATATAATATATTGGTCCCAATTCTTGATTGGCGATTGGACATTTTATTTATTTATTCATTTTATTGGCCAACTAATAAAAGTAAAGTGATTGGAGATGGATAGGGAATAAAATTCACTGGAAAATGGGGGAAATAAATTTTTGATTGTAGGGGGAATATAATTTTTGGATGAACACAACACAATTTTGTGGTGGGAAGTTGGGCGACAATATTTCAAGAGACGAATTTGATGGCAATTTTCTGCTTCATTTTTGACCCGTTTTTCCCTTCACTATTTCCTTCCTTCCTTCACCATCCATTCATTGTTCCCCCATCCATTGTTGTTGTTTTCATTCTGGCCAATGCTGGCTGTTGTTGGAATGCGGCATTGGCAGCCACTTTTTGTGCCGCTGCAGCCGCCGTAGCCATCGCCGTCAGCGCCGCATTTGCCTGCGCGAATTTGAGCTTTTCCTCCTCTGCCTCTTGTTGTCTTTTGGATTTTGCCCGTCGATTCTGTTAAATTATGAAAAACATCAATATAATTTAATGGTTTAAGGATTTGTCCAATATTTACAAAATATAAACCATTGGAAAGGACAGGTCAAGGCGCATCGAATGGTATATAATTTGTTATGGTTTAGTCAACAATTAAAGGGTATTAAACGGTTTAAACCCATTTTGGTTTAATGGTTCAAAACTAGTTTAGAATTGGTTAAACCCAAATCAAAATATAATCAAATTGTGCGTCTTGAAGAGAACTTAGCAATGGTATATGGTTTGCGGGGTAGGCTGAATTTCTGAACTGTTAAATTTGGCATAATAATGTTTTTTCGAACTATTTTCCCATTATTTAATCAAATTCACATTTATTTCCCATTCAAATTGTTTTGCATGTTTTTCCCCTTCCCATTCATCCATTCATTTTTAATTGACTTCCCAAAGCAATCCATCACCCTTTTTGGTGGAAAGATGGATGCGCACATATTATTGGATAATCCGCCCATGGCCATTATATTATTTGGGGGAAGGGAGTGTTGATTATGATCTAATCTGTCCACCTCATTCACATTCCCCGGGATTGCATAATATTTTGGCGGCCTAACGCCAATTCCATCCATGCAATTCCATCAAAAGCCAATTCAATTTTCATCTATTTATATTTTTAGGTCATTTTTCTGACCATTTAATTCTAATATAGTCAAAAAATCCAATCAAAATCGCATCATTTTTTTGCCATTTTTAGGTCACTTTTTAGGGAAATGTGGGAGGAATGGTGCCAATTCCAATTTTATTGCTCAATTGTCAATACCGTACTTATTTTCCTTCCTTTCTTCCCTCTTTAACGTGCCATCCATCCTCTAATTGAGACTGTGGCTGGAGGGCAAAACAAAAAGTAGTAGGGGCGATGCAGGGACCTTCAATACCGCCATTCAATAACTAAGCCATTCTTTCAACTATAGCTCAACGAGGCGATTGCCAATCTTAGAAGGCAATATATCATTTGAAAGCCCAAAGTTTCCTCTACAAAGAGGCTATATTAAATTTTATGATTTCTAATTTTAAAAATAAATTACGTGTCTTTGAATATAATAAACCCGAATTTTAGAGGCAATACTGCATATTTTACAAATTACTTTAAATTTTCAAAATTAGTAAGCCATTTTTAGAGGACTTTTCGGGCTTTCAAATGGCATATTTCCTTCCAAAATTGGTTACTTCCTTCTTGAGCCATAGCCAATATGTAGAATGGGGCCAGTATGAGGGAATGGGCCTTGACCTCCCACCTCACACATATTTCATTCAAATCTTCTATACCTATTATTATCCCTTCACAGTGCAAATTCATCCCATCGCGTGAAAACTTTTAATGTGTGTCTCATCATCATCAATGCATTTGAGCCAAACCTAATCGCAAGATGACGCCAGCTGGATATATTCCCTGCAGGGTCATCCCCTCTTTCTATTATTTGAGGACATCAATCCAATCCAAAGGAGGGATACTGTCAATTTGGAATGAGGGAGGAATATGTTTTTGTGGGTTGGGTTGTGAGGGGAAGGGGTAATTGCGCGGTGGCGAAGGGATGGGAAGGGGGCAAATGTGCTAATGCTAATCCCCCACAAAAATTCCATTCTTTTTATTGGCCATAAAATTTTGGGCCAAAACGAGTTTACGATCTGCCGAGGAAATGAATTATAAAAATTGAATTGATAGCTGGGAAATGAAGAAAATGGCCATAATTAAAATGAAAGAGGGCAAAAATGGGCGCACTAAAATTGGTTGGAATTGGAAGCTTTGGGAAATTTTTGCCATTTTTAATTCAAATCAAAATCCAATTTTTGATTTACCTGAAACCAAATTTTGACTTGTTGTTCAGTCAGCTTCAATTTGGCAGAGAAATCGGCCCTTTCGGCAATGGACAAATATTGTTTTTGTTGGAATTTTTGTTCCAATGCCAGCAATTGTTGTTGAGAAAATGGCGTCCTTGGCTTCCTATTGTTTTTGTGCCGTCGAAGCATACACGAGGAAATGGCCTCCAACGGGATTCGATGGTGTTCATCTTTGAAGAAAATTTTTTATTGGAAATATAATTTGCCGAAAAGATTATAACGTCCAAAAGTTTATCCTAAAACACTTTAAACTCGTAAATTTTTTACTAAATCTATAGATCTTTTCCAGATTCATTTTTGACTAATATGCTTAAGCGAGGCAATAAATAGTAGTTCAGGAACGAAAATGACATTTGAAAGCTTTAAATACACTTTAAAAAGTGGCTTAGATAATTTTTAGAAAATGAAATTAAAGATTTAAAATAAGCAGCTCCTTAAAATTATGGTTTTATTATATTCGTTTCGCCCGTTATTACAATTAGAAAAATTCCGCCTGTTTGTGTTTTCGCTTAGAATAATTCCGCCTGTTTTGTGTTTTCAACTTAGAATAATTCCGCCTGTTTTGTGTTTTCGCTTAGAAAAATTCCGCCTGTTTTGTGTTTTCGCTTAGAATAATTCCGCCTGTTTTGTGTTTTCGCTTAGAATAATTCCGCCTGTTTTGTGTTTTCGCTTAGAAAAATTCCGCCTGCTTTGTGTTTTCGCTTAGAAAAATTCCGCCTGTTTGTGTTTTCGCTTAGAATAATTCCGCCTGTTTTGTGTTTTCGCTTAGAATAATTCCGCCTGTTTGTGTTTTCGCTTAGAATAATTCCGCCTGTTTGTGTTTTCGCTTAGAATAATTCCGCCTGGTTTGTGTTTTGGCTTAGAATAATTCCGCCTGATTTGGGTTTAACCAATTCTAATTTAGTTTTGAACAGAAAACGAAATTTGATTTAAACCGTTTAATACCTACCATTTAATTATTGACCAAACCATAACAAATTATACTCTATCCAAATGCTTTTATAGTTTGTAAATATGGAGGACAAACTCTTAAATCATGTTTATAGGATTTTTCGGAAATATTTCAATATTTTTCATTTTCTCACCAAAAATTCGCTCCCCACTTCCACAATTGCTGCTGCTTTTCCTATCGCCTCCTCCTCCTCCAGTCGATGTGGATGATCCTTCCGAAGATTTATCTGCCTCATTGGATGGTCCACTGCCATTTTGGGGTGATTGGCCAAATGAAGGCAATAGAAGGGAATGTTGGGAAAGGGAAGGCATTGGAGGTGCCGGAATTTGCGGTAGCCTAGGCCTCGAAATTTGACCGCCACCGCCAAATTGTTGGAGCCAAAACATTGCGGCAACCGTAGCTGTGGCCATTTGAGTTGGTTGGTGGAGGAATGACACAAAATGATGAGGATGAGGCGGTGAAGTACAATTTGGTGGCACAAAATTGAATGGATTAGCAATGGCTGGAGGTGAGAGAGGCGATGGCCCCGCGATTGGATTATGCCCAATAATTGGTGATGGCGATTTGGGGCAAGAAATGGAATTTGTTTGGAGCAAAACTCCAAAATAAAAATTTAATTTTGATATTTTTGATTTTATTTTAATTAAATATATTTTTATTCATTCAATTTCCATTTAATTTCAATTTTATTCATTTTAATTCTTTTATTCAATCAATCCCATCCACTTCCCTTCCAACCAAAGTTCACATTTCCTTTTTTACACAATTTCTCGCCAGCCAGCCAGCCGCCCCCATCCCATTCAATCAGCACCCCTTATTAGTTTTGTCCTTGGGATTGGAAGAGGGAAAATGGCAACATTTTCCCTCGCAAATAGAAAACATCCATTTTTCTAACCTTGAAGGGGGCAAAAAAGTGGGGAGAAAAATTGAACAGTCATTCCACCATTTTGAGCAAAATTGCCTATCGGGCGAATATGAGAAAATTGTGAGGAAAAGGGAGCTGGCTGGGAAATTTATTACTTTTTATGTTTTAATTTCAATTTTAACCACTTTTACGTTTCCCCTAAGGCAAATTAATGTTGATTTGGGTAAATAAGGAATACGTCTATCGGACGTTTGAGTGAATTAATAAAGATTGAATTTGCCTTAGGGTGAAATTTATCAAAATATATATTTTACCACTTTATCACTAATTCACAAATTTAATTTTACTTATTAATAATTTTGAATTTAACTCTTTTTCAAACGCCATTAGGGCAATCCAAACAATTATTAGAAAATTATTTAAATGGTAAATTTGTGAATTAGTAGATAATACGATGAAATTTGGTTTACTGATTTTATATAAATTTATAATTGTCCACACTATTTTTGCTTTAATGTTGAATGCCTTCTAAATTAATATCGCGATTTTGTATTTCCATTTCGGTTTAATTACCCAAGTTTGAGTTTGAGATTTTCATATAAATAAAATTTTGTGAACAATCAATCAAATCAATTGGAATTTACTAAAATAAAATTTGGCAACTTTATTTGGGTAATTTTCCACTGGGCAAATTAGTGTTCGATCGTAGCGAAATCGCAACACATTTTGCTTATTTGGCGACCCTTGTGCATTTGCGAACTTGCACAATCTTGCATCGATCCCCACCAGTGAAAAGCCAAGGCTCAGCTCAGACTCCTTGGACCTGGGTGCCCGATCAAAAGGTGCAAACTTGGTGTCCGATCCCCTCTTGTGAAAAGCCCAAGGCACGGCTCAGACTCCTTGGGACCTTGAGCCCGATCAAAAAGGACATTGATCAACACCGGATCAACAACTTCTGGTGGATAAATTTTTAAATTTTATAAAATTTTCTAATAATAATTGCTAAGAAATTTCGAAAAGCTCTGAATATAGTGATTCAGGATGAATCAGAAGTGGAACAAATTTACCGTCAAAAACATTCAATCATACGAAAAGAAAATCCAGCAGAAAAGAGTCATCGCAAAGAGCCTAAACTCCTATCGGGAGATCAAACAATGGCATTTGCGGCAGTGGGAAAACCATTTGAAAAGAAAGTTACAAGCGCAAATGAGAACAAAGGGAATTTCGTTGGAAGAAAAAGGGACAAATATTGTGTCCTATGCGAAGGTGGAAATCATTCGACAGCTGAATGCCGGAAGCATCCGAATATAAGAGCAAGATTAGAACAAGCAAAAAAGATGAAGTTGTGTGCAAGATGTTTTAGGAATGACCACAAATCGTGGCAATGCGTGAAAGTCTTTAGACCATGCTTCTGGTGCAAAGGAAGTAATCATATTAGCCCACTTTGCCCATCTAAATTCAAAACTGAAAAGGAAACTATCTCCACAGTTTTTGATGGGTATGAAAGTGAAGAAGAAGAGAAAGAAGAAAAAGCGGACGAAGAAGAATATGTTGATCAATATGATAGCGAAGAAGAAGAAAAACCAGAAGAGCAACCAGAAGAAGAAGAAGAAGAAGAAGAAAAAGAAGAACAGGTTACAACTTCATTTGTGGCTTTGAAACCCAAACAAAAGATGCAAAGAATTTTGCAATGTGCTAAAGTCAAAATATTCAATCCGAAGCGTCCAACAAAGACAAAAGAAGCTTATATAGTCTTCGATAATGGAAGCCAACGTTCATTTATTAGGGAAGACTTAGCCAAAAGTCTTAATTTATCCAAATTGGAATCCATTCACTTAAACCTATCGGGTTTTATGGAATGTGATTTGGGAAATGTTCACACAAATGATACTCAATTTGGAGTTATGACTAAATTTGGACCAATGCTAGTCGAAGGCACTCGCATGGAAAAAATTATTAAACCAGTCACGTATATTCCTATCGTGGAATCTGAATTAAATGAAGATGAATTGCTTATCCCTAAAGACATAGTCAAAACTGATATATTGATTGGAATTGACCAGATAAGAATGTTCGAAATCGTTGATCGGTATCAACTCCCAAGCGGGTTTTGGATTTCTGACTCAAAAGTGGGACCATTTATCAGCGGAAAAGGCCAAACCAAAACAAAGGGAAGACAAATTGAGCAAATTGGAATTACTATTATGGCTAATGTTCTAGATATGGATGAGCAATAAGAATTAAAGATTAACCTATCGGGTGAAAAACTGAAACAAATCGAGAATTTATGGTTTTCGAATGAGGAAATGGGTCTAAAAGATGTCGAAATTAATGATGAAGACATTTGGATTAAGCAGCTCAATATTCAAAGAGATGAGGAAGGAAGATATGCAATTTCTTTGCCCTACAATGATCGAGCGAATGCACTTTTACCCAATTATGGTCTGGCTTATGGAAGACTGCTCTCAAATTTAAAACATATGAAGCAAAAACCAGAATTAATCCTGAAGATTGATGAGATATTCAAAGAACAATTGAAGCTAGACATAATCGAAAAAGTGATAGACTGGAAACATTGGCAGGGAGTTTTGCATTACATTCCACATCAACCAGTGATTAGAGAAGATAAAGAAACCACGAAAGTCAGAAATGTCTCAGATGCAAGTGCAAAGGATAAGAATGGACTTTCGATTAATCAATGCTTGGAAAAAGGACCTACTCAAATGAATGACATTTCAGGAATTCAACTTCGAAGTCGTTTACCTAAATACCTTATTTGTGCAGACATTGAAAAAGCATTTTTACAAATTCGGATTAAAGAAGAAGATCGAGATGCATTACGATTTTTGTGGAAAGATAACCCTTTAGATGATCAGTCACCTATCGTGGTGTATCGATTTAAGGGAATGCCTTTTGGACTGATCAGTAGTCCAGCCTGCTTGAATACCATTCTGAGCCTGCATTTGGATCAACACGGATCAGAATTAGCAAAGCAGATCAAAAATAACATTTATGTTGATGACATAACACAGGGAGAAGAAAATGAAGACAGAATTATCCCAGTTTGCAATGAAATGAAAGATATATTCAAGACAGCAATGATGAATCTACGAGGATTCTGCGTGAACCATCTCGAAGCTTATGAGAAAATTCCTGAAGAAGATAGAGCAAAGATGGAAGGAAGGAAAATTCTGGGAATAAGATGGGACCCAAAGGAAGACACAATTACCATTCCATTACCGGAATGGAAAGAAGGAAGCAAATGCACAAAAAGGACAATGCTTTCTCAAACGGCATCAGTTTTTGACACTCTAGGTCTAACAAGTCCATCGTTGCTTTCAGCCAAGAGAATTATTCAAAGTGTATGGAAATTGGACTTGAATTGGGACAATCCGGTACCAGAAGACATTCAAAAAGCTTGGATAAAATGCATGGAAGATTGGAAAGAAGTAAAATTCACGTTTCCAAGAAGGTTGTTCTCAAGAACCCTATCGGGGTCAAAGCAACTGTCGCTTGAAGTTTTTGCAGATGCCTCAGGGTATGCCTTTGGGATTGTTGTTTATCTGAGAGCTGAATTTGAGGATAAAAGCGTTCAGTTTGCCTTTCTTCAAGGAAAAAGTCTAGTTAGGCCCATAAATCTACCGGAAAAGCAAAATACAATCCCAAAAATGGAACTGCATGCACTTAAATTAGCCGTAAAATTAGCAATACACGTTCAAAAAGAATTGAAATCGGAAATTGAAGTGAAGAAAATACAGTTATGGACAGATTCAAAAGATGCAATTGATTGGCTCAACAGTCACAAAAGACATGAAAGATTCATTCAAAACAGATTGAATGTCATTCGACCTTTTGAAGTGAAGCATGTTAAAGGAGAATTGAATCCAAGTGACATCGCATCAAGAGGTTGCACAGCAATTGAACTGATGAATCATCCTTACTGGTTTCATGGCCCATTGTGGATGAATGATGAGAATTCTGAAATTCTATCGGAATTTAATTCAGAAAAATGGCATGAAGAAGAAATGACCATGGAAAAATATGACACAATTCTGAATATTAACATCAAACAAATAAAGGAAGATGAATGTTTAGTTCAAGACTGGAGCAGATACAACAGTTTATCAAAATTGAAAAGAATTGTGAGCTACGTGCAGATGTTTACGGATAAATGCAAAGAAGGCAAACAGAAAACCAACAAATTGCCTAAAAATGAGGACGAATTAAATAAGCTGATTGAAAAATTGGAACAGGTGACAGCAGAACAGATGGCAAAAGCGGAAATTCTCTTAATTAGAGAAGCCCAACAACTTTTTCCACCCGAAGCTAATCTCTTTCGAGAGAAACAATTCGAATATAATGAAGTAGGATTATTGATTTGCCAAAGCCGACTCACCAAAAGTGATTTAACAATGGAAGCAAAAATTCCGATTTATCTGCCTAAAAACTCACCTTTGACTAAGCTGTTTATCAAATACTATCATTGGAAATTATACCATGCGGGAATATCGACAGTGTTAGCCGAATTAAGACAAAGATTTTATATTCCACAAGCGAGAAGAACAGTCTTTGATGTGCTCAATCGAAATTTATTGACAAAATGTTATGTTTGCATTAAGCATAAAACAAAAGCTTATGCTTTGCCAAAAATGCCTCCTTTACCTACCTATCGGGTGCTAGGTAAAAGGCCGTTCCAATTTATTGGACTTGACTATTTTGGTCCCATGATTGTTAAAGAAAGTGATAAAAATCAGAAAGTGTGGGGATGCCTATTCACTTGTGCGACGACCCGTGCTATTCACATTGAATTAGTAGAAGATTGTACAGCAAGTGAATTTCTTTTGGCCTTCAAAAGGTTCATTGGACGAAGAATGGAACCAGAAATTATCATTTCAGACAATGCACTACAATTCAAACTTGCTTCTCGCATAATCAAGCGATTGTGGTCAAAAGATCAAAGTGATTGGAATAAAGTGTTCACAGACAAGGAAGTTCGCAATTTCACTAGTGAAAATGGAATTCGATGGCAGTTCATAACTGATCGAGCACCGTGGGCTGGGGGAATGTACGAAAAGATGATTGATCTGACCAAAAAGCCATTGAAGCGTGTGCTTGGAAAGACATTAGTGAAGAAAAGTGAATTACAAACAATTTTGATTGAAATTGAACGCATTGTCAATTCAAGGCCATTGACTTATATGGGAGAAAGTGACACAATAAGACCATTAAGACCGATTGATTTTCTTATTCCTTACCAAACAGCTTCCTATCGGGAAGGAGTTTTGGAATTGGAATTACCCATGAATCCAACAAAAGAAAATCTGGAAAACCGTTTTCGGATTTTATCTGAATTGTC
This sequence comes from Pratylenchus scribneri, assembly GCA_030063045.1. Lineage (NCBI taxonomy): Eukaryota > Metazoa > Nematoda > Chromadorea > Rhabditida > Pratylenchidae > Pratylenchus > Pratylenchus scribneri. Next base: position 1,181,593 of record JAQSEB010000007.1, read on the forward strand.
TGATAAAATATGGAATATTTGGAGAACCGACTACCTATTAGCTCTCAGAGACTCTCAAAAATTCGGGGAGAAGAAAGGACAAAAAATTTTGGAGTTGGGAGAGGTCATCCTAGTGGATGAAGAGAATTTGCCCCGAAGTCGATGGAGAATGGGAGTTGTGACTGAATTTAGAATGAGTTCGGATGGCAAAGTGCGATCAGCCGTAGTCAGAGTCTGGGATGGAAAGAAATGGGGACAAATCAATAGGCCAATAAACAAATTATATCCTTTAGAGGTGAAATCAAAGATAATTGAACAAGAACAAAACTCTCTATCGGAGAAAATCGATAGAATTAATGAAAATGATCAAACACCTCTATCGGAGGATGTAAACTTGATTATTTCAGAACCAATGGCCGAAAATCAAGACACGTCCCAAATGATCGAAGACCAAGAAACGTCCCTATCGGGGAATAATGTTTCTTCGGCTCGAGTTCAACTGGAAAATTGGGAACTTTTGGCTGAATGCGATCATGAAGAATGCGAGCCAATATGGTTTGGCAATCTTTTGGAAATGGTTCCGGACAATTGGGATAAACTCAATGAGGTGGTGCAATGCCGAATTCGTTATGTGTCAATTTTCAAGCTGATCACAATGATGTGGGTGTTAACCTTTGGCTTGGATGAACATCAAATGTATGAATTGCTTGGCAACATCTCGAATACAAATGGAATTCATCTATGTATGGAGTGCGTTAAATTTAAGGAAGGAATGAGAAAAGGGAAAGGACGAATTCTCAACACCAAACCAAATGCATCCATGATGAAGAACCATAAGATAAAGGGAAAAGTCGATGGGCTAAAATTCACTCGGACGATATTGAAGGACATATTCAAATTGTGGATGAACAAATGTAAAGTGGCTGAGAGACAACTGCATCTTAAGCCTTGGGGATTTGTGACAATGGAAGTTGTGAATGATGAATGGGAATTGGCAAGAGAATGGGCAGACACTATCACTATGCAAAGAATCCCTCTGAATTACGCCTTAACACCGGATTTGGCACACTCAAATGTTGTGTTTATTGGCGATGAACTATCGGTTCTAATGGGCCAAGCTTTTGGGAAATGTTATATGTGGCAACCATCAAACATTGACGACATTGTTCAAGAATTTTCCGACAAATTGTTCTTGACTCGAGAAGTGGACCACGTCATACTGTACTTCGGAAAATATACATTGGAGAGAGGGCAACCGAACCGAATAATCGGAATTTGGGACCAGATGCGAACCGTTTGGTTGGAAAGAGGAATTGTTGGAGTGTTTATCATGCCACCGACCAATAAAAGAGAATTGAAGGCAAAAATTGACGACAACTTCAATTTATTTGTGGAGACAAGATCAACCGATTCGATTCGGGTTCTGAATCCGAATTACACATCTCGAGAAGCAATACCCAGTGATGAGGACTTGGCAATGATCATCCAGCAGTTGGAATATTGGAACATCAGTAATGAAGAGAAGCCCTTAACTTGGCAAGAGAGGAAAGGAAACTTCGAAGCCACTGGCCCTTGTCGAATGAGCGGACGATCCAGTGAAATGGAAGCTCTACACCTATCGGGTGTTAATGAGCCCGGTTCATCTGGAACAAGTCGTCAAAGCAACCGTTCTGGTGAGGAAACTCTACTCCTATCGGGAGTTAATGAGCCCCATTATTCAGAAGCTCAGCATCTCTCTGATGAGCCATGCTCGTCAAACAACATGGACCAGCTGCAATGTTCTGAAGGTTTTGTTCAACGACTGGCCAATTTCGCCAATCAATGTTCAATTAGAGAAGATCTTCATCCGATGCTAAGGCCTAGAAAACGAATCGAGCCTCCTTCTCCTGACTTCCACCGGAAAAAGGCAAGAGATGACAGCCCCAATCCACCTCCCGTGGATCCAATTACCGATGATGAAGAAGATTATGGGGGCCCAGTAAAACCATTCTTTGGATGCCACAGTTTTCTATCCAACATGTTTGAGGCTTCGTTCGAGTTGGATGGTCGACGTTACATCTCAAGCGAGCATGCATATCAATATGCCAAGGCAATGTACTTTGGTTATACCAAAACTGCGGCAGACATAATACGTTACGGCAGTCCGTTCACAGCAAAACGCTTGGCCAAAGGCTATAGGCTGAACGAGCAATACAAAAAGAGACTTGAACCTGGCTCCCGCCCATACATTAGGAACGAATGGAGGAATCACTGTATCATGGTGATGCGGAAAATAGCAGCTGCCAAGTTTGAACAAAATCCGCAATTGGCGGAAATGTTGCTGAGGACAAAACCTAAGATTTTGGCCGAAATGACTGAAACAGACGATTTCTGGGGCACAGGAATAGCTATCGGACATCGGGATGAACAACATCGAGAGAGATGGCCAGGCCAAAATCTTATGGGCCAAATTCTCATGGAAGTTCGGAACAATCTTCAGCTTAATCAGGGTTCATCCCTATCGGGGATTAATAACCCACCTGACAATGCTGGTTCATCCCTATCGGGGAATAGTAACCCACAAATTAATGCTGGTTCGTCCCTATCGGGGAGTAATGACCGCAAAGAAAATGAGGAAAAGGCTACTCAATCAAATATTTTGGTCGAAATAAATTACAATGATGATGAATTGGATTATGATGAGGAGGATTGGAGTGATAGAAATTGGCAAGGAAATATCGAATTTAGCGATTTGCTTCAACGCCTTAAGATTCAGTTCGACAATTTCAACAAATTAACCGATGAAATGTGGGAATTTTATGCTACAAATGTTCAAAGTCGTGAAAGTTATGAACGAAAAATGAGAGTGGTTGATGACATACAACGGAAAGTGGGAGCCTTGGGCACGGTAACCTTGTTTGGATCCTCTCGATCACACATTGGCAAAGATAACTCGGACTTGGACATGTGCATTATTCCTCCCGGACGTCATGTAAAAGTAGATGAAGTTGAGAATGCTAACAAATATCAAAAGGAAATGCTTTTTGTTGTTCGTCGATTGCCCTTTAAGGGCTACAGTTCACAAGTGCATGGTGGTCGAGTTCCCGTGCTCAGGCTCGTCGGTCACAACATGCAAATTGATATAACCTATGGCAACAGTACAGGACTTCGGAATACGACTTGGCTAAATCATTTATGCAGTCATGAAGCCAGATTAGCTCCGTTGTTATTCAGTATCAAAGAATGGGCAAAATTCCATCGAATAAACGACGCAAGCAGACACTCTTTCAGTAGCTGGACTTGGATTCTGCTCACCATATTTGCTCTCCAACACACGGATCCTCCTGTTTTTCCACCTCTATCGGAGGACATGGATAAACTAGAGAAAAGCAGAAACAATTCGTCTATAGCTGAACTGATTATGCACTTCTTTGGATTCTGGAACAAACACCCTTTGGAGAAGGATAGTGTGAGTGTGCGAGAGGGAAATTGGATTCCAAAAAAGCGTCAAACATACATTGTCGAGGTCGAAGAACCCTTAAAGCCAGAGGTGAACACAACTGCGTGCATTGAATCAAGTCAGCAATTAAGATCGATTACAAAAGCCATTGAAGAGACAAAAGTCAAATTATTTGAGGAAAGTGAAGAACCATCTTTGGAAAGAATTGGAATTAACTACAAAGCAAAAGGCACTCAATCCTATCGTGGTTTCAATGTGACCTATTTGCTAGGGATTTTGGCTCTGTTTTTACTTTTCTTCAATGTGACAACAGCAACAGAAATTCAAGGAAATCAACAACTCCATTCAAAGTCGATTTATTCTGACCCTATCGGGGACATAAGATTTGTCAGCTGGATGAACAAAATATATTGGCGAAAACTAACAATGATTTTGCTGCCATGGATTTTACAGCTCGCCTTAAGTCATCATGGAAGATTTGATGTACTATGGCGCTTGATGGCTATCGTGCTATTTTCGAGAATTTCTATGGCTCAACAGCTTATGATATGCGATCCGGAAGTGAATCGTTTTTACTACCGGCTGCCTGATGTCATCAACGAAGCATGCAAATCAACTCCGTCTAGACATCAAGCTTCAATATTGAGCATTTTCAAGCCAAACAACGAATGGGTGGAATTAGATGCCAATCTTTGTCGGAAAGTTGACCAAAAACTGAAATATTGGGAAAATTTGATCACGGAAAATCGAAGCAACATAACACAGAAATTTTTGACTATCTCAAAAGAAGAATGTCAACAAATGGAAAAACAAGGAAGATGTGAATTCGGAAATTTGTCCGGAAGCCCAACAGCACAAACCTTCAATTTATTTGAGCCTCCTGTTGAATACTCCTACTTCCGAACAAAATACGCCAGAACAGAAAATTGTTTCAGTACACCGACAAAAATCTTATTCAATCCATTTTCTGGAGAATTGAATCATCCACTGGTTGAAATGAAAGGCTGCGAATTGGAAGATGAATTTTGTGCTATGAAGGATAATCAAGTATTGATTTGGAAGAAGAAACAACAATTCAAAACATGTCAATGGATCAAATGGGAGAAAGCTAATGGCACTTTGGATGAAGACGTTTGGACTCGATCAGATGGACAGTTTGCTCTTTCATTCAGAACAATAAACAATGAAGATAAGCTCATAGAAGATTGTGGAACATCACTCGTTTTGACTGATCAGCATTATGCCATTCATAAAAGGTCATATGATCGAATGAGAGCAATTCAAGAAGTGAGGAACAGACCCAAAAGAGACCTATCGGGTTCTGGTACTGTTCGCTCCGAACAACTTGCAGCTGTGACGACAATGTCCGCATATTTAACCAACCAAAGAGATAGAGCAATGTTCTTCAACCTCCTTTGCCAAAATCGCAATGATTTTCGTCAACAAGATGCCACTAGTACATTGAGATTCCTGTTAAATTCAACCAATTTGCAAGCTCGATGGGTTGGAAAAGAAATAGCTGAAGTTTGGCCATGCACACCAGTCGATGACTTCAATTTCACGAAAATTGATGAAAAAGGCGAATGTTTTCATAAATTGCCGGTCAATGCCTCTTTCGGAGGAAAAATTGTCCAAGGCTTTGTGGAATCTGAAAGCATGATACTCGTAGAGACATCCAAGAAGGGACCATGCTCAATTTTCGGAAAGCAAGCAATCATGAAAGAGGGAAAACTCATATTGGTCGATCAAACAACAGGGACAAAAGAAGAAGTCGATGAAAAGTCAATTCAACAACTCAAATTGCAACACAATCTTGGCATCCCTGAGTTCAAACCGGACATTTTCACCAACTTAGTGGTCACAAATGAAAGCAACTTCGGCATCTTTTTGCGATATTTCAAGACCTTTCGTGTTGGGCGAATCATGCAGAAGCACATTACTCCAGAAGAAAATGAATGGAACACGCAGCACGGTGATTATATCCCTATCGGGGATTTTTCCATCACCGGGTTCCTAAAAAATGTCGATTGGGAGAAATTCCTAATGCGTGCCTGGATTACATTCTCAATTGGGAGGTTTTTGAAAATGCATGGCTTGCCTTGGCTTATTCGAAGAGGAATTAACCAGCCGGGAGTCCTTAACAATCTTTTCAATCTAATTCAACCCATCCTAGAGAGGCAAATGCGCGAAGGAATTGGTCCGATCAATATGCAGTGGGGAATGAATCGACAATTGGGAATGAATGGAAATGGGGTGCGCAATGGGATGTGATGGATTGAAAGAATGATGAATGGTGCGAGGAATGGAAAAGAATGCAACAAAAAGTCGATTGGGAGTGTTTGGAGCAAAACTCCAAAATAAAAATTTAATTTTGATATTTTTGATTTTATTTTAATTAAATATATTTTTATTCATTCAATTTCCATTTAATTTCAATTTTATTCATTTTAATTCTTTTATTCAATCAATCCCATCCACTTCCCTTCCAACCAAAGTTCACATTTCCTTTTTTACACAATTTCTCGCCAGCCAGCCAGCCGCCCCCATCCCATTCAATCAGCACCCCTTATTAGTTTTGTCCTTGGGATTGGAAGAGGGAAAATGGCAACATTTTCCCTCGCAAATAGAAAACATCCATTTTTCTAACCTTGAGGGGGGCAAAAAAGTGGGGAGAAAAATTGAACAGTCATTCCACCATTTTGAGCAAAATTGCCTATCGGGCGAATATGAGAAAATTGTGAGGAAAAGGGAGCTGGCTGGGAAATTTATTACTTTTTATGTTTTAATTTCAATTTTAACCACTTTTACGTTTCCCCTAAGGCAAATTAATGTTGATTTGGGTAAATAAGGAATACGTCTATCGGACGTTTGAGTGAATTAATAAAGATTGAATTTGCCTTAGGGTGAAATTTATCAAAATATATATTTTACCACTTTATCACTAATTCACAAATTTAATTTTACTTATTAATAATTTTGAATTTAACTCTTTTTCAAACGCCATTAGGGCAATCCAAACAATTATTAGAAAATTATTTAAATGGTAAATTTGTGAATTAGTAGATAATACGATGAAATTTGGTTTACTGATTTTATATAAATTTATAATTGTCCACACTATTTTTGCTTTAATGTTGAATGCCTTCTAAATTAATATCGCGATTTTGTATTTCCATTTCGGTTTAATTACCCAAGTTTGAGTTTGAGATTTTCATATAAATAAAATTTTGTGAACAATCAATCAAATCAATTGGAATTTACTAAAATAAAATTTGGCAACTTTATTTGGGTAATTTTCCACTGGGCAAATTAGTGTTCGATCGTAGCGAAATCGCAACACATTTTGCTTAGAATTTGTGAGGTGAATTGTAGGCGAAAATTGCTGCTGAAAATATGGTAAATGGGTAATGCTCCTATTTATTTGGCTTATTAAAATAGATCCAAAAATTGAAAATAATATGCTTTCGCCTAAATTTTGAACCTAATTTTTGCCTTATTGGATCCGAAAATGAATGAATGGGACACTAAATATGAATTTACCTTAAATGCTTCTTCCTCCTTTTCATTTCCCTGATTTTGCCTTGATCCATTTTTGTGCTCATTTTCTTGTTGATGAATGCCTTCATTCTCCAATTCATTCCCTTCAACTCTTTCTTTTTGGCCTCCTTTAAATTCGGCCAACAATGATTCCACGCTGAACATTCCAAAAATTGGGAGTCAAATTTGTGGCCAAAAATGTGAAGGCGTTGATTAAAAGTTTGCCAATTTTTCTAAAATTATTGGACAAACAGGTGGCCGGCAAAAATACGATAATAATTTGAAAGGAAGAAAGGGAGGAGTGGGCGAATTGTTGGCGGGGAAATAATGAAGAGGAAAGGGGGAAGAGGGGATATTGGCAAGGCAATGAAGGGGATGAAGGGGGATATCGTCGCTTGGGGGGAGAATGGGCGGTCCTTTGGATGGAGAGGGACTAAATGGGCGGATGAGGCAATAAAAAGTTGGGAAGGGGGCTGATCCTTGGAATGAGTTTGACAAATGCCACCAAATGGCTTAATTGGCCAATTCTTTTCGTGGCCAATTTAAATAGCAAAAAAATAGAACATGTTGAAAATGGCGGAACTGGACGATTGAAATTCCTAGATTGTTCTTTTGGTCATAGCTCAATAAGGAAGCAACCAATTCAGGAAGGCGATAGGACATTTGAAAACCCCGTAAATCCTCTAAAAAGTGGCTTAACTAATTTTTTGAAACCCTAAAAATTTTTAATATTAACGGCTAAGCGAATTTTCCTATGAAAATTGGGGTTTTTTACATTCAAAGACATGTAACTTTTTAAAAAATAAAGTTTTTATAAAAATTTTGAAGCCACTTTTTAGAAAATACTTTGATCTTCCAAATGATCTATTGCCTTCTCAAATTGGCTCTAGCCTCATTGCGCTGTAATGCATAAACAAAAGAATGATCTAGATATTGAATTGACTGTACTGAAACGACTTCTACCATGAAAATGGATGAATTTGAATCGAAAAAAATGAACAAAATATTAATGTTTGATGGCTGATTGGCCATATTTATATTTGTCCTCCCCATGTTTGGCCATCCCAAATCCAAAATTGGCCTTCACAACACAATTTGGAGGACTGTGAAAGATGCGTGCCCCTTTTGGGGGTTTTGATGTGCTTATTTGCCAATCCAATATTGCTTTGGGGCGGAAAGGGCCAAATAGGCGATGGGATGATGGCCACAATCCGGAAATTGGCCTTTTCCCCTTTCTTCTCCTTCTTCCAATTCTTTGGCTCCAATTCTCTCATTTCTCTTCCGCCTCCTCCTCCTCCTCCATTTCCGCGCCTTTTCTCCTCCTCAATTGGCGCCGCCACCCAATTCCCCCGGAGCGCTAAAAATTCCCTTCACGGCCCTAATTGAGTGCCAAAAGGGAGGAAGGGCCCAAATGAAATTGAGGCCACAGCAATTTTTGTGTTGATGATAGTGCCCAATAATGAGGGGGCCAAAATGGTTGTTTGCCTCCTCCTCAAATCATCATCCTTAAATGCCCTTAGGGAATTTGAATCGACAGTCAAAAAATCCACTTTGCCATTGAGGATTTTGCATCGAATTTTATTTTTATATTTTTCTACAAAAATGGACCCAAAAAGCATAAATTCGTCTTTTGCGCCAAATTGCCGTAGGGTCTGTCGGATTTCTCCCAATTCTTCGTGGTCAATTCCATTCATTTTGCCCTCCGGGGCGATGCCGACAAACAAAAATCAAGGAGGCGATAAAAGAAAAAGAGGTGTCGATTTCCATTTGAACTGTGCCTGGGATTATGGCCTCGAGGAATTGGGCGATGGCGGCAAAAAAGCGTGAAGAATGGGAACGGATTCTGATGTGGGGAATGGATGAATGCTTGGAAAATAGGGGAAGAACGCTCGGGGCCAGATTGTGGATTTGTTTTGTAAAACGGTGGAGTACAAATAATCCGCCAGCAGCAGAACAGATCAACAACCGTATTTTGACCACCACAAAAAGAAAAGGAGACAGTTATTGAATGGGACATTGGACAAATGAAGATGGAATATTTTATCATTTTGAATATATAAAAATATTATTTTTGATTTATTGGTTGTTGCAAACATTTACAATTAGCCTTTTACCAATTCTGCTGAAGTACACTAATCCAATTTACAGATCAATCTCAAATCAATTTGCCTAAACGGATATCTTGAATATAATATAAAATTCCTCTTAAATCTGTTAATTCTTTTTTACTTCCAATTTATTTATAGCAGGACTCGATGAATTTTCAATCTGATGAGAACTGGCCACATTCTCCCAAATTGTGCGCGAAATATCCTTCTCAAATAAATCGGTTCCCAATTTCCCCATTAACCATTAAAAATGAAGAATGCGTTTATTCCAGTGAGGAATGGACTGTGTGGGAGTGGGTGATTTTGGCAAGTTTTAATGAGGGAAAATAAATAAAAAAAATTGAATAAAAAAAGAAATTTGGTGGATGAAAGACAAAAAAATCGGAGGATTTTATGGCATTTTGAGAGGAAAAAAAATGAGAGAAATTGATGGAATGGATTTGTGGGTTAATTTCGTATAAAATATTTTAAATTAATTAATTTTTTGATAATTTAATTCCGAATCCATTCCATCAACCAAATTTGAGGCACATTAATATAAATTATTAACAAATTGGTTTGTCCTGCATATTCACATCCGGCCTATTCTCCATCACGGCAATGTCGTCCATTGCGCATGCGCCCTGATTTGTTCGGGTGTTTTCGCAAAGGAAAATAATCTGCAAATTTGAGTATATTTTTAGTTGGAATTGATTTTAAGAATTTTTATTTGATAAATTTCACAAATAAGAAAAAATTTATAATTTTTTATACCTCATAAATTATTTCCATGAAGGATGATTAAAATTTGAATGCTATTTTCTATGAGAGAATGATAAAATGATTTGGCATTGATCAAAATGTTTCAATAAAATATAAAAAAAATTTAGAAAAATTAATTTTTTATTGAATTCAAAAAAGTTCCCCTTTTTAGAGGAAACTGTGTGCTTTCCAGTGATATATTTCTTTCCAAATTGGGTTATCGTCTCGCAGAGATAATCAAAAGAATGGCAAGGAATTATTGAAATGGATAGACTTAAATTTAATTCAAAATTAAATAATAAAACTGTGAAATTAAGCAAACTATTTTGATATGATTGGATAGAGAATTTTTTGCTCTTTAAAATGGTACCAAAATTATCTTGGATGGTTTTGTTTGAGATTAGTTATGTGAATTTATAAAAATGTCCTAGATCAATTTGGAGAGTCTACTGTACAGTTGATGGGCCCTGAGGATCCATTCACTGCCAATGCCAAGCAAAGGAAAAAAGAAGGGCGATTTCTGATACAGTATTCTCTCTTCATATTTATTACTGGGGGAAAGAGTGATTGACGTTCCCTCGTTTTCTACAAGAGGAACAATTGAAAGTACCGCTGATGGAATAGTTTTTGGCTCATATCTCAGCGAGGCATTAACCAATCTGGGAAGGCGATATACCAATTGAAAGCTCAAAGTCTCCTTTACAAGGTGGCTTTTCAATTTTTGCAATTTAATTTCAATAATAAAAAATTACACTCCATTATTATTTTCACACCTTTTTTGTGCCTTGTGGACAAGCGAATGTTCCCCATTTCCACATTCTGTCGGAAACACTGACGAATTTGTCGGATTGGAATGGGCATGTCATTTGTTGTTGTTGTTCCGATGCTTCTTCATTCGCTCCATTTGGCACATCCACCAGCCCACTATTCCCTGCGCAACATCCCTTCAGCTGGACACCGTGCGTTCCTTCATAGTATTGGAAGCGGAAACGGGTCTCCTCCGCCAATGTGGCACCTTCCCCTCCAGTGCCATTTCCCCCAACGTTCGCCCAAAGTCCAGCCTTTTCACGGGGATAGAGGAAAACGGCCGCATAATAGTTGCCTTCTGAAAAAATTCCTCAATAAATCCCTAGCTTTTCCATTTAGCATCTGGCGCTGGGCCAATTTAACTCCGTTAATTATAACTCATCCAGAACTAAACCAATTTTGATAATTTTCTAATCAAATTAAAGAGCAGACTTTTGGCTATCAAATAATATTAATTTTATTATGGTTCAAAAATATTGGAGTTATGTCCCATTTATTTAAATTGTCCACAAAGTTTACTATGGATTAGCCAAAATTAATGACTTTTTTCGTCATAACTTAATGAATTCTGAACCAATTTAAAAAAATTAATATTGAACGATAGGCAAAAGTCCACTTTTTAATTTGATATTAAAATTATCAAAATTGGCTCAATCCTCGATGAATTATTACAAAAGGCGGCAAAATGGGCCGGTGACAGAATAGTCTGCCTTCAAAATTCACTTGCCTATTCCCTCCTTGACGCCGGTGACCCGATTCATGAATTGGCCTTTGACAACCTCAAAATGCGTTGTTAAACCGCGAACTGTTGATTCCGTATCGCCGGTCATGTCGGAATATGCGCAACTCGTTCCATCCTCAAATGAGCATTTCAATGATGGACAAGATTGGAGGGAAGAAATTTGCCGTATTAGGGTGAAAGATGACGAAGATGACGAAAAAGAGGATGAAGAAGAAGAAGATGAAGATGTTTTGGTGATGGACGATTTGAACTCCGATTTGGACGTTTTTGTGTCGATTGAACTCAATGAATTCTTTGAGGAAGAACTGGTGCCAATTTTGCCACTTTTGCCCACAACTCCATGCGCTTTCACGTGGTCAATGCTGTTTTGGCCTATAAAGGGACAATGATGATTTTCAACAATTCAAAATACATCATTTTATTATGTTTTTGCTTTAAATACCTGCGGAAATGCTGCCACCATCCTCAATGCCACCATTTCCGCTGCCTCCCCCATTTCCAATGGCCCCTCCTTCCAATTCGGTGCCTAATACCGATGTGGCTTCGGCTGTCTGTTGCCCCGCGGTTGCCCCATCCACGGCCACTGCCGTTCCAGCACTTCCGCTGGCTGTGCCAATTGCAGTGGCCAATTCTGCGGCAGATCCACCATTTCCACCAGACCCCGCCCTTCGAATTCCCTCCTCTTCATTCCTATCCCCAATTTGTGTTATTCCAACATTTCCAGCATTAGTTTTGCCATTCGTCGCTAATCCGCCTCCTCCATCTCCGGCTCCTCCATTTCCTTTCTTCTTTCCCCCTTTCTTTCCCTTTGATGGTGGCTTTTGGGTGGCACCATTATAGCTTGCAGCAGTATTGGATGATGTTCCGCATTCGGGCGGTTCACTCTCGTAGAGCACTTCAATGTCATCCAAAAAGACAATGTCACCGCGTTCATCAATGAAATTTGAGGCCACAAATACAATCTATGAATAAATAAATTCATTTTGATAATATTTAAATTTGGTAATAGCACGTTTTAGTACCAATTAGGTTCTTTTTACCATACTTCGGTGAGGCACTAATTAATTTGAAAAGGAAATATGCCGTTAGAAGACCCTATATGTCCTCTAAAAAGTGGCTTTACAAATTTATGAAAATTTTATAAAAATTTGTGAATTAAGCAGCTTTTTCTCACTCAATCAGAAAATTCGAGTTTACTAAGCTTAAAACAAATAATTAATTTAAAAATGAGAATTTGCATAATAAATTTAGTGCCACTTTGTAGACAACTCTTGGAACTTTCAAAAAATATATAGCCTTCCAAAATTGGTATTTGCGTCGCTGAGCTAAGGTTTAAATGGAATTATAGTCAAATTGAGATCGTCCAAAGTCCGTTATCGAGCCAACAAAAAGATTGACAAATGGCATTAGTTGTTTAGTCTCACAATCAGAAAAATGTGAAAAAATATTTCAAATTGGAAAGCCTTAAATACTCCATCAAAAAATATAAAAAAAACTTTTTTAAATATTTTTTATAATTTTTCTCTAACAATTTTTGGGGCCACCTCATTTCCCTCTTTTCAACATTCACTCACATCCACATAGGAGGCTTTTGGCAAAACCAATTCAGTGTGGGCCACTTGATGAGAAGAAGGGAATTCTTGGCAATTGAGCAGCGGATTGTAGCCAACAGAGCTGGGGAATGATTCCCGTTGGCAGATCTTCAAAGGTGAAATTGATTTTTTGGGCAAGAAAATTAAAGAAAAGAATGAATGATCCTTTTGTATTTTTCGGAAAAAATTTTGCCATTTTAATGGAAAGAATAATTTCGCCTTTTTTCTGAAAAGAATTAATTTGCACTTTTTAGGTTGCCCTTTCCGGAAAGAATTAATTTGCACTTTATCCGGTTGCCCTTTCCGGAAAGAATTAATTTGCACTTTATCCGGTTGCACTTTCCGGAAAGAATTAATTTGCACTTTATCCGGTTGCCCTTTTCCGGAAAGAATTAATTTGCACTTTTTAGGTTGCCCTTTCCGGAAAGAATTAATTTGCACTTTATCCGGTTGCCCCTTTCCGGAAAGAATTTATTTGCACTTTATCCGGTTGCCCCTTTCCGGAAAGAATTAATTTGCACTTTTTAGGTTGCCCCTTTCCGGAAAGAATTAATTTGCACTTTATCCGGTTGCCCTTTTCCGGAAAGAATTAATTTGCACTTTTTAGGTTGCCCTTTCCGGAAAGAATTAATTTGCACTTTTTAGGTTGCCCTTTCCGGAAAGAATTAATTTGCACTTTATCCGGTTGCCCTTTTCCGGAAAGAATTAATTTGCACTTTTTAGGTTGCCCCTTTCCGGAAAGAATTAATTTGCACTTTATCCGGTTGCCCGTTTCCGGAAAGAATTAATTTGCACTTTTTAGGTTGCCCTTTCCGGAAAGAATTAATTTGCACTTTATCCGGTTGCCCCTTTCCGGAAAGAATTAATTTGCACTTTATCCGGTTGCCCTTTTCCGGAAAGAATTAATTTGCACTTTATCCGGTTGCCCCTTTCCGGAAAGAATTAATTTGCACTTTATCCGGTTGCCCTTTTCCGGAAAGAATTAATTTGCACTTTTTAGGTTGCCCTTTCCGGAAAGAATTAATTTGCACTTTATCCGGTTGCCCTTTTCCGGAAAGAATTAATTTGCACTTTTTAGGTTGCCCTTTCCGGAAAGAATTAATTTGCACTTTTTAGGTTGCCCTTTCCGGAAAGAATTAATTTGCACTTTATCCGGTTGCCCTTTTCCGGAAAGAATTAATTTGCACTTTATCCGGTTGCCCTTTTCCGGAAAGAATTAATTTGCACTTTATCCGGTTGCCCCTTTCCGGAAAGAATTAATTTGCACTTTATCCGGTTGCCCTTTTCCGGAAAGAATTAATTTGCACTTTTTAGGTTGCCCTTTCCGGAAAGAATTAATTTGCACTTTATCCGGTTGCCCTTTTCCGGAAAGAATTAATTTGCACTTTTTAGGTTGCCCTTTCCGGAAAGAATTAATTTGCACTTTTTAGGTTGCCCTTTCCGGAAAGAATTAATTTGCACTTTTTAGGTTGCCCTTTCCGGAAAGAATTAATTTGCACTTTATCCGGTTGCCCTTTTCCGGAAAGAATTAATTTGCACTTTTTAGGTTGCCCTTTCCGGAAGGAATTAATTTGCACTTTTTAGGTTGCCCTTTCCGGAAAGAATTAATTTGCACTTTATCCGGTTGCCCTTTTCCGGAAAGAATTAATTTGCACTTTATCCGGTTGCCCTTTTCCGGAAAGAATTAATTTGCACTTTTTAGGTTGCCCTTTCCGGAAAGAATTAATTTGCACTTTTTAGGTTGCCCTTTCCGGAAAGAATTAATTTGCACTTTTTAGGTTGCCCTTTCCGGAAAGAATTAATTTGCACTTTATCCGGTTGCCCTTTCCGGAAAGAATTTATTTGCACTTTTCTTTTTCCGGAAAGAATTTAGCCCTTATTCAGGAAAATATTTTATAATTTAATTTTACACTTCCTGGAAAATTTTGGCTCCTTTCCGCATTATTTTATCGAAAATAATTTAGTCTCTTCCCATAAAATTATTTACCTGCAAAAGGACATTATATGATTGCCAATGCTTTGCCCGGACTCGAATAGGCGAACTGGCGCAGGCAATGGCACAAGAGGACAATTGTGCTTCATCGGAGGGGGCAGCCCCGCTGGCAGTGGCCACCTTTATAAATTAATAGTCTTCATTAAAATTGGCCCATAAAATACTGACCAAATATCTTCCATCCATTGAAATATTCACATTCGGCTTTCCCTGCACCAATTGTCAATCGATTTGATCATCACTTGGAGTTGGCACATTTGCCCAACAGCAGGGTTGGCCCTCGAAATCGCAATTCAATGCCGTGTCTTAAATAGGGAGGGAGAAATTTAGAAGATTGGCCCAATTTGAGACCATCTGGCACCGGACCACCGCCCTGGGAATTGTAACCGTCCGAGCTGAATTCCGCAATGCCAACCCGATTGCCAAGAAGCGCTTCAAAATGAAAGGGAAGTCATCAGAACATTCCCAAAATGAATGCCTTTTTACCATTTGCATTGTGGCCAGCAACGAATTGGGGTTGTTGTCCTCCTCCAATTGGATTCAATGCCACGTTGGGTGCCGCCCTGGCAGCTCCATTCGCCTGAATCACCTGGGTTTCGGGCCTTCCGTTCACGATGATTGTTGGCCTTTCGGCACCTCCGCCACCATCATAAGCCCCATAATATGGCCGGGCGACGGCGGCACTTCGATAGACGCCGGCTTGCCTTCCCGTTGAACTGAAGCAGCAGAGGGCTAAATTAGGGGAAATTTGTGCCAAAAGTTGGTGGAAATGGCTCAACCTTGGGTGGCAAAATGAAGGAGGAGGAAAAGTGCTGTTGGGCCAAGTTGCGGATTCCACTGGCAAAATGGCGGCCACCGCCTTTCGCGCATTCCAATTTAAAGTGGCGAAAATTGATTGAAGCACAAGGGAATTTTTGGAGGGAATTGATTGGTGAATTAAGAGTTGATTTTGGAGTTGGATTTTGGATCAATCAAAGTAATTCACTAAATTCGTAATTAAAATATTTAGAACAAGCGTATGGACTATGGATAATTAATAATAATCAGCTTAATTTCCATTTTTATTTTAATATCAAAGTTAAAAAAAAATGAATGGATGATCCAGATTAATGAATTATTGGGGTAAGGAGAGGATTTGGGATGATTAGAAAAGGAAGGATTGGATGCGCATGAAAGAGAAAGCATCAAATTCGGGAAAGTCCCGAGGCTCATCCATGGCTTCTATTTCACTTTCTCGATTTCGCGGTTGACCCCAAATTCAGCGAAAGGCCGACAAACCAGTCTTATTCCTCTCTTGTATGTGTTTTTTTTGACGATAGGATTCGCCCTAATCGAATCAAAGCCCAAATGAGGAGGGTGGAAACAATAAGCCGGTTTCTATCTTATGTTAATCCAGTGCCATCCTCCAAAATCAGTGGGTTCTTTTGTACTCTCTTTGGCCAAAATACAATAGGAAAATATTAAAGAATTAGAAGAGCCATAGGCAAAATAGTTAGATAAAGCCATCAGGAAAAGTTTGGGCCAAAAGTTAAGGCAATAATTGGAATGAAATAGTCTTTTTTCAAGCACCATATAATTTAAAAAGTAAATTAATCATAATAATTTCTAATTTAAATTCGAAAAATGTGAGCCAAATTCCTGCTTTGACGAAAAGGGAGAGAGTATTTAGTTTCTGAACCATAGCTCAACGAGACAATAACCAATTTTGAAAGGCAGTATATCAATGGAAAGCCCAAAGTTAACTCTATAAAGTAATCTTATTTAAATTTTATGAAATTCTTTTTTAATATGATAAACTCGAATTTTGGAGGAAAATAGGAAAAATGTGGCCCTTTCTCTGCATTTTTTGATTTTCAGAAAATTAGTTATGCCACTTTTTAGAAGATATTTATGGCTTTCGAATGGCATATCGCTTTCTCGAATTGGTTGTTTCCTTATTGAATTAAGGCCAAAAGAAACGATCTAGATATTGAAACGTCTCTTCGCTATTTTGAATCTCGCCAAAAATGTATATTTGTTTTATTCAATGAGTGGCTTAATCCCTTCCTTTTGCTGGAACGGCGCGAGCGATTAGGCCACATGCATCTATTGGGCACAGTCCCAGTTCCATGTTCATCCTCTAGAGCCAAATTAGGAGGGAAGAGCCAAACAAAGAGGAGAAATGGACTTTTTCTTTATTTTGTTTGTTTTTCGGTTACATAAGAAAAAGAAGGCACGGTTTACTCACATTTTCCTCTTCACCAAAAATCTGAGGGGAATTGCGCCGGAGGGGATTGTGGGGGATTTGGATGGTTCGTGATCGGCCATTGAAAGAAAAACACATGAAGGATTGCGCAAAAGTGGGAAAATTGTGTCGTTGTCGGCGATTGAAGCAAAATTACATTTTATTGAAGGGAGTAAGGGGGAGGCAAACCCAATAAATGCGCGCCGAACTTGGATGGGAAAAACACATTGGGGGAAGAAGGCTTTTTGAAATGACCGAAAATTATATGAAAAGGAGAAATTGGTGGAATTGATTCCAGAATTCTTTCCTATAAGCTCTCATTTAAGGTTTTTGGAAATATTCCGGATGGTGCCCGGAGGCGAGACACGCCGCCAAATTCCTCATTGACAAAATATTCTTCCTTCTACTTGGGTCGGGGCACAAATTCCGCGCCTCTGCAATTTTAGGGATGGAATGAAGAGGTTGGCGGGTTGGGGAGATTAATCGCATATTTGGGTGAAGGAAGAAGAAAGGGAAATTTTTGGATTGGATTTGGATGAAGATGGAATTGAAGGGATGGACGGGAATGGCATCCAAATGTGAAGAAGACAGATTGGTGGAATTTTGGAATGGAATCCGATTTAGGCGTGGAATCAGCTGCTATTTTGGTTGGGGCAGCCGCTGACATTGAAGCGGGAGGGGATTTAGGAATTTTTTTGAGGATGGCATGGAAAAATAATTGATTATTAGGCGAACAAATGGGGAAAAGTGGCATTCATTAGATGGCATTAGACGGTTCAATATCTTGGCCATTCTTTTGGCCTATAGCTCAGCGAGGCGATGTCTAATCAGGGAAGGCGATATACCTTTTGAAAGCCCAAAGTCTCCTCTACAAAGAGGCTTATTAAAATTTTGTAAAATCGCGACTTTAGAAAAGTTAGATATATGTCTTTGAGTGGATTAAATATTAAATATTCTATTAAATATTTTTGATGAAAAACTGTTTATATTATAAAAATTTTTATATTTTTAAAAGATTTTAAATAGCCACTTTTTAGAGGATATTTAAGGCTTTCAAATGACATATCGCCTTCCTGAATTGGCTGCTTCATTCTCGAGATATGGCCAAAAGAGAGGTACAGGTATAGAGGTTTTCTTTCAATGGCGTAACCAAAGAGAGTTTTGCTTCATTGAATGCTTGAAGGCGAAAGTTTTGTGGGTTTGAGAGTAAAGAAGGCATGAAAATGACCACCAGGAATAATTTTCG